>JBBMOI010000002.1:18580000-18995000 GCA_038088405.1 Porites divaricata
TTACCATTAGTTATAGTCTAGGAGCATATGTACTCCCGTGGGAAGTTCGTGCTGAAAGCAAGCGACTGGTCTAGAAGTGTTAAGAGGACCCCAAAGGACAAGAAAAAGCTTGTTGCCAGTTTTGTAACCCGCACCGACGCTTTCCAGGGGAGGGGTAACAAAATAGCCTAAAAGAACCTGCATGAAAACGAGGCTGGGGAATAAAATGTCTTAAAACTTTACAAACTGTGAATAAAATGACACCAAAATAACAGGAGATGTAAAACTCCATGTTGTCAGTTTTCTCGTTAGCCGATGGGACACTTCGCTAGTCACGTGACGAAGTTAGCATGAAAACGAGGCTGAGAAATAAACGTACTATAACGCTATCAACTGTGGATAAAACGAAACCAGAATAACAGGAAATATGAACCTCAAAGACGCCTGTTTTTGCAATAGGAAAGCACTTACTAACTAGTGGCTGAATTGGGTATTCTCTGGGATATTACGTGTCCCATCACGTGACCAAAGTAACACAGAAATGTGCTGGTTTGTAACATTTTTGACTGATAATTTAATGCGGATTTAGATACCGTCTTTACATCCAACATCCAATGTATCACAGATAAGAGATCGTTGTTTCAGCTGTGGTGTACAAGAAATTGTGTGACCTGACCATGCAGGATATGTGATGCTCTCGTTTTAACTTATCTTTGAGAGCGACGAAAAGTTAATAGCGTAACTCCTACTACTGTGAAATGGTCAGCTAGTAAGTAAAATGCTCATACAGAAATGTTTCAGTGTGTCCTACGCGAATTGTTTCACTTTCACTGTCTTCCTATCAAACCTAGTCATAAAAATTTTTCTCTTCATCTTCATTGACATCATCATTACCATCATCATCATCGTCGCTATCATCATCATCATCGTAACCATCGTCATCATTACCATCGTTGTCATGCAAATTTTCACAAAGTTCCCCATTGTCTGAACAACTACATAAATCAGTGCAGTTTAGCCCAGCTTTTCTACATTGGCAGTGGTTTGTTGAGCATCTCTCCTTGGCGCATTTACACTTTACAAGGTAGATTATTGCGTCTGGAGCGGGTGGTATTTTCGTCATGACTGGTACCCAACCATTTTCATCCGCCGTCCAGCCAAAATTTTCTGGAGATGGAAGGGTGGGATTTGCGACTTTGTCATTATTTCACACCAGAAGTTGATAGTGAGCTCTTAATATTGCTTGACTTAGGGCAGCTTGGGTTGGGGGTAGCCGTTCTGACTGCGCTTGCTTCTTTCGAAACAACCACCATCTCAGCTCTTTCACTGTACAAATATCTGTCCTTGGTACATACAGCTGGCACACAAACTTCTCGATTAAGGCCATCGTCTCTCTGCTGGGAATCGCATCTACTCCAATAGCTGAAAAACCACTGATAACTTCTTTGTCAGCTTCTATGAACGTTTTCCAGCAGGACGCTTTTCCCTTTCCAGAAAAGCAGCTAGTGTTGTCAGCTCCACTTAAAGCATGAAAGGCAGGAAGGGCTGCTGCTTTTGCAGGACCAAGAGCATAAAAAATTTTTTCGAGCTTGATCTTACGATGATTATGGCCTGTGCCTGTGACAAACGAGATGTTTTTGCATAGATGTGGGTACCCTCTAACAGACAAGACAAAAACATCTGTGTCGGGAGAGTGAATACGCAGCTCAGTTGCACCATTGGCTGTGGCATCAATAGCATGCAGTAATATCTTGGTGTCTGCCTCTTCCTGGTTGCTCTCTAGATATGACATGTCTTTGTTTGTTCCCCTGCACTGAGATCCCCATGCTACCACAACATTTCGTCCATTTCTCTCCCCATACTGGATTATCTTCTGTGCCAAGAAATCTGTCAACTCCATCTTGGTTTTGTTGTGTAGAAGTAGCTTCTTCATTGGAACTTTTGCGATGTGGGTAGAGGCAGTAATGCGATAATACAAGGGTTGTTGCCCTCCTTGCCTCTTAATTCGAGTGCCTTCCTTCAGGGAGGACGGAAGATCATATCTGTCAAAAATCAGGCGGAGTTCTTCATTGTCTTTGTACTTCTCAAAGATGAGGCTGATGAAGTGGTCTGCAAGGTTCGAGCAGTTTCTAACCCATTCAGGCTTAACATTAAGTGATTGCACTTCAGCCATTGCATCAACAATAGAGACCCTCGTGCGCTCTTCTCTACTCTACTCACTCTGAACTGCATTAGAGTCATTGCAATCGTTACGATCTACAGACAGTTTCTCCAAGATGTTCATCAGGGCACTCTTACATGAGCAACGGAGCATCGTTCCATCAGCTGCAAACATTGACCTTGGCACAACAGAAAACTCATATGTCCCGACTGCCTCTTTAATATCAATCTCTGGTAGACTCTTGCAAACAACCATCATCCTTGCAAACAGGTTCCTGTCTTCTTGCAACTCCAAGATGTTGTTGCTCGTCCCTAGTTTGACTTTTTTCCCTTCTGTTTTCCACGTTTGAAGCTTCTGCTTCTTCATCGGGGCCCAGAAATTGATTTTACCTTCTTGTAACCGCTCTTTGACAAAACACTTAAAGAGTTTCTGTCCGATGTTACTTTGTTCGCAAAGATCTTTCTTGACATTCTCCGGCATCACAACCTTGGTTACAAGGTTAAACAAATCTCCACTGTCCTGTTTAAATGGATTGGTGAAACTCTCCATTGTGATCAACAACTGCTCGATACTTTTATCTTCACGGGAAAGTACAGCCGGTGCGAGAGCGTGATGATGAGAACCTGAAAGTGTGAAGGAAGTGCCCGCAATACTTTTCGCTTGTTCAGATAAACGAGCTAGTTCAGGGGCGATAAGGAAAAACTTGGCTCGGGCACTCGGGTTTAAAGTAATTCCAACCAATCCACCTGATACCTTCATTGAACGATTGATGTGCTCAAGGGCATTATCGGCTCCAAGTGCACAGAAGGGCGTATTGGGGTTCTCGTTCACAACCCAGTTCCCGTCAAGAAATTCACCATAGATCTCGGGATCTGACTCTGGCAACACCTGCATTTCGGCTAGGTACAGCGGAATCATCCTCGCGTAGTTTAGGCGGTCGTGAGCGAAGAAATATTTTGTAACCAGCTTTAGGACTGTAAGATGCAAATGCCAGTCCCCACTACGAACTGCTGTGATAAACAACATCATCTCCATAACCATTCTCATGTAATGACGGAATACTTTGAACTCTGGGGTTTTTTCATGGGCGGCATCAAAAGCCTCCATCCTCCCAGATACATCAAGAGACTGCATAGCTTCTACCACTGGCTTTGGTCAACACTAACAATAACAAACTTGACTTTTTTTATCTCGCAGCCTCGTTTTAATGTTAGATTTGTCACGTGACTAATACCGTATCCCACTGGCTTAAGCTAACACTGGAAACATAGAGTTATATGTCTCCTGTTATTTTGGTTTCGTTTTATCCACAGTTGATAGCGTTATAGTACGTTTATTTCTCAGCCTCGTTTTCATGCTAACTTCGTCACGTGACTAGCGAAGTGTCCCATCGGCTAACGAGAAAACTGACAACATGGAGTTTTACATCTCCTGTTATTTTGGTGTCATTTTATTCACAGTTTGTAAAGTTTTAAGACATTTTATTCCCCAGCCTCGTTTTCATGCAGGTTCTTTTAGGCTATTTTGTTACCCCTCCCCTGGAAAGCGTCGGTGCGGGTTACAAAACTGGCAACAAGCTTTTTCTTGTCCTTTGGGGTCCTCTTAACACTTCTAGACCAGTTGCTTGCTTTCAGCACGAAATTCCCACGGGAGCGATATTTCTTACATATGCTCCTAGACTATTATCGTGGCGCAATAAATAACGCGTTGACCTTACATGTTGAAGGACCGGGGTTCCATTTTTCTTTGGTCGTTTTCTTTTGTTTTTTCTTCAAACATATTTTCATTTTTTAATAGACTTAAAATATACCGGTAGACTAATTGCAAGTTCATTATCAGCTTTCATTTCTAAGATAATTAATCCACGGATAGCTATAGTCACCCTTTGATTCCGAGAATAAGTAGAATCGTTTCTATATTTCATGGTAAACTTCCTTTTTTTTTGGCTTACTGTAGTTTGCGAAACGAAATGAAACGAAACGAAATGGAAATCTGTAGTTTGTGAAATGAAAAATCTGTAGTTTGCGAAATGGAAGCTTACTTACTTACTTATTTCAGATAAGTTCCAGTTATAATCCCATTAGCCACTGATCAAATTTAGTTTGCAAGGCTGACGCTGGATTTGGATAGACCTAAGCTTTTCTGAAAGAGGAGCGGGTTACTGGCAATTATTTTAAGGTCGAGTATTTATAGTACTAGTATTTTTCTTTTGCGAAAACTAAGCCGAATTTCTTATTGCAACCAGGGGCGTAGCCAGCACTTATAACTGTAGGCCCGGGCCTACAAAGTTTTGGTTTGATGCGTTGTTGGGGCGAGATAAAAAGCTTAAGAGCTGAAAGTGTTGGTGAGGTCAAGGCGTACAATTTACAGGATATGTGGAAATGAAAATTAGCCAGGCCTACAACAACTCGAAAATCTGGCTACTCCCCTGGCAACCCCACTCGATCCCCTCAAAAAGCAAACTGGACTATCCCTCATCGTTAGCTAATTGATGGGGTAAAGGTTTTCTTTTTCTTCCATTCTGCGAATGATTAAGTTTAAGAAAAGCTGTTCGGAGTAATTTTTGAAATTGTTTTAATCATTTAGTAGCCTTAGTGTATTTTCATTATCGATTATTGTTAGATTTTAGAACCGTTTTTGTTGAAATTAAATTACCTATCCTTCTCTATTATTGAATCACTTATTTCTTTATAAGAGATGATGAAAAGTTTCCGTTTTTCCGTCCAGTGAAGGCCATTGTAAGAACCGATGCAGCAAACTCAATGACTTTCCTCCAAAGGGAATTCCTGCCGTCAAATGACACTTAAGGTGGCTCGACTGGATTTTTTTGGGGGGATACCTCCCAAGTTTGAGCATTGACTACGTCGCCATGAGTAAAGATAGGGAAAGAAGATTACCACAACTGTATTATATAAAGATGAAAATTTCTTATGATCTGGTTTTATCGCAATCGGAGTCGCCATGGCAACGTAACGACGCCATTACGTTTTTTATTTATCTTTGTGTTTCTCTGTACCAGGAGCTTTTTTGATAAATCGCTTAAGGGAGTATGTACCTGCCATAATTGTCTCAATCATTGCAAAGTTTGAACAAATTCTATGAGAGCGTTTTCGAAATATTTTGAAACGAAGTTTTAAGCATAATAAAAACAGCGAAATAGCATGCTATCCACACAATTAGCTAATTTTTTTAGAAAATGATAAGCTTTGGAAACGCGGCTTCATCTCATGGTAGTTTGATTCCATTGAAAACCTCCTACAAAAAAAGAGGGGAATTACTCTGGGCGATCGCGAGTAAAAAGAATTTTATTAACTTGCATTCAGCTGCTTTTGTTACAGCTTTTGCACTTAATTTGGTCCACGCCTACAAATTTCGCATTTTTCAAAAAACCGCTCGATAAATTTTTTCATAATTTTGACAATCCCAAAATCAATTGTCAATAAATATACTCTGCAAGTTTCAAGAACATTGAAAACTGGGAAGGCTTTCAAATAGGACCTCAAATATGACCAATTTTTCCTCCAGATTTTGTGTTTACAAGCGAGCGTCCTCATGATTCACTAGCATTGTTTTCAAGTTTCATATTCACTTGCACATTTAGCAAAAAGACGACCTGGGGAAGAGGTTGAGTTGTTTTGGCTGTGAAAAGGAAAATGGCCGCACAGTCGGCGGAACATTTTACTCATTTCACGACGAACTATTCTCTAAAACATAGCAAGAGGACAACTCGACAAGCAATTGCTGTTGTAAACTATGCATCCTGAATCGCCAATGCTGATCTCACCCTCGTAGGGTGATTGTGACGTCTTGATACTCGAGGTGTAATTAAGCTAGCCTTCTTGCAGACGTTTGAATTAAAATAGGTCCATTCTTCTTATTTTATGAAACATTTATCCAAAATTTGTCGTGAAACCCTAATACCGGCAATTCCAATGCTGTTAATGTATAAAGTTTATATTGTGCGCAGAAAATTGTTTATCAGTCCTCACATCAACAATTAAAAACAACGCGGACAAGAAAGAACGACGTTTCGGTGTCATCTTAACGCCATTTTCAAGTCCTCACATCAACTAAATAATAGGACTACCGACTAGTAGCCATATTTAATTTACACTCATCGACTTAGACTGCTACTCGGCGGGAAATCTACTTTTCCATTCAAGAGAAATCACACCGTATGTTTCTCGGAACTGCTTGTTCAGTTGATATCAAAAATTGACCCATTTAACCCATTTTTAGCTAAGAGACCCTAGCTCTAGGTTGCAAAAGCTGAGGGTACGCGAAGTTTCCTCGCCATGTAAGATGTGCTGTTTTTGCGCCTACGTTATGCCCTGGTCCAGTGGTAAAACCTGTCCATGTAAACATGCAGAGATCAAAAATTTATTTCCCCGTGCATCGCTCAATTTTGAACAGTGGAATTAAAAATGCCAGTATAGTTTACATGACCAACCTTGAGGATTTCTAAAACTAATTAAGCCTCCGCCGTTGGCTTCATTGAAATTCTACTTCAGGGACTTGACTGATTTTACCTATCTTCAGGATGTTTAACCAAACACGTTTATTTTGAAATTCTTTTAGGATGTTGTGTGTAAAGCGGCTCATGAACTTGTGGACTCCATAGGAGCACATGACCCATTGACGTCATCACAGTATTTGGCGCTTTATCAGGTATGTTGTTACAGGGTTCTTTTTGCAATGTGATGCTCATATGACCTCGCCAAGGCTTCGTTTTAATGAAAGTGTGCAGAAAATCCTCTTTCAATTGCACGTGACGTCACCAAAAATCAAACTAAGAAACTATCGATTCTGAAAGGGACACCAACATGGCGTTTCCTATAAATTTAGGTAAACCGTTTTTCCCAATATCTCGCATTTGAAATATTTCACAGACCTGATTCTTGGCAAGGGTTTTTGTATATTTATCTTCTTTCATTTCCCAGATTCTAGTCCTTCTGTATTGAATGGTTTGCATTTTTATTTTTAATGGCGTGACAGTGCAAGCCGAGAATAGAGCGTTTTCGAACGAAGTCTGGGCGGTCATATTTTGGTGTCCCAAAACAATCAAACGGCGGCCATGTTCGTGTCCCAAACGACTGTCCTGTGGGAGATGAATGTTTTTCGTGTGTAAAAACTTTTATTTTGTGCCAATAGATTTGCATAGCTGCTGACCGCGTCAGTAAAGACGCTCTATAAAATTCTCCTTCATACGATTTCGTTGTCACACTAGATGTATGTACTCCACACTCCAAGTACAGTGGACCCTGTCCATCGACCACCTGCCGAAAGCAACAAAACATTCGCAGGCAGCGCACTAACCCGCGATTAGGCGTCCTTTTTTTCGGGGAAATCGGAAAAAAGAACGGGTTCTTTTCCACTCGTCTCCCAAACAAAAAGGAAAGAAGGACACCTTATCGCAGGTTAGCAGAGCACTGTAGCTGTAACTTCTCTTAACCAGCCTTTTGTAAGCGTCCTTCGACCTTGGCATTTTTCGGGACTGTCACTGGAGGCTCGAATTTACTTCATTGTTTTGTGTCGTAGAGTTGCCAGATGTCTCAAGGTCTAGAAAGAGTCCTAAGGCGTGCCCAACTGGATCTTTCTGTTTCACGACAGGCTGCTTTGTTACATCAGAGAAAACTACTTACTGATATGGAGTTCCTGAGTGATGCGTCTTCAAGTGTTCTTGCCTCGAATTCAAACCATCTGGTGGAGTGCGAGGTAAAATGGTAGTTTGAAAGAGTTCCCATACATCAGGAGGCAGCGGGAGAGATGATTTTCCAGTCTGTCTGTTTAGGTTGAGTGACACGTTGCTGCGACACGAAAAAGGAGGACACCTCGCAGCGACAGGTTGACATGCGAACTGTCGCGGAGACAAAGCTTTTCACAAAATTCTCTAGTGCACACGAAGCGAATTGTCGTTGCGGCCGGTGCATGCGTTGTGTCGTAACATTTGTCGTGTATTGTGTGCCGACCTTAACGTCTCCCTGGCTAACTCTGGGACCTGTTTCAGGCTTGGCGACGATTGACAATCGCGAGAAATCGCCTGGAACTGACGAGAGAGTTCTCAGCGACCAACACCCAGTTTGTTGTACTTCAGCACTCTCCAGATAGGTAAGTTGGCTAGTGTGTAGGCTGCAAAAGAAGTGGTGAAAAGAAATTGACGATCTAACTACTCGGAGTCTCTAGGGTACGATTAGTGATGAAACCTTTCGCGAGACGAGTACAAAAACATGTTTGGTAAACCAGCGCTTTTGTTTTGTAGACGGTATCTGTACGGAGCTGTTTTGGATAAAGGCCGTTCTCCAGTGCCAAGCGAGAAGGCAAATAAACAAGCTTCAACACTTCCAGGTATGTTAACTTTCATCCATCCTAAGTTCACCTCACCTACCCTCTAAATTGCCGCATGGCACTTAAAGCCTCCACAGAGTTTCCACTTTTAGTCTCGGTTAGTTGCTTTGGTCCTCACTTCGTCCCACGATTGCCATCTTCCTTCTTTTCGTTCTTTTTCAACTGTGCGCCTCCAGGTACGCTTTGGAGTCGGTAGTGTCCTGTTGATTTTGGCCCCTTTTGTCATGGGGTCACTCATATTGTGAGGCCGGCCACAGTGTTCCCTTGGTTAATGTAATAATAAGGTTTTACAGGAGTGGATAATCAGCCATTAGCGCAACCCTTAACCTGGAAGACCAAGGAACCACACTAAGTCTGGTGTCTAACCTTCGACCTGTTCGGCATGAGTGGCCCTACCAGGAGTCTATAAGCATCCAGCCAACATATCTCTATAGGTCACTGAGACACGCAATCCACTACATCACTTTTAGGTGGTGATCCCTTTGATTCATTTCTGTTTGCTCTGTTTGTCCATGCAATATCGCTTGACTTGTCAGAAAATGTTCTCTCGCGTACCATGTGGATGAAATACGTTTTATTACAACAAAGTCAAAAAGTTTCGTCTCGTTACAATGGTGACACAAAGACTTACAATACAATAAAATAACATAAAACAAAGTAAATAAGTTACGGTTGGATTGAGAAGAGAGACTATAAAGACATAACTCAGGATAATGGGGAAAACAACTTTATAAGACCGAGTACATCAACGTAATCGTCCTTTGATAACAAGGTAAACAAGGTGTATAAATATATTGGACATTGGACGAAATGGTGAATTCATGGTCAATTTGATATTTTCTCCGATCAGTTCCAGCCAAACCTCTGATCACCCGGGCAGCAGTCAGTGCCAGGGAGCTAGAACAGCTGATTGAAGAGTTAGTGTCTTTAAGTCAAATACGGCTTCTGAACTGATGAGGCGAAACTATGTGAGGCATCAACAGGAACAGAAGAGAAAAATGCTGGCTAAGCTAGATGATGATCTTCAGGCTGATAGCAAGGTTATAAGTTTATAGTTCTGTTTATTTCTCTACTTATTCATTTATTCATTTTCTTTTTTTATTAAAGCGAATCCTGAGTTCTGATTAGTTACCCGAACGGGCTCGGGATTTCCCGCGTTCTTCCCACAAGAAAAATTCTCTTTTTGACCATATTTTCAATCCTTTACTGACCAAACCTTGACGGTCAAGACGGCTAAATATTGTTCCTTTTTCTTTGGGTTGTCATTGACCACGACTTCGACTTGGTCCATGAAAACGCCAATTACTAGTCATCTTGACCTCAGGCTTGGTCAATAACCCGTATTTATTACCTTTGACTCTTCAGCTATACTAACAGTAAAAGCCTGGGACCCGCGGACGGGTCCGTGACATTCAAGTTGTCGAAGAGGCAAGAGTCCCAAAAGAAGCAAAAAAGAATTGTTGTTCTTTTAAAAACAATGTTTCTTTATTTCTGTCTGGTCCTAAGTCCTCGGTTGATTTTTCATTTATAACCAGCTGCTTTTTAATTTAGCTTATAAAATTTGGAGATGTTTGGTGCTGTTTGTGCTCTGAAGACTGTTTCAATCTTATGTTCAAGTTTTCCGCTTAACTGACCTTTTTTTATCATATTTTCTATGTATTTTAGGAATTACTGAATGTTGACTCGAGTTTTGCGGAAAAAGAAGCTCAACTTGAGGTAACCGCTACAAGTAGTTTTTGAGTCGATTTTCTTTCTTTCCAATCTGTCTCTAAACGCGGACAAGACATTTCTGTTTTACATGTAGATATTTACCACTATTGTTTGGGGAGCTGTGATTCTATTATAACCCATTTCATTTTTTCAATTCTTTCCATTCTCATTTTAAAGACGTTGTTGCAGCGGTTGAAGCTTATTTGGATCCGATATTAACCAAACTTCAACCAGCTTTGAAGTAAGTAACGTTTTGACAACCGTACTTATTGTAGATTTTCAAACGAGGAGTTATCATAATAAAGTCATAATGAATGCTACTTTTCTCAGTCCAGAGTCAGTATCCGAGTCCATCGTCCTCTTAGCAGATGAGTGGCTTCTTCAACTTCCCCTGGAGGCCATCAGAATCTTTGCTGTTCCTCAGGTCACCAGTATATCACGTGACTTCTCACTACAGTTCCACTATCATCGCGTGCATCCCGCCGAGCGATCAGGCAATTTTTTTTTGTTTGTCGGTCCTAGCATCAGGCTACTTTTTTTAGGAGTGAAATCATGAAAACAGCGAAAGGGAGAAAGCCTTCATGCGGTTGTCATCGCAATTAATGGTCACGTTTCGTAAAAGATTGGTTTATTGCCAAGGTTCGTGAGGACCCCTAAGTTGCATCCTGGGAATTTCATGATTTAAAAGGCAACTGCAGGGACACGAAATGCGTTTTTATTAATAAAAACAAATTCCACGCATCGGCTGGATCGAACGGGCTTGCTCGGTTACCGTGATCTCTCCAATTTCAGTATATTTGCAAACCCCAGCCAAGCTCCCTTGTGGTTCGTATGGAAAGACCCGTAATCTATACTTCCCTTAGGCATTTAAGGGCTTCTGCAATGGGCCATTTTACAGTAGGTGTGCTCAGTGTCCTGGCCTTTGGATAGAAGCGAGGCTGAAGTTTTGTTACAAACCTTCCAGGGGCACCCAACGAGAATATAGTTCAAAACCACTTAAACATAGCATTGTTAAACGTATTTTAGTATTTAAACGGTAGATATAGGCATATTTTTATCCCTAAAAAATTTTTACCTGTTCGGATTTCCTAGCTGAAAGTCTAGTGATCCGAAATTTATAGGGATCAAAACTTACCTTTTCAAAAATGTCTACAGAAAAAAGGCTCCCGAAAATTCTAGGTGACCTTTTCAGGGTAAAAATCCGTTAAAAATGGGCAATTATTACCATTTTTCTAGATGTTCGAAAATCCTAGGAGAGGCGGGCAAGCAAGAAATTTTACAACAAATGTTCCGAAAATTCTAGATCTCAAATCGTCTTCCGAACAGATATTTTCCGAAAGTTGACGTTGGGTGCCCCTGACCTTCCTGTTATTTACGTGCAAATCATGCTATTCTGATGCGAACAAACCTGTGAGTAAGGTCATTAAACATGTGAAAAACAATAGCCTGCGAGCAAGCTCTCCGGGGCGCTCTGGCGGCGGGGCGAAAAAAGGAAGGAGAGCTTGCAATAACGTCTCTGAAATTTGACTATCTGCATCGAAAAAGTCGATGCGAAATTCTGATTGGCGGAGATGACATTAGTAATGACGTCATTACCCTTGGCTCGTGTTTTTCAACGTTTGTTTACATTTGCGCTGATTTGCGGAAATCTGACAGCTCAGTCGACGGGGAGCCACAGGTGAACTGGACGTGGAATTCAAACTCCAGAGACGTAGTTCCAAGCTCTCCTTCTTTTTCTCGCCCCGCTGCCAGAGTGCCACGGACAGCTTGCTCGCCGGCTAGAGAACAGGAAGGTTTGTAACCAAATAAGCTCACCTCCTCGCTTCTATTTAAGGTGAAGGGCTTTGAGTGAGCATTTACCTACCTACCTGCCTCACGTCCTCGCGCTCCGCTATGCATAAGGCCTCCACACTTCTCCACCCGCTATCTTGAAAAACGTGTCTGGCTTCAGTTATGATATAACATTAAACCATCACCCAACCCCCAACCTGGAGGGCGAGAAGTTGCTATAGGCCCTTTACAGCTAGCCATTCACATGGTACAAAACCCGTCGTGCTGGAGAGCAAAAGTCGCACTGGGAAAAGACAAACAAAGAACATACATGACTTGCTTTGTTTGTCTTGTCCCAGTGCGACTTTTTCTCTCCAGCAAGGCGGGTTTTGTACTGCGTGAATGGCTAGCTGCAAAGGGCCTATTCGTCAGGCCCGTCACCCAAAACCTCAGTGTCCAGCACGATTGAACCCACCTGGGACCAAGGACCAAGGTCCCAACTGGAATAGCTTCCAGGATCAGCAAGTCACACAAACCTCCCTAAGAGAACATACAGCAGTATAATTGTCTATTGTCAGTCGTTTTACCCTATAACTATTTCCTCCCCCTTTGTATGTATCTTGCTTTATAAACATCGAAATTGTTTCAATCTTTTAAGAAAGCGCAATCAAGAATGCTGGAAAAGGAGGGAAGAAATCGGATAAAGCTAAGTCAGATAAACCGTCCACAGCAAAATCAGGACAAAAGAGCGACAAAAAGGTAACAAAGCCTTTGATTTTTAGAATAGGCCTTTACGTATAATGATAAGAACGACGTTCGACTTGCAAGATTCTGCCCAGTACCCGGACGAGGACAAGATGCTCTGATATATTTATCGAATAAACGTTTACCCATAGTCTCATAAACAACAATCATGGACAAAAGCCTTGGGACACTTGCTTTTCTGGGGGCGTTTTTCAATTCACACAGGTCCACCCCTCCCCTCATCCCACAAACAATGTTGGACGCGTGTATTCCGAATTTTTTCCGAGTTTCAACTTTGTATAGGGTGGGGAGAGGGAGAACTACAAGAAAATTTCGAGAAGGACGCACTCTTTTAAGAGGAACCGAGAAATGACAGAAAAATATGAATATTGCAGTACTGCCCCAAGGACTTTTGTCCAAGATTGAAGCAAACATTTACGCTTGTCTGTGAGAACTAAAAATGCTCAGTATTTTTGTTGTTTTCAAATATGCTGCTGAAGGGAAAATATTAAGCAGGACTGAAACACTAGGTACCGCCAGCAAAGTGTTTTAAACTCAACAAAACACGCAACGCGAGATTATACGGCTGTAAAATTTTTTCTAGGCGTCGCCTGCACTCCTTTTTTAGTAAGTTTGTCTTTCTTGTATTTTCTCCCAGACGAGACGCTAACTTCACACTTTGTGAATTATTGATGAGGTTTTAAGTCAAATTAGAACATTGACATATGCAATTTTTTAATGAATGCACGCAGTATTGCTTACATCTGTTGACCTGATCACGAGAGTTCCATTATCTTTTCTAGAAAACGTGCGAAAAGATGTTGTTTCACGCTGGGTAATGGAGTTATGCTGCAGTGCAACATTTGCATTCGCGACCCCAAAAAACTAGATTTGCTCGCTTAGGTAACTTGGACATTTCTGATGAATTTTTTTTATTTTTTCTATTTTAGGGTAAAGACCTAGGAAGTGGAGTTCCTAAAGATGGGCTTGTGGTGGATTTTAATGGAATAAGATGTATCCCTTTTAGGAACATAAAATTCTAAGGATGTCTTTCTTCATTCCAGGTTTCTTCTTAAAAGATGACTCTAACCTATCTTTTAAAAAATTCCGTCGACGTTAGGATTTTCATTGCACTGAGTGACGTTTTTGAATGATTTTTTGGGTTCAGTATTTTCCAAATGGCCGTTATCAAGAAGAGCGCTACTACTTGAGACGAAAAAGCTACGCCTGTTACACTACCCAGTGATAATTTAGCCTCCCCAATACCTGGCAGGGCGAAGATATGAATTTTATTTTCGGGTCCCGGATGTAGTTTTTATGAATTTTAAGAGTGGTATATTTTCCAGTAAAACACTCGTGTCTAAATAATAAAATACATTATTACCATTGACAAAAAAATGGGAGGGTACAGGTAATCGATCTCGCATAAAAGGTGTAAATCTTTTAGTTCTTCTTGCTAGAGCAATATGTAAAAGGTTTTCATAGGTTTCTTACTGGCAAAGGTGTTTGGTCTGCCACCCCTTCTAGCTTTTATGGAAGGTAAACAATTGAGAAAAAAACAGTGAAAAAGCCAACACAGTGACGTCTTCTCCGAGAACCCGTTGAAGATATAGATTACACTGGTTCTGTTTCGGCGGGGTGTCCTGTTGGTAAGAACTGAAAATGCTAATTTTGGAACTTCTGTCAGCATACTCTTGCAAAATGAAACACGTTTGGTTGGTAGAATAAGATTAAACTTAACTGAGTGAAGATATTGTGGACCCATACAATGAATGTAGCGAAGAAGGTAAGTCCTGAAAATGGCAGCCTTCACAGCAATAGTTTCAGCGTGAGTTGGTGCGCAAAGTTGGAGCGAATGTTTTTTTTTCTTTGGAAATCTCCAGTACTATTTGTCACTTGATCATGTAACAAATGTTACTAAGTTTCCGAAAGAGGCTCTTAAAGGCAGCCCGTTATATTCTACACAGAACAACTATACATTATGTTTCTCTCATAGGAAGAGCATCGGGTGTTTTGATTGACATTGTTTCCTTTCGTTAGTTATAACCTCAACCTTTTGATGGGGCCCAAAAAAATCCTAATAAACAAAATCTTAACCACACAAAGAACAAGAATTCCAGAGCATTATAAAACATTTTTTTTATACAAATTGCGTTAAAACTAAAACGATGCGTCAACGATCCGTCTAAATCAGTCTTTTCTATATTTTCGTAACCTTCAATAATTCTTTTATAACCCATTGCTTTAGGTGATAGTAAAATTCTATATCTAAGCGTTTTGCAAAAAATCACGAAATTGTGTACCTTTTTTTCATACTTGCGTGCTAGACTATCTGGCGTACTAATTGAGGGGGTGTTAACATGACACCGGGGCGACTTTCGCCCCGGAGCGAGTTCACTCCGGTTCCCTCTCATGGCTCTATATTTGTTTACATGATACCACCACAAATTCACCCCGGCGTGAGTTCACCCCGGTTCTTGTACCGGGGCGAGAATTTCACTCCAGTACGAAATCTCGCAACGGTATCATGTAAACACGAAACGACCACCCTGTTCGGTGTGAAATCGGTCTGCCGGTAGACTGGAACGGGTAGCGCATGCGTAATGTTCGCGATTTTGAATCATACGTGCATTTTATCAACATGAAGTGTACCTTCAAATAACGAGATGTGAAATGACCCAGTCATCATGTAAACACGATACGAAATCAAAAAGTCATGTCGGTATGAAACTCGCGCAGGTGCGAGTTTTCTCATGTAAACACCCCCTGACTCCTCATGATGTTTGTTTCAGGTGATGATAACCCAAGTAAAGTAATGAATGACGCCATCTCTAAGTTTAAGAACTTCACGGCAAAATGGAGTGGCATTATTGGAAGTGACCACCTTCCAAGGTTAGTTTAACCAAAGAATCATAACAACAGCAAAGAACATTTACCGTAAATGCATGATCTATTAGACGCCCCACTCTGTCAGTCACTCAGTCCACAAGTATTTAATGAGTACGCCGCCTAATGCCGTCTTCGGCGTACACCACTAACGCCGCCTTGTCACAGTAGCGGAAAAGTAAGAGGAAAACAGAATCAGTCTTTACGTCAACTTCAGATCTGCGAAAAGGGCAGAAAATCATCCCGTTCAGTAAATTCCTGCTTACGTTATCCGTAGTAGTTTATAGCGAGCGAAGATTGGTCCCCACGCCGAACATCGAGGGCCATGGTCTGTCCAGCTATCAGTCCTTAGTCGTATCTTCCACCTCGACCAATCCGGCTCGGTTAGACCTACCAGGGGTAAAATCCCTACCAACATAGCTGTTACATTCATGGAGACGCGCAAGCTTCACCATTACCACAAGGTTTCAATCCCAGGGTGAGAAGAATTCTTTTTAAGATCAGGGAAAAATAACAGGAAAAACTTAATTCTTGAAACAATCTGTAGAAGTCGACGAGTTGTGTTTTTTTCTGTTTTTTACGAGGTTTGCGTGAATTTTTTCGTGGTCAGGAAAAAAGTCAAGGGACAGTGAAATATTTTTATTCAAGACAAGTGACAACCTGTCACGCCTTTTCGTTAATTGACGTATTTACTTCTCCATTTGTTTATTTTCTAGTGTGGGTGAATTTCAGCGACTTGTGTCGGAGAGTACAGGCTTTATATTTTACGGCCCGGAGCGGTTTCTTGGATGTATGCCACCTAATATGCTGGCGCCTATGAACATAACAGGTGATGAATGTGTTATCACAATGTCTGAATGATTTCACGCGCGCTGATTGGACGAAACTAAGTTATGGTCCGTGGGATTTAGACAATGAAAATGCCGTAACGATTGCGCGATTTATTCTTCCCTGTGTCTGGCCGTGATTCTCCCAATCCAGACGGACCGCTAGTCTCCATTTCATAACGCTCATTATACTTTTTGTTTGCCCACCCCAACCTCCCCCATCCACACCCACTTTACATCAAATTTCTATGAGAAAACTGTCCATTGTTTCTTTATCTGGTGCAAGTTTTGTGTTTTACAACGTGTGTGTGTGTGTAGTCAGTTGTCAACTGAAAGGTGAAGCAAACGTGAAACTGTTTGAACGCAACCGATTTCCGTTCCTCGTTAAACGTCCCTGCGATGTGATTGTGTTTTCAGATTGTCATTTAGTGATTCTACTGGACCTGGTTCAGACAGGGCAGAGTTTTCTGCGACAAGGAAAAGACGATGCAACTAAAGCGTAAGGATTATTTTACAACCAAACACCTTCTGAGTCTTAAATGCTCCCGACGGATTAGCACCAAAGCAGGATATGTTTAAAACCCCTTTTCCCGTCATTTTAGCCAGTTTCATATGTGGTGTTGGCTGGTGCAGATTTAGACTTTTTAAAAATCCGTTTTGTGCTTGGGTAATCCGCCAGGGAAAACGTCGCCTAAAATAGTCTACTTTTTGGAAAGTCTAGATGGGGGTTTGTACCAAAAACGTCCTTGCCGCAAGAAAATTCGAAAATCCTCCAAAAATCTGATCGCCCGCTTAGCTTTTAGTCTTGGACCAGTTTCCAAAGATATCTCGGTTGAAGGCGTTCTTTTTTACACTTTATAATGGCCGCCAGGAAACAGACTGCACATTTTGATAAAAGTAAGTTTGTCTTGTTTTCAGAGTTTGGCAGGTTTTGCTGAATGTTTTTTTCCTTGTGGTTCTAACTATAGATTAAGCTTAACAACTAAATTGCATGTGATACAACTTCTGTTTGTAAATTTTCTTGTTTTATTATGGCTGTATTTTTCTTTTCAGTGTTGGTGAACTTTGGCTTGAGCGTCCACTAGAGACAGCCATGCTGTTATCTTTAGTGGGTGTGGCCGGCGTAGTGTCAAGTCAGTGGCACTGTCAGCTAGCTGATAAGAAACACAAGCTCGACACGTACCTCACCGGTGAGTAAACGCTCATCAGAAAACGAAGTTCATATTTTACTTAGACCTTTCACTCGAAGGTCAATTTATGAAAAGATTATTTGTCATACTAACTTTTAAATCTATAGCCTAACCATTCAAATGGAACCCTTTCGTTTAATTTATTTCTAAGGATTGTACGAATATATATATTTTAGGGGAGTTTTTCCCCTGTTTTGGCCACTAATAAAGGGTTAAAATTATCAATTGATAAATTAATGTATTTTTTGTATTACATGTTTAGTTACCAGTGTCAAATCATGGCGTATTTTACAGTAGAGCCGTTTTCCGATTTTATTTTTTGATTTTGTGGACAGAAGCGTTGTAGTTGACCATTGAAATGTAAGCTGTTGAGAAACATTTTCTTTTGAAATGAGCATGTGAACGCAATTTAGCTGCGAATGGCAAGCTGCCTATTTGTCTCAATGACGAGAGGCCAACAGTCCGCCTAGCTGCAGAGTATCTTAGATGCAGCAGCATCAGGCCTTATTCCGGGACTAACCAAGGAAAGAGGAACTGATGAAATGTTTTGATTGAAAGAAAATTTTCGGCTGGACTGAAGAGTTGCGTTAACGTTTCGACAGAAACTTTGGTTTCTTCTTCTTCTTAGTGTAGCGGGTCCAGAAACGCGAATGTCTGATAACTGAATGGTAAGTTTTGGTCGGAAGACCACCTCTGGAGGTGGCCGGCCGTCTTTCTCGGAAGGAAATTTTCTGTTATTTGGGTATAATAGACCCTTCCATGGAATATCCATCGACACTGCCGGAAAGAGGGCCTTAAAACAAGGCCACTTGCAAAGTTTAAAGGAGATACGTGCAAAAAGAGCAAACATATTGCTGCACAAAGTCGCGAAATTTTACAGAGGTTAGTATAGTGGGCGAAACGAACTTGCCCCCTTCATATAAACGCCTGTAAACTTCCACGACTTTGTGGAGCTAAATCTTCGTTGTTAGTCTCGCTTGCATAAGCAGCGAGACTCATAATCTGCATGCCGCTTTTTTTTGTATTTACGACACAAAGGGAGGCCATGGTCCCAGGCGTTCCTCACGGAGACCGTGGAAACAGGGAATTGTGATGAGAATGCGGTTTATTTTCGGCGATGATTGAAATGACACTCCATGTTCTCATAACGTTTTTGATCTCTGGCAATGATGTAATTTCTCTCGAATCGAGGCCCTTGTATTTCGTGCAATATATACACGCTATAGCCTGCGATCGCAGACGTATTTCCGGTCGTCGCCAAAATAAATCGCGTACTAAATCAGAAACAAATCGTCGAATACGATATAAAAAGTAAATATCCTGAAGTATGCAACTTCAGGTGTATGCAAAGGTGTAATGTAAACAATGATCTACCTATAGCGCTAACTATAGTCCTTTTAAAATGACTAGCCTCTACACAATGCCTAGACAGTGCCTAGACGGCGTCCCAATAAACCAAAGCAACCAAAGCAAATCTCTCGGGCTTATCATTGATGAAAATCTCTCTCTCACATTCATGACCTCTAAAAAAAGTATCCTCTGGTACTGGTGCTCTTAAGCGAGTCAGGTTATTTGTTTCAATGCACACTGCGATTAAAATGTACAAAGATCTTCTCTAAATCGAGCCACACTTCGTTTATTGCAGCGCTGTGTGGGACGGCTTGACCCAACAGCTTAGTGAGAAAATTCAAAAACTTGAAAATCATGCTATTAGAGTTATCACTAATTCTAGCTTTGATACGAGTTCCAGATATCTTCTTAACTCACTTAGTTGGGACAATTTATCGGTTAGAAGGGCTAAACAAAAAGCTAATTTAATGTACAATGCGTGCATTAATAATCTCGTCCCAACTTATCTCTGTAATTTGTTTGCCACAAGAACACCGAATTACTATTTTCGCAACGCCAAGAAAAATTTAATGCTCCCAAAACCAAGAACTGATTACCTGAAGCGTAGCTTTAGTTACAGTGGCGCTCTTCTATGGAACAATCTTCCTGAGGAAATACGTACATCAAATTCCGTAGAAGTTCCCATAGATGGTTTTCTGGTCAGTACTCCCACACGGCGAATATGTAAAACAGTTTTTGAGAATTTTTAATTAATTTCTATGCTTTTAACTGTGTATAAATAAAGTTATCATTTATTCATTCATCGAGTTGAATGGGCCAAACATATATAGACTACGAGTAGTCCCCATTTTTCCTCAGGGATAGTAGAGCGAGCGAAACGCGAGCGCCTGTTTAAATCACCGAGAGAAAAATGTCCCTCTCCCCACCGAGTCTCGCCTTTCTCGCTTGGAGTGGTTTTCACGCGCGCTCGCGTTTCGCTCCCTCTACTGTCCCAGAGGAAAAATGGGGACTACTCGTAGTCTACAACATGTACGATCACACGGTGATAACACACCTTGCTGGATGGCAAACGAAGCGAGGGGGCAAGAAAACCAGAGGTTACATCATTCAAAAACCCAACATGCCTCTTTTTCGATTATTTCAAGGTACCACTGCATCATTTGCCATCCAGATAGGTTTTTTTAGTATTACACTTGAACCTCGTTTGCCTAGTCCCTCTGCGGCGTTTTCCCAGGCCTTCTCGGTCAATTCATTTCGGTGACACATCCCAGATGAACGCGTGGGAGATGCCCTCGCTATTTCGCTCGGACCACGTGACCCGAAACGCATTGGCCGCGCGGAAAGGACTAGGCAAGAACCTCTCCACAACAGCCATTGTAGAGGGGGTTTAAAACAAGAGTTAATGTATGGACTGTCCGCCAAAAAATAAGTGGCCGTTGTGTAGAGGTGGCCTTTAGTAGAGGCTCGACAGTGAAAAATCGAATCGAACCTAGTAATGCAAAGCGCCCATAGTTTTCCAGTTATTCGAACTTTCCTCCAATAGATGTCCATAACATTTTGCATGCTAATAATTCCGGATGTTGGCTCATCCCTGCTCCTCCACACTTGGTGGCCATACACGGTACCTAAAAAGGATCCTCGCCGGGCACTTTGCACATGTAGAGCCTTTTCTCATGATGTCAGAAAACGGATTGGCCGCAAAGCTTCCTGATTTCTGATTGGGCCTAAATTTAGCCTAAACTAAAGGTTCTTTTTGTTTGATAGTCGCGGTTTAGTTCTGTTAACACCAAGTGGACTGAACAAAAAAAAAGAACGTGAACTGACCGTTATAAAGGAGACTCCGCATAGAGGCGCCGGGGAGGGGGGGTTCTCCTAGGAATTCTTGGTGGGGGTGTGCCACCTGGTTCTTCAAATCCTGACTTGATTTCAGACCAAAAAATGTAATTTTCCACACCCGTTTTCAGACTAGACCTCTAAAATCCATAACCGTTTTCAGACCTGGCCTTTAGGCAGAAATTGTGTTATCATTATTTAGATTAGAGCGCAAACAAAAAAAAATTATTCAAATCCATTTCGAATTCGCATATTTCTCTTTCTTTCTTTCTTACTCATTTGGAATTGAAACGATAAATACGTTCATACTATACACTCCGTAGTCCCCTCGAAAGCCATACCCGATTCCAGACCAAAATGGGCAGTGCCCCCGTTTTCAGACCAAAACGGCGCAAAAACCCTACCCGATGGGGCGGCACATACCTATATAGCTTACTATATAAGGGAGTGCCCCCCGGACCAGAGGCCAAGGAGAGATTTAACCGTTTATATGCCTTTTTCGAGAGAAAACTAAAAAGATTGTTTCTACACATGTATATCTACCTGGAGTTATGAAAACCGGGTTAGCAAACATTTTGTAAGTTCTCTCAACTTCCCCTGTCTAATAGCTTGTTTACTGAATTGTTTGCTAATTTCGTTTTGTGTTTAGGGCTTTGTGTAGATGTGGCTGTAGACAGAATTTTACCAATTTGTATCCCCACCCCCGCTCCCTTCACTCCCTCTCTATTTTTTTCTTTCTTTCTTTTTTGTTCATCCTACCCACAATTCAAATCAGTGCGCGCCTTCGGGCCTGTTTGCAAGGAGAGAGAGAAGTGGGTTGAAGTTAGCTCTGGTTTACTAGCAAATTTCACAGGTAGGGGTTACCCTATCACCTGGGTCAACTTTACCAGCTTTGCTGACATGTTTCGTCATACGTGACATTCTTTGTAATGGTCTAAAATTTGAAATAATCTTGAAGTTCCCTATGGAAAACAAGTTAATTCTCGAAAGAAAGGGAAAATATTATCATCGTAGGCAGAAAATAATTTTTTATTTTTTAGACGTTGATAATTAAACTGAGAAATTGGACAATACCGTTAACATTTGCACGATTACAGGTCACGCATGACGGCGGAAAGTTGACCCGGGTTATCCCTAGCCGAGTGTTTACTAGGCAGGTAGGGTAACCCTCTTGCTAGCCCTTGCCTTAGGGTAACCCTACCTGCCTTGTCAACACGTCGTGTGAAAAAAAAAAAAAAAAAAGAGTGCTAGGGTAACCCGCATGCTGGGGTAACCCTAGCACCAGGGTTACCCTCTGTTGTGAAGTATTTTGTAGATTATTTTAATTTAAGTTTATTTCGAGTTTGTGCTTGACGTTTCACTCGTGACTAGGGTCTTGTTATGATCGATTTATAGAACAGGGTCAATCTGTATTTGTGTTAACAGGTTTTCAGATTCTATTACCTTTTAAAGTAGTTTTTCAATACGAATGTTATTTATTAAATTTGAGTGTCAGTCCTTGAAGTGGGAACGTTTTGGAAACATCGCTGAACTTGATTGTTACCTACATCAGAGTTCCTGTTTTGGTTTAAGGTAGAGCCTCGTGGGTTTAGCTGTCACGCTTTCATCGGTTTTCTTATGGGTTTGTTTATTTTGGTTATCAACAGGAAATTCGTTTAAGTCATTCGGAAAAGCGTTTGTAACTCTCATGGTCAGCAAGCCTGAACGTACCTACGTTTTACTTATTTATATAAGTTGCCAGCATTTAGCACAAGTTAGTTAGTAGTTGAGATTAGTTACAGTTAGAGCGACTTTCGTATGACCTTGAAAAATGGTTTCCGTAAGTGTTTGTTATTTGTTTTATCAGCCAACGGATGGAAAGAACAAAACATGGACTCTTCGTTTTCCCGCCAAAGAAAACCCTAATATGGAGAAGGCATTGTTCGATTGACCAATCGTGTTGCAGTATGACGTCAAAGCAATTTCTAGAAAGTTCTTCGGGCATGAAGTTTGTTTACCCGAGCGTTCGCTTAACCAACCAAAATCCAGGTGCGTTTGTATCCGTTCGATACACCAATCAAATCGCTCTATCTCCGTTCGTTTGTTGTTTAGGTTTTGTTCGCGAGGTTTTCATTTCAAGGTCATACGAAAATCGCTCTAGTTGACGAGCAGAGTTCGTTACAAAAAAGGTGATGCTGTAGACAAGACATATGAGCTGCTGTTAAGATTAAAGAACACCAAGATGTAAACTCAGATTCCTGGTACCTCTACGCTCAGCGGGTGAGTTGCTCTTAAACCCCCCACACCTCCCTCCTTGTAAACAGAGCCTAAAGCTGGCTTGGGTGCCGTTTAGCATTTTACATTTCGTTATTGGCCACCTTGAGAACAGACTGTTCACAGTTCTCTATTTTTCCGCGAGATCATCGAGCTATAGTGCGTCTTACTGTTAATGGTGACCATCTTTGGCAGCCCGTAACGCAAAGCGCTCGATCTCGACAATCTTACAGAAAAACAAGGGACTGTCCGCCCCCGCCCCCTAAGTACTGTTTTGACACTCACGCAAGATGGCAGCCCGTAACGCAAAGCGCTCGATCTCGACCATCTTACGGAAAAATAGGGGACTGTGAACAGTCTACCTTGAGAAAAGTTTCCCGGAGAGCATCATATAAAGCTCTAAGATGGGACAAAGTTCGCAGAGACTGCATCGTCCAATATCGTATTGTATTCTCGTTTCATTTGGATAAACGGATCAATCACCCTGATCCGGGCTGAGACAGAAAGGTACGATATTGTTCGCTTTTCTAAGGTGACGTCTTTGGCCTCGGGAACAGGCTTTAGGAGTCAAATGAATTAGGCGAGAGCAAAATTGCCGGTGAACTTTGACCCGGGTCTACGCTGGTCTGCCGACCGTGTGACGCTACATCCGGGAACCTGAATAAGACGAGTGTAAGAGAAAAGTATATTCGGTGATATTTGGCTTCTGTTACAGTCAACGCAGGTCAAGCGTACCCCCCAAGATTCTATTAATGAATTGATTATTTGAAAAATGAATCCGTTAGTGGTTCCCCTATCTTTCATCAAATTCAAATCGGCATTTCTGTATGCGTAATGAGCAGTGAGTATCTAACGAGAACTTCTCTGTATTAGGTCAGATTGAAAATCTTTGAATGGATTATATTTCTAGAAGATATTTACATCAAATTCAGGGAAACTGAGCTGGTAGAAATTTCGTAACTGCCTCGCGTGTGAATTCATGGCTCATTACGCATGCAAGAATGCAGAGATGAATCTGAAATCTACAACTACCAACGGATTCAACTTTTGAATAATAAATTCATCAATGGAAGCTTGGGGGGTACGCTTGACCTGGCTTGACTGTAAACGTCAGATGAGATTATGCATGGTTGTGGATAGTCTTATCAGTGCCGCGAATGTGTGTGATTGTGTGATTTCTCCATGGTGTTGACAGGTATGTGGTCGCATGGTTCAGCTGGTTCGCTAAAATATTCTGAGCCAGCCGTAAAAACGTTTCTTCGGTCATTAGTTTAGCTGATTGTACTTTAGAAAAGCAACTCTCGACTCAGGAAAATTGGATCTAGGTCTAGTCTCAGCGGGCTCCAAGTGGCTTTGACCCAAAAGGCCGGTTTTTGCAGATATACGAAGGAGATAATTTTTGTAGCATGTTTCATTCAGTTTGTTGTCTATTCAATGCGAAACGCTGTCGTTTATCGGACCGCGAAAAAAGTATATCGACAATTCCAATGATCAACGGAGATTTTTTAAAAGGATGGAATGCGATCACCGTGGGAAAGAGGTGGGAAAAAGGACAATTTTGAGGTATTTCATAGTTTTGGATAGAAGTCTTTTCTTAAAGAAGTTTTAAGCTAGCCATAATTATAGCTTATTTTAGTGTCCGTTGTACTAAAGGATATGATTCGCTTAATATTTGATCTGCTAACCACGGGTAAGGGGAATAGGACTGGCATGTACGAGAAGATTTTCGTTTCATGAATTTTACAACTCCAGGAGCCCATCAAATTGATGGGTTCCTGACAACTCTTTACCTTTTAATTTTTTAAATTAATCTTTTTTTTTTCGGAAAACTTTTTTTTTTTTTTTAAGCCACGACCTCTAACCACTACCCACTATCCACGACATTTAGCTACACTCCTCTGGGGACAACAAAGCGGTCAAGGTAATTTAATTAACCAATTACCGGTAAACCCTTTAACTTGAAACGATTTATAAATAGAACATAAACAACTGAAAATTTTTGCTTTCTTTAAATCCGGTAAGATTGCCTTGAATTCCTTTTCCTTGAGGAAATTTACAGCAGTTTCCTTCCGTAAGATATCCTTAAACGTTGCAGTTAACAAGCGATTACCGCAAGGTTCGTAATTATTCGCAGTTAGTTGTGACGCGTGACTATTTTTATTGCTTGCATCTCCACCACAGACCAGTCAATGATCTGTCAAAAGGTGTAAAACTGAGCAATCGGTTACTCCCGTTTCTGTGCTAACGGAGAGTTTGTTAAGAGTCCGTTATTGTAACATAACGGCGTGGTTTGCAATCGCGCTGGCTGAGATTTAGTCGGCTGTGTAGCAGACTAGCTGAGATAAGAACTACACGGATTTTAAGAGAAAAGGTGGACTGCAAGCAGTCTATCATCAACCCGGCTTTAGTCCTGAAAAAAAGGCTCAGGTGACAGATGAAATAACATACAGTCAGTACAGGATGCCGACGTGCCCCTACTCGCTCCTCTTCTTCCAACGCTACTCAGTCGTCTGTAAGATGAATTTCTTCTTTCTTCTTGTGTCTTGTTCGCTCATTATGGCTTCTGTCTGTTCACTGAGAACTACTGACAATTCTCGATCAGCGATGCTGCCAGCGGATCGGATCTGCATACCAGGACCGCCATTGAAAAGAACTCCAGGGAAAATCAACTGCCTTATTATTGGCGATTCTATTAGTATTGGGTAATGTTTTTTATTAACTAAGTAAGCTTAAGTGTTGCTATAAAGCTTATGCTTATTTCAGAGTTGGGACCAATGTGTAATCCCGTAAATGCCGTCAGGGGGCGGAAATTGCAGACGTTTCAATTCAATTCCGTTCAAGCAGAGTCCTTGCCAAGGAAAAAAACTGTCGCTTTCACTCTAATTCACTTTTACGTGGACAGCTAGGAGTGCGGGAAAATCTGCATCGCAAAAAATAACGGACAGCTGAGAAAATTGTTTCTAATGATATTCGAGCAGCTTGCCTACATCCCAAGCTCACGTTACGAGAGTGTCATGTAAATTAACTTTCTTACAAGACAGTCGGTGTCGGGTTACAAGCGACCGTTGAGACTTTGTGTGAGAACGCTAAATATCATTATTCTCACTTATTTTTCTATAAAATAAATAAAGGAGACTTACCTTTGATGTATTCCTGTGTTTTTTTGGTGTGAAATCATTGAGTTAGTTTATGAATTCACACCAAAAAACACAGGAATACATCAAAAGTTAAGTCTCTTTTATTTATTTTATAGAAAAATAAGAAAGAATAGTGATATTAAGCGTTGGCAGACCTCAGTATTTTATTTCTCATACAAAGTCTCAACGGTCGCTCGTAACGCAACACCGACTCTCTTGTGAGTAAGTTAATTTTACATAACACACTCGTGACGAGTGTGAGGTGAGTGAGTCCGGTTTAAATGCCGGTTACTCGAGGCGAGGCCTCGGTATGCGGGTCAACCTGCCCTCTCATGTAAAACACAAAAGGGTTAAGCGTGTCTGCCCGGCTATGGCTCACTTAATATAAACAGGTCCTCAGACCTCGGAGTCTTCTAAAAAGGCACTAGGGACCATAGCTAGCCAACCTTACTGACGTAATTTAACCTTGGTTAATAAGCAGAGTTTAGTTTCATCTGTCTGTGATCTGTGGCGTAGACTGGCGCTAGACCATAGCCTGCGAGGAAGCTTCACACTTAGGGCAGTCGCGAGAAGTCACGCGAGAGGCGCACGCGATAGGAGATACCAGTGCGAGGGGTGGGGAAAGAAAGGAGAGCATACCCATATCATGGCTCATGGCTCCATTGCCCGATACCTCCTTGGAACTGGAGCCGTTTTGGCGGAAAGATCTATCAAGTGATCAGATATAAAGAGAAAATTGAAGGGCCAGGCGTTTTTTATTTTTTTTTAGAAAAGTTAGACCCAGAGGTACATGGAGGTCGCTCCCTTGAAATCATTTTTTGACTCGCCCCAACTCTCGGTCAGTTTGAAAGTCCACGTCGATCGCACAGCAAAATGGGCAAAATACGCCTGCTTTGGTGGCTAGAAGGGCACACGACCAGAGTCTACATTTAATAACGGATGCGGCTGTTTTGGTCTGAGACTGGTCTAGGCTTTGAAAGATTGTGCTTGCATGATTTTAATCTATTTTCCGAAAAAAAAGCACTGCTTGGATAATTTGGACTTTTGGCTAGTTTTGCAGAACAAAATTTTCATTTATTGATTATTCCTCCATTTTTTGCCCGACAGCCTAGTCCGGTCGCCGAATGGGTTCATCTTTTACAACCTGCACACAAGAGAAAACCCTAAAACTGAAATCTAGACTTCACCGTGACTTCAGCATCTGCATTGAATGGAATTTATCCATTTAACAACTCTTCATTTTTCAGATCGTTTTTAAGAAAAAGAAAAAAAGAATGAAAAGAAAAGAAACATTAAAGGCCTAATGTACAAACGACATGGGTTCACTGGGAGTATTAGTCTATGCCGTTCGGAGCCCAGAACAAGAACATCTGCACTGCTTCGCAGACGTTACTAACCGAGGTTGAATTACCTCTCCGGCGCAAGCTATGGGAGTATATAAGGACTATTATAAAAGAAACTGCACGTTTTAATAACGTTCGTGATACGCAGCCTCATTCCCAGTCGGCGTCGGCGATTTCGGATGTGACTTGTCAAGCTTGTCGGGAAAATTCGCTCGGTTCCAAGCCTCCTCTAGTTACTCGAATAGCGCGAACTGGCCTGTACGAGGTTGCGTGATACGGATTTTAATTCATAAGGACACGACATCTGACTGTCATTCTCTTTTCGTTTTTATAGTTACACTCCATGGGTGGCTAAAATGCTTGGTCCCGACTATCAAGTTCAGCACTCGCCTTGGGATCATTCGGACGGAGGTGCTCTCGACTCTAAGTATGGTCTTCAATGTCTGAATTTGTTTCTGTCTACCGCCATGTTGGAGCCGACGTGTTATGACGTCATCATCTTCAATTTCGGTCTGCACGACATTAACTATGCCGGTATATTTCCAGAGGAGTATGTTGCTCCAGTGGCGTACGCTAAAAATCTCGCAGATATCAAGTCAATACTTCTTTCGACGAGGGCCAAAGTTGGATATGTTCTTACGACGCCGTTACCCTACAACATCACCCTAAATAATCGCGTCAAACAGTACAATATTATAGCACGCGATGTGATGAATGAAGAACCTGCAGTTGCTACCGCTGACCTGTATACATGGGTTGTAGAAACGTGTGGTGATCCACCATACAAACATTGTCTTATTGCAGACGAACAACCGAGCCCACATTACACGAGTCAGGGGTACGAGTATCTGAGTGAGAGAATAAAGGACCTGATCCAAGATCTTTGCGAGGGCTTACACGACAATATTATCCCCAATAAACAGAGTGACAGTTCTCAATTCACTGATGTCATCATACAAGGGAAACTGACAAATGTTTGCTCGCAGGAAAGCGCAAAATCATTGGTGAGAACTGTTTTGGTTAAGAGGTTACCTTAACTACGCGTTATATAATAATTATTGGAAGAATATGAGTATGATTTGAAAAATAGCAACCTCCGAGGTCTGCGAAATTTTCATATCATGTTACGATAGCAGATTCAATAAATGTTGTATTACTCACTCAAAATGCTTCCAAGCTCATAACCTGCTTAGCTCTTATACAAACAGTAGCTAAAGCAAATCTTGTTTTAAAAGACTCTTCCCACTACGGACTTACCGACACATTTTCCTACCGTCCCGACATATCGTCACATTTTTTTTCTTTTTAACTCTTGTTGAACATTTTCCGGCGTCATTTCTGACTAAGTGTTTCCTTGGATTGGTACTTATGGCAAGGTTAAACTGAAGAAATTGAATATTTATACTCCTTTAATGCAAATGTTTTAGATACGTTTCTTCTCGAACCTCGCCTTTACGAAGTCGCTACTATAGCTCTCGCTGGCGATGGTGTCTGCAGTTGCTTCCGTAAGTTTACAGCAAAATTTTTTTTGTTTTCAGATAACGGACAGACCTGTTGTTTCCTGTAGAGACAAGACTGGCGAGGTTGTTACAGTCTGCCCCTACAACTCAACGTGCTGCGACTCGTTGTATTCTTCAACAGGACAAGGGTGTTGTCTTACACCGCAAGCCGTCCCGTGTGACGACGGGAAACATTGCTGTCCCGCGGGCTTCAAATGCGATCCCAGCTGTTCAATTTACATGTGTTCATGTAAGGAAAAGATGTGAACACTTATCTTCTCTGAAGAAAAATCAAAGGGAAATTTTATAGAGAAAGTTAAAGCGATTAACTAAACAAACGGCAAGTATCATTGGCGTGGACAGGATATAGTCAAATACACTTTTTCTAAAATCGTCTTGGAACATGTATATTTTTCATAGGGTCTTTGGTACAGTTCTTTTACAGGGTGTCCCAAAGTTCGTTCCTCTACTTTGTAGGTCTGTAGTGTAACTTACGATTGTACTCGTGAAACAAATCATTTATGCAAAAATTCTTTATTTCAGTCTGATAAAGTATCATACATTTTTTGCACCATCTTTTTATTGGAATATCCAATTTTTGCATTTTCCCGCCAAAGGTGTGCACGCCCGTTTATATTGTCCCACAATCTTTCCTCGCTTTTGTGAATAGCATGAAAGATGCACCCTGTTAGCTCCTGTTAATGCTAAAAAGCTCAGCTACTTGAGAGCCCAAGCGTCTATACTTAGTTCTACTGGCTTGTCAGTTAAAGAAATTTCTAAAAAGCTGAAAAAATCTGAACGTTGGGTAGTGAAATGGTCGTCAAGAAATGACGGGTTTGAAGACAAGAAAAGAACGGGAAGACCGAAAATCCTTAATGAGGCAGCTAAAAGAATTCTGAACAAAGCTAAGTACAAAAGGGGAAACTCGACCAGACAGCTTTCACGACAATTAGCAGGCAAAGGCCATGTTGGGGGAAAAAACACCATCTGGAGGTTTATGAAAAGTGAAGGTTGGAGACTGCTGAGAAGGCAAAAGAGAGACCTTTGCTCACAGCCAAGCAGCGTGCTTCTTGACTGAAATTTGCTAAGCAGTACAAATACCTCGCTGCGAAAGAATGGGATCATTTTCTTTTTTCGGACGAATGTCCCCAATATTTGTTTCAGCTGCCCAATCGCAAAAATGATTTTGTTAGAGGTTCTCAGGAGAGCCAAGTTCCTCCAGCATATCAGGTTGAAAAAAGTTCAAAATGGATCATATGGGGTGGAATGACTAGCCTGTGCCAGGCTCTCAGATAGTATAGTGCGAACGTATTAAAACGAGAAAAGCGAAAATAAGACGGACGCCACTTGGGAAAGGGGGCGGTGGCGGCGAGAAAAATGGGAGAGAGAGCCTGTTAGCATTTCTTTAACGACCCTCTTCCGCCCATTTTTGTCACGACTGGATTCGGCTGTCAAAACTGTTAACACTTCAGTTAGCTACAATCATTCTCAAGTTTCTCGCGCGAGCATTTCGGGTGACGCGAACTCTCTTCTTTCTTTATTCTTTATTGATCTTCTTTCTTTATTGATAAATGCGAATGTGTGGAAATTTGTCTTCGAATTCGTTATCCTGTGAGAGCATCCGGTTTGTTCGGCTCTAGATTCTTGTTTCACCCGCCGAAGCGACGACCAGAAATACATCTGCTGTTCGCAGGCTACGGATTCGTCAACGGCGTCTGCGAATCTCGCAATCGATCATTCGAAGTGCTACAGGTTTTATAGTAATAAAAGGGGCGGTAAGTTTTTTCCTCTGTTGGGTAGGTTATGCTCAGGAAGGTTGTGCATTTTCACTGAGCAAATGTGATTTTAGCGGCTTGTTTCACATGCACACTGAGATCATGGCACACATATCGATTTCCTGTGGCTTTTGTTTCTGGTCGGCAGGATTTGCCCTCTGAGGATAGCGTGAGTATCAGGCCTTCCTAAGGGGCTAGGGGAGAGGAGATTCCCTTTTTCCCCAGAAAACGCCTGATGCTCAGGCTATCTGAGGAGAGAGCATTTTCTTTGACCTCTTCTGAACGTAGAGCTTTTTATTGCGGCTAAATAAGGGTTTTAATTTTCTCCAAAGTGCCTTCTGGATCTGACTAACTAAGTGATTTTCTTTAGTCCGTGAATGTGATGGTATTTTTGCAATGTTGTATCACGCATAGTGATTTGCAGATCCAGAATTATAAGAATGAAGTGCAGATTAAACTTAAGCTACATCAACTAAGGAGAATAGTGTTTCTCTTATAACAGTGTGAGTCTTTTGACTGGAGCGCGTAGTTTCTCCCTTGGTAATAGCTTTTTGAAGCTTAACAGTGTTTGGACTGTTTTGTTATTGCCACTTTGTGATCAGCCAGGACTCCGGACTACCGAAAACAATTTCGCACTTTCACTTCTCTCGCTTTCTTCTCGTCCTCCTCTCCGTCTTCACCGATGCCAATAGCTGCGGCCGAAAGTCCAAGCTTTTTAAATTCAGTGTTCCACTTGGTCACGCATTATAGATATCAGCGGCGAAACGACTATTATCGTAGAGTTCTCTAGGGTTAGAGCAGCTTTAGCCAAGCTTGGGAATAGCTGAAAGATTAAACTTTTGCCGAAACCGGTGGGCATAATAGCGAAAACATCTTTACCGCGAGCCAAGTCGCAGACACTCTTCAGGCCTGAGATCATGGCAAAAAAATAACGCCTGATCTCAGGTTAACACTCGTCCAAAGCACAAGACAACGCGGATTCATCAAGATTACACGCGTGATTCGCGTTGGTCATCTTGGTGATGACAAACTGATGACCACGCTACAAGGTGATGATGTTAACTGTCACAATTGACCAATCAGAGGGTATATCAGGAGCTGATATACCGGAACAGGCCGTTAAAAAAATGCGTACAGGCTCCGCCGCCCTGTCTCTCCCCAGCCCCCGCGAGTTTTTCGCATTTCTTTTTACTAAACGACTTTTCACCACTATCTCGGAGCCTGGAACAGGCTAGGAATGACAGGCCGCGGTCTCACTGGGATACATTTTTTACCCCATGGCCAAGGACAGACTTTGACTGCCGATTACTACTAACACCAACAACATGTTAGAGAAAGAAGTGAAGCCTGTCCTTCACCGTAAAAATGGGAATGAAGCAACAGACAAGCGAAAATTGTTCAGTTCCAATCGCCACATGACGTTCGTCCAAGACGGGGCACCAGCAGACGCAGCCAAGGCCACCCAGGCATGGTGCAAAAAAAGACCTGCCAAATTCCCCAGATATCAACCCTGTGGAGAATGTTTGGAGCATAATGGATGAAGTTGTCTATAAAGACCCAACTCCTAAAACCAAGAAGGATATGAAAAGACGGCTCAAACAAGCCTGGAAGAAAATCCCGCTCTCCACGCTACATAACTTATCCCTCTCCATACCGCAACGGCTTCGGAACGTGATAACAAACAAAGGAGGGCATGCCGGATAATGACTTTCCGAATATACGTACTCAGTAAAGCAATAAAGGTCTTTAAGAAATTTCATGCAGAAGTGTAGTTTAGATCAAAAGTTATTTTGCATGTAATAAGAGGAACGAACTTTTGGAACACCCTGTAATGCTAAACAGGAGAATTTGTTTGCAAATAAAAACTTTATAAAATACATAGAGGATATTACATAGCCGCGCGGAGATACGAAATTTCTCTTTGAGTGTTGAAAAATATTTCACTCGTTCGCTGCGTATCTCCAAGCGGCCATGTAACGTTCTATGTATTATATAAACACCAATGAAATACCACTGAAACCATTTCACTTTTAAATAGTTTTTGGAGTGAAAGGCGCAATTAATTATGTAGCCATAGCAACGCTGATCTTTTGACAAGTAAAGATAACATGTTATTTTCACGTGTGAAGATATCAAGTTTTCGCGCGAAAGCTCACTTGGTATTTTATTGGTGTCTGTATAGGTAAGCCAGTGTACAAAATTTTTTTATAGATTTTGACAAGAAGACCATGTTTCAAATTTTAGGTTAAAACAGGTATAGAGTATAGAGGGGACCTATCTGGCAAATTTTAGCCTAACAGTTTCTTAAAAAGTAGGTTTTTAGTAGCGGGTTTACTGCATTTCTATCAGAAGAGGCGTTGCGCGTTTCCTGCCTGAAAACATTTGCTTTACAAACAGGTGTCCGTTGATTTATTGTAAAGAACAATTGTCACGTACTAAAGATCAGCTGAAGTTTTTTCTGCTCGTTGATTCTTTGGCTTTGTATCGTATTGCGCGCATGAAATTCCGGCCAGCCAAACGTCTTACACGCGTTTATATTCCCCGGTAATTCCCTAAACCAATGAAGGGCCTGTTTACATGGAGGTGGGGGACCCCAGGTAGGTGAGGTAACCCGCTTAGGTGGGGTAAAAAATTAACCCTCCTTTACATGCAATCTTACAACCACGCCATCCTGGGGTGCACTTTCTCAAGATTACTGACTGGTCGCTAAGCAGGTAAACAAGAAATATGCTGGCAAACTACGTGTTTTGGAGATTAATGCTCTTCTACACTCACTTGCTGCTCTTACTGCAACCTTCAGTGCTGTGGTTTCCAATTGTTTCCTTTAATAATGATGCAAAACCACCGCCAAGGTGAATTTTGCGCGAATTTGATGCATCACGAATCCGACCCCGGCTAGGCGGGTTACCCCACCTTGAACGTTTACATGGCAAAATTTGACCCCGGCTGAGAGGGTTACCCGGTCTGGCAGACCGGGCTACCCGCCTTGGTAGGTCACTCCGCCAATCATGTAAACGTGATCAAGTTAAAATGAGAGATCATTGGACAGGCGGGTTACCCCATCTAAGCGAGTTACCTCACCTACCTGGGGTCTCCCACCTCCATGTAAACAGACCCTAAAACAACCTCTGCTCAGCTTTTACCTGCCACAATTTTCTATTTTCATAGTGCGCATAACACACTTAACCTATTAAATTGTTGCATAAACATTGTTTCTCATTTCTCCTGGGTATTACAGTCGTCCCAAGAGAAATTGAAAACAATGCTTAGCAAAATTTGGTGGGTAAAGAAGATGTGTTATGGGCAATATGAGACCGGTGAACACATCTTTATTTAACAAAACGGACTTTGCACGTTCACGTGGAAAAAACCGGGCACGGTTTCCTCCATCACTTGACTAATGCAATCACCACTCTTCGCTCAGTTTATTGTTTTGGTTTTGTTTCGTCTTTGCATGTCTCAAGAAACTTGCTCTTAGATCATCCTTCTCATACAATGTCGGTAGTTTATCTAAAGTACCTGGAATTTCGGGTTTAAGCTCGACTTTCATGAAACAATTCCTCCCTTAAGCAGATTTGAAAGGACCAATTTTACGGAACTGGTATCTGTGTCTCGTGCCCACATAAACATCATAATGAACCCTTATTTTAAATATACAAAGCAATTCAGCATTGTCTTACACAAAGGGCTATTAAGTGAATTGTTTTTTTAGTTAATAACTGTGTATTGTATTTTTTTCGGCACGTGTATACGACGCGACGTTTCTTTACTTCATAGCTCTTAAACCTTTTTTCAAAAAAGGTTTTTCGATCTCGTCTAGGAAAACTAGACATAGAATAGCTTTAAACTGTTGGGTTTCACATTATAGACGTTTTGTTTCAAACAATAACTGTGTATTGTAATCTTTCAGCACGTGTGTACGACTTATTAACGTGCCACTTCAGAGGCCGGGCGTTGTAAGAGGGTTTTTCGACGTTGAATATTTTTAAACTGTTGGGTTTCATTTTATAGACATTTTGTGTATGACAATAACCATGTTTTGTATTCCTTTAGCACGTGTCTTCGACTTTGAGTACCCGACTTTAAGAAGCTTTCACCCTTCGAAATAACACAGTGACCAAAGAAATAATCCGAACTGTTTTAAATAAATAGTAAATGTGGAAGTTCTACCAAAGAGGTTTCATTTGAATGATAACACCACAGGATTTCCTCATAAGTAGTGTTTAAAATTTACTTGATGTCGCCATTCAAGACTCAAACAAATGAGTTTGTTTTATAACCATAATCTTGATAAAAATAGAGTGGTACAATTTTTTCATCTTTTCCTTATCAATGACGACAACTTTAAGTAGAAATTTTATTTTTGACGCCGTCTGTACCTCGCCTTTTATACTTAACGAAACTATATAGATTATATTTACAGAAACATAGCTGTTTGTAGCAACAAGCAGTAAGATCTTACGCATAGTTATTCTAATTTTTGGAAAAAGGAAAAGGTGAGGACTGAGGGCTGGCACAAGCTGAGGGCAGGCACAAGTAATTACTCTGTAATTCTTCAAAACTAGACAATAACAGAAACGAATTTTTGTAATTATAGCTTTTGTTATTAGCTTTATATTTGTCAGATGTTAAAGCGTGGCAGAAAAAAAACAGGGCTTGTTTAAAATTTAGAAATGGCAAATGAAACAAATCTCTCAAAAGTCTTATGTTAAGATAATATTTTCTTTCACAAACACTTCTGTTTCAAGAGGAGAATAAAAAGTACATTTTAACCTTCAAAGAATTTTACCTTCAAACAGGGTATTCTGCTTCCAGCGATTAAACAATTTTTCTCGGGCATCTTACAAACGTTTTATTTTCGATTCCGTTTCGAAAAATCTAGACTCTGAATATTATTTGAAACTGTTGGGCTTCATTTCATAGACATTTTGTTACGAAGTCGACAGCACATAGCCACGCGACAGTCTTTTCTGAAATTGTTTCAATAAGTAACTCGTTTACTTTAAGGTAGTTTTATTTCTTCCTTCTGGGAGCTTAAGTCGCTGGTATTGGAAACGTTTACACGACGTTCTAAATGGATCTGTTGTATGGGACTATGGCATTATCGTTCAAAACGATCTTTAAACCATTTCCTCTTTTGATTTACGCCATGCATCTTTTCTTCAGTTGTTGTAAGTGAAACAGCTATACCCCGTAGTTTGTGGAGGCCTAACCTCTCATAAGCTCCTATAGTTTCTGTTATATAGGTCTCCTCGCCACTTCTTCTTTCTACTTATCTGATATTATTTGCAATTTCTACTGTGTGGCAAATAAATATAAAATAAATAAATTAAAACTGAAAGAGCTGAAAGAGTACGCAGACTTGAATGCAAACTGATCACCCCAGTTTTTCTGAGTTTCTTTTCATCTGAATACTTAAATTAAGATTCCTTGAAACAAATTGTGTTTTCCAGAAAACAATTTTCGTCTACAAAAATAAATTTACTCCGTAGAAACAAAGTAACAATTTTCTAAACATTTCTACAACCTCGCGTTTTGGGAAATAAAATGGCAAAAAAATTCTTCTTAGGATTTACCCATCCCGTTCAACACTGAAGAGGCAATAAAAGATATATGCACATTTATGAAAGGAGAAAAGAGAAAAAAACTTATTCAATGTTATTATTTTTCCATTTTGTGTGGGTGTTAAAATATTGCTTTAGTTCAGTAATCTTTTTAAACACCTTCCAAGTCTTACTTAGGCCATTAGACCTTCAAATGGTGTTTAGGAAGAGGCGTTGGGCAAACTGAAAATGGCTTAGAACGCGGTTTTGTTAAACTCCGGTTCGTTTCCCTCTCCCAACATGAATTTTTGATTACTCATAGCTATTACGTCAAAAATAATGAGTTAAATTATCTTTTCCGACTTTTCCAGTCCTAATATCAATTTAAATGACTATAAACGATAACTTTTAAATCATTTTTCGTCTTCTTTGAGCCTTTAAGTGTTTCAGAAGACGACGTGGAATTGTTTTTCTTATTTCCAGTATTTTGCCAGATCAAAATTACTGTAAACAGTATCCAAAAAAGTTGACATGATACTCCGTTATTTTTCTTTCTTTAAACTGAGCGCATACTATTTAAAAAGCACTTCAAGCCGATCTCAGTGGTAAAATTTGTTTGAATACAAGGCTTGTTCCTTGGAAACCTGAAGAATCGGAACATAAAACAACCGTACGGACCCTGCGGCCGGTTATCGATTTGGCCATTTGATCTTGGGAAAGGTTTCATTTATTCCTTTCAAATTATTGCTCACAATACTGATAAACGATTACTCAACTTTACGAAATGAAATGCTTTTATTAGAAAGGAGAGACCATCGAAAAAATTAAAAAGGAAATAATTTTTAACCGCGTACGACTTGACTTACATAGTTCTCTTTCTATAACGTGCTGGTGAAAAGGTGAAAATGAGTTTCTAGAATATATAGATATTTATTGTCTCGTTCAGACCAAGCTTCCACTATCGATGACTTTTCGTGAAAAAGCACAGAGATCATGATCTTTAACAAATCATTGTTTGTTTATTTATTGCTAGCATACAATCAGTTGAATCATTCGCGTGCGTGTTCGTGTATACCATGTGTTTGTTTTTCACTTCAACAATACGCTTTGTGAATACTCTCGGAAAAGTTACAACTCCTTTGTGAGTAACTTTATCAAAAGGTTCAGTTACAAAATCAAAGCTGGTGTCATGATACACTACCTAAAGTGAAACGCAAATCCTGTATGTTTTTGGTTGCATTCATGCGCTGTTTGATCTTGTTGAGCATGTTCGAATCTCAATTCTAAAGACGTTATCATCTTCGGTACAATTCGGAACAGTTATATTAACTACAGCAGGTTTGCTTCTTCACTGTTGGGGAACAGAAGTCGCAAATGAGTGAATTTTAAGGTTAGCAACCGGGATTCTAGTTCAAGTTAATAAATCTCGTATTCGGCATAGAGCAGTCTTTGCCATGCCATGTCGCATCCTTTATTACGAAGATTTGTAATAGTCTAATTACCCCCTTGATTTGAAAAGCGTTGTTAAAGAGGCCAGACAACGAAATATCAGGTCTAGTGCATTGTTCTAAATAACATTCACGTCACAAAGATTGAAATAAACAGAGTTGTTGGACCTGCGATTAGCATACAATCTCGCCAGCGGTGTGTTTTCTTTTTAAGAAAAAACAACTTGAATGAGAAGTTAACAAAAGATTTGAAGCACACACCAGGAACTCACTTTTTAATGATGACCTGAAAACTGATAAGTCCCCGATTTGAACCTTTCTGAAGGACGTATTTCAGACCTTCTAATTGCTGGTTTTCAGTGTCACGCCATTCAAAATGGATCAAAATAAAATCAAAACCGTTCAATAGATAAAGTCCAGAATCTGGGAAATGAAAGGAGGTATATATACAAAGACCCTCGCCAAGATGCAGGTCAAAGGAATATTTATTTTTAGTAAAATCCAACTAGTGGCCTATCATCAATGCTGCGTTCTGATTGGTTGAGCTACTACTAGGCTATATGTTATAGCCCACTAGTAGCGAAAAGCGCGGGCTTTTTGTCGCAAAAAAGGATTAAAATCTAGCTTTCACTCGCTAGAGTTTTTCTTATTCTCGATATTTTTGGCCAACTAGTTGGATTTTACTAAAACAATTATTCCTCTCGCCCTCATGGCCTCTGAGTCAATAGCCCATTCGGCCTTCGGCCTCATGGGCTATTGACTCAGAGCCCATTCGGGCTCGAGGAATAATTGTTAAGTATACTAGATATCCGAAGAAATATTTAACCCAAACTTATAGAGATGGAGACCCCATGCCGGTGCTCACCTGGATGAGCTCCAACATGGCGGCCGGAAACCAACAGAAACATCTGTTACCGAGTTTTGCTACAAAAGCGCGAATTTATTCTTCGAGAAACGTAGTAGTAGAAATGTCAGTAGCAGAGCGTAAGGAGCTAGTCAGTAGTAGGGGCGCAGCGTTGGACCAGAGGAGGAGTGAACGTCTTCCCACAATGCATTGCGATTCAAAGTAATACATCAAGATTTTCGTGACGTCATCATTCGGCTCAGACGCTTGAACAAGTCACAACAACATGGCGAAATGTATTGTTAGAAATTCGCGGCTATCACAGATCCGCTACCTTTCAAAGGACGATTAGTCTACTCGCCCTTTTGGTCGGGGATGCATTGAATTTGTTTTTCGTAATGCTCGTGTAATTTTTGTGAAGGATATGACAAAAAGGAAGGTTTCGTGATGCCACTCGAAACGTCCCGAATGAGCTAAAAACTAAACTCTGTAGTTGATTTCCTCGAACCTGGTTTGGTTTCTGGAATCACTAGCTGTTAAATAAAGGTAAGTCGAATACACCATTCTTTATTGAATTATAGAACACTCCTTCCTTGGAAGATTTTTGTCGTTCGTTTCGTTGTGTCACTCAACCAGATTTTCGATCTAGGCTTGTGCGAGTTGCATGCAAGTGCCGTAGTTCCTTTGTCAAACCATTGGAATAAAAGGTAACTCACGTTTCTTACATTTCTTTAGTCAACAGACCCTTAGAGAAGACGATGATCCTTATTAAGAAGGTGCTTCGACGGTTCATGTAAACATTGATGTCATTGATTCATAGGCTTCGTAATTTACTGTTTACTTTTCAGTGGATCTATATATTAAAGAATGTGCTATTTGCTGCGAACTTCTTTTGTACCGAATTATATTTTTTGCCTCTGGTGTTGTGGTTATACTTTCCTTTTATAAATGAAAGAATTGTGCACGCTTGAAATAGAGTCCATTTGTGCCTACCTTCAGCTACCTTTCAGCCATAAAAACCAGATGCCTGTATGGCCTGTATGCTGTCCAAACCATAACTTAAGATACATCCCTAACAATAGCCTCTTACACATAATTGGCAACTATTAATTTTGGATGGGGATGTGTAAAGTTGTCTTTGCTGCTATTGATGTACTGAAGAGGCAGTGGTAAGTTCTCCATATAACCCTATACATTTATTATGCATACATGTTTCGCCCGTCTGTGCATATGAAACTATTTGTGAGAAAAAGTATGAAATTGTTGAATGTATAATAAATGTATGGGGTAATACAGAAATCTTACCGAGGCAGTTCACAGAGGAGTGAAATAAAATTTCCTTACTTGTTTACATATTCCCTGCTAGCAGGGGACTCTCACGATGAGGCAAAAAAATTTCTCCTTTCTCTCATTTTTGCTCGCCATGAGAGACCTCTCCTAGCAGGGAAGTTTACATACTGTTTTGAGGGTTGAGAATATCATCCAGCTTCTGCAGTCAGTTACCATAAACTGCTGCTTATAAGTCCTGGGCATATACATCCTTGTAAAGGTTTTAGAAGGGGTTATAAACGGAGGGGCTTATAACCGGAATAGAAAAAGCACTTTGAAATAAGCTATAGCTGTGGCTGATAAAAATACATTTTGTTCTCACTGGTTTTTGATTAAGCTTAAAAATGTCACAATAAATAAAATTCAATTCATTACATTTCGAACAGACTCTAGAGGGGGACTTATATCTGGGGAGCTCATTGTTTACAGTCTTATAAGTGGGTTTGCAGTATGTTATTGAACGTCTCACCACCACTCCTAAGATTAACTAGCCTCTAACCTTATTAAGTCGCAAACTCAGTGATAACCTCAATCATACACCTCAATTGTACACATGATCAAAGTATCATAAAAACCTAAGAGAAAATAGCCTGCGAGAGTATCCCATTTTTTTGGCTCTAGTTTCACCCACCGAGAAAAACTGGATGAAACTAGGGCCCAAAATCCGGGTGCTCTCCCAGGCTATTTTCTGCGGGCTATAGAGAAAACAGTGTAGTCTCATAATATGGTTTCTGTAAAATTTATTATTCATATTTACTTTTTAGTACAAAACATGTGAATATCAAGAGAAAATTTATGGCAACTCTATAATAAAGACCCAGAAATTTTAACACTCATTTTGGTAAAGATTAAATTAAAAACTTTGAACCAATGAAAAAAATGATTGTTAGCTTAATAGATATTCATTTGTTTATATGGAAATGACCCAACTAACCTCAGAATATCTTTCTTCTAAAAAGCCTGGTTGGTCAGGCACAAATGTTGTAGTGTTCTCAACCCAGGACAGGTAGAAAAGAATTGGACTGAAATATGAAAAAGTTGGAGCTATTTACCATGGTGTGTTAGCTCTTGGAAAGTTGGAAAAATGCAAGTGATCCTGTCATCACAATTATTGTGCTGTACTTGCATTGGCCTGCTATGGGACTATTGAAAAGGAAAACTATCACATGCAGGACATAACACTCTTAGTGGAGAGCGACTGTATGGATATTGATATAAAAATGCCACTAAGATGGTACTTTCTGTGACGTAAAATGAGGTAACAAAAATATCCATCCATAAATTCTAAAATCTATAATCCAACTGAGGCTGGTGTGCATCATCACTTTGATATCTAGCATCCAGTATAAATGAAGGGCCTCACTGACTTCATACACTTGCTGGTTTCTCTAAAAGTATAAATGGGGTAAACACCTCAATCACAAAATATATAAAAATCTATTTGGCAATAAAACAGTTAAAAAGAAAGCTAGAAAAGCCATGAAAGCCATTCTTTTTCGCCTTTTATGAATCCAAAGAACTTATATCTTATCAAAGAGACCCATGGCAAGATTTCAAGATTTGAAGATCTTTCATGTAATTTTAATCACTTTATTATTTCTTTGGTATTGGCCACCCTGCCTTATGGTAAAGCAAAGGAAATTGAAATGATTGAAGATTTGGCGAGGGTAACACCTGAGAATGTGAGATGTTTTCATAATTTATAATCTTAATTACGTCTCTGTATAATAATATATTGGGAATGTTTGAAGTATTTAACAGTGTTCAGATTAAGCCATTTTGCTTAAAAGTCGGAATCAGTAACACAAAAAGACTACATTCAGACTCTTTGCATTTCCTGCGTGATGACACGTTTCGCAGCATTCTGTAAGACTTATCACAAAACCGCCAAAGTTGACCGATTTCTCGGTCTTCAAAATGGTCAAATATCTGGGTCACTTTGGGTCACTTTAGTAAAAATAAAAAGATAAACATCTGAATTACTTAAATATCGGACTTAATTAAACAATACCCCCCTAGAAAAGAAACTACAAACATGTTTTCAGAACTATTCCTACGCGGCGAGCGATGACAGACCAGGACATCATAATTCAAATACGAAAAAATATACGTTCCAGAAGAAATACTCCCGTAAAGCTTCCTTTTATGAAAAGATAAAAATACAAAGAATGTATGAATAGTCTTACTTACCTCTAGTTAGGATTCTAACCCGGTAAAAATGTCACACAAAAACACCGTAAAAACACGACTTCCGAAGGAAAACTCCGCCATCTTGTAAGAAACACAATCGCAATGCAGTGTGGGAAGACGTTCACTCCTCCTCTGCCACTGGACGGTATCAAATGCTGGTTGGTCTGTGGAGGGGTTTGATTATTCTGAGCCCGCGACAGGACTGTACAAGCATCAAATATGGAGGTCTGCATTTCAGGCTGTGTGTTCTCTTCGCTGGTTTACGAACTGGAGAACAGTCGAGGCGACGTCGTGAGTGGATTATTATTGTTTACAAATTTAATGTATTGCATCTAAGTTTATTCGATACCTTTGTTTTAGGAAGGACTTTTATTAGGAGAAATCAACAGCCGAATTGTCAACACCGTCACAGATTCACAATCAGAAAACTTGAGACATGAACGAGTTGCAAGTGAGTGTTTTTTTTGGCTCACGTTGTTGTTTGATCGATATCAGTGGGAATTTAACTCTTTTTAAATATCGTTTCATGTCTTGTTTCCAGCTATTCAAGGATTTGTGCCTTTTGGTAAAGTCTATCGGTAAGTTTTGTAATTAGCTTTTACATCCGGAAGTGACAATTGACTTTTACGCAGTAAATCAGACAGTAGGCGACGAAGGGTCGATGCAGATTTAGTATAGGTTTATTTATTTGGACAGAGAGGTATTACAAATAAAGCGAGCGAAGCAAGTAAAGCTATGAGTTAATGGCGAGTTAATTGCAAATCATTTGAGACTCAAAAGCTAACTGGACAAATCTCTCGCGCGAAAGTCATCTTGCCTGAAGTTATGTCGCGCAAAGTTAATTTACGCTTAGATACATAGAAACAAAACCTAGAAAAAACCTTAAAAATATGTATTTTCTATTTTTTAAGCCTGAAAATTTAAAAGAGTACCGAAAATTCCCCATTGAAGTTTCGCCCCGGGGGGCTTTCTTATTTCAAGCTCAATTGACTGAGGGTGGGGCTTATTTAAAGAGGGGGGGGGGGGGGGGGGGCTTAATTAACTGAGAAAAGACAATGTTATCAGTTCTCCATAAAGAAGTAGAATACAAAGTGGAAAAGCTCAAATACAAGAAGGTTGGAGGTTATGCTGCCTCCCCCCTCCCCCCTGGAAAAAATCATTTTTTAGCATTGGGACTCCGGAAAACTGCATTAAAACTGCAATTTGAGTGACTGGGAAAAGGAATTCTAGGCCTGAGGTCATATATGTTTTCTTTTTATTGAACAATAGAAACAAATAAAATGAAATATGATGGATTTATTATCAGCTATGGGACTGCGCTGACCTGGACACTACTTTTGCTGGTTTGAAAAGTGTTTACCTCAACCCCAAATCACATGTACGCATCAGATACATCAAGAAATCCGCTTCAATCCTGCCTAGTGTTTCATTCAATCTTTGATCTGTTACTGAAAACCTCTTTTTGAGCAAACTTTTACTCATCCTATTACATTATTTTATCATATTTGGTTAGAAACAGTATTCAAAGGAACATGAACAGAGGAGGTGAGAAATGCGTAGGTGCCGGGTGGGAGAAATCGCCTTTGTTTACCAAAATAACAAGAGAAATGAATCAGTAACATTGGCGGGCAAATAATTGTTATATATATTTGGAAAATCTATGGGAAAGGTTACATATATTTTGAAAATCTAGATTTCTTGACCTTGAACCTTTGACAATCATTTAGACTTTGTGCAATTTCTCTCCTTTACTGGTGTTCAATTTGGAAGTTTTCGTTGATGTTTGGCTTTCCCTGGAAAAATCCATCGGTGAATTCTCAATGGTATATAAAAAGATGAGTAACTAGTTCAAGGTTTGTTTAGAGTATTTTGGATATGCTTCTCACTTTCTGTTTCTTGCATGTCTTGTGACATGTAATAAATAAATAACATAAATAAATATAAAACTTATATTGTGCATATACAATAGAAATATTTTCATATGCATATATCAGATGACAAGATGCAAATAAGCTAAGAAATGGTATCTAATGGGTATGTGCATCAGCTGACTGTGTCCCTTTAAAAAATTGTTTTCTATGAGTAGCTGGTCTTTCTGTGTTGAATAAAGTTCAATGAAATTTTCAGCGGCTGCTAGAGTTTCTATAGAATGCTGATTTGTTAGCTTTTCATATAAAACATATATGTAGATACATGTACATGTTGAATGCACTCAACAAACTCAAGGGCTAGGGTGCAAAATAAAAGTATATAGGCTGCAGTGCAAAATTTTGGATCCAATACTTGAGTTGGGGTTGAAGTGATAATAGCCTTACTGTAAAGATAGGTTAATTCCATTTTATTCTTTGACTAAAACAGTTTGTGTTAAGTTATTTATACATTTATTATTAACCATGCAGGTTCTCAAAATGAGCTGTTATGTTTTGTAATATAATCAATGTTGTTCCTGGTTTAGGTTAGCTGTAAGCAATTAAATGCCAATGCAACCTTCATTACTTTGAAGTATGCATTCATGATCACAAGAAAAAAAGCCATATATCATGTAACTTGTTATTCACACAATAACAAATAAAAAAAGGGAAAAACCTCTGAATATAGACAGGGCGGTCAAACAGAAGAAAAATAAAACCAAAAGAAATCCCTAGCTCTTTGATTCTCCACCTGATGCTGTATTTTCCTGGCAACTTCAAATCTTAGTAACAACCCAGGTAGATGAGGCAGTCAAGCTTGGTCGAGACCTCACTTGGTCAGTAAAGGATTTGTTTCATTTCAAAGAGAATTTGTTTCATGTGAGACCAACATGGGAAATCCTAAGCAGTTAAGGTAGGCTTACCTTGTCTGCTTGGATTGATCTTTCAAAGTCTGCAGAAATAGAGGATATTACAATGCTGCGTGTAGATACGAAATTATTTTCTCTTTGAGTGTGTGAACGAGCAAAATATTTTCTAACACGAGAAGAGAAAATGTTTTTCTCCAAATGACCATGTAATGTTCTATTTATTACGTAAACACCAATGAAATACCAAACCATATCACTTTAAATATTTCTGCTGCGAAAGTTGCAATTTATTATGTAGCTATAGCAATGGTGATCTTTTCATCATATATCATGTTTTGGTGCGAACACTCACCTGGTATTTCATTGGTGCTTATATAATAATAACAGTTACTTATTTTGAACCCATTTTGTTTTTGTACGTGTTTTAATTCGTTATAAGATATTGTCATTTTTTGCTGGCAGGTTTTACACTGGTGTTGGTCAGATAGTTGATGATACTGTTTCAGAGGAGCTTAATAACGACAATGGAAAAACTGTTCAAGTAAGAAGTATATAGATCACAACATGTATGAATATTTTATTGGTCAGGTTTTGGGTCAGTTTCATAATATGAAACAATATTGCTTAAATCTGGCATTATTAAATGAAGAGTCTTTTAATGAGCATTAAACTTCATGATCACGATATTGCTTGGACTGCTAAAAACTCCAACAAATTGTCAGAAAAAGATAGTCATGAAAGTCCTTCATATGGAAATGATATGAAATTATACAATAAAAAATCTGAAGACATATTACAGTGTGTAAATAGATTGCATATATGAGACTGATGCTCAAAGGCAGTACATGTGCATATCTGTTTTACTCTGATTTTACCCACTTTTAACATTCAGCATTCACTGAATGAAGGATCTGTACTCTTGACTGTGACATTTTTTTGAAACAGAAACTTTAACATACACAGAACCAAACAGGAGAAATATCCTGTCCAGTCATGCAGGACAATTAGATTTCTTGCAGGACAAGTAACTTTTAATGTATATGCCTGATAAGCTAGAGCCCAGCTAGTTGGGTCAACTTTACTTAATATAGTAAACTAAGACAAGCATGTAACAACATTTGGGCAACTGATGTTTGTTAGAGCTTGGAGCAATTGATAGACAAGTTTTTTTTTTGCAAGCCATGATTTATACCCATGTTTTCAATCTGAACACAAGAAATTGGCCTACATGTATGTTGATGGTACTCCTGATTATCTTAGATAACTGTATTATGTTGTGGTTAATTTTTTAACTCAGGTAATTTTTATTTTTCTTTTGTTTCGAATCATTAGCATACATTACCATACCAAAAAACAAAAGAAAAACAAAAATTACCTGAGATAAAAAATTAACTACAACATATATGTAGGCAATTCTCTGCCTATGAGAACGGGATTTTTGTCCAAATATGTTTATAATACTTGTTTTCATGTTTTAAATTATTATTTTGTTGATCATTTATTATCTGTGGTTTTGTTGTAGAAAGTTATCGGTTGGTTCAAATTTCGCCGGAACACACAGTCTCTAGTATCCATGAGGGAAAGATGTATCCATCATAATCTAATTGAGAAGTGTAATTTCACACCAGCAAAAGGTACATATAGATGCATCACAACTTTGTGCTAAGTTGTACATAAATTTTCTGATTGTGGGTTAAGTGTGAACATATTTTTCACTAATGTCTCATGGTCAAAGTGTAGAACTTTCATAAAATTAAAGTGCAACAGTTTATATGTGCAACATCCAATTTGATGAGGGCAAGACTATTAATTTTACTAAAAATGGCTTTTTGTCTCACATCTGATAAATGTGATAGTGCTTTAGGGATTTGTCTCTCTCAAACCTGGCCTCCTTCTCGTTTCAAGGACATTGTGCAGGGACATATCCCCATAGAATTCTACATGATTGTGATGGGATCATAGCATAGGGCCAAGATTTTTTAACACAAGTCATATTCCCATAAACATGTCTATGCTGTTGGTCAAATGAATTTCAGGTTAAAATGGTTTCCCACTAAGTTTCTATGTTTCCTTTGTTTCCTAATCCTAATTTTTATGATCACAAATATTTTTTTGTTAAGAGACAAAGGAAATTGGGAATCAAGCTAGTCTGTAACCATTTTAAACATATTATTACAAGACTGTCAAATCAGAATAAAATTAATGCTGATAGCAAGCTACAGTGTAAAGGTCTGACATTTCTTGGACCACACCAAATGATTTTGTTTTCTCTTTATTAAAGAGTTCATCATGGCAGTCTTTACAGCATCCATGAGCCGAAACATGTCAACTCACAAGTTTGACTACAGCTTTTGCTGCTCTTCACACAGAGGAGGGTAAGGCTTTGGATTAAGGGGTTGGGGGAATGTGTGGGGATTCTTGGCTGGGATCGGGATGCCTTACATTGTGCCTGTTGGTATCACTCAGGTTTGATTCAGGAGGAAATGCTCATATTTTTGTCCATGCAGGTAATGCTCAGGACACTGTGTGACATCTTACTGTGTTGATCTTCTGACCTATTACAACCATGACATGACATTGTAAAATGCATCATTAATGTTGTAGAATTTTTTACTGTTAAATTAAGCAGGAGTCATTTCTAAATTTGTCTATTTATGGGGGGGGGGGGGGGGGGGCATGGTCAGTCAATAGTACTATTAAACAGTTTTCCTACAAGCATCCTTGACCCCTTCAGCCGAGAGTCCCCATCCTCCGCAAGGGGTTTAGTTTTGTTGCCCATTCTTCTTACAGCTTCCTCATAACCTTCACAAGCTCTGGCAACTGGCAGAAATTGTGGTCTACTAATCACAGAAAAATAGGCTACTCACAGTGATAATGAATCCAGTATTTTGTTTCTCAACACTTTTGTTTGATTTAAAAAAATATACATAACTATACGTGATAAATAAATGTGTTGAACATATTGACTAAAAAAAGTGCACTGATAAAAACTTATAGAGGCCTGCAAGGGGAGAACCTGAACCCAATTTCAGTACTTGAACCACGTCCTCTGGGCGCTTTTCCCTGGCTTTGGAGAAAAGCGCCCTGGGGACGAGGTTGTCAGTACTTGGACCACATAGGGGTACAACAACTGTATTGATTAGGAAGCTCAAGCAACCACAACAACAACATGTGTGGCAGTTAAAATGTCACTTTTGTCAATAATTTGATTCTGGTTTTCCAACTTAAATTTGTTTATTTACCTTGCTCAATTTAAGTGTAGGCAAATTTTCCTGCTGTTGAAATGTTAAGGATTGTATCCAATTTTACATACATGTACAGACATTAAAATACATTGTTCTTATCATTTTTTGTGTTGTTGGGTTCTCCTCACCTCCTCTATTTACACTGTATAATCCTAAAAATGTCACATTAGGAAGTTTTATCTTGTATTTGTACATTGGACATTAATGCATATAAAATTATAGAGCTCTTGTTTTGCTCATAAAATCATTGGCATTTTCTGACTTTCATGTTGCTTTCATTGTTGAATCTGAATGGAAGAAGATAATAATGTGAAGGAAAATTAATAATAAAATGACATGACCAAGGCATAAACCCAGACCCAGACCACAGCTTAATAACATGTACATATAATAATAAATTATTATGTTGTAGTTAATTTTTTTTTCTCATGTGATTTTTGTTTTTTGTTTTAGGGTATGGAAATCTATGCTAATGAAGTTAAAACAATAAAGAAATAAAAATTACCCAAGATAAAAAATTAACTACAACATGTATGTTAATACTAAAGGTGTCGTTGTTCTCAGTATTGTTTTTATTGTATCTCAAAATCGTTTACTTCCAGGATGTTTGAGCCAGTTCATGTGCAGATACTTAATCTTGGAGACACTTCACATTCTGAATACAGGCTGAACAGCTTGTCTGCCCAGGCCACATCTAACTTATTTTATGAAGTAGTTGACTCTTACAGGTAATTTCATCAAAATTGCTTGTAATAATTAAGGAACCACTCAAGCCACCAGCCAAGACTTATATATACTTTTTTGAAAGTAAAAGGCGAAAAGCAACATTTTTATGACAATTTAACCCAGGAATGAAAGTATATATGAAGTGCTAATAGCATCACGCTATTTTGTACATTTCTTTGCTCTCGTTACACCACTATGACACAAAACTTCCTAATTTCACGAGCCCACTTTATGGAGTAGGTGAACACAACACAAACATTGTTACTTTCATTTTCTAAACTTAGATACCATTAGATGTGGTCCCAGAGAAAATTTGCCAAGATTTGCCAAATTAAATGAAATTGAATAAGATTGCTGAAGTTTGAAATAGTGAGAATAGACTTTTAAGTGACTTTTTTGGTTTGTTGTCATCCAAAAATCTTGCTGCCATGGCAATGTGACATAATGAGTTCTCCTCTCTATTGAATTGCATTCACTGATTGTGAAATCTGAAAACCCACACAAGAAATTAAAATTTCAAATAACTGGTTGGTGTATTTGCAGGAATGACTTTGTTGATGACAAAGGATGTTTACATCAGTCCACCAATATGCATGGCATGTACATAACAATGATGAGAAAGCTACAGGTAAGGTCAAAGGAAGCACCACCTAACTAGCGTCTTTACGAATTTAAGGGTTATCTTCTTATTGTGCAACCCCTTTTTGATCGTGTGAATAACAGGGGAAAATTAAAGGGCAGTTATAGTCTCCTCGATCCTCAGGTGCTACATTTTTCACAAGGTAGAGGTGAGCGACTTGGTGTTGAACCACAAGCGACCATGGGAAGGGTATAGATGGGAGGCGAAGCTCGTCTGTTGTCTCCTTCCCGCCTCCCCTTGCACCCTCATTTTCATAGAGAGAGATGTCTGGGTACCAGGCAGGGGCAGTGATGTGTTGCATGTTTATAACACATCTCATGCTAGGGTTGTCGCCAAGGGCTGGGGGCGTGGATTTGCTGTGAACATGACCCCTGGCTACTTTCGTAGGACACAAAAGGAAAACAATCCAAAATGATCTTCCTAACTGGTCAGATTCCCTTACTAATTACTTCCTTATATCCAGCAACTTGAAATTTTATGCATAAACCTTGGCCCAGTTCCTCAAAAGGATTGAGCAAAATTTTAAGCAAGGTTTTCTTGTCTATTATAAGAACTTGTTACTCGAGCCAGCTTACAGAATACTGTTGTGTCTGAGATCCAGTGCTGATAGCATTGAATGTTACTCTATTAAAGCATTGCATAGGAAGGTAAATACAAAAATGGAACAACATTTTCCCCTTGGATTAGTGCTAGTCGGCCTTTCAGGAACCAGTGCTTGATGTCTGCTTCCAAACTGTGACTTTTTAACTCTGTTCATCCAGTACTACATGTAAAGCTTGGATGGTTGTAAACCAGTTTGTGAACAAAGAGATTTCTACTCTAAACCTGGTTAGACCTCAGGAGAGGGGAACTTTTCAAGACATTTCTTCCGAACTTTTTTTAATAACCTACCTGACAATGTCAAAACAATTCCAAATTACAATTTATTCTGTTTAGTCATCAAAGACATTTTAGGAAGTGTTACAGGGTCAATTGATTTGTTGTTCAGATGTGTATATATAGTTTAATTTTTTGATCTTCTAACCTACTTTTAATGTATTTGTAATTTTTTTCTGTCTCCTTTTTCTTTGCTAGATAGTTTAGGTAGTTTCAATAGAGGAAGAGCTACTGTGTGAATTCTATTGAATAAACCATTATTATTATTACCTTTAAAATTGTTATTATTATTTAATGTTTCAATAGTTCCTAAAACTCTTTAAGCCCTAAGAGTGGTCAGCATCAAATTTCTTCTTGTTATATCAATGCATTGTAAAACAGAGTCAGGTCATGAGAATTATGGACATGATCACACAAGATGAATTTGCTTGATATTTTATCAACTTCTCCCCACTACTTCTGTAGGAAATGGATAGGGGCAACAAATGAGAATTCAAATTTTGATCTTAGGATTTAAAGGGTTAAGAAGCTAGAAAGTGATATGAGTTGCTTAGTCAAGTGCAGACTGTTTTTTGCATTTTCTTATGAGGAATGTCAACTTTATTTCAAACAATACATGTTATGTGATACTGAATCAGATGTTTTTGCATTCTTAGTTTTATTTGTGGCTAATTTCCATTATGCTTCTTTAGGATCTGGTTGAAGTAGTAAAAATGAGTGAAACAAGTGTATCATCATTGACAGAGGAGGTGGAATCCAGAAAAAAGGAAGTTGAAAGATGTCGACTACAACTAGCCAGTAAGAGTGGTGGGTAATTTTTTACTAGTTGAGTAAATAAATTTTAAAGAAATAGATACTAAAAGAAAACCTGAGTCCAGCAGCCGTTGCAATCGCTCCTGAAAATTCACAGGTTACTTAATTTTAATGTGCTGTTTTAGTGCCAAAATTTTCCAAAAGCGAACTGTTTTCATCATCATTGTTAACTTTACAGAAAGTTGTTCATATGACTAACTACATTGCAAAAGGCCTATTGACAGCTGTCAAAGTGGGGAATCAGCACATGGTTTATTTCTTGCTTTTGGCAAAAGTTGAATTACCTCTGAAAGACGTTTTTCCAAAGATCCCATCCGAGAGCTTTGTTTTTGGTCTTGACTACCGGTAAATCTATACTGGTATTATATTAAGGTACGCTGGTGAAACCTCTATTAAGTGGACACATTCGGGACCATCCACATTCAATGGTTAAATACTCTGTACTGTTATAAAGTTGCATGTTGTTTAAGAAGCTATCCAGAGTTCAAGTTCATTACCGTTCTTTGCCAACTTTAATTTGTTTGTAAATGCAAAAACATTAACTGACTTCAGTCCGTATTTCAAGGATGCAATCCAATACTATTATCGTCAATTCAGTCGGGTGTCACACGGTGTCCACTTAATATAGGTTTCTTAACAATATAAATTAGCCAAGTACACCTTGTTTTAGTGTCCGTGTCAGCTTAATAGAGGTGTCTGGTGATTAGGGGTTCATTATGAATGGAAATATAAGACGTTAATTTCGGGACGTGGCTTAGTGTCTGCTTAATGGAGGGTGTCCGCTTAATTGGGGGTCTGCTTAATAGAGGTTCCACTGTAGTACATACATACATTGACATGCAAGAGTGCAGTTATTATACTGTTGTTGTCAGTGGCAATCTTTGTTCCTTTTAGCCCATTCACCCCTGAGCCACCATAACCGCCTGTGCAGATCCACATCCCTTCTACCTAATTCTACGATCCTAAAAGCTTTCCTAAAAACTTTTCCCACAAAAAATGAAGCCTACTAAATGCCCAGCAAAAGAAAAAAAAATGAGGCAAGAAAAGTGAAAAAAAAATGGAAGGAGAGAAAGCAAAAAGTAATTTTGCTTTCTGCTCATGCCCGAACTTTGCAAGCTGATATTTTGCATCTGGATCAGAAGACCATGAAGTGTACGACATACAAATGGCTTTGTGGTAAGTTTTAGCTCTTTATAGCATGACAGTGACCAGAAAACCACTTGACTAGCTTCAAAACACATTTTTCGGCAAAATCTCCAGGGGCGAATGGGTCAAACAATACCATGGTACAACGTTCCATGGTATTCCAACGTTCCGTACATTCTTCCAACTTCAATTTTTCGAACTCCCAATTGTTCAAACTAATTCCCATTTCCCCTGAGGGTTTAAAAAATAAAGATTCCACTGTACTGGGTAACTCATGGGTTTGGTTTTCTTTTAATGCTTTTTATAGAGTCTTGTGAAGTTGACAACAGGAAACCAGTCCAGCTACACCCTGTTGCAACCCAATCAAACCAGGACATTGAAAATGACTTTAAAACTGTTAGCAAAGGCGGATCTGGGATATCTGCTGAACGTAATAGAAAAGAAGACTTGATTTCATTTGATGATAACGACATAATGGAAACAAATATCCAAAGTGACATTCCAGATGAAAAAACAAATGTCCAGATAAACATTGAAACCAGGAGCCTAAGCAGGAGGAAACAAAAGACACCTGCTAGGGTCGTCAGTCTTGCAACTGCGGATGCCGATGATGATATAACAGACGATGAGACACAAACGTACTCCTTTGATGATAATGTAAAAGGAAATGGACCAAATTATGAAGAAACATTTTCTAAGAATTTACCTATGGAATCATCATCGCCAGTTTTCTAGTCTATCTTTTGTTGGTGGGTCGTTGGCCAGCTCACCAGATGTTAACAGAGAGCTATGGGTAGTGAGGGAAAAAATGCAAAGGAGCAAAAGAGGACTGATAAAAAGGCAATCACGACAAAACACCAACATTTTAGTTGACTGTTAGAGCTTTTTTTAATAATATTACTAAGTCTTTCAAACATCATCCTCGCAGGTTTTTAATGCAGAAGTTGAGGTTATCAAGATCCTTGGTACATTAATATCTTCTTTTTGTAATTTTTACAAGCTGTACAGTTGTTAATCTTCCATATTATTATTAAATGATATAAAATTGTCAGTCATCTAATTTTTATAAAAGGATACTTGAAATGATTCAGTACAGTAATAGACATCATTGTTATCATTAAAAATTAATAATCAATATGCTGCAAAAACAGTTTTCAACTAAGAGTGATGGTAAACTTGTTTTCTTTGAGATGTTGGAAGGAAAGACAAAGATTCATCAAAACCAGTCGCCTGTCATTTTAATCTTGCTAATCTTTTGAATCAGAACATGGCAATCTGCAGTCTACAGTGAGCCATGATTATGATCGATTTTTTGTCAGTGGTAAGCTGCTAAAAAGAAACATTTTAACAAATATGTGGCTCAACCTCAGGGAGAATACTAAACAAAGCCTTACACAGGAAGGCTCCGCCCCGAGGTCCAACCCCTTACCCTTTTATATACTGTTTTTAACAGAAAAGGTTCCCCTTTTGAAAACATGCTATTGACAAATGGTACCCCTTTCACATAACTAGTTTAAAACTTTCCATAGTTTTTTACAGCTGTAAATGCACTCTAGTCTAGATATGAATAATTCACAAACCAATTCTCTATTAGCCATAAAATGCATCTGTTACTGCAGGGTTGCCACGGTCAGGGAAAAACGAAAATTTTTCAAGGTCAGGGAAAAGTCAGGGAATTTTTTAAAAAGTCAGGGAAAATCTTTGATATTGTCAAAATCAGTGAAAAGTCAGGGAATACTGTTTTCCAGTTTATAGTTCATAAGTTTTCTTCAAGACTTTGAAATGTATTTTATTTCAGAAAAGATGAAAAGTACGCTGCAAAGTAAGCAAAACGATCAATTTGACACTCAACGCCTGACACATGTAGTAGTTGTGGTCAGTAGTTTTCGTCGTGAATGCTTTCTTCCAAATTCCTTCTTCCTCTTTTAAAATACCACTTTTCGCAGAAAGGGGTTGAAAATGAAGAGAGAAATATTGATGGCCTGCAAAAATGCTACAGCGAATGTAAACATCGATTGTTTCTCATTTTTAAGGTCAGTGAAAACTGTTTAAAGGTCAGTGAAAAGTCAGGGAATTTTGAACTTTCTGATGAGTGGCAACCCTCTGTTAGCCCTTTTTACATGACCAAGATGATTTCTGTACCCTTTCATATACTTCAACTAGTAAAATCCCTGGTACCTCTTTTGGGTGGAGCCCTATATCACTTTTTTATTATAAACAGGGTTTAGTTAAATTTATCCGTTGACCGATTGACATTAAACCTTAGGCAAGCTGATGGTCGATGACAATTTTTTTTGGTTGTGAGAAATCTTATTCATTGATCAAGGTAAAAGACTTTGAGCATCGGTTTTCTTTAACAAACCACAGTTAGTTTTAATCTGTCAGATGACAGTCTACCGACAGACAGCAGATGGATCCTTTGGGGAACTTTTCATCAATTTTACCCTGTGTAGGCCATCATTGGGACTACCCTATACCCCCCCCAGATCCATCCACCTACCTGCCTAAAATGGGAACTGTGGCACAATTTATGCAAGTTAGCAGAGCATCACTTTAAGTAATGTCAGAACATATATGAGGCTCTGTGACCAGAGGGAACATCTTTTACTGCTACTATCACATGCAACAAGTTGTTGTGTCAGACCTCTTCTGGTTGTAATGCCTGTGGTCCAATTCTTGTAAGTGACCCTGCCCATAAGTAACCCCAAATGCTGGGATTTTGGGTGGTGACGGAAGGAGGTTTCGCCTGTAGTTTCAGCTTTAATGGTCTCTTGATGCTTTTGCATTAATAAGTATGCAACTGATATGTCACATTTAATGCTTAAATGGGTATAATGTAAATATGAGAGCAGACTCAATAGTACAGTGACAGTACTTTTATTTACAAATTTGATTACTCAGAAATTATAATAATATATAGAAACAAAGGCAGTTGACTGGAACATCTGAAAAAGCTGCTAGAATAACTTGGGATCATTATGAAAAGCCACGTACTTCATTGTTACAGGCATGAAACCTAAAAGAAATTCACAAAACAGCAATAAAATCATAATGATCACTACTGACAGCCTCGTCCCCAGGGCACTTTGTGAGGTTCACCATTGTGATTACCAAAAATTAAGGATTCTAAACATGCAATCCCATGTGCTGCCTAAAAAAAAATAGACTTGATTCATAAAAATAATAAAACTGGAAGAAAATGTATTTTGAGTACCCATAGCTCTTGCTCTCCTGATGGCTCTTGATATTTCTGTCTGTTTTTTATCACATAAACCTGCAAAACAACTCAGCAGTTACCAAATGACAAGGGCTGATTTTGCCAATAACTAGAAAAGAAAGTTTTAAAATATTCAAAGTTAAGAACAGCTGCTCTAACCTGTTAAAGTTCGTCCATACATTCTTCCAGTGTGTGGTGAAACAAACTGGGATAACAACCGAACATTCTGCAAGAAATGATTGATTTAAAAAAATCACTTCTTTCAGTTAAAAATTTATCAACATATACTGTGGAACCTCGATATAAGGAAGTGCCAAGGGACTGGCAAAATTTGTTTGCGTTGATGAGGTTTTGTTATATTGAGGTTCTTTTCAATAAATGTTACTATTCAGGGTTCATACCCTATCTGAACCAAAAATTCAAGGACTTTTCAAGGTCACATTTCCCATTTTTCAAGGACTCCATTCTGTGCAAAAAAGGGGCCACACCTTCAGTCTATGTCTTTTTTAGCTCTACCACAACGTCAGCAATTTTATCCTGAAGGTCTTTCATATTAGGCACTTCAGGATCTGGGTTGGATAAAGTTAGCACTGAAATTCAAAGACTTTCCAGCAACGACTGCAATCTTCAAGGACTTTTAAGGCCTTGAATTTTATTTTAAATTTCAAGGACTTTCAAGGTGCATGCAAACCCTGACTATTACTGATGTAAAAAAAATAATTTGTTATATTGAGGAATTTAGTGTATAGAGGCTCGTTATAATAAATTGAGGTTTGACTGTATAAATTTAAAATTATCAGTATCAAAAGTATAACATTACTTCCATATACTCTCTGTAAGTAAGAACTTAACAATAGACCTTGCCCTGACAAACAATAATCTTTAATTGTAATTAGAGTGTAGGTTATGAGAAGTTACATGAACATGTACTCTTGACCTAAAGAACAGTTTCTTTTCACGTTTCATTAACCCAGTATTACACATAGCTAAAGGTGGAATTTCCTTGAGACCATTCACACAACCTTGAATGAGAAAACCAGACTAACACAAGCTTAAGTCCCTCCCTCCTAATAGTTAAGGGCTGTTGTTGAGATTCAGGGGCATACTGAAGAGTTTGGAAGGTAATCGGCCCTGATCAAAAAGCCAGCTGGACATTCTCTTAACATTTTAAAGTAATTTTGTTGCATCACGTTATGAGATGTGAGAAGTGGAGTGTCAGCGGTTTCAACATCTCATCAAATCAACTCAACAGATACTCAACAAGAGAGATGTAGATGAATGCAGATACACTTTAAATGAAAAAGTTGAGATGCAAAAAAAGATGCAAAATTTTGAAAACAAAAGATCTGTAGTGAAAAAGGATTAAATGAGACCAAACTCTTCTTTTTACTGTATGTCAATACATTTCCAGGGGTTTTGGTCTACATCCACCAATAGGGTCTCTTACAGCAACCTGCAGAAATTTAGGGAAAAGGAGCTATACAGCTCCTTTTTTGGTCACAGCTAACAATCCCACCATTGGAAGTTCCTCCTGGAAAAGAATTATTGAAAAATCCTGGATCTCACAACAACGTTGATTTGGGCAATCAAAATAATGGTCTCAACATCTCTTCATTTCAAAAAATATTGAGAGAAAAACAATACAGAAGAGAACGAGGCCATTTTTTGACTGACAAATGTTATAATGGTTTAAAAGTTTAAATTTAAGCTTTACATTTATGGCCAATCAACATCTTCATTCCTGTGAAATGTTTGAACTCAGAAGTCTGAGTATGATTGTCCGGGTGAATGTAGTCCTGAATAGGACTGTTGTTGTTGACAGTGACTGATGTTTTGACAACCTGTGCAGTAGTCATCTTCAGATTCAAAGTGATTTGTATCAAGTCACTTGATGGTATGAAACTCTGGTTTATGACCTGATTGGTCAATTAAGTTATGATTTATTGGTCATCTATCAGTTAAAATGTGTTATAGGCTATGCAGACTCATAATGTCATCGGTGCACTTTGATCTGTCTATTGTCACAGTTAAACAGTGGTTTATTGTTAGGCAAATTGTCAGTTGTCCAGCCGTTCTCTTGTGGTAGTAAGTTTTTCTTGATTCCATCAATAAGTCGTTTGTACTGTGCCGGTAACTGTTGACTACGATTCAGTGGCGTTTCTATTAGTATAGTTAGTATGTTATTCCTGTTAGTATGGTTGATTTAACAACATACTTTATAGTTGATTTCTACATCAGTTCTCTTGGGACAGAGAAAACATCCAGTTGGTCTGTCTTCTTCATCAAGTCTCTTAAATATGAAAAAAATTATAAACAATCAAGACAGTACACTTATCAAGAACTTTTAAAAGGGTGAGGTAACAGTATATATTGATTAAAAATAATTTTACAGTTCTTGGATTTTCAAATTTTACAGATAACAATATGGTATATTCTATATAGAGCATCAACGTGAATAAACATGCATACGTGCTCGTAATCGATGCTTTCAAGTCTTTATGTATAAAGAGTTCCAGTGTTGTTGGCTGGGTGACAACAGCTTTGTCATTACCTCGAATCTGGAACGCAATTGAGCCATTCTCCGCTTCCGGAGCTTTCTCTTTTTAGCGACGTGATGATATTTCCCGTCCACTACGAAATAATATTATCAAAGCAATATTTTGTCAACATCGCGGAACTCAGGGAATTCAGGTGCTGAATTAATTGTCTAATAAGACAGACTTTTCGATCGGCCGCTACCTTCACGACTAGAGCGAGAGACTTGACAATTGTAATAACTCACCTGGTGTAGACATGTGAAAGCTATGACAATAGACTGATGAAAGGCAGCCCAAAGGTGATAAAAAGCTATTTCTGGTACTAGTAAAATTGTGTGAAAGAAGAAGAAAACGAGGTAAGCCGAAAATATCAGAAAGACTCCTCCAAGTCGCCATTTTACTTTTAGTAAGATACTGCTGAAAATTGCAGGCTCGAAACGTCCACAGCTTTCAAACACATGTTTTTATTGGTTGGACAATAATTGACCAATCATAGCCGCTGAACTATTGCAGTTATCAATTGAAGAATGACGCCTGGGAGTTTTTGAACAAGATGGCTACGTTCAGCACTGCTGTGCGTCATTTCGCCAGACGTAGCGTCTTGCAGAAAGTCCGGGCGCTCAGCTTAGGCTCTTCATCACACACTTCAGTGGCTGTGGTAGGTACAACAGTTTTAGAAACACAAGAACCCTCAGTAATGTTTCAGATGAGATCTCCCTGTATTCCAATGAAAACTTACCTTCCAGATTCGAGGGAAAAATACCCGGGGAGGGGGGGTACTCCCATACCTTACCTATACGGATATGTGCCGCCTAACGGGGTCGTGATTTTAGAACGGGGTATCCATTTCAGAGGCGTTTTCTAGAACGGGGTATAATATCAGGATGGGCTCCTGATAATATTTAATATGATGGGAAATAAAAAAGTTGTGGATCACGGCTTTATCTTCTGCCTACATGTAAAATTGTTGCTGATTATGAAGAAGCATTTATTTGATGTATAAGTCGAAAAAATAAAGAAATATCTTTTTAAAAAACAGGGCTGTTTCAATTTCCAAACTTTCTAGAATGGAGTATAAAAAATTGGCCCATTTCTAGAACGGGGTATCTATCTAAAGTATCTATCTACCATTACTTTGCCTCCATCACATAATTGATGATTCTTGCGAATTGGCCAGTGGTTGATAAATAAATAAATAAGATAAAAGTAATAAATAATATTATAAATTAAATTGAAGGTAGTTTGTGAATGCCGTCAAAGAAGAGGCATTTACTGTCTCGTTTGGCAAAACGTTCCACTCGTTTATTACCCTGCACACAGTCTCCTTTGATCTTCCTAGATAAGTCGGGAAGAGGAAGGAGACTCTGCTTGCGACCTGCACTTTCTTTGATCCACCGATCATCCAAAAAAATGGATGGGTCAGTCCAGTTTCGAACCGGTCATACCGGTTTTCACCTGGTGCACATGCTTAATTGTAAGAATCGCTGACTTTTTCCGCGCCCACGGGATATTGTTTACAATCGATCGACAAACATGTTAGCCGCTTCGCTTTCATACAAAGTCTTCGAAAACGCCGTTAAATGTGCTATCACAAAAGTTGAAATCAGAGAGATTTCTAGCCTCACGGAACCACAATCAAGGTCTTTGTTTAATTTTCTTTGTGGCAACGATACGTTTGTCTCGCTTCCTACTGGACACGGAAAATCTCTGATTAGACATCCGCTTCACAGTGATGGTACTCTTTCGACAAGCCAAATAATATTTTCCACGAAGCTCTCGAATTTGCTCCATGACGACTTGATATTTCTTATTCAGGGATTCGATCCTTTGGCCACAAGGCCTACATACACGGCTAGAATAAACATTGCAGTTGACAGTCTCCTCCAAAATGGATTCCAACTTTTGACGAAGGCCGCTGTGTTGCTGTACATTGAATGTACATCGTTCGCCAATTAGGCAACTCCACATAACAGACAAATTGTGTCTTTCGTTGTCGATGTTGACTTCTTCACGGGAGTTTTCGGAGATCTTAAAACACCGGTCAAATCCACAATAGAATTGCCCGGGGTTGAAAGCATTTTGAAATTTGTTGAAAATCACATTTCTGCCATGTCACGCGCGAACATAGTTGTGTCAAATTTCAAGATTTAATAAGTAACTCATCTTTAAAGATCGAAGGAGACTCTGTGTGCAGGGTACTCATTTATTGTTCTTGGGAAGTAGGAGAATTTATAATAATCAGTGAAAGCAAAAGGGACCTCATAAGCGTGGTTGTTCACGTGCCGGCTAACTCGGCCCAGCGGCTTCAGATATTTCCCAGTGTCTATTCCAGTTTGGTCATTGTCGATTTTATAGAACATGACTAGCCTATCCTTTTTCCGTCTTTCTTCAAGGGTGTTCCATTGCAATTCCTGTAGCATTTCATCAACACTTGATAAATAATTGAAACGGTTTAAGACATACCGAGCTGCACGTCTCTGTGCCATTTCTAGTTTCTTCACATTCTCCTTGGTATAGGGATCCCATGATGCTGAGGAGTATTCAAGTAGTGGTCGGACCAAGGTCTTGTAAGCCAAAGATTTTAAATTAGGTGAATTAATTCTCAGATTTCTTCGAAGGAAACCAAGAGATTGGGGGTATAAAAAATTGGCCCATTTCTAGAACGGGCATCAATTTTAGGGGAATTTTTTTTTAGAACAGGGTGCGAATTTGGAGTCCCAGGCGGCACATCTCCACCAAAAAATACCCAAGTGCCTTCCCCCTCCCCCCCCCCCGGGGGAAAATTACTTCAGACGCAGGTGCATTTACTGCATAACTGGGAGCATACATGAAACTCCATGCCTTTTTTTTATTCATGCCTATGATTTTGTGGTTTCCAAGGTTTAAGGTATATCGAGGGTCCCTTTCTGAAAAGTGCATAAATTAATTTAAAATGAAAACAGCTTGCTCTGAGCAACATAAATTATTTGGAAATATGGGGATTGGGGTGATGATGGCAAGGTTACCTGTCAGCGATACGGTATGCAGATTCAATAAGTTCTCATTGCACTTGTAAAAAAATGCCTCATTATATTATCAAAATGCCAGGGGATTATGAATCAGTGTTAGTGGAATGTTTTTTGGCTAATCAATTTTGTAGGAAATATGCGAGCTTTAACAAGTTTTAAATTACCGGTAAGCAACTTACCGATAGATCATCAACAGTTTACCAACACTTCGCTGACTTTCACCCTACAGTTTGCCAGTAGATGGTAGATGACTCGGCCAAATGTCGGCCAACAGTTGGCCCAACAGTTGATCAACAGTCCGCCTACTGTTGGTCGATTGTCGGCCAACTGTTGGTGGACTGTTGAATGACAGTTGGGCGTCTGTCGGGTTAGGGCAGTTGTTCTTCACTATATTGTACAATATATTATATTATTTCACTATATTATATTATTAACCTTATGCAGGATATTTACCATGTTATGTGGGATACGTTTATCCAGGTTTATTATATTATTGTACATTGTGGGGTACCAGGGAGATAAGGTGGAGGGTTGGGAGGGGGAGGGTGGTATGGCTGAAATATTCATAATATGGAATGGCCTAGTCAACCAAGGTTAAACTTTGTGCATTTAGGTGTTATCTGGAAATGGTGTTTTTGATGGTTCAGAAGTTCATGAAGCTTCAGCGTAAGTACAGGCACATTGATGGTAATGTATTTCCCATTAATGGAAAAAGAAATGCTGTAAATTGTTAAGCCTCGCATTGCTTGTTTTCATTGCACTCATTTTGGCAATTTCAATATACTGTTGCATGGTTAAAGCTAAATTAAAGCAGCATGCAAAGGAAGTGGTGCCTGATAACTGTGGCATGTGGATTTTGCTAGCTGGCAAGTGATAACTAAAGCCCCTCCCCCGGGACTGACAAGGCTGGCAAATGCCCCGCGGTTGCCCGGGGGGGGGGAGGGGAGGGGGGCTGGACGTAGGTGGAATTTACTGATGCATTATCATACAAATTGTTAATTTATTAGTTCAGTTCGTCCAATGTGAAGATAGACTGTGACTTTTGTCCCAGAGACGATCTTCACACGTTTTATATGTCTGAGCAGACGGATAGAATACTTAACAATTATTCCTCGAGACAATACTAATAGCCCAAAAATATCAAGACAAAACAACTTTAGCTAGTTAAATATAAGCTAAACTTTAATCTTTTTTGCTGCCAAAAAGCCGGCGCTTTTCGCTACTAGTGGGCTATAACATATAGCCTAGTAGTTGCTCAACCAATTATAATGTAGCATTACATTAATAGACTACTAGTTGGATTTTCCTTATTTTTTGGGAGAAAATGTATTAAAATTGCTTTTTAATTGGTTCGACGCATCCTAAGTTTGATGTCTGACCCAACAGACGATCTTAACTTAATTTAGGTTGACCCAAATTAGAGTTTGGCTCGTCTCATGAAAAGTTCGATGTTTGGCCTAGGCCTAAGTGGAGAGACTCTGGCATGGACTACGAGGCTACGGTTGTCTGGTCTTGTATCCACCATTGATTTATCCATAGTCTCCATTGGAGGGCCTATGATTTATCAATGTGAATATGATTCTGTCAAAATAATGTAATATTGGTGTTTATTATATTAAAATAAAGTCACAGAACGACTCGCTTTAAAAACTGTGTGGTTTTTTGTAGGGTACTGGTACATTTGAGTCGTGCTGGAGCTGATGTGAGTATTTATGCACCAGATATTCCACAGATGCATGTTCTGAATCATGCTAAAGGAGACGTTGCTGAGGGTGAGACACGGTAAGAAATCACTTGATTAGAGTAGTGTCAAGAGCCCAAAACCTGGAGCGAGCAACTCTCATAATAGGCCCATGTCCCGGCATTTTTACGGACCAGTTTATTTTTACACGCATTGTAGGGCACTTTTTTCCGCGAAAATAGAATCTCCACCATGTCTATGAGCACATTCGAAGTATACGATATCAAAAAGGAAAACTAAAGGTTATTAAAAAGCAAAAAAATATCATTTTTGGGTCTGTAGGTTTTGCTCACTGATTTGTGGAATCTAATGGATATTCAAAATTCGTGCCAAAACTGTTGTTTTGAAATGGATAACTTTTCAGGGGGTGTAAGGGGTTTGGATTTCACAATTTTGATACTGTGGGCACGAAATATTTACGGGTTCTAATTTTTGCGAATTTTGCGAAATAAGTTCTCGCCAAAAAAATATTACCACAAATATTTTTCCCGCAAACATTTACTGCAGAGTAAATATTCTCTATCTTGAATTCGCCACACAAAAATGCATTGCTAAGAAATCGTGTCTGTTCGTGTTTGTACTCGAATGACAAAATAAAAAAATTATCTGTTTTACCGGTAATACATAGGGTACACGCACCGTATTATTGCTTAAAATATTATTTCCATTGAACGAGCTCAATGAAAATGAAAGTATTATCAATGATTTGTACGGGACTTTCTGGAAATCGCAAAAATTAATTCCCAGCAAAAAAGACCCATTTGTCCTAATCGCAAAACTTAGATCTCTCAAAAAAAAAATCGCCAATCCACAAAGTCAACTCTTGCAAAACATTTTGTGCCATGTGATAGTCCTTCTGGTATATCTTTTACATTTTTTTTCAAAATCACATGAACTCCATTAATTTTTATTGAACACCGTATAGAATTTTTATACTCAATGTCACATTAATTTCCTGTCAGGAATGTTTTGGCCGAGTCTGCTCGAATTGCTCGTGGGAAGATCTCTTCTCTGGCTGAGCTTGATGCAACACATCATGATGCCCTTGTTTTTCCTGGAGGCTTTGGAGCGGCAAAGAATTTGTGAGTGACAGTTAAAGTGGCTGCATCACTGCCGAAAGTGAAATTTCGAAAATAATTGCCAATTTTATTTTTGTAAAATGCTGAAGAAGTTTCATTTGAATGGTCGCACCATAGGATTTCATCCACAGACTCAAAAGTTAGAACTACATACTAAATAAATAGTACCCTGTGAAAGTACTCCTGAAGACGTTTCACTATTTGAATGGTCCCACCACAGGATTTGACCAACCCGGTTCCCAGAGTTGAGGATTTGGCCACAGATTCAAAAGTTAAAATCAGAGTTTACTAGACTCCTTCATTCATCCTTTGATCAAAATTTGAATTCTCATTTGTTGCCCCTATTCATTTTCTCCAGAAGTAGTGGGGAGAAGTTGGTAAAAAATCAAGCCACTTCATCTCGTTTGATCATGTCCGTAATTCTCATGACCTCTTTGTCATACAAAGCATTGATGTTCCAAAGAGAAATTTGATGCTGATCACTCTTAGGGCTTAAAGGGTGAAGCCAATTCTGTGCTGAAATCATTACGTACCACGAAATACTCCTTTACGGTTATGAAGAAAATATCAAACAAATTTCAGCAAGGAACACTAACCCTAAGACGTTTTTGGTGATTTTTGTAGACATAAGTATTAAAACTTGAAAAAGTTGGCCCAGTTGTAGCAGCAGACGACAGGAAACAGTATCAATGTCTAAATGTAGTCATAAATAACAAAATTGTAGTGAAATTGATGCGAAGACACGTTTTAGCTAGTTAATAAGACAGCAAATGGAGTGACGTAACCCCTCTAAAAATCAATTGAACACAGTTACTCATAATATGCTCTAATACTCTAATTTAGTATAATTACATTGATGATTATCGAAAATAGAGCGCTGTGATTGGCTAGGAGCTTCGCTTTATCCCGCTATAATCACCGCGCGGTGATTATAGCATTGAAGGCGAGCAGTTTTCAAAATGGCAGCCAGATTTTTTGATGTTTCGGGGTCGGAAATTGATCAATAATTTTATTTTCTCGAATAGTCATCAATGTAATTATACTAAAACAATTAGTCGCCTCAGGCGACGTGAATATCGGCGAATAGTCACCTCGACTTCGTCTCGGTGACTATTCGCCGATATTCACGTCGCCTTCGGCGACTAATTGTTAAATATACTCTCATGGATCAGAGAAATTTTGTCAAAAGTCAATGGACCATTTTACAGTTCTGTGCTCAGTGCCGTGGCCTTTGAATAGAAGCGAGGCTGTGCAAATCGTAGTATTCTCATGCTAACGAGCCCATGAACATGATCATTTACATATAAAAAACTAAAAGGTTTGTAACAAAACAAGGTCACCGCCATCCTCGCTTCTATTCAAAGGCCAGGGCACTGGGCACACAACTGTAAAATGGCCTATTTGAATGACAATAAGTGGTTTCACTAAAACGTTTTGAACATTGACCTAGCGGATAGTATATTTATTTCCTAGAATTTCGGCATTTCCTGAAAAGCTTATGATGTAATGATATCGTAACCAAGACAAAGTATGTCGATCAGTGAATCACCAGCCATTAAATTAGCCTGCCTGCAGGTAGGATATCTGCCCGTAATTGTGTGTACCTGATGTAAACTGCTCTACGCACGTCTTGTTGAAGAAAGTAACCCTATATTAATATATAGAGCACAATACATAGTGGAAGCACTCGTTAGCGAACACTCTCGAGACGTGAAAAAGGTGTCCGTAGCTAGAGCTGGCCGCTTACGGGAATGTAAAAATATAGAGTCTGTATGGGAGTTGAGAAAAACGGGGTTTTGTGAAGGCGGCCGTTGGGTGGATCTGTCTCGCTTACGAGAGTGTCCGTTGGGAAAACTTTCACCATACTTTAGTTTCTTCCATGACATAAGCTTCTTGAATTTTTTATTTTGCTGTAGGAGCTCGTTTGCTGTGGATGGTGTAAATTGTACAGTTAACAAAGATGTCGAGCAAGCTATTAGAACTTTCCATGCTGCCAAAAAACCAATTGGGTAAGCGTACGAAAATGAAGTCTTGGCTCTGTTTAGGTAAAACCTGACAGTGTTTTTTCCATGTGTGTTTTCGCGATGGTAGAAAAATCGCGAAATTAAAAACCCGCGAATAAAAATCTTTGCGAAATTTAATATCCATATTGGCAATTCAAGTCACAGAAAAAATGATTAACGTGTAGTAACAACAACATTGTGCAGAATATATATCGACAAAAACCCAAGTTATTAACTTTTTTTCAGTACTGCATGGTAAGTTCCATTTTGTATCTTCTGTTGTGATAAACATTATTATGTGAAGGTTTCACATATGGATTAGGGAATCTAACTATCACGATCTTGATGTGAGTCGCAAGAATCGTACAAATCCTTATCTAGAAATTTAAAGAGTTCAGAAAACTAAAATGAAGTTGAGAGCAGGTGAATGGCAAAATTCAATGCCTTTTTTAGAGTTACCTATCGAAATCGCGAAAATAAAACCCCGCGAAATACTGTCTCACTAAAAATCGCAAATTTGACTACCTTAATGGCACTTTTGAGTACCCGCGAACGGTAGTTACTTCAGCCAGGATAACCTGCAACTTTGATTTATTCTTCGTGTTTGTTTTTATACACTCAGCCTTTGCTGTATTGCTCCAGTATTAGCAGCCAAGGTTAGTACCATGTGTTTCAGACATTTGATTTTATGTATAATTATGTTAATGTAGTTAATTTTTTTTTATTTTAGTTAATTTTTGTGTTTCCTTTGTGTCAAATTCATTAGCTTACGTTACCATACCCAAAAACAAAGGAAAAACAAAAAATTGACTAAAAAAATTAACCGCAACATATCTTTATGAATTCAAATACTCAATCCCACTAAAAATGGCAGCCTGAAGCACTCAAAAACGTTAGTTTGAAGCAGAATCTTCAGAAGAGTAGTACAATCCAGTTTCAGTTCAACGGTGAAAGATTGCTTTTGTCAAAGAGCCGTCTGTGCCAGACTTGAAATATTGGCGAAAATTTTGTCCGGATCTATTTCGTTTTAGATTATACCAGGTGTTGAGATAACAGTTGGCCAAGATAAAGAAGATGTCCAATGGCCGTACGCCGGTACGGCAGGTGCTGTGGAGCAGATGGGAGCTAAACACGTGAACAAAGATGTTAATATATCCTTTTATATTACTATCCATTTAATATTTAATGATAATTTGATATAAAATAATAATGATAATTGAAACTAATAATTACTATTAAAACTGTGAAAGGTTTGAACCATGGATCCATGTTTGAACCCAGGAGCCATTTCTTGAGTAGGTTGAGTATGATCTTTCGGTTATTAAATTAATATTAATCAAAATGGTTTATTGATAGGAATAAATGAGAGAAATAGCTAAGTACTAATTTAAAGTAACACAAAATAAAATTAATAATAACTTTTGAATTGTCATTAAAGATGTGAATATTGTTCATCGTGGTGTCAGATAGGAATGAACGTTTATTCGTTTGTCTCAAGATAGAATCGCTTTGAGATATTGATCGCGACGTTTCGACTGCAATACTGCTAGTCTTCATCAGGCGATGAGGTCGATTGTTTACGTGTAGCTATTTATGCACGTTGGTTCGCTGTGATTGGTGTATTTCGATCCTCATTATTCCGACTAGCAGATGATGTTCCCTCAGGGGTCCGCTTTGTAGTTGAACGGCTGTTATGCTTTCTGATCGTAGGCATCCATGCTTCAGGAATTTCGATTCCGTTGTCTCTATTGATGTTATTAGAATGAAGTCTTATTTGGATAGCCTCTTTGACCTTTGACAAACGAATAAACGTTCATTCCTATCTGACACCACGATGAACAATATTCACATCTTTAATGACATTGAACTGAAATATGGGCGCACAGCCCTAAGGTTGATTCGTCGCCACGAGCGTTGTTCACGCAAGCTCGCACGTTTCAGCAACCATCTCACCTTTCTTACAAGGTGTATTAAGAGCCACATTATTCCACGAGACCTTCGGGTCCAACCACCAGTTCCAACTAAAGGCGCTCGCAGAGTAGCCGAACTAGCCTCTAAAAGATTCTTGAGGGAAAGAATACGACTAACTCAGAGAGCTAAGGGAGATGCGAAAAGAGAAACTGAATACACTGCCGAGGGAATAACAGCCACCCTTACGGCAAACGAAGCTAGTGATATACTTGAAAAGATCAGAGTTAATACCCAAAGAGTATTCAATGCCACCAAAGATCGACAACAACGCAAGTTCTTGAAACTTGTACAGGAGAAACAGACCTCTGTTTCACCTCATGTTAACCTAACACCACAAGTCGACAAAAACAAATGGGTGATTAACTTATCATCACGGCCTCTTAATGATGCTGAGGTATCATTACTAGAGAAAGGGTTAAATTTCGTAGTAACACCAACCACCATTCCAGCCACTGACATTGTCGCTAAAGTTGAAACAGCCATAAGAACGCTTGACTCAGAACAAGCTGACACAATAAGGAGAACCGTTAATAGCGTCCTTCAAAAGGCTGAGCCACCAAAGCCTAACATCACGAAGGAAATGCATGAAGCCCTTAACAACTTAAAAAAAGACGACTCTATTATGATACTACCAGCCGACAAAGGTCGCGCAAGTGTAGTTCTAGACACTAACACCTATCATGAAAAAATGAAAACACTAGTCGAAACGGGTCCATATCAACTCCTTAATAAAGACCCCACGGATCGACTCAGCCGTAAACTCACTGAGAAGCTTCTTAGTTTGAAACGAAGCGGGCATCTATCAGAAACTGTCTACAACAAGATCAGGCCTCAGCACAAACAGCCACCTAGGATTTACGGTCAGCCTAAGATACACAAACCAAATGTACCATTGAGACCTATTGTATCGTGCATAAACACCTTTGCTTATGATTTGTCGGCTCATTTAGCTGACATCCTGTTCCCACTGACAGGCAAATCGGAGTACGCAGTTTCCAACTCTACTCATTTCGTGAATACCATCAACCATGAAAGAATACAAGAAAAGGAAATTATGGTGTCATTTGACGTAGAATCTTTATTTACGAACGTGCCGATCGAAGATGCCGTAAAGGCCACACTTCACAAACTAGAAAACGATCCCGGTCTTGCCGACCGCACAAACCTAACACCTTCACAAATTGCCGACCTTTTAAACTTTGTTTTACGATCTACGTATTTCCAGTACAATGGATCAATTTACGAACAAAAGGACGGAGCCGCTATGGGGAGCCCTGTCTCCGCGGTTATAGCCAACATCTTCATGGAAGATTTTGAGGAGCATGCGATAGCAAGTGCGATCTATAAACCTAAGATCTGGAAGCGATATGTAGATGACACTTTTACTATATTAGATCGAGACCAAGTCGACGGCTTTTTACAACATCTTAATAACCAACAGCCCACTATTCGTTTTACCATGGAAACCGAGAAAGATAACAGCATTCCCTTTCTCGATACGTCAGTTATAAGGGACTCAAACGGCCTTCTTACTACCAGTGTATACAGAAAGCCCACACACACTGATCAATACTTAGCGTATGACTCACACCATCCTCAGTCAGTGAAGCGTGGTATTGTTAAGTGTCTATATGACCGAGCCAAACACCTCATAACAAAACCATCAGTTATCTCTGAAGAAAAGAAACATTTATCATCGGTACTTGTTTCCAACGGTTATCCCTCTTCGTTCATACGAAAACTTGTTAAAACCACAAGACCAACAGCCAACAACGAACCCACGCAGGAATTTAAATCTACTGCGGTTTTACCCTATATTAAAGGTGTATCAGAGGTTCTTCGCCGCTGCCTACAACAACAAGGCGTTCGCACCGTTTTTAAATCTGACACAACTCTTCGGTCTTACTTAGTACGACCGAAAGACGCCCTAGAACCAGGTAAACAAGAAGGTGTTGTATACAGAATTCCATGTGAATGCGGCAAAGTATATATAGGCGAAACAGGGAGAGCAATGCAAGACAGGATAAAAGAACATGACAGAGATATACGGCTTGCTCATACACAAACCTCCGCAGTTTCGGAGCACGCAAACGAAACGGGGCATCTTCCTTTATGGAATCAAGTCAAGTTTCTCGATCGTGACCCTCACCGATACACACGTAGGGTCAAAGAGGCTATCCAAATAAGACTTCATTCTAATAACATCAATAGAGACAACGGAATCGAAATTCCTGAAGCATGGATGCCTACGATCAGAAAGCATAACAGCCGTTCAACTACAAAGCGGACCCCTGAGGGAACATCATCTGCTAGTCGGAATAATGAGGATCGAAATACACCAATCACAGCGAACCAACGTGCATAAATAGCTACACGTAAACAATCGACCTCATCGCCTGATGAAGACTAGCAGTATTGCAGTCAAAACGTCGCGATCAATATCTCAAAGCGATTCTATCGTGAGACAAACGAATAAACGTTCATTCCTAACTTTTGAATTGTTAAAATAGTTTAATATTTAATAATCTAACAATAATTAATAATCAATTCCTTGGTCCCCTTTATGGAGGATATTCCTCTTTCAAGTTAACGTTTCTTCAGATTAAAATTACTTGCTGTTCTGTAGAGAGTGTAATTTCCTTGACTATTTTCACGAAATCCATGTAGACGAGCAGAACAAGGTTGTAACAACTCCAGCGTTCATGTGTGAGACAAAGGTACATGAAGTACACGACGGTATCGGCAAGATGATACAGGCTGTGGTGAAGATGGTGGCGTAACGATCTAACCCTAAAGATAGATGTCGCTGCCCTCGGCCTTCGGCCTTTGTCCTTCCTTTTAGCTGGCTGTAGGGGAAATATTTTAGATGTGAACTGTGTCCTTGTGGTATTTAAGTCCCACAGTTTTTTTGTTTAAAAAAACAGTCAAAGATAGTACGAATGGATTGAGTCGTAATGAGCATTTACAGAACTATCTCTACCAAAGTTAGTTTGTTATGGCATGCTCTCGCCTAACCTGTTCCAGGCTCCAAGATAATAGTGCACTCGTTCTCTGGTTCAGTAAAAAAAAAGATGCGAAAAAGCCTGGGGGGTTGGGGAGAGAGAGGGCGGTGGATTTTTTTTCCGCCACCACTCTCCTCCCCAGATCGTGCGCGTTTGTTTTTTTTGCTTGCCTTGTTTTGTGTTCGCGACTTCCCTACTGTCTGAGAGCCTGGCAAAGGCTAGCTCTCGCCAAGTTATGAATGTCTTAAATTTAATGTGTAGAAATCCTGGTAGAAGGCATGACTACTGGACAGAAGAGCTTTTCATGTAAGACATACGGTTTGGGTTGTCTCTTAAAAGGATCTTGCAGAAAGTAATAAATGGCAAACTTATAAAACAAGCCCAGATGCGTATGAGTTGCTATCTAGACGGGCGTATGATATAGCACTTTTTACACGCGCGTTGCTTTTGATCTTGGAATTGATGTTAGTGACAAGCTTGTCATGCGCAAAAATGTTTACAAGGCTGAAAGGAGAGAGTGAGTGGGCTCGAGATCGATGTGTTCTGCTAAAGATACTTCAGTTTCTGATTTTACGGCTGCAAATTGCAGGTTTGGACAGGTTCAGCGACGAAGGACGCCTTCTTAGGCATTTTAAATAAAGTTTGAGGTGATCAGAGTGGAACGTACCTAAAAAAGAAAAGCACCGTGGACCTCAGCCACCCCTAACCCCATTACCGCATTTACTTGATTAAACGCCACCCTCAAATGCTGAAACGCCGCCTTTGAATACAGCTATTTCGAGAAAGGTTGTCGTAAAAAATGTGCACGCGACAATCCCGAAAGGTAATATGGGATATGATTAATACACTGTTCCTAACGACTGTAGCTGTCGAACCTACTTTTGTTGCTTTCCATTAACAATCGCGAACATATGTCCGTGGCCTCTCGTGCCATTATTTCAATTTCCTTTCGAGAATAGGGCAGACAAAACCACCCACAATACCTGTCGGGATTGTCGCGTGCACTTTTTCCGACAACCTTTCTCGAAACAGCTGTAAACGGAAACGCTTAAAACTAATGAACGTCGCGGCGTCCAATAAGTACGGTATCTTTTCCCGGAACCGTTTAATATGGCTGCCTTCTCAAAGGAGCTAAGTTTGATTTTTCGGAATTACTTTTAAACCCTAAAAAGAAAAAAACCTGGAAAAATGGTTCAGTTTTCTTCAAAATTACTCTAACACTATATTTAAACGGTAATTTTATGTCTTTGGCTTTAGAAGGCCAGGATGAAAACAGACTGCAACTTAGACCCCGTTACACGATCCGGACAACTTTTTGAACAGACAAAAACTTGCACAGATCCGTCTAGACTTTCTAAAAGTCCTTGAATTTCTTTTCCTGGTTGCGACTTCGTCGCTCGCTCGGTCGCTGCTCAACCTCGATGAAGCTCGCTTCGCTGGCGTTTTTTTCGCTTGGGGTAAGAACTATAGGTCAACTTGTAGCAAGTCTAAGATCCGCCTTTCGTTTACTCGGACCCGCGGAACCATACGAGTTTTTGAACGGCAGATAGTACTTCAGTCTTAAGAACCTGTTACAGAATCTGCACGGTTCCGTGTAAACGGATTACCAGGTAAACAATTCATCCGTTCAAAAATTTGTCCAGACCCGCGCGTGGAAATTGGGGTCTTATTAACAATTATTCCTCGACCCCGAATGGGCTATTGACTCAGAGGCCATGAGGGCGAGAGGAATAATTGTTTTAGTAAAATCCAGATAGTTGGTAAAAAATATCGAGAATGAAAGAATTTTAGCTAGTTAAAGGTAGACTTTAATCCTTTTCTGCCGCCAAACTGCCCAATATTTCGGTTTGAAGACACATCTTTTTCAGGGGCTGACAGCCCCTGAAGAGGGTTTGTCTTCAAACCGAATTTGTTTAAATATATATTGTTTTGTTTTATCCTTTTGTTTACTTCTTCATCGCCTTGCCGTAAGGATCGGTTTGCCGTTTTATATTTTTCTACAAATTTAATTGTACTGATCCAGGTCTACAACTGGGAGATCCGGCACCACTAATTGGTTTGTTGCTGTGGTTTTACTGACATTTTAATTATATTAGCCTGCATGCATATGCGCATAACAGGCGCTTTATGAGCCAAGCGAGGCGAACGCAGCATTTTGCGCGAAGCGCGAGATGAGGGGAGGAGAAAAAAATAAAGCTATGTTTTTTCTCCTCCCCACCCCCCCCCCCCCCCCCCCCCCCCCCCCGCCCCCTCGTGACTCGCATTCGTCTCGCTCTTCTAAATGCTGCGTTCACCTCGCTTGGTACGTAAAGCGCCTGTTATGCAGGCTAGTAGTGTCACAGGTAGCCCAAGCTCGGAATATGAGAATGGATCTTGTTGCGTAACATTCGAAATATATAAGGATTTGTATGAAAAGAAAACCTTCTGTTTCTGTAACCTACGAAAATGAAAGGATTTCAGTGAAAAAACAGCTTACGCCTCTACTGTGTAGTGCATGGACCGAGAGAGGAAACCGGATACATTACAACCCATAAAACGGCCATAAATCGGCCCATCGACCACACAGGAGAGACGTAACACACATTTTAAGTAAGGTAACAGAAACGATAAGTTTTTTTCCCATACAAATCCTAAAATTTCGAATGTTACGCAACAGTGCGGATGCTTGGGTTACCTGTGGTATTATAGGAGAAACTAGCCTCGCCTTAGGCTTTCTCAACTGTCTGTCTCAACAGGCGCCAGTCTCGTGACAACAATGCATCTTTGTTTGTGAAACTTTCCTTGAGGTCGGTGTTGTTTACTTATGTTACGTTCTTCTAAAGGAGCCTTATTTGAGAAGTGGATGTGTCAATCGTGAGTTTATTTCACGTCTAGTTTTTTAGTTCTCTTTACCAAGAATCGTAATCAAGTCAGTGAAAAGAACTAAGGAGTTGCGTGTCTTTCAAAAGCAATTGGCCACTCAATGTGCAACTTTTGATTTTACATTTCTATGTTGAACAGACATGGTCTTCTGTAAACGTATAGAGCTTTCAATCACCGATAGAGAGAGTTATGGGCTAATTTATTTGCCCAGTAGTGATTCAGAAAATCGAAACCACTGTTTGCACGTTGCATTAATCGGTTGGGGTTGGGGGGGGGGGGGGGGGGGGGAGGTGTGGAGGGAAGTTTGGATAGAGATGTGCCGCCGTGGCCATCAAACCCTGACCTTCTTTGAGACAAAAATCCTTCATTTTGCTACCATGTTTAAGACGTAAGACTATCATGATCCTGATTCATTTCTTCTTGCACACAGAATTAAGTATTGTTGGTGCAGAGAGTTGGTAACTGCTCATTGCCAACCTTTAAAGTATGGAAGCTGTCCGTGGTGCGGTTTGGATATTTTCTGGAATTCCATAATTTAGTGAAGCTGTTTAAGGCTTAAGGCCCTGAAAACCATACCCTGTTTAGCAGTACTGTCTAGGCCAAATAAGGGAGTGCCCCCTACTGGCTTCTTCCTAAAATAGCTTTTGCGATACTGTACGTTGTATGTACTTGTATAGCCAAGCAAATGGGCAATTCCAGAAAATATCCATACCATACCACAGACGGCTTTTCACAATTCCGAGGGCAGGGGTGGGGGGTGGTGGAGTTCTTTGAATTGTGGCAATGTAAAGTTAATGTTAAGATTGCATCTGTTGAACAGCGGTCAAAATAATATTTATAAATTTTTATTCTGGCAGAATTTCTGGAGTCATAATTAAGTACTTATACAGAGGCTCCCTTTTCACTTGTGCTCCCTTTTGATGCACAATGAAGTACCCATACAGAGGCTCCCTTTTGACTTGTGCTCTCCATTTGTACCATTCAATGCTAAGTTTAGTCTCCCTCGCAGCTGTTTTTAGGCTTGTCATGCAAAGCTCCTGAGCATTGCGTGACGAGCCTAAAAATGGCTAAAAGCCTAAAAATGGCAAAGGAGACTATGTTAAGTTTGTCTCTCTGTATTTTCAGGTAATTCAAATACAGAACATCTGCAATGAATCTCTTGAGTGCATTATTTTCCCTCTCTCTCTTCACTCTGGTATCAAGTCAATACCAACCTACTTGGGAGTCCTTGGATGCTCGACCCCTCCCCCCATGGTATGATGAGGCTAAGTTTGGTATTTTTATGCACTGGGGTGTGTATTCAGTACCAAGCTTTGGTTCTGAGTGGTTCTGGTACAATTGGAAAGGGCGACAAGAACCCGAGTATGTGAACTTTATGAAGAAGAACTATCCACCAACCTTTGAATATACAGATTTTGCACCAATGTTTAAAGCAGAATTCTTTGATCCTGTGGCATGGGCAAAACTTTTAACACAATCTGGAGCCAGGTATGTTCATGTCATGTCTCAACAAACTTTACTTGGAGTTACAGTTTTCATAATAGGCTGTTACTTTATCAGTCGTGGTTTCTCTTATAAAAATGAATTAACAATAAAATTTCTTTAAGGCTACTGTAAATCCTTTATTAAGCCCCCCTTTGTAGGAATAATAAGCTTATTAATAAAGTTAATAAGACCCCCTCCCACCCTTATTATTTTAAATGATAGACTGTATTAAAAACACTTCATTTGGACTGATCCAGTATGGTTTGTTCAATCAATCACTTGCTTGAAGTTTGAATTTGTTTTTGACCCTGGGCTGCATGACCTCCAGCTTCAAGTACCTAAGCTTTTCCACTTTGCATTCTAGTTCTATTATGGAGAATACCATAATCTTGGCTAAACTAAATAATCCCCTCCCCTCTCTATTTAAGGCCCCCACTAAAATAAGCTAGTTTTCTAAAAGTGAAACAAGAAGGTATGAGAAGGGGGGGGGGGGGGGGGGGGGCAAGCACTTATTTGGGGAACAGGGGAGTCTTTATCTGTTACAATAACAATACACTCTCACTAAGATGGACACCTTGAGGACTAACTCTAGGCGCACTTTCCAAAGTCAGAAGGGGGGCGGCCGGACCATAGACAGACCAGTCATTTAGAAAATGAATAGGCTTTTTCTAAGAGTTTTTACTGAAATACGATTTCCGTCGTGCATGCCATTCAGCATTTGACTTATCTCAGGATGGTTTTGATTAAAAGTGAAATTCTTGTTACGACAGGAATGGCCTGGCCAGTCAGTTCTGACAAATGGAAAGTGCCCTAGGTGTGTGTCTAAGAGAGGTGTCTATCATATTGGGAGTCAACTATTAAAAGGAGTAAAGAATGGCAGGGACCAACTCTTAAGTGTCCATTTAGAGATGTGCATATTATAGGGATGTTTGGCTGTTAAGAGAGAATTCGCTGTATAACAAGAGAGGTGGGTTAGGGAGGTGCGTATGGTGTAAAAGTACTGTAATGCTCTTGATTATTAATCCTAGGTATGTAGTTCTCACCAGTAAACACCATGAAGGTTGGACTAACTGGAGATCTAATGTGTCATGGAACTGGAATTCTATTGACAATGGACCTCACAGAGATCTTGTGGGTAAGAATCACACAATATTATATGAACTCTTCTAATCAAGGACTAGGTTACTAATCAACCAGGTACTTCAAAAGACTGAGCAGTAATATTATTTAACGGTCTAGTCCCTGAGGAAGGGTTTGTATTCTCCTGCTATGACTGTTCTAGCCTGCTCACTTACTCATCCCTTTTGCAGCCATTTTCTTATTCAGTGAAAATGGATTTGATTTAATTGTTCATAATTGATTCTTCAAGTTAAAGAAGGGTGAAAAAGTAATAATGAAATAAATCAATAAACAATTAATCTCAAGAGATGGATTGTAGATGACAATGTTTATTTCTTGTTGGAGTTAGACTTGTCCTGTTTGATTTAGCTGCCATTAGCAAATCTGTCGGCTTAAAATTGTTTTTAATATTATTTCTAATGGTTTTAACTCTACTGAAAGATCCAGCTCTCTGTAAACTACCGCCAGCTGATTTTACACCCTGTGAGCAGAAACACTGTCTTGTGCTTTCCTCTTGTCAAATCATCTTTTCCTACAGAGGAGCAAAGGTTGTAGCAAATATCAGAAATATAAAATGAAGACAAGAGGCTACACCCATAATTGCTAGAAAACTCCTTTTGTCTTTTTCTTTATTCAATCACGTCAACCCTTTGAAGAGGTGACAGGCCGAACTTCAACAAGTCAATCTTGTTTTCTCTCGTCAAGCTGGTTTTTCGAGCAGGAGCATCTGTTTTATCATACCTGAGCCTGCTGTATCAAGTGCACTGCTAGTAGGCCAGGGCTTAAGATTGTATTCTTGTAACATGTAGTGCATGCTCAACAAAGATCTGACGTGTTTGATTCCTGCAGTCTTTCTTGAGTATGCCAAAATCAAGCAAGTCAAAGAAAGGCTTGGCTGGCAGGATGCTGATTTTGGTACATGCTTGTTTTTTTTTTTTAGGTGATCTTGCTGATGCCATAAGAAGTCATACAAACATCACATTTGGGCTGTATCATTCTCTCTTTGAGTGGTTCAATCCATTGTATTTGAAGGATTCAGCTAATAACTTTTCAACACAAGATTATGTCAAGGTAAATGCAGTCATTTAACTATTTTTGAATACCTATGATTTTCGATTTAAAGACTGTTGCAGGAAAAAAATCTTTTTTTTAAGAAAAGTCATGTTTCCCATCCCACATTAACTAGTGTAACCCATTGACTCCTGGGAATTTTGCTGAAAATGTGTGTTTGAAGTTAAAAGTTGAGTGGTTTTCTAGTCAGTGTTTGGCTATAAAGAGCTAAACCTACCACAAAGCCATTTACTGTTGTACACTTCATGGCCTTTTGATCCAGATACAAAATATTAGCTTGCGACATTTGGGCATATGCAGAAAGCAAAATTTCGAGATAGTTAATTTTGGGTTTAAAAGTGACACAGCAGTCTTGACTGTCTTTTTCTTCACTTTCTCTCCTCCCCTCTTCTCTTGCACATTTTTTTTTCTTTTTTGGGGCTTCATTTTAGTGGGAAAATTTTGGGGAAAGCTTTTAGGATCTTAAGACTAGATGAAAGGAAAGGTAGGTGGGTAGTGGAACAAGATTTTCATAGAAATGTTTGGTTCAATATTACATCATCATGGTTTTTTGGCTTTTTCTCCGGTGTCCTTGGCTGTTTAAATTGTGCTCAGTCTGGTATGGTTTGAAAGATCTCTTCACTCTGTATAAGACAAAATTGTGACCTCTCACGCAAAAATGTTCCTTACGGTTTGCCATTTTCATACGGATAGCCGTGTGTGTGCCGTGCAGTAGCCATTCGAACGGATTGGGCATTAAAACTGATTATGTCACAAGTGGTAGAAGGAACATGGATCCACATGGGTGGCAACGGACAGTTCAGGGGTGAATGGGTTCCAATCCATTAAGCCCCAATATCCAACTAAAAATTCTCCAGACTGATCTCCATACATTTTCTTATTGCGTCGATGAAGGAGACGCTTCCTAATCTGGTGTTGGGTGTCCTGTGCCATTTGTTTGTGGGCTACCTGTGTGTTCCAAGCGGAACGAATCGAGAAAAGCGTACGGCCGAAAAGTGTACGTCCGTACCAAATCTGCGCCATCTTGAAACGTCACAATAGTATCCAGCATGCAATAGTATCCAGCATGCCCAGCGCGTTTAGGACCTGCGTGCGCACCTTCTTTGCTGCCTCGTGCTTCGACAGTGCTTGACAGCTCGCAAAGAAAGGTAAGATCAATCCTTTTCCTTTTCTCAAAATTTATTCTATGTTCCGACTGTCGGCCAACAGTCGATATGCTATCGTGCTGCTCGGAATTTGAAAACGTGTTGCCGTATATCTACTGGGCACAAACCAAATGAAACGAGTCGTTGTATATATGTACTGGGCACAAACCAAATGAAACGAGTCGTTGTACTTGGAACCAAATGAAACGAGTCGTAGTACTTGGATGCTATGTTTTCGAGATAATTCTTCTTTCAAAATTTCTGCTATGCTTTCGTTTGTTTTAATGAGAACAACAAATTGACCTACAAAGCTGGTAGTTCCAGCATTATCATTGTTTATATTAAGACGAAAGTCAACTTATATATCCCTTACGTTTAAAAGTTACAGTTCATTTTCTTAAAATTCCAGACTAAACAAGATTTACTTCATTCTTGATCAGTTCAAATTCAAACAATTCAATATTCTTAGTTAATTCAAGCAAATTATTTGTAGAACGAAAATGATGTTTTAAACACAATTCATTCATTGATTTCAGAAATTATTCCTTCAGACAAAATGATATCAGAACAAAATATTCAACAAATTCTTTCTTGAAACAAAATGATGTTTTACCACAATCTATTAATTGATTTCAGAAAGTTATTCCTTTAGACAAAATGATATTGCAACAAAATATTCATTGCAATTTCAAAAATGCTACAGATATTTAATTTTTATGTAGCTTGTTCAGATTACAATAGTGCACAACAGTGCCACAATACTCTTGAAATACCTTAGCTATTTTGGTATTATAGTAACTGACTATAAAACTTTGTTTTGCGGGTTAAGTGAAATGACACTAAAGAAGTACATTACAATAACACAATACTCTTGATTATATATGTATATTTTTATTGATAATAAAGAGTTCCGATTGATATCAAACAAATCATTCTTTCATTTATTCTTGGATGTACTACAATAAAACCCCCACCCATATAATGAAGTACCAATTAAGGGACTGGGAACATGTGTTCTGATAACTGGGGTTCATTGACAGGTGCTGAAAGGGGAATGACCTGGGTCCAAATGTTCGAAAGCCGATTAACGCTAACCCAGGATCAAAACTTAACCGAGGATTTATTGTCTCTAATTATAAATGTTCCAAGCTACATGCGCGGACAAGTCAAAGTCGAAACTAAAAGGCAAAAATACTTTGGAAAAATCTCCATTGATTAAATATTTAATTACAATCAAAATTGACGCTATACCTAGGTTAGCTTAATCGCCCTTTGAACAACGCGGCCCTAGATTAAGAAATACCAGAAACATGCCTGAAACTGGCATGCCAAGTCCAAACGAGGTGGCTTAGGAGACGCACTTTAATCTGTGATTACCACTAGTAGTATTAGTTGAAACAAGCAATTTGATAAAAGATGAAGGCATTTTACATACATACATACATACATACATACATTTTATTGTGTTTGAAGTAAAAGTACAATAACATGCCTGCGGGTAGCTAAGCTAATCTAGGCGGGTCATGTTTACAGAAAATAAGTACTAAATACAGATAAAAGTAATACGAGAACTAAAGAAACTAAAATTGATAACAATGACTAGAGACTGCTGATAAACTAATGGTATTACTAATAATAAATGACAACATTTATAACAAGTAATGACAAGAGACTAAAACGATATTAAAGATTACATATCAACTAAGAGGAAAATAAATTCAACTTAACTTTTTGAACGATTTCTGGGAGATCAATATAACAATCTTCTGAAGCTAGGATCTCAAAAAGTGTTTGTTTTATTTTCCTCTTAAAGGCATTTTTTGGAAGTTTTCTTAAAGATACAGGCATTTCATTCCATATTTTTGTTCCGATTCTAGAAATTTAAATGAATTCACTTGAATTGAGAGTCTGGAACTTTGTGTGTAAAAGTTATTAGAGGCAGAGGATTGAGTATTATAAGTCTAGAATGAATATCAGAAATATCTTGAAAGAGATCTTGAATGTTTTCAGGAGCATTATTGTGTCTTATTTCAAACATAAGGTTAGCTAAATGCTCATAATATAAAAATTTTAACGGTAAAACACCGGCGTCAGTAAATAAAGGAATTGCATGCTGATTTCGCTCAGAAAAATAGATAAAGTGAAGAGCTCGCTTTTGAAGCTTGAGAAGCTTTTCAAGGTGCGATTTATATGCCTGGCCCCAGGCCATCAAACCATAAGTTAAATAAGGAGCAACAAGAGATCGATAAATAGTTAGAAGAGTATGTCTTGGCAGAAAATGCCGTAGTTTACAGATCAATCCTACAGTTCGGCTCATTTTAATAGCTACGTGGACAATATGATGTTTCCAAGAAAGATTATTGTCAATTATTATACCTAGATATCTCACAAATTCTTTACATTCTAGAGCCACATTCTTATTTTGATTATTGTTGAATATCATTATTTTAGGGTGATAGGTAAGTTTTCTCTGAGCCGGTCTAAAGATGACAAAGTTTGTTTTTTTAATATTCAAGGTTAGTTTATTTGCCGTTAACCAATCGAACAACTTGCAGAGTTCTTGATTTACTGTCGACTCAAGGGACTTGAGATTTTTGTCAGCATATACAGCATTCGTGTCATCAGCGAATTAAAAAAATGTAAGCTTGTCGGAGGATTCTTGGATGTCATTGACATAAATTAGAAAGAGTAATGGGCCTAGGACTGAGTCTTGCAGCACACCGCAAGAGATATTTTTTCTTTTAGATATAAAGGAACCAATTTGAGTCGTTTGAGTTCGACCTTCTAAGTAAGACGAGAACCACTTATTTATAACATCACGAAAACCATAGAGATCTAACTTATGCAAAAGAATTTTGTGATCGACTGTATCAAAAGCCTTTTTCAGATCAATAAAAACACCACATGAGAATAAGCGCTTGCCCATGTTATCCTGGATGGTGCTTACAATGTCAAGAATTGCATGCTGAGTTGAGTGCGCTTTGTGGAAGCCATATTGAGATGGAGAAAGTATGTCCTTTTGCTCAATGAAAGATTCCATTCTAGAGAAGACCAATTTTTCGAAGATCCTATTAAAGTTAGACAGCAAAGAAATTGGCCTATAGTTGTTTGCGTTAGTATTATCTTCAGCTTTAAAGATAGGAATAATTTTTGCCATTTTTAATTTAGTGGGATAAATCCCAGTCGAAATAGAAAGATTAATTATTTCCGCGAGTATACTGCTGATGACATTTGACGAGTACTTCAACAATTGAGTAGGACATGAATATAAACCATGAGATTTGTTAATTGGTATGCGCAAAATTTCCAATTCCACTTCAGCTGGGGTAACTAGGTTGAAAGCAAACGAAGAAGCAGGAGAGTTAGATCTGTTCAAAAAGTCAAAATATTTACGCTGAACTGTTGGTAACTTATTTGCCAGTTTAGGTCCAACAGAAGCGAAGTGGTCATTAAGAACGTTGGCTATTCTACTTGGGTCACTGGTGACAGAATCATTGTCATTAGGGTCCTTAATAAAAGTAATAGGTTTGTGTTCTTTAATTTACGGGCAAGTACATTGTTTATTCCCTCCCATGTTTTTTTCATATTAGTTAAGTTGTCGTTTAAAAATTTGGAATAATATTGCTGTTTACTTAAACGCATTAAGGTACAAATTTTGTTTCTATAGATTTTATAATTGGCGGTGTCACCAGATGCATATAACTTATTTTTAACTTTAATGGAGGTTCTTATATCTTTGGTAATCCATGGTTTAGAGAGTTGTTTTGCTTTGCGGTTTGAAATTGTTTTCATAGGTGCATGTTTATTTATTAATTTGTTAAACTTGTTATAAAAAGAAGAAAATAAATTGTCCGCATCACACGGTTTTTTATTTAAGAGTGCATTCCAGTCCACATTAGAGATATCAGCGTTAAAACTGTCCCTAGAGAATCTAGAAAAGTCCCGCACTTTTGACTTTTTTATCTTAATTTTATCCCTCTTATAGATTTCAAAATACAGAATTGCGAAAAATGATCACTTATATCAGAGATTATTTTTCCACAAGCCACAACTTGATCAGGATTATTAATAAAGATGTTATCAATTAAGGTGGCGGAGGTAGAGCGAACACGTGTTGGCTTGTCGATTGAGGGAAAGAGAAAACAACTTTGAAGGGATGACAAAAAGTCGTGACGATGCGCATTTTAGAAGGTCAATGTTGAAGTCCCCCATGATTACAATGTGTTTCCCAGAGGACACAAATTTTACAATAGTCTCATCAAAATATGATTGAAAGATTTTAGGTGAGTTATGCTGTCTATAAAAGATTCCACAAATAACATTTTTCTTATTCACAAAGGAGAACTCAGTCCACAAAACCTGAAAAGCTTCATTAGAGGTCTTTTCTAAAATACGATAATCAAGCGATTCATCAATGAACATTCCTACACCCCCAGACGCCAGAGGTGTCGGAACATATTCAAATACGTAGCCAGGTATATGTGCTGTGCACATTTGTAAATTAGCATTGGTGATTTTTGTTTCAGTAATTCCGATGACATTAAAATGAAAATCTACTTCATGCAGAAGTTGCGTTTGAAGATTTTCCTTGTTACGATTAAGGCTGACTACGTTGTTATGAAAAACAGAAAAACTAGAGATAGTCTCATCTTTCGACAACTTCGTTTCCATTTCCTTAAAACTATGGGGGGAGAAATATCGACTAGTTATTCTGTTGGGGGAGTAATTAGCGGGGTTCAAATTATGATCTAAGGTTGTGTTTAAAGAAAACAAATCTAAGTCATATAGGCTAGTAAGCTTGCCTAATTCCTTTTTAGTTTTACATGTGGTCAACACTGAATTATTAAACTGGCCATGAATTTGTGCCAAATTTCCAGAACAACTATAATACGGTAAAACCTTCAATGTAGATCTAATAGATTTCATTGTAGTTTTGTTCCTGCCTTTCATAATAATATCAGTGATAAAACATAATAGTAGTTTTAACTTAGCTGCAAGGATCCTTTGATCGAGCTTCAGGGCGTTCACGCAGTCTTAACGTAGTTAAGTTGTCAATTGACCTCAGACGAATCGCCATAGAAGAATCCATTTTGCGTAGGAAGATTACTGTGCCTTTTGCCCAGCACCATTTGTAGTTGTATGTGTTTTGGTGCGCCTTCGCTGAATGTAACAGCTCTTGTAGTCTCGGTGTGAGGTGGCTGTAGATTGCAATCCGATTAATTTCAGCAGTGGATGGGAGATCCAGGTCCTCGTTAGTTAGTCCACTGGCGTTACCTCTTGACCCCAGCACTGTGTCTTGTGTCGTCCTTCTAGTGAATTTGCAAATTATCGGGTTCGGCTGTCTTCGGTTGCCATTACCGGTTGAAGTATCTCGCTGTGGAACCCTGTGAGCAATGTCGATCTCTGACATGGAGACATCGACTCCAAGGCCAGAAAATAGCTTTACACACAACTCCGCGGTGTCTTGTACAGATTCGCTTTCTGAGATAAGTGGAACGCCCACGATCTTCAAGTTATATTGGTAACTGTAGTAGAGCATCTCGTCGATAGCTTTGTCAATTCTGTCAACATTAACTGTCAATAAATCCAACCTACGAGAAAAATTTTCCAGCGCTTTTGACAGGCTCGATTCTGACTTAACAAGGGCATCGTAGCTGTCGCTGAGGAATTGGACATCCTGTGTGTTCAGTAAAGTGGTAGCTGCCGTTTCCTGGCAATGCTTCTGTTCCACCATCTTGGACTTGATTGACTGAAATTCCTTCTTCAGCTCATTTAGTTGTCTCTTTAAATCATCGTTTTCTCTTCTTAATGCTTTCACTCTGTCACCCATTAGTCAACGAAGAAAGAAAAAGAAAAAAAGAAATGGTTTTAACTAGCCAAGCAACAAATGAACGCGGAGCGCTAGCTGAAGCGTCCGGTGTGTCTCGCTGCTTCCCATTTTTCCTTTAGTGATCATTTTGTTGATTCTCATTACCTATTCTCTTGATTTTCTATTTGATGCACAATGAATTGTTAAGAGAAACTTGATTTTGGTCTCTCTTTTAACATAAAAGGTTAACTTTTTCAGCCTTGCAGTTTTAATTATTTTTGTTAATGTTTTTAAGTCACTTAATCAGGGCTGTGCACTAAGAAAAATTGAAGGGAGCCCTGTGCTCTAAACCTGTGAAATCCAGGGTACCCAGCATATGACTTCTATGAAAAAACCTAGATTTTCTAGTTGCCCAGGAGCAAAAGTTAAGCACCACAAGGGCCACTGGGTGTTGCTAGAGCACAGCCTTATACTCTTGTCACTGTGTTTATTCTTACTTGACAGCAAGTTTGTCTGCCAGAGCTGTATGATCTGATCAGGACTTACAAACCTGAGTACCTGTGGTCTGATGGTTCTCATGGACCTGACACATACTGGATGAGTAGAGAATTCCTGGCATGGCTATACAATGATAGGTGAGGGCAGCTACCAATAGTTCAGTGCAGCAACCACAGTCCAGTGTTCTTGCATATATGAGACTTGCATGTCTAGCTGAGGGTAGCCAGTCATTACCTCACATTCTGGAGGGTCTGCTGGAGGAAAGTTTGACACTTCAAATTATTGACATGCAATTTCCAGCATTCTCAGGACTAAATTTAGTAGAAAAGAGTGTGTTTTTGATTCAAGAAAATGTAGCTTATGTTCAAGTTTTAACTTATCTGGCACCCAACACCTACAAGCAATCATATTGAATTTATGAAAATTAAGTCAGTCACATACTTTTGCGCTTAAACAAATTCTCCATAAACCTATAAAGAAACTGAAACATACAGTTTACATGTACATAACTAAACTGTTTAGCATAAAAACAGTGGACCTTTATGAAAAAAATCATAATAATGTTTTATTAATTAAGATTTTATGATATAAATTATTTCTTTTTTGTTTATACAGTACAGTACAGTTAAACTCTTCAGTCAGTTATCATCTTTAATACCATATGCATGGAGTTGCATTGGTGACTACACTGTCAACCAATAATGCAGCGAAACCACTCTTATCTTACAAAGACTTCTCTGCTTGCTCAATAGAGACATTTGATAGCTTAGCAATAGGTGTATTTATCCAAGGGTCCCAATGGTATAGACACTTCGACTTCGCAAACTGCATCATCTTTGTTGGCATGGTGTTTGGATAGTGGCAAACATGACCAATATTATTTGCTCCTGATCACATTTAATTTTATTTTAAACTACTCGCTTCTTTTTTTAGTAAAAAGTAAAAAAGTAGGCAACTTCTCTGAGCAAAGTATCTGATGTCTTGAATCATCAGTCATCAGTCCTCGTTGAAACTCAAACACCTGCATTTTTATTGTAGGTGAACAGTACAGTGTTATGTATATAATACAGTCAAACCCCATCCATAAGGACATTGAGTGGGCCATAGAAATTGTATTAATGGGGTGTCCATATTAAACGGGTTGAATTTAGAGAAAATGTATGGGCTTTCTTTATCCCATGCCCAGGACAAGGCAAACTCTTAAGTTTGTAATAATGAGGCGTCAGTATTAAGGAGGTTGACTGTATACATTTGTATTAAAGCTTATCACATTGTTCTCCTTTTACGGTGAAAGCCACAGTAAAATTTATTTTGTAGGCATCTCCTTGTTGGGCCCCAGGTTGGGTACTCCCTTACAATGTATATGACCTATACGGGGATGCGTCGCTGGACAGAGTGTAGCCAAATGTTGTGGGTCATGGGTAGTGGGTAGAGGTTGTGGGTTGTGGGTCATGGGTGTGGGTTAATGTCGTGGGTTAAAAAAGTCTTCCAAAAAAAATAAAAATTAAAAAATTAAATAGCAGAAGTTGTATAATTCATGAAATGAAAATCTCCGCGTACATACCAGTCCTATTCCACTTCTCCGCGGTCAGCAAAGCATATAAGCGAATCCTCTTAAAGTACAAACGGACACTAAAAAGGCATTAAGGTGAAAAATATAAGAAACTTTGTACACTATGTAAGACCATGTAAACCTGAAGCAGGCTTTAGAAAAACTGGAGGCTGAACTGCTTTTTCTCAAAGATGTCAACATTTGTGACTGAAACGTCTTTTCAGTTTAAGGAATGATATTTTGAATTGTTACAGCAAAGATTTTGTACGCAAAACAAAACAAAAAAGAAGCGAGAAAATTATATTTCTGTACGGCAATAAAATTTACATAGTCCTGCCTTATACTTGAAAGGTTGGGGATGAAAGTGGTTCCTTCATAAGGTAAGTGTTGTGAATTCGTGCATTGCGTTACGCTCGATTGTATTTTTGTTTAATTCGTTGATTTTTTACCAGTTTTGACATTTATCGTTATTATCACAGTTGTCTAGCCTAGGAGTTTTTACCAGATCTAATCGGAGAGAGCAAGGAGTTTTTTACGGAGTTATTTCATTTCAATTGTTTCCTATTTTGTCGTTCTTTCTTTTCTACGCTTGGAGGAACTATAACGTAAGTTCTGTTTCCTTTTTGTCCTTCATTTTAGGTTTGTTTTACACTAGATTTCCTTTTACTTTTAGTTATATTTTCTTGCATAACGCTTGTCTATGACTGTATTTTCAGTTCTCACCATATGCTTCGTTGATACTGCAATAAACAAACTTTAATCGAGTACGGAGCGTGTGGTTGATCACAGCGAACTCCACCTGTGGGAACGCGACAAGAGACCTAAAACTTCTTTAAGGAAGACTTCCATCCAAAAATATGAAATACCTCAAAATTGTCCTTTTTCCCTCCCCTTTCTCACGGTGATCGCATTTCATCACGTTAAAAAATCTCTGCTGATCATTGAAATATTGTAGATTAAATAAAGATTAATGGTGAGCAGCTAGTCCAGTCAGAGTCAGAGCTGTTCCATACCTTCTGCAAATTGCAGGTTTAATTTACGTCTGTTTCGTTTATTTCATGGCGATAACTCATGATCAGGCATGGATAAATCTTCATTGGCAAAATGTCTTTTATACAGTGATGTTGCAAAAGAGGAGCCAAGTCCCGCGTAGCTAAGGAAATATCAGGAAGAGGACGAAGAAGAAGCCGTGACGAAAAAGGCAATCAAGGAGTTGGAGACTTTTGTGTCATAAATATTTTACAACTTTTTTCTGTTCATTTCTGTTTTTCAATTACTTTACTTTATCATGTTTTTTCTATACTTTTTTTTACCCATGACATTTACCCACACCCACGACCCATAACCCACAACCTCTACCCACGACCCACAACCCACAACATTTAGCTACACTCTGCTGGACAGTGTTTGGTTTTGGTTCTCCCTGTCTTAAACAGGATACATAATTTCACGCAGGTCTGTCCTAAACAGTGTAGGTGTCCTTTATCCTAAATAGGTTAATATAATTAGGGTCAGGGTTTCAAACCCAAATATTGGTCGACTACCCCTGGGCCTTTGGTCATGTTTTAGCTTGCTGTGCGTGAAGTAACTGAAAAGGGGATTAGGGAAGAAAGTGTTTGTCATAGTTGATTCCTGAAACTTCTTGTGGTGAAAATTGCAGCCCTGTTAAGGACACAGTTGTAACAAATGACCGATGGTGTAGTAATGGATGTCCTTGTCATCATGGGGATGTATACACATGTCATGATCGCTATAATCCAGGTAAACACTCACAATTATTTGTTTCTTCAAGTTATACAATAGTCAAGTACATGTACAGTCAGATCCCTTTAAAATGGACACTAAGGGGGCCATAGAAAGTCAGTGCCCTTGTTTTGCATTCCGCCCAAACACTAGAGCATTACCGCGTGGACATGTTAAATAGCGGTTATTACATAGTGTTAATTAACTCCCACGAGGACATTTTTAGGTATATAAGCGGCCACGCGGTATTAGACGGGGGACGATCAAGATAGAGCAGAAAATGTAACCAGGTTTTTTTGACTCTCTCCCTCGGAGTCTTCAGTGTTTCAAGTGTGTACAGAGAAGATTACAGTGTACCGAATAAACCTGTTGAAAGTGCAAAAAACTGGTTCGTGATACTCTTCTAAGTGGATACGACATATATCCAATTCAGTCAAAAAAACCTGTACAAGTTCGAAGAAGAGAAGTCACAAGTTCTGTTCAAAGCCTCAAGCTCGCCGATTTGAAGTTAGCAGCTGACGAACCGCCGAGGAAAAGTTGGAAGCAGAAGCTAGACAAGTGGCAGTGAAAGCTCAAGACCTCAGAAAATCAGGAGCAGACCGGAATCTACAAAAGCGGCATATTCAGTAGCAAAAAGGTAAAACAGTTCCTTTATTACCGCAGAAAATACGGAGAATCATTTGAATTCAAGTTCAGAAGTTACGCAACTGGGCCTTGCTTAGATGAAACATTACTTGCAATTGAGAAGAGAGTTTCATGAAGACATTTGGATGCATTGATTACATGAGGATGAATTGACTTTGTTCCAATATTGGAAGTTTAGAACTGATGAACAATTAAGTTTAATATTTTATTCAATCGTAGAGAAAACGCAAAAGGGAAAAAAACACATAATTCCCGCTTAATCGTGTTAGTTTGAATTGCGTAATACAACAATAGAAATAGTTGCGTAATATAACAATAGAAATCTACATATCTATCACAAGTAATTACAAGTATTCGGCGATATACGCATTTGCAATTAGCGATTAGTTACAAACAATTATTAAGTTAAGAATGCCTTCTAAGGTGGACGTATCAATATTAATTGCGAAAAGAGATAGTACAATAGTGGCATTGTACGAACTTTTAGAAGAATTTCAAATGCTTTACAAAGTTCAGCCCGTATTAAGTACGCTTGAAAATGTTTACAAAGAAATGGAAATTAAGTACAGAAGTGTTAAAAAACAGCAAGAGACAATTACGGATAGGCTAATCGAAACGGGATCTACAGAAGAACAACTTAAGGCTAATCAGCAGGTCGGAGATAAAGTTAGGGGCGATTTTCTAAAATACAGCGAAATTTTTGCCACTTATCAAAAAGCGTGCACCTTCCAAGAACCGCCGCTTAAGCACGATGCACTCGAAGCTATGTCCACAGCAGTAACCAAAATGGCAGACGTTTTAGGTTCGCAAAAGACCGCAAGTCACGGACTTGAGAAATTATCAGTGCCAACATGGGACGGATATAGAAAATCTTACGCAACTTGGAAGAGCGAATTTAACTATTGGATGTATAAATACAAACAGGACGAAGACGAACAGCTGCAAAGACTAAGAACAGCGTTACCAAAAAACTCTTTTTGGTCGGATCAAGTACGGCCAAGCAAGAAAATCGAGCAGGCGTGGAAAATTCTTGATACTGAATTTGGAGATCAAAGGAAATTAATGGACACACTGTTAAACGAAATTACCAACCTCAAACCAATAAAGAACGACTCGAACTCGCTCTCGCGTTACGCTGCTAGAATATTAAGCTTCGTGAACAACATGGAACAAAACGGTTGTGCAGTAACAAGCGCATCGGAAGCACCCTTTGTCATGTCGCAGCTTCTGTCTAAATTGGATGCCAGCGATAACATTGAATTCGGCCGCGAAATGCTACGCATGGGAAAAGAAGAAAATGTTTTAAATTTGATGGATTGGCTAAACAAAGAAGCAAGTTTACGATCGCGCATCAAAAGAGACACTAATTATCGAAATAATTCAAGAGAACACCGTTCGGACAATAACGCCAACGACAGTGGACTAGACCGGGATGAAAAATGCCCACTGGGTTGCCAAACAAAGCATTTACTTTCCGCGTGTCCTATGTACCAAAAGTCAACAGTTGACGAAAAATGGGAAATTGTAAAACAAAACAATCGCTGTCGAAAATGCCTACGTGCCCATCATACAAACTCTTGTAAGAAGCCCGACGGTACTACTTGCGATAAGTGTACGCGACGCCACCATCGTTCCTTACACAATGAGCGTATACCTCTTGCAAATTCAGACGAAGGCACAGAAACGCTTCCATCCGCAAACGAAAGTCAGGAAGCTAGTAATCACAATGTCCAGGGCAAGACAAGCGTCCCCGCTATTTGTCCAGTTCAAAAGGTAAAGATTAGAGGCCAAAATGAAAATTTTACCGAAGCCCTCGCTATGTTAGATAGTGGCTCAAACACGAGTTTCATTTCAAAGAACGTTGTGAAGAAACTTGGCATACACGGCCCCAAAACGCATTTAACGATGAACTTAGCAGGAGGCCAAAAGAGGTCGGAAGCATCAGAGTTTCTCGACATAACTGTTGTTTCAAACACTGAACCAAGTATTCAGAAATCTATGCGAGCTTATGCAATAAACAAACCATGCAGCCCAGCGAGAACAGTCTCGAGAACGATATTAGAAAGCTATCCTCACTTGAAATCTCTTTCAGACGAATTACATGTATCGGGCGGAACAGTTGATTTGTTAATTGAAACAGACTTTGCCGACGCCTTTAATGATATACACGTTATCGCAGGGAAATCCGGAGAACCAATTGCAAAGAGAAATTGCTTCGGGTGGTACGTCATGGGAACATTTGCTTCAAAGCAGGGTGAACGTCCCTCGGCTATCAATTCAATTGATGTAGGAACTGTCGATGTGTTAGAAGACATGAAAAAACACCTTACACAAGACATGTTGGGAGTAAGACCAACAGAACTTTGTACATGCAGAGATAATGACCTAAAGGAGAACAAGTTTATCAAATCAATTGCAGAATCGACTCAGATTGTTGAGGGGAGAATCCAGGTGCGAATGCCTTGGAATGGCGAGGGACCGCCAAAGGAGAGCAATTACGATGTTGCATATAAAAGAATGATTTCTTCTGAAAAGTCCTTTAAGAAAAAAGATTGTCTCGAAATCGTTGAAAGTGAAGTTCAAAAGTTGCTGGAGCAAGATTTCGTCGTTGAAATTTCCCATGAAAACGTAAACCATGATCAGCCTGAATGGTATTTGCCTTTACAAGCCGTTTTCACACCTGACCGAACAACGCAAGTTCGACTAGAGTTTGATGCATCAGCGAAGGGTCCAAGAGGAAAGTCGCTTAACGAGCATCTCGAAAAGGGACCAAACTACATAAACAGTTTGCCCAACGTGCTTATGGCTTGGCGCTTTGACAAAGTGGCTTATACCGGAGATGTTAGGAAAATGTTCAATCAAGTGTTGATCCATCCTGACGACCAAGTCTTCCACAGATTCCTATGGAGGACAAACGAAAGTTTGAAGCCAAAAGTCTATCAGTGGAAACGACTTAACTTTGGAGACAAACCAGCCCCAGATATAGCTGCAGGAGCAATCATTACCTTAGCTAAAGCTTCTCAAAACCAGTACCCGGAAGCCGCGAAGGAACTCCGAACCCATGTCTACGTTGATGACATTGGTGGATCCCGAGAAAACGGGGAGAAAAGCAAGCAAATCACCAGTGACATCGACGCCATTCTCAGCAAAGGTCAGTTTCAAATCAAACAGTGGCATTCAAATAACAAGGAAATTGATCCGACAGATGAAGAGCAAGTAGATTTTCTTGGGCACAAATGGAATAAGGTTCGAGACACCATTACCTTTAAGAAAACAGAAATTGTTGCAGAGGAAAAGCCTGTTACAAAGAGAAATTGCCTCGCCTACCTGGCGCAGCTTTGGGATCCCACAGGCCTCGTGACTCCAACAACCATCGAGATAAGAATTGATTTACAAGAATTGTGGAGTTCAGGTTATTCCTGGGATGAAGTCCTACCAGACGAGATTCAATCAAAGTGGAAAACAAATGTTCAAGTACTCAACCAACTTCTCAAGTACGAATTCAAAAGAAAGCTAAAGCCAGATAATGCAGTAGGAACGCCAGAAATACACGGATTCTGTGACGCGGGAGAGAAGGCTTACGGCTCAGCCTTGTTTCTTCGTTGGAAACTTGATGACAGCAGCTACACCTGTGTACCGCTCATGGTGAAAGCCTTTGTCTCACCCCTAAAGAAGAAGTCAATACCGCGCTTGGAGTTAATGGGTTGTCTCGCGCTCTCGAGGTTATACCGAATATGTAGAGAAGCCTCAGAATTCGCGGAGATTAGCAGCTGCAAGAAAGTGTTCTGGATTGACTCCCAAGTTGTGCTGTCATGGCTTAAAACAAGTCCGAGGAAATTTAAACCGTTTGTCTCGGTACGAGTTGCTGAAATCCAAGAGACAATAGACCCTCAAGAGTTCAGCTACATCAGATCTGAACATAATCCAGCTGACGCCTTGACGAAAGGAATTCTCCCGGAACAGCTGGAAAAATGGTCTCGAGGACCGCAGTTCCTAAGAAAGCCGCAAGAAGAGTGGCCCAAATTTGAAGAAAATGCGCTGAAGATCAATGAAGAGTTGTAAGCTGAAATGAAACCTCCGATTGAAGCGAGAACAACATCCTGCGACGAAGCAGAATTTTCAGCTGCCAAGAAAGAATTAAGAGACAATCCTCTCTTTGAACAGTTGATGAGAACGTGTTCAACATTCTCAAAGGCCAGGAAAACGTTAGCTTACGTACTAAGATTCGTCAACAACACAAGAATGAAAACGAAGAATAGAGATCCAATTTCGCCAAAAGAACTGACGGAGTCAGAACTTCGGTTGTTCAAATGGTGCCAGCAGACGATTGACGTCGACAAGCTAGATAAGAAGCTTATTCCCTCAAAGGACGAGCAGGGATTACTACGCGCACATGGAAGATTGGAAAACATAAGGACGCTACCTGATGAAATGCGCAATCCTATTATCCTTCCGAAGAGCCATCGATTAGTCGAACTGTTACTCAATCACCTACACGGAAAACGAGCACACTGCGGTTGCAAGAGCCTCATTTACGAATCAAGGAAGCGATTCTGGATTGTGGGAGTACGTCACATGGCTAAACATCTAACAGGAAAATGTGTGACTTGCAAGAAACTGCGAAAGAAGCCATTGGAGCAATTAATGGGCCAGATTCCTAAACTACGCGTAGCGGCAGGGTTTCCAGCCTTCAGTAACACAGCCATCGACATGTTTGGACCTCTGCAGGTACGACTTGGACGAAAAACGCTGAAAGAAGCACATGTAATTATATTCACTTGCATGACGACCAGAGCATTCCATCTTGAACTAGTAACAGATAGAAGTACCGACACGTTTCTTATGGCGTTTCGACGATTTGTTTCCTTGAGAGGAAATCCTAACAACTGCTGGTCCGACTGCGGAACAAATTTCATTGGAGCTCAACACTACTTGAAGGAAGTTGTGAACGACTGGAATATTCCTAGAATCCAGAGCGTTGTCTCCGAAGAATTTTCGTCTACTTTTCAGTGGAGTTGGAATGTACCTCGCGCCAGTCACCAGAACGGAATTGTGGAGAGTCTCATCAAATCAGTACGACAAGCGTTGGATGCTACGTCCAAAAACCAAGCCCTAACAGAAGAGCAGTGGAGAACTTATTTAGCAGAAGTTACATGCTTAATAAATCAGTGTCCTCTCTACCCAAGCTCAAATGGAATTTGGGAAAGTCCGTCTATCACACCAAATGATCTTTTGATCGGAAATCATTTTCCACCTCCGATGCCAGAAGCAGAATCGAAAGTAAATCCAAGACACCTCATGAGAAGTACAGAGAAACGAGTGCAAGAGTTTTGGAATTGCTGGATGAAATATTTTGCTCCCAATCTGCTACCAAGAAACAAGTGGTTCAGAAAGCGAGAAAATCTACGAAAAGGAGATCTAGTGTTAGAAATTGAACCAACACCCAGGAGAACGTGGAAGATGGGACTTGTACTGGAAACTTATCCCGGTGAAGATGGTCTTGTTAGAAAAGCAAAGATTAAAACAGCAACGTCGGTCTACGATCGACCAATTCACAAATTATGTTTAATCGCGACAAAAGAAGAATTAAACAGCATGCCTTAGTTATACAACCTGGTTAAAGCTAATTTACGCAGCAAAAGAAACAGTTGCTCAACCAATTACTTTAGTAATTCGCTTTCCGCACCGCGGGGGAGTGTTTTGCATTCCGCCCAAACACTAGAGCATTACCGCGTGGACATGTTAAATAGCGGTTATTACATAGTGTTAATTAACTCCCACGAGGACATTTTTAGGTATATAAGCGGCCACGCGGTATTAGACGGGGGACGATCAAGATAGAGCAGAAAATGTAACCAGGTTTTTTTGACTCTCTCCCTCGGAGTCTTCAGTGTTTCAAGTGTGTACAGAGAAGATTACAGTGTACCGAATAAATCTGTTGAAAGTGCAAAAAACTGGTTCGTGATACTCTTCTAAGTGGATACGACATATATCCAATTCAGCCCTTATTGACAGGCTGTCCATATTAAGCAGGTTGAAGTAAAAGAAAGTCTGTAAGGGCTTTCTTTCCACATGGACAAAGCAAACTGTCCATAATATGAGGGGTCTGGCTGTAAAAGTACAACTTTTTTATATTATGTTTTTGTTAGTGTTGCATATCAGTCTGTTCTCTTTTATTTGAGCTTGCCTATGAATTCTGTCAAGATCATTGATGGAACGTTATATTAGAGTTTCCGAGACAACTCTTCAGCTAAATACTGAACAAATTTCCTTTAAAAGGTAAACTTCAGAATCACAAATGGGAGAATGCTCTGACAGTGGATAAAGGTTCCTGGGGTTACAGACGCAATGTTGACATTGGCTCCTACTTAGACATCAATCAACTCTTGTACCAATTGGCTTCTACTGTCAGGTAAGGTTCATAATTAGGCCATAACGCGTTTGAACACATTTTCTAATGAGGTGCTTCCCACAGCTCCATGAAAATGGTCCATACTATGTATGTGTCAGGTGTTTACCTCACTGCAATAATTAATTGCTATTTACCCATTTGCCCCAGGAGATTTTGCCAAAAAAGCCAGCTAAAGCCAGTTAAAACCGTGTCTGGGCATCATTTAACTGAAAAAAAAAATTATGACGGCCGCTGGACTTTTGCTTGTACAGTTGACTCACTCTTAACTGACACCTCTATAAGACGGACAGCCAGAGTTGGTTCCTGCCTTTATTTGACTGTCTATAAAACAGACATCTCTCTAAGATGGACACTTAGTGTCAGCCCCAAAGCTGTCCGTCTTAGAAAGAGAGTCGACTGTATCCTCAAGCCACCCCTCTTCCCCCTTTTTTGTCACTGATTAGTCAGTGTGACGAGTGCCTGGTTTGTCGGTATGGGGGCCAATGGCTGGAAGGAGTATCAATTTACCATTCGTGGAGACATTGCTTTATCTCAGGGTTGGCTGTAGACATGTCAGACATCTTTATTCACCCTCCTCCACTGGGAGATGTACAGCAGTTGTTACAAGTAACTTAACCCTTTAAGCCCCAGTATGCACATACAAATTCTCCAGACTGATCTCCAACATTTCTTTTAAGAATAGTTGAGAGAATTTGGTTTAAGATCAAAGCATTCTCCCTTTGGTGATCAATTTAGTAATTCTCATAACCTTTACTCTTGATGATCTGCTGATGTTGGTAGGAGAAGATTGATGTTGGTCACTCTTGGGACCAGTAAAGGGTTAAAAGGGCTCGGTCACGGCTGTCCAGTGTACTATCGAACTTAAAGCTCGCAAAGAAATTACTTACAAGTCATGTAAAAATGACAAATCATATCTTGTCCAACAAAATAATATGCTGTGAAAGGTTTGAACCTAGAAGTCATATCATAAGTAGGTTTGAGTTTGATCGTCCGGGTGAACGTAGTCCTGAATAGGACTGTTGTTGTTGACAGTGACTGACGTTTCGACAACCTGTGTGTTAGTGATCTTCAGAGTCAAAGTGGTTTGTATCACGTCAGTTGATGGTATTAAACCCTTGGTTATTGACCTGATTGGTCAGTTAAGTCGTGATGATATTGGTCGTCTGTTAGTTAAGCCGTGGTGTTATTGGCTATCAAGACTCGTGATGTCATTGGTGCGTTTCGATCCGTCTATTGTCACAGTTAAACGGTCGTTTATTGTTAGTCAAATTGTCAGTTTTCCAGTCGATCTAACAGTTATATCCACCGTTACAAACAGCGAAAATGAACCTTAAAAAACTGTTAGTTGAAAACGTGTTCAAAACTCACAATGTAGTCCTTTTCAGTCTTCAACTTTGTCCATCTGTGCCCTCTTTTGTATTTGTCTTGTTATTTATACTTTTATCTAAGATTTGAGTGCTAATAATTTTTTACTTAATTTAGTGGCAGTTCATTCTGTTTGAATTTGATAAATTACGCAATACAGCTCCTTTAAGTTATTTGCCTTCCCTAATCGTTCTTTTATTTTTTCCTAGCTGTGGTGGAAACATGTTATTAAATGTTGGCCCAACTGCAGACGGTCGTATCATTCCAGCGTTTGAGGAGCGACTTCTACAGATGGGAGAATGGCTTTCTGTAAATGGTGAGGCTATTTACAGCAGCAAACCTTGGAGAGCTCAGAATGACACCTTAAACAAAAATGTCTGGTAGGTTACTGAATTAAGCATGCGGTTTATTATTCTGAAACTTACTCTGAAACTCACAAAACTGTGAACACCAGCGTGAGCAAAATAAACCGCAAACAGTAACATCAATTGGTAACTTGTGGTTTTCGGTGTATCTGTCGCAGGGAAAGTTGACTTCGCTCTTAGTCTGCGTAGCAAGCGTTTCCGCGCGTATTTCTTTTTCTCTTGCGTTAACTTCCACACAATAACTCGATTGGAAACGCGTGCCACGTAGGCTACTTCTCTCTCAGCCAGTTTGGTTCATCTAATCTCTCTGTCTCTCCAGGTATACTTCCAAAGCCGGTGTAGTGTTCGCCATTCTTCTCGAGTGGCCTGAAACAGAAGAGCTTACTCTAGGATCTCCAAAGGCCACTGACAACACTCAAGTCACCATGTTAGGTTATGAAGGAAAGTTTGTTTGGAAGCCGGATACCAGCACAGGCGGTATCATAATTACCTTGCCTGGTATCCCTGTGAACAAGCTGCCATCCAAGTGGGCCTGGGTTTTTAAGCTCGAGAAGGTTTTGTGAATAATGAATCCGACTGCTCAATAATTTTTTAGCGAAACCACTGCGTAGAATAGGGTTTTTTCCAACTCTAACATGCACTTAGCAGCGAAGCATTCCATATATTGGAAGAAGTGGTTCATCGTGGTCTGAATATGATGACTTAGTTTTCTAGTTTTTGTCACGATCCTGAAAATAGTTATAGTTTGTCCCAGCCTGGTGGTTGTTACGTTGCTGGTTTTCATCAGGCTGTGGAGTTGATTGGTGGTGAGAGCAATTCCAGTTGACCGCACAACCCGTAACAACAATTACCTTCGTGATACCTCAAATCATGTTTTTCCTTTTTTATATTCTTGCACGGAGTTCTAAATTGCTTGCGACTAACCACTGAGCCACTGTATTGGTACCTGCAGATGTCGATTTCGTCGCGCGTTTTCCATCAAATCGTCACTTCTTCAGGCGAATTCGTTTCATATCAGAACATTGTTTTGTGTGGTAACACTACTAGCGAGCTCGGCGTAACCACAATAACGACGAAAACGAGAAAATAAGCAAAACAAAAACTCTGAAAGTGCAGCACATTAGCGATCGTCGGCACTTCGATTTCGTCCGGAATACCCATAACAAAGGCTCAACCACTTGAATAGACAGTTCCCGCGTCCTTGTGAAAAAATGCACTAATTCCAGGCTTGGCTATGAAATTGCCTAGCCAAGTCTCAACCTCGTATTATTGTATGTGTTGACTGGAACAGGATGCGTTGATTTTTTGCAGTTGTTGTAACAACAGGGCAACATGTAGTTTAGTGTAGCTATTAGAGAGATGAAGCACTACGTTTACACAAACGACAGAGATGGGCCTCGTGGTCAAATTTTCCTGCCATTTTTCACGTTTGTCATTTGCAACGTGGCGGGGTTGGTTTTCGCGTTCTCGTTAGTTAGTTGTTTCTTTGATTTGTATTAAAATGATTTTCTTTTAATATTCAGCGATTGCATTCTGATTGATTGTCTGAACAGGGATATAGATGCGAGGGTCCAGAACCCATTATCACTGAGAAAGACCCGACACCTTTTCTTGCGCTCCAGGAAAGTTAATAGGCCATTTTGCACGATGAGAATACTTCAAGGTTTTGCTTTCTTCTTCAAATTAGGAATTTTCTTTTTTAAACCACGCTGGGATTACCAAATTTAAATATGAAAGGGAAGACGAAAAGGATTCTGGTCGTAGTAGTGAAGTGACGCCATCGTGCAAATGGCTTATTTTCTCATTCTTTTCATTTTTCAAAGTAGTTCAGTAAAACTTCATTTTTAAACGAAAGAAGTTGGGCTACAAATAGCACTTTCAGATTGTGGCTTTTTAAGATGTTTCTTATTAAAGAAGACGACTGGAGTTAGTGTGGAGTCCCAATAGTAGATGGCTCCCTGTTTGTTTGAACAGAAAGAAACGACACTTCGCGGAAATTTCTTATTACAAAATTTCTTTGGGAAGGTTTATTCTCCTCACGACTGGAAAGTGGTGGGGGCGCTTAATTTGTCCAGCCATTGTTGAAGGAGGAGAGTTGGGGGCTTATTGGAGCCGGGGGGGGTGTATTAAAAACTGGAGAGACAATCCTTAGTAATTCATTTTATTTCATAAACAGTATTATTGAATAGTCAGTGAACAATATTGGGTGAAAACCATAGTGGTTTTTTACTTCTAATGTAAAATGCGTTGTGATGTAAAATGCTTGAAAACAAAACTAAAATGGAGATTCTTTTCCAGTCTTGCATAGACCGCGTGTTCACGAAACATCGCACGATATGATTCACTTACATCAGAGGAAATATTAAACACAGAGGACATATGGATACAACTGAAACGGTATAGACCAGGGTGTAAGGCTCCTGGTCGTAGTGCAAAACCTCCATTTATGATTCTGCTTTATATTTGTGATTCTGGCTTTTATCTTGTGCTTCCGTTTTAGAATCTGTGTTTCTCTTTTGGGGTTTGGTTTTCATTTTTGGGTTTTATGGTCTGTATTTTCCTTATCGGCCACCATATATCAACCTCGTTCCCAGGTTCTCTCTCCTACCTGTCGAGAGACCCTGGTTGGGTTTGCTCACGTGTCTCCCAGAATCTGGGAGATTACAAACAAACGACTTGGGGGAGGGGCGGATAAGTGTGAGATTTGTCTCTCAAAGCGTAGACGTCGAGATCAGTGGAAACCTTGTCTAAAGGGTCCTGTTTTTTATAGTTCCCGGACTAGTCAAGACAAAACCTCGAACGCCGAATCCTTTGACAGCGAAAGCGTAACTTCCTGCAGAATACCTGGATGTTTATCGGATGCTGCAAAGGGAATCACGGATTCACCACTTGTGCTGTCAAAAATATTTTAGGCGGTTGTATTCATACCGAAACGCAGTAGGCTTAAATTGCCATTTCTATGTTATGGAGCCCACCTTTGGAAAGCAAACGTATGTATTTTCAAAACTATGACTTTGCAGTTCGAAGCGGGGCCGAAAAGATGTATCAAGCATTGGACCATATACAAGAAATCCTTTCGCTTTGGAAGGTTATCACTGGGTTATGTTATGTTGTCTGTTTTGTCTCTGTTTATACTATTTCCTGTTGTCTTCAGTGTCGCGTTTTGGTCATCCTTGTTTATGCACGTACTACATTATATTTTTTTACCTCTATTTACCACTAAAAGCGATACGTTTTTTCTGTTGCCGCATCATACAAAAGGTTAGGGGTAGGAGAAAGCTGACATTTCAGACTACAGCTTTCCGTTAAGTCATTAGAGCTAAAATATTATTTTGACCGTGAATGTAAAATGAATCCTCTGCTCTCAACGTAACTGCTTTGTTTTGTCACCGCTTGATTTAGGTTTTGCATGTACTGATTCGGGCCGATTACCAGCCGCTGTCACCGACAAACATTGATTCTTTCAATCAAGTTCAACGAACAGGGATTTTCCCTTCATTGCGGATAAACACGCGCTTGTGTCTTACTCAGGATCGTAGATTTTAGTATTTAATTGTTGTCATCGGTTTAACTGCGATAACAAGAGTTTTTTATTTCTCCGCTGGTAATTCGCTTGTTTATCTGGTGATAGCTCTGTTTAGGCAGAAATTTCCCGAATTTCAGTTATAGTTGGAGGCTTAGCAAATCTGTCTTGCCCTTTCGATCATTGCGTGGGCGGTGAAAACGAACCAGACAAAAAAATTGAGAGACAAAGGACTCCTCCCTTGGAATTAATTTTGTTCTGGGACCACGTGACCAAACCCAACCAGGAACTCTCGACGGGTAGGAGAGAGAACCTGGGAACGAGGTTGACCATATATTTGACCGTTGAATGTCTGTAAATCTATTTACTGGAGGCAACCTAACCCTGTTAAGCATCTCTTGACAATTCAGGCAGGAAAAAGGCTCGATTATCTCGGAATTTAAGCAGGTATCACATATCTCAGTGCTGTATTTTTTTTCTGTTATTCTCTTGTTCAACCTAAAGTTAACATGCGATAAGACCAGTTGACGACAGTCAATCCACGGCGGATTCTCCCCTATTTCAGCCATATAGGTCAGTATGTGCCGCCCAAAAGGGTAGGTTTTTTGCGCCGTTTTGGTCTGAAAACGGGTATAGACTTTGATCATTTTGGTCTGGAATCGGGTACGGTTTTTAAGGGAACTACGGGAGTGTACGAACGTATTTTTTTGTTTCAGTTCCAAATGAGTAAGAAAGAAAGAGGTATGCGAATTCGAAATTCGTTTTTGTTGCTGTTCTATTCTAAGCAATCAGATTACCTAACGGCAAGACCCGGTCTGAAAACGGGTGTGAAAAATGACATTTTTTGGTCTGAAATAGGGTCAGGGTTTAAAGAACCGGACCGCCCACCCCCACCAACAATTCAACTGGAGCAGAAGGCAGAGTTCGAAAAGGAAAAGGTTGCCTCTCCGAGTAAACAGAATGTCAAACTTCCGAAGCTTGTCCTCACGAAGTACAATGGAGCCCTTGAGAACTGGCTGGCATTTTGGAACAAATTTGAGGCGGAGATTGACGAGACGGGTCTGCCTGCGGTCACGAAATTCGCCTATCTAAAGGAGTTAGTGAAGCCGCGAGTGAGAAAGGGTATCGATAGCCTACCTTTTACATCAGAAGGCTATGAGCGTGCGAAAAATTTTCTTCAAACAAATTACGGCCAGACGAGCGAGATTATTAATGCCTATGCGGAAAACATCCAAGGACTCCCTGTTATTTCCGGAACACATCCCGCGAAGATTCACGATTTCTTCGAGACATTTCCGTACAATGTTCAGTCGCTTGAAACCCTAGGAAAAACGTCGGATTGCAAGGCATTGGTTCGAGGAGTCCTGAACAAGCTGCCGGGAATCAAAGCGGAACTAGTTCAAGGGAAATCGGACTGGAAAACGTGGGATTTCACTCAGCTTATCAACGCCCTTCGCGAGTGGAAGGAGATTCACCCGCGTGAAATCGAGAAATCCTGTGACAGAAGTTTTTATGTAGAAGACCAAGACCCGAATGCACCACGGGGGTGTGTTTCCTGCAATAACACCTCACACAAACATAGTGATTGTACAGTTATCTCAAGCGCCGCCGATAGGAAGAAATTTCTACAAGAGAAGAGGCTTTGTTTTTAATTGCACTGGCCCTCATCGAGCAGCTCGCTGTCGAAGCCGATGAAACTGCGCTCGCTGTAAGCAGAGGCATCACACATCTATCTGCGATCAGCCTACCCGACCTGCAAACGAAGGAGCTGCTATGACCGCCGCACACGTGGGGGAGAAAGTCTGCGACCCAGTAGTTATAATCAAGGTCAATCGAGTGAAATGCCGTGCGTTACTTGACACTGGGGCCACTGGATCGTACATATCGGCCTTCTTGGTGAGTCTCCTGAAAGTAAAGCCTTCTCGCACCCTGACACGTATTAAAGCGATCATGGGATTGGTCACCAAGCGCGTCGAGACCTACGATGCAAGGATATGCGATACACTAGAGAAGTGCGCGCTACCAGTCTGCGTGACGAAAATCGAACAGCGTGAGCTACTAACCCTGGAGAATCCTAACTATCCTGAGATGCTGGGGCGATATCCACATCTTAAATTTGCTACTATGATCAAATTTGGGAATTTTTGTTTGATTTCATATTTCGAAAGTATATGTAAGAGTAACTTACCGTGCCAAGTTTGGAGTCCAAATATGATCTGGAAGTGTGTTTATTTGCACGGTAATTTTCGTAAATGTCTTGCCGCCATTATTCGATTCAAAAAATGACCGGGAGTAGTATTTGAAGGAGTTGAAGCGAGATTGTGACGTAGAAACATCAACGTGGGCAAAACAAGGTACACAAACGTGGCTAAGGCCCGGTTCAGACGCCGAACTTTTCATGAGCCGAACCTAATTCATATTAAGGCCGACCCAAATCATTTAGACCGGCTGAATTGATTCAGACGCCGATCTTAATTCCAGCCGAACTAAATTCAAAAGGAGAAAAATGCTCATTTCGGTCAAACCAATTACAAAATACGTTATAATAATTTATGCATTAGGTTCGGTACATGAAAAGTTCGGCGTCTGAATCAAAGCCGTTCCAAAGTCACTCCAAAGGCGAAATTCTCGGCCGGGCCAGGCGAAAAGAACGGCTGAGCCGTTCCAAATAGAAACAGGCGTTCCTAATTGATTCAGACGCCGAACTTTTCATGTACTTAATTCAATGTATTAGGTTCGGCTCATGAAAAGATCGGCGTCTAAACTGGGCCTAAAAGAAGGTTGAGTTTTCGAGGTTCTTTTTTGACTTAAAGCGAAATTATGCCTGGTCGCCGTCGCGTTGTTCAAGAGTGTGGAAACGTGAAGAACGATGAGTTGGGAATTTGTGTTCATAATTCTCCTGCATCGGGCAGCGTTAGATTAAAGTGCAAAAGGTTCTTGTCCATGCACCGGCAGAATTTCAACCCGGTGGGAAAATTTGCTGTGTGTTCGGAGCATTTCACAAGGGATTGTTTTACGCTTGCTTTTCCGATGAAAGGCATGAATAGACATTTGAAGAAGGGGACTTTTCCAACCATTTGGAAAAAATCCTCCGAAACACTATCAAAGCGGAGTCGACGATCGGTGAGTGTAATTACAATGTATTTGTGCTGTGTTTATCACCATTATATTTAATGAAACCTTAAGCTTACAGCCATAGGGGTTGTTCGCAAGTGCTCAATTGACGAAACAATCACAAATTGTTGGCTTTTCACATTCTAGTTAATTCAAAATAGAGGAATACTCTTCGGCTGAATATTAGTTAAATAATCACTGAAATAATTGTTGTTTTTCCTAATAAACGCTGTAAGAGATTAGTTTAGCTTGAGCCTCTCTGAATTTTATATTTCTGACTTGATTTCTTTTAGTCTTGCTTCTTTTACTGCAGGAGGAAAACAATGTAGTATTAAAGTTGTCTTCATACCTATAGGCGAGTGGTTTGACATTAAAACCGGTGTCAAACGGGGATGTAACATGTCAGATTTTATGCTCTTAATTTTTATGGATTGAGAAGGACCGTTGGTCATGGTGAGAATGGTATTAGGTGGAAATTCACGTCTCAAGTAGGCAACCTAGACTTTGCAGATCATGTGATGTAAAGCTAATATCCTCTACCAATCAGCAGATTCAGGATATAACAGCAAGAATGGATGACAAAGCCAGACGATTAGGATTAAAAATCAACATAGAGATGACAAGGAGATAACAAGGAACTGATTATGACAGGGAATAGCAGCGGTGGACGAGTTCACTTACTTGGGAGATACAGTTTGAAAGAGAGACGTGATACAAAAGACCTGAAACACAGACTCTCAAAAGCAACGAGTACGTTCAGATTAAAGAGGATCTGACGCTCTGAAAACATCCTAAGAAGAACAAAACTTAGGCTGTATAAAAACTGGTACTGCCAGTTCTGCTGTACTGGTGTGAAACATGGAAAATGAACAAGACGTAACAAGGGGACTGTAATGTTGTTAATCACGAGTTCATCAGGTCACGTGATCTGTCAGTAAAAGTACGGAGTTATTCGGAACAAACAAGCATGGCGTTGTTTTCTTGTTCACTCGGTGGATAGTACATCTGGCGACGAGGATCTAGCTAGCGAGCAAGCTAAGCCAACGAGGATCGAGCCATTCTAATGCAATAGAAGCTCCACAGCGACACGCTCCAATCACATGGCGGTTTCACTTCCAACTTTTCCATCGTTCGATGTTCACGCAGACGGTAATGCGGGGCCACGATGGAAAAAATGGCTTGCACGATTAGAGCGAATGTTAATTGGAATAAACATCACAGTTCCTAAACGGAAAAGAGCGTTATTACTTCATTATGCAGGTCCAGAGGTTGACGAGATATTTGATACCCTGCTAAATACTAGCGACGACAGTGATTATGTCACGGCGGTGGAGAAGCTGAATGAATACTTCTCGCCACAGTCGAATATAGCTTATGAAGTATACAGTTTTCGTCAGACCAAGCAAAAAGACGGCGAATCGTTGGATAGCTATCACACACGACTTCGTTAACTAGCCAAAACGTGTGAGTTCAGTTACAGTAACATTGACAAAGAGATAAAAGGCTGTGTATAGAAGTGGGGCGGGGACAAGGGGACGGGGACGTGGGAACGCGTGTGTGGGGACGCGTGTGTGGGGACTTGGGGACGCGAGACGAGGGACTTGAGGACATCAAGTATGGGAGGCGGGGACGTGTGGGACCGGGACGCGGGGACGACAATGATTATTGAAAAAGTCGCAGGTAAATGCGATATCAGTCACTTTCCTCGTGAATATGTTTTGGTGAAGGCAACCCACCTTGCCCTCCTTAGGGTTCCTCCATGCCTGTTTACGAAGCGAGGACTCGGCGAAGATTCTGTGCATTGAAGAAAGTTAAACCGTTTCCTGGTCTTCTTGCTGATGGAATATTGGAGCCCAAAGCAGGGTGGGGGGGGGGGGGGGGGGGGTTGCGGTCGCCAAAATTTATGTAGAATAACAGCATTCGATTCAAAATAAATAAAAAATTACGTGGCATAAGCGAACTTCGAACCCCGAAGTGCCAGCTCCGAAATCCATCGCCTGTACCACTAAACTACGGGGGATTCAACTATTGTAGCAATATTTATTTCGTTTAACATGTTTTAAGTGGCAAACCTAACAGTAAATGCTTGCTAACAGTACTTAAAGGTTGATTTCCACTGACGCGTTTTTGACCATGCACGTTAACGCAAGTAAATTTTAATCACGTAAAGAAGATAGGGGCAGGATGTAGACTGTTGAGATTACGCTTACGTGCGACCTTTCATACATAATTACCTCTATTCAGTTATTTGCGAACGTAAATTTTACGCACGTATGCATGGAAGAATTTGGCGACAGTGGAAATCAACCCTAAACCTATTCACTATAGTCAGTGCGCTTACTCCTATTATCAAGAAATATTTTGTGTAAACATCATAAGGTGTCCAAGCTGGTTTTGGAAGATGGAATCTAATGTTGACCATAAATGACACATTTTCACGAAGAAAGAGATATCGCATTTACCTGCGACTTTTTCAATAATCATTGTCGTCCCCGCGTCCCCTGCGTCCCTATTTTTGACGTCCCCGCGTCCCATACTTGATGTCCTCAAGTCCCTCGTCTCGCGTCCCCAAGTCCCAAGTCCCCACACACGCGTTCCCACGTCCCCTTCCCCTTGTCCCCGTCTCACTTTTATACACAGCCGAGATAAGAGAGCATGTTATCTTAACCTGCAGTTGTAATTCACTACGACGCCGAGCGAAACGTGAAAATCCTACAATTGATGCCCTTATAAATCTGGGAAGAGCCTTGGAACTTAGCGAAGAGCAAGCACGCCAAGTAGAAAAAGCGGCAGCGGACGTTAACGCGACAGAAACCAAAAGAAGCGATCGACCTGGTCGCTCACGTCAGCGAAACGAACACTCCTCGCAGTCACGTTTCAGAAGATCTCAATCACGCAATCGTCAAAACTCAAACAAGCGAAACAGCAAGCCCGGAAAATGTGGTAATTGCGGCGGATATGCTCCTCACAGGAATCCATGTCCAGCCCGAGGAAAATCTTGTAACGGCTGCGGGAAAATTGGACATTTTGCTCATGTTTGCAGAACAAACCCTTCTGCGAAAGATGGAAAAGTGGCTTCTTTAGGAACTGGCTATTCATCTGAAGACGAATATGAGTACGCGTACGCAATTAATTACATCGAAAGATGTGCCAGGTACAAGTAAATGGAAAAGCTGTAGAGATGATGATCGACACAGGTGCATCTGTTGACCTTTTAGATGAAGCGACATTTCATCGAATTGTCTGTGGTAACAAACTCCTAGAGCATGCTTACAGCAAGATTTGCTCTTATGGATCTCATACTCCCCTGCCACTGCCAGTAGTAATAGTACTACCACCCAGTTACATGTTGTGAAGGGAAACATGGGAAACCTCCTCAGCTACAACACTGCACAGGAGCTTGAATTGATTACAATATCTGATGTGAACAAGAACAGCCCGGTGTCTCTACAAGAGGAATTTGAATGTTTATTTGGAGGCATTAACCCTGACATCACACCCAGACAACAGCCACACCGCAGAATTCCCTTTCATGTGTGTGGAGACGTTGAAAAGGAGCTTGAAAGGTTAGAGAGATTGGGTATCATCGAAAAAGTTGAGGGCTCCACACCCTGGATTAGCCCCGTTGTTGTCGTACCCAAGAAATCTGGAGAAGTGCGGATCTGTGTTGTCATGCGGGAGGCGAATAAAGCAGTCAAGAGGGAAAAAAACCTCATGCCAACTATAGATGACCTCATAGCTGATTTGAATGGTGCAACTCATTTCGGCAAGCTGGATCTTTCGTCAGGATACAACCACCTCGAACTAGCACAAGAAACCTGCTTTGTCACAACGTTCAGTACCCATGTTGGACTGAGACGCTATAAGCGCTTACCATTTGGAATCAATGCCGCATCTCAAATCTTCCAAGAATCGATCAAAGAATTCCTTACAGGCCTAGCATGACAAGAACCTTCGTGGTGTTCTCCAGAGACTTAAAGACAACAACCTTCGCCTCAACGAGGACAAATGCGAATTCTCTAAGAGTGAAATCAGGTTCTATGGCCTTGTTTTTAGTTCCAGTGGTGTCACGCCCGACCCCAAGAAAGTTGACGCGATACGCAATGCAAGCCCACCACAGAACGCCAGTGATATCAAGTCCCTCCTAGGCATGACACAGTACGTATATTATCCCGTTTCATTCCCAATTATGCCACAATCACGGGCCCATTGCGTCTTCTCATGCGACAAGACATGCCCTGGAAGTGGGAACAGGAACAACAGAAAGCTTTAGAAGAACTGAAAGATGCTCTAGTTGGAGACCGAGTCATGTCCTACTTCGACTAAAGAAAACAGACCGAAACATCGTTGATGCTAGTCCTGGTAATCTCAGCGGTTTGTTGACACAGGAAGGTAAAGTTTTTAGCTATGCAAGTCGGGCGCTAAGTGATGTTGAAAGTCGCTACTCTCAAAATAAGCGAGAAATGCTAGCCGTGGTGTAGGCTGCAGAACATTTTCACCTGTATGTTTATGGAGCTCAGTTTTCTATCATCACTGATCACAAGCCCCCCATTGGTATCTACTGACCCGGAAAAGATGCAGAGAATCCCGCTGATTTCTTGAGCCGACATCCTTGCCCTTCAGAGTCAGAGTTACAGAACCTGGCTGAAGATTACGTCAATTCAGTATGCACGACTGCTGTACCCAAAGCAATGACACTTGAAGGCATCAAGCAAACTACCAAGAGAGAAAGTAGATGCGGAGATGCAGGCTCTTATTGTCTTATTAGAGCAATAGAAACTGATCAGCCCTGAAGTCCAGGATTATAAAAGATTGAAAGACGAATTCTCAGTATACAATGGAGTAGTGTTGAGAGCGAATAGGATTCTCATACCACCTATCCTCAGATGCAGAGCAGTAGAATTGGCACATTTAGGTCACCAAGGAATTGTTAAGACCAAGCAACTTATTGGAGACAAAGTGTGGTTCCCAGGAAGAGACAAGGTGAAAGAAGACAAAGTAAAAAACTGTCTCCCGTGCCAAGCAGCGACAGCGAAATCACCACCACCAGAACCTCTTCGAATAACCACACTTCCCAGTGCACGTTGGAAAGAAGTTGAATTTGATTTCGCAGGATCATTCCCAAGTGGAGATTGAGGTAGAACTACTCACTTCAACATCTGCCAAAGCTGTGGTTCCAAAACTGGACGCTATATTTTCAAGACGAGGCGGACCAGATATCTTGAAGAGTGACAATGGACCCCCCTTCAATGGGCATGAGTTCAAAACCTTTGCTGACTCTCTAGGATTTAAGCACAGAAAAATCTTATCACTCTGGCCAAAAGCAAATGGTCAAGCCGAACGTCTAGTTCAAAGTCTTGAGAAAAACATCAGGATTGCCCACATAGAAGGCAAGAATTGGAAACAAGAGTTATACAAGTTTTTGCGCCAGTGCCGCGCAACTCCCCATGCCACAACACATGTTTCGCCTTGTGAAGCTGTGAACAGCAGAAAACTTAAGAGTTGGCTACCTGAAACACCAACCACCCGCTACAAGCAGCAACAGTCCATGTTTCAAGATCCATCAGCTAGTCTCGCACAGAGAGATGCTTTGCAAAACCAGCAGACGAAGAAGACGAGGATCTATACTCATGAAACAACATGATCAGAACAAACTTAGCACACCATACAATCCCAAGCCTTTTGTTGGAAAGAAGACGAAAGGTTCAATTATCACAGCAAGCAATGGATCAGACACTGTCACAAGAAATTCGTCACACTTTAAAGTTGTCGTTAAACAGCTAATGCAAGACCACAGTGGAAAGAACGATGGTGTAGAGAATCCAACATCTGTCGGAAAGGAAGACATCCCCTAAAGACGATCGCAAAGACAGATTAAACCCCCTGTTAGATTTAAGGATTATATACATGTGATTTCTGTCAATTAGACTTCCGTTCAGAAGTTTTGAATTGTTCATGTTTTGTTTTCTTATTCTCAAGTGACATTTGAAGGACTGATCTTTCGGACACGATTTTTAGGCGAACACTGTTGTTGTTTTTGCGAATTGAGAATGTTCATTAGTTGGAAACAGATTTGCAAAGACTTTTGCTGTGAGTTATTTTTTGGTACTTTTTTAGTCTTCATCCCAAGAGCAGGAGGGATGTAATGTTGTTAATCACGAGTTCATCACGGCACGTGATCTGTCATTAAAGGTACGGAGTTATTCGGGACAAACAAGCATGGCGTTGTCTTCTTGTTCACTCGGTCGATAGTACAGGGACGAAAGAGCAATGGATGTATTTAATAACAAGTGTCTTCGAAAAATCCTACAAATCCAATGGCAGGACCATATCGGTACTGAACAGCTGCTAGAAATAGCAGATATGAAACCTGTGAGTAAAGAGGTGAAGCAGCGTAGCCGGAAGATGATTGGACATATACTAAGACAGGACCAAAACAACAACTGCAACATAGCAATGACTTAGGCACCAGAAGGTTAAAGAAGAAGAGGAAGACCAGCAATCACCTGGAGGCGAATGGTTGAAAAGGAAAGGGCAGAAGCAGGATGGCGACTGCATGTGGGAGGAAGTAGAGACCGTTGCGGCTAACAAAGAAAAGTGGAGGGACTCTGTGAAGGCCTTATGTGCCACGATGCACGAAGAGAATAGGTGAGGTGAGATGAGGTCTCCAAACCTGTCTTCCACTTTATGAAGACACGTTCAATCAAAATGTAGGGACCCAGTACAAGGCTACATGGACGGGAACATTTATCGTGTATTTTGTGTAATGGTATATTGTTCTATTACTAACCTGCTGATTTTGTTACTGCTCTTAGCACGTCCTGCACACGACACAAATAAATGAATAAATAAATAAGGGTTACTTATAACAAGTTGCAATAACGGCTGAGTTATAATTTGTAATTCGAACCAATTATTATCACCAGCGCTTGAATTTGTCGCCAGCATCTGCTTAATAGATACGTCTTCTATTACAGGCTTATTTTATTCCACATCCATAGCTGATCGGCAATTAGAGGAAGAGAAATATATGTATATTAATAATGTAGTGTAAACCTTTATTGAACCTCATGTATGATCACTGAACTGATAGTCCTTTTTGAACTGTGCGCACAAATCACAGCAAACAAAAAGAGCTGTCAAACAGAAACCATCTGATGCAAGTGACAGTGGGTAAAGGAACCAGGTAGCCTATAGAAAGGCAAGAGAACAAACAAGGATGTCAATGAGGGATGCCGAATAATGGGGTACCAATTCCCCCCCGGTACCTCCTGATTATATTTAGAGTAAACTCAAAGCTGGTCGACAATTAGAGGAAGAGAAATATATGTATATTAATAATGAAGTGTAATCCTTTATTGAACCCCATGTGTGATCACTTAACTGATAGTCCTTCCTGAACTGTGCACACAAATCACAACAAACAAAAAAAAGATCGGGAAATAACAGTGTGAAACTCCATAGCATCCGTGCCTGCTAATAGATAAGGCGTTCCGTTTTATAATGGAGTTGATGAGTTCAGGCCTGCGTAGCGAGCGTCGCCAAAAATAGGGAGGAAATTGGGACAAAAGGAAGAAAGAGAGGGGGATTGGGGAGAGGGTCCTCTTTTGCTTTTCGCGCTTTGCGATTTTCGTAAGCGTTCGGTTACATGTCATTTATGCAACAGAAATTGCGGGTGTTGCATAAAACGCTTTTTTACGCGAAAAGTAGCACGTAAATTTACGGGAACAATGTAGGTCCCGTTTACTGTTTTTACCAAAGTTAATTAACGAGATCTTTTACTGAGAAGTGAAAAAAAAAGTTTTTTTCTCTGCGTAATTCCGTTCTAATGCACTTTGTTAACCTCGAATGTACACTTTAAAGCTGTCGTTAAGAAAACAGAAGAACAGCAAACATTTCCAGCGGATATTGAAGTAAAAAAAAGGTTGGACGCAAACTTTATTTCAATGAGAGCCATAAAAGTTTTCGAAACAACTTTACACTTTCTTTACTCTCACAGATGGTTAACTTAGTAGAGTGGGTCAAATGAATAAAATACCGTATCGTAACAAGTAACCACGTTAAACAGAAAATTGGGACCGTTTTACATCGAGGTGGGAGACCCCAGGTAGGTGAGGTAACCCGCTTAGGTGGGGTAACCCGCCTGTACATATTATCTCTCATTTTAACTTGATCACTTTTACATGACAGGTGGGGTGATCCGCCACATGTTACCTCACCTACTTGGGGTCCCCTACCTCCATGTAAACAGCCCTTAGAAGAGTGCGAAGTACGATCCATGCAACACCCGTAAACCCATAACGGATTCGTAAGTGGCCTACTTAAGATGGCTGAACACAGTTTTGCAGGCGGTCAGCGGTAACTATTGTGGCGGCACGTGTTTTAAGTTAGACAAACAAACATGGCGGCGAAAAACGCAATGGGACACAAAAGACGATTTCTCAAAATCTACTCATTAAAATTTTGTAATATTTGGCAGAATTTTTACTTTTATTGCACTTTAAATAATGATGACTTCAAAATGGAAGTTGAACAGACGAAGTTTGTGACACATTTAATAATAACAGTACAATGATATTATTGATTATCTAAAAACCCGTCTGTTAAAATCTGTTCAAATAAGTTTCAAATGGTAGTGACTAATTATGGTAAGCTGTGTGCAAGTTTATAGGAAAATCTAATGAGCAAATTTTATGTAAACTGAGCAGAAGTGAAATTTTAAGGTTGTATTCAATCGTTCATGTCGCCATGGAAACTACGAAAACGTCACATTTTACCAGTTGATCTAAATTTTTCATCACTATATTTTCACCTGCCAAGTTTCAGCTTGTGAGCTGCAACCTTTCTCTTGCCATGATTTGGCAAATGACATACACTCACAAGCTGCCAAAACTGTGTTCAGCCACCTTAAGTGAGCACTCAAGTGCAGGTTTCATGCAACCAGGCCCAGCTAGGAAGGTAGGCAAGTCCCTAACCTGCTCGCTTCATGTTCTTTCACATTTTAAGCAAAAATAACATAAAAAATAACTCATTCTAGAATTATGGTACACCAAACTTAATAATCTTTAGAGAGAAACCTATGCTCGCAGGCTAATGGCTATTTGATCTTGCCTTTCTTTCAACAGACAGAAGTTTTCGTAAGGCCGTTAAATAAGAGGGGTGTCTTTCAAATAACAAAACCGGGTCAATGTATCGTAGTCAAACGGTACTGTTTAATTATCTTAATGGTTATCTTAATGGTTCGTAACTGTAAAAAATAACCTTGTCTCTTCCATTAACACACTGGCTCGCTCGCTAGCTTACAGTGCTAATGGAAAACCTGTACACAATTTTGCCCAGAATTAGTAACAAACAACCGTCCAGTATTGGAGATAACAGCATAAAGAGGGCGGCTTCCCTTAAAAAAACTTCCAGTTATTTGAGTGATATACTTCCCATCAATAGTGAAAAGTTGCAGTCCTCTGATTCCCACATCGCAAACGATCAAACGGTTAAACTTGTCAATAACGAGACCAACGGGATTCCTAATCTGCCTGTCACCAGATTCCTCGCTGCCAATGTCATGTAGATACTCCCCTGCGTTGTTAAATACCATGACACGACCAGCAGAATAAGAAGAAGCAATGAATTTTTCCTGGTGATTAATGACACAGTCTGCGTTTTCATCACAACCCGGGGCTTTGAAGGATTGAAGTAAGTTTTTCCCATCAGGGCTGATGACTTTGATTGTTTTGCCGGCCCGGTCGCATGTAAGAATGCGACCATTACTGATAACACATATGTACCGCGGATGCCGGATATGTTCACCACAGATGTAGCTGATGAACTGACCATTTTCAGTAAAGAGTAAAGTTCTGCTGCTTAAATAATCATTAGAAACACAGACAAGGAGGTCACCTGACTCGGTAAAAGCCAACGAAAGAGGGACTTTATCATTCAGGGCAATCTTTCTGAGGAAATTCCCTTCAAAGCCAAACATCTGAATTCTCTTATTAGTACAGTCAGCAACAGCAAGAATTTTACTTTTATCACTCACAGCAATACCCCTAGGATTGATTAACTGTTCTTGCCCAAACTGAAACAAAAATTGATACTGCTGCGGAAGCACCTGCACAACCCAGGGACTACCAGTCAGCGGCTGTCCATTAACTTGGACCTCTACTCTATGTTGTCCAACACACTGTGGTGTGTATGTCACTGTGTACTTGCCGTCTTTGCTGTCTTTTATCTCTGTTTGCAGTTGATCACCTGCGGGATTTAAAATGTTCACTTTAATCACATCCTTTTCCTGATAACAATGTTCCTTATCCGAATTTCGGGTTATAATGGTAAAATTTGTTTCCGTTTTTTCTCTTACATCTTTCAGATTTGCCACTTCAGCCAACGACAGCGAAGGAGCTGTGTCACTGACAACAATACGATCCAAAATCTTCTCTTTCTGTTCAACCATATAATTTACGTGTGAAGGCTTATAAATGTCAGGTTTTCTGGCTTTTAGAAGTTCTTCACACCGTTTAATAATAGCTTGGTTTGTTTGCAGAATTTCAGCACTGATGTTTCTTTGTACGATAGTCCCACCTCGTTCAACGCAACTTTTTAGTTGAGTCAAAACCAACTCAAAGTTTTCTAGTTGTGTTGCGTGATGTTTTTGTTGCGCTTCATAAATTTCACCAAATTTGGTTTTCATGGCCCTCTCATGTTCCCGCAAATCGCGAATCAAATCTTCCACTAAATCTGTCATCTTCTTTTCGCACGACATAATTTCTTTCTTGTTCTTGTCCATTAACTCGGTTTGTTTCCGCATTTTTTTCTCGTAAACAACGGTTTCCGCTTTCACTTTCTCCAAAGCGTCCATCATTTGCATCTTTAGCACTTGTGCGGCTTTCTGAGTGTCTGTCATGTTGTGTCGATTATGGCTAACTACACTACACTTGTGGCAAATAGGAACTTTGCATTCTTCGCAATAAAATTCCAGCGGTTGATTTTCGTGATATTGCTGTGAACACATGACGGGTCTGTGGATCAAATCTTCCACATCTTGTGCTTGCAATTTCTCTATCACAACATTGCGATGACCTCTTGTGGCCTTCAAGCGTTGGTGAGCTTCAAAACAAGCAGTGCAAAGAAAGTCTTGGCACACGAAACAGTACGAGGAAGCGGTGTTGTTCTCATCACAACTGCCACATTTTTGGGTCTGTGCACCGCTATCTTTAAGAGCCAGAACATCCACCAATCGGTTGAGATGATAAGATGTGGGCAAGTTCTTGAACGAGTCGCCTTCGGGAATTTGAAAAGATGTCTGACAAACCGGACATTTGATTGTCGCCTGCAGCTGCCTTCTGGCGAAGCCTGCATGTTTGTCGAGACACTCGAGGCAGAATGAGTGAAGACATGGCAAAGTCTTGGGAGTGTTAACTGTCTCTAAACACAACGGACACTCTGCTTCTTTCTGAAGATTTCTGAAGAGTTGTTGCACATCCATGGTTGGTCCAATATGGGTGGGATGATTATGCGTAACTTGATCATAAATGAACTGCAACCTCGTTCCCAGGTTCTCTCTCCTACCCGTTGAGAGACCCTGGTTGGGTCTGGTCACGTGTCTCCCAGAATCTGGGAGATTACAAACAAACGACTTGGGGAGGGGCGGATCAGTGTGAGATTTGTCTCTACAAAGCGTAGACCGTCGAGATCAGTGGAAACTGCGTATCCGACTTTGTCTGAATGGTCCTGTTTTTTTATAGTTCCCGGACTAGTCAAGACGAAACCTCGAACGCCGAATCCTTTGACAGCGAAAGCGTAACTTCCTGCAGAATATCTGGATGTTTATCGGATGTTACAAAGAAAATCACGGATTCACCACTTGTGGACCTTGTGCAGTTAAAACTATTTTAGGCGGTTGTATTCATACCGAAACGCAGTGGGTTTAAATTGCCATTTCTATGTTATGGAGGCCACCTTTAGAAAGCAGACGTATGTATTTTCAAGACTATGATTATGCAGTTCGAAGTGGGGCCGAAAAGATGTATCAAGCGTTGCCGTCCTCACCGACCTCGAAAATATTAAAATCAAACAGAAGCAGCAGGAAGAGAGAATACGCCGCTCGGACTCAGTTTGATTATTCAAATGAAAAGAGGTAAACAGAATCTTAGAAGAGTATATTTTTATCCAATGGCTCTGTGTTGTATTTTTGTCGTCGTTTAAAATCAACAGATTAGCCGGATAAGTTTCTTTGTTAAAAAATATGGCTTGCACGACTGCCAACCGTTTATTGTTCTTTGTTTAATTTTCTAGAGGGTTAGGAATATGCTTTAGAGGATTCAACAAAATCACTGAGCTACATTTGTTTTTTTAATAAAGCTTTCATTTGGACCATATACAAGAAATCCTTTCGCTTTGGAAGGTTATCACTGTTATGTTGTCTGTTTTGTCTCTGTTTATACTATTTCCTGTTGTCTTCAGTGTCGCGTTTTGGTCACCTTTGCTTATGCACGTACTATATTATATTTTTGTTACCTCTATTTACCACTAAAAGCGATACGTTTTTTCTGTTGCCGCATTTTAAAAGGTTAGGGGTAGGAGAAAGCTGACATTTCGGACTACAGCTTTCCGTTGAGTCATTAGAGCTAAAATATTATTTTGACCGTGAATGTAAAATGAATCCTCTGCTCTCAACGTAACTGCTTTGTTTTGTCACCGCTAATGGTTTAGGTTTTGCATGTACTGATTCGGGCCGATTACCAGCCGCTGTCACTGATTCTTTCAATGCAAGTTCAACGAACAAGGATTTTCCCTTCAATGCGGATAAACACGCGCTTGCGTCTTACTCAGGATCGTAGATTTTAGTATCTAATTGTTGCCATCGGTTTAACTGCGATAACACGAGTTTTTTATTTCTCGGCTGGTAATTCGCTTGTTTATCTGGTGATAGCTCTGTTTAGGCAGAAATTTCCCGAATTTCAGTTATAGATGGAGGCTTAGCAAACCTGTCTTGCCCTTTCGATCATTGCGTGAACGGTGAAAACGAACCAGACAAAAAAATTGAGAGACAAAGGACTCCTCCCTCGGAATTAATTTTGTTCTGGGACCACGTGACCAGACCCAATCAGGGTCTCTCTCTCTCTCTCGCTCCGTAGGGACGGGTAGGAGAGAACCCTGGGAACGAGGTTGAAATGAACTGTTCTCATGGACCTTGGACTTTCTATTTTTGAGCTATTTTAAAAAGCTCATATGTCAGTGGTGTGAGCGTATGTATCTTTGTGGCTTTGTATGTTGGGATGTTTGTTGCAAGAGCCAATAAGGTTGAAGGTACTATGAGTTAATGCTTAGGAACCAATGAGATCTTGACATATATTTAAACATGGCATTGGTAAAGGTCGAACAAGGGCACTTTGAGACCGCCACCTTGATTCTTCACAATTTTTTCGTCTTTTATTACGGCTACAGGTGTTTGGAAAAATTACAAATATCTTCATGATTCAAACGCTGTGTACAGTGATGCAGCTGTTTAAGGGTTCATATTTTATTATGGATGCTGCTTCAAGGCATTTCTGATCTAATTGGGCTATCGGTACAACGCACGTCAGTATGAGTTCTGTTTCATCTGCTACAACTTGGTAGAGTATAAAAGATCATATATTTTCAAAGCTCTTCCAATGAAGCAATAATTGATATTTAGATATAGACTTTAATTCGAAAGTATGCGCCCTATAAAATGTGGTTTGAGAAGTTTAAAAAGGCAGCTTATTTTTGTGAAAGCTGTTAATCCTGTAAACAAGCGTTAAAAATAATATTCTCTCGCATACAAAGTTCAACAGACCTTTTTCGTTCTGGCAAAACAACAAAAAAAAAGAAAATAAGTGAATAACATGATACATCCGTCCTGCATACTAAGTATTATAGTTTCTGAAATGTATTTTATTTAGTAAAGATGCGTAACTTAAGTAGAAACAGTAGCGTTAGGGAATAAAATTGGAAGAAGCTAATTGACACAATAATTAGATACTGTTGTATTGAGTGGAGTAATATGATACAAGTAGAAATATATTTCGGCAGTTTGATAATTTTGTTGGAAGTTAATAAATGTTAGGCTATCAACCTTGACGTTAAGTCTACAAGAAAACCAGAAAGAAAGTTCTGCACAAGTAAAAGAAAATAATGAAGACATTGACTTCTTGTTCGAAGACATTGAAGCGCTAAGACGCAGAAACATCAAGTTGGAAGCCTATACAAGACGTGAGAATGTAAGAATTTTCAATGTCGGGGAAGAAGAGGATGAGAATACTGAAGAGCTGGTAAGAAGTGTCTTCATCGCTAATTTGAAAATTCCGGCGGATAAAGTCAATGATATCCGCTTTGAGCGAGTTCACCGAATCTCCACTAATAATTCTAGTCTAAGAGCTCCGTCCTATTCCAAACCAATTATTGCTCGTTTCAGTCATTATCAGGACAAAGAATATGTTCGCTCCTTCTATAAGAACTTAAGTGCCATTGTCTGAGAAAGTGTTCCAGAGGCCAAAAGTTGTGGTCAACCGATTTGGCTGAAACTTGGCACAGAAGTTGGGTGTGATGAGATATTTCAAAAGCCACTTTGGCTCGATTATATGACTTTTAGTTTTGGAGTTACAGGGGGGGTCTCCTTTTTTGCCCTTTGAGCACCAAAAATCCAGCCTTCCAGGGGGCATTTTGAAAGTGTGATAAGACCCCACTGGTAAATTTTGCTGCCAAATGAATTTGACCATGAACTCTACTATAATAGAGCTTTCAGTTCATGCATGTAACTTTGTCCTCAAGGTATTGCACAGAGAGGAGCCTGGGGCTAGAGTTTGGTAAAAATTGATGTTAAAATTACAACCCAAAATAGCCATTTTTCAAAAATTCACTATACTCACCTGCCTTCTTGCACAACTTCCATACCTATACCACTGTTTACTTTAGTCACCCAATTATCAAAATCAGTTGAGAAAAATTTGGCTTATTGTGGTTTATTGAGTTTTTGGAACAAACACTTCATGCCCCCCTAAGGCGATGCAAAATGGAATTTTGAGCATAATTCAGACCATAAACAAACCAAATTGTTGACAAGAAGCCCTTATTCTGTATTTGGTAAGTGAAAATGAATTGTCAAAGCCAAATCAGTTTCGTTGTTTAGAAATACACCGATTCTTACCTTTAAATTGATCTAAAACGGGCCTCTGATTAGCACAAAAAACATATGATTTAGCAAAACAAAGGTGATTTTATTCTTTGAAAACCTAGTAACCACCATAGAAGACAAATGAAAATGTTCTGACGTAGATATAACGACCTTTTTACAACATACTTAATTTTTTTTAATTTATATTCAGTTTCACGTCATATATCTAAGAATTACTACAAGCATGTTAAGTCTCCATATTTTGTCAAGCCCATTTTTTTATATTTTTACCAGATAAATTTAGCTTATCAAAAGGTTCGCTAACATATAATCTTCGTCTGACCTTGTAATAGCCTGAATAGTTGTTGTAAATACCCATCAGCAAAGGAGTATGACCATACATACGTAGATTATACAAACATATACGAGCTTCAGTGAGCAGTATCGAGGTGAACTGTGATTTTCCGAGTCGTTTAGAGCTGAAAAAATGAAACCATCCATCCACAGTTAGGAGAGCTGGATAACAAAAAGCTTGTTTTGCTTTTATAAAGAAAACAACTCCTCCTTGCATTGAGATAATGTAATTGTTGTTTACATCAAGCTAGCTGGCCCGCCATTTTGGACTTGAAGGGTGTGGGGTCTGGACCGAGTTCCCATCCAATCCTTCTCCTTTTCGCGGGAATTTTTCGTGTTTTTCATCACGCGTGTTCGAAATTCTAGGAAGCGATCTGTTTAAGGATAATTTTACAATGGCACTTTATTCCTTTGGAGAGGTAAATGACCAGTGCAGTGTCACGTCGTAAGCTGTGCAAGAAACAGGAATGCTTCCTTTGATGTCTTGCGATAGCGGCAATATAGCGGCATGACTGCATGGGTAAAGCACAAGTAGAAGGGTTCAAGTGTGTCCGGGGAAGAAGAGGAAGACCTGGTGATACTAAAGCAACAGGTGATTCAAAAGATCGGTTAGGGATCATACACGCGGACAAATGGCTCTTATCGCGGTTAACGGGACTCTTTTGCTCGAAGAGAGGCGATGATATATAATTTACGATATTGTCGTTTCAAATTGTTTGTTTATGGTTGATTGATTCCCATGTTAATTTCCTGGGTCCTTAGGAAGAGCATTAAACATTCAACAAATTTGTCAAAAAAAAGACAAGTACGATAAGGATAACTTGAAGGCTGTTTTTGGTCTGCTCGAGCTGCTTGTTTACATTCAGCTTGCCACGTACATACTCTTACCATGCAATCCACAAGTCAGTTACTGGTTTCCATTATTTACCCTTTTCGTCAAAGATCTTTGACAACATGCTGCATCTAAGTTTTTTGATGAAATTGACATTTTCAGCGAGAAAATGTCATTAAAACGTCGTCGCAAAATCGACCGAATTAGTTGATATTATTGGATTTGCTTGGAATAATGCATAGGCAATGAACATACATATGTCGTACTTGAATGGGAATTGACTCTGAATCGTTCTGGAAGAGCACGGAAGATTCGTGTATATTTGTAGAAAAATTTGTTCTTTATTTAATTAAAAAATTATTTAAAATAATGTCAACTATTGAATTAAAAATAAATGAAAAAATATAGAGAAAATAAGACCGCTTTTTCAACGTTTTTGCCTGTGAAATGTTGCCAAAATTCGGTTGACTGTTCAAACTGCTATTCAGTATTTTCCTATATATACTGCAATTCAAGTTCTAGTATTTTTCAATTTTTTTGTAATATTCTTGAGATTTTTAAAATTCTTTTTGGTGTCTAAAATTCCCAAAACAATTCCTGCGGAATTATGTAGCTAAGCCTATTTTAAGTTTACTTGTCTTCGACGAAACAGGCAAATAAAGGAGACCGGTGGAGATTATATATTATCCTATTATTATTGTTGTTGTTGTTTTTTATAAAGATATTGCTGCGATGAGTTTGTTGAATGTTTAATGGTCTTCGTAAGGACCCAGGGAATTAACAAGGGAATCAATCAACCTTAAACATACAATTTGAAACGACAATATCGTAAATTATATATCATCGTCTCTCTTCAAGCAAAAGAGTCCCGTAAACCGCGATAAGAGCCATTTGTGCGCGTGTATGATCCCCACCTGATCTTTTGAATCACCTGTAGCTTTAGCATCACCAGGTCTTCCTCTTCTTCCCCGGACACACTTGAACCCCTACTTGTGCATTAACAATGCAGTCATGCCACTATCGCAAGACAACAAAGGAAGCATTCTTGTTCCTTGTACAGCCCACGTGACACCCCACTGGTAATTGACCCCTCCAAAGGAATAAAATGCCATCATAAAATTATCCTGAAACAGATCACTTTCTAGAACTTCGAACACACCTGATGAAAACACAAAAAAATTCCCGCGAAACGGGAGAAGGATTGGATGGGAACTCGGTCCAGTCCCCACACCCTCCAAGTCCAAAATGGCGGGCAGTTAATTTGATATAATGTCAATTGCATCATCTCGATGCAAGGCTTTCTTTGGGTTATTTTCCTTTAAAAAGCAACAAAAGCTTTTTGTTATCCAGCTCTCCTAACTGTGGATGGATGGTTTCATTTTTTCAGCTCTAAACTACTCGTAAAATCACAGTTCACCTCGATAGTGCTCACTGAAGCTCGTATATGTTTGTATAACCACGTATGTATAGTCATGCTCCTTTGCAGATGGGTATTTACAACAACTATTCAGGCTATTACAAGGTCAGACGAAGATTATATGTTAGCGAACCGTTTGATAAGCTAAATATATCTGGTAAAAATGTTAAAAAAATGGGCCTGACAAAATATGGAGACTTAACATACTTGGAGTAATGCTTAGAAATATGATGTGAAACTGATTATAAATCAAAGAAAAATTTAAGCATCTTGTAAAAAGATCGTTATATCTACGTCAGAACATCATCATTTGTGTTCTGGGGTGTTACCAGGTTTTCAAAGAATAAAATCACCTTTGTTTTGCTAAATCATGTGTTTTTTGTGCTAATCAGAGGCCCGTTTTAGATCAATTTAAAGGTAAGAATCGGTGTATTTCTAAACAACGAAACTGATTTGGTTTTGACAATTCATTTTCACTTACCAAATACAGAATAAGAGCTTCTTGTCAACAATTTAGTTTGTTTATAGCCTGAACTATGCTCAAAATTCCATTTTGCATTGCCTTAGGGGGGCATGAAGTGTTTGTTCCAAAAACTCAATAAACCATAATAAGCCAAATTTTCTCAACTGATTTTGATAATTGGGTGACTAAAGTAAACAGTGGTATAGGTATGGAAGTTGTGCAAGAAGGTAGGTGAATATAGTGAATTTTTGAAAAATGGCTATTTTGGGCTGTAATTTTAACATCAATTTTGACCATACTCTAGCCCCAGGCTCCTCTCTGTGCAATACCTTGAGGACAAAGTTACATGCATGAACTGAAAGCTCTATTATAGTAGAGTTCATGGTCAAATTCATTTGGCAGCAAAATTTACCAGTGGGGTCTTATCACACTTTCAAAATGCCCCCTGGAAGGCTGGATTTTTGGTGCTCAAAGGGCAAAAAATGAGACTCCCCCTGTAACTCCAAAACTGAAAGTCATATAATCGAGCCAAAGTGGCTTTTGAAATATCTCATCACACCCAACTTCTGTGCCAAGTTTCAGCCAAATCGGTTGACCACAACTTTTGGCCTCTGGAACACTTTCTCAGACAATGACACTTAAAAGGAACCAACATCGGTTTCTCAGATGATTTCCCGAAAGAAATTGAAGAAATTCATAGAAAACTTTATCCAGTGCTTAAAAAGGCCAAGCAGGATAAGCAAAAAGCCTTCTTTAATTTTGATAAATTGATTATCAATGGCCAAATATACAGAGGAAAAGAAACTAAAGACCTTCCCTATTATTGTAAAGTGGCAAAAAAATTATTAATGCCGAGTAATTCCATGATCGGTTTCAAACTGAACAGTGAATCCACGTCCACTAGATGTTAAGAATTTCGTTTAATGCCACTCTATATGTAAATGTACTATGTGTTCCGTTTTGTTTTACTTTTTTCACTGTTCGTGGAGAAAATAGGGACCTTTAGCATCAGGTTTTTCATGGGAAACGGCAAACCGCAAACCGCAAAATGTCACGTGACCACGGCTTTGCAGTCACGTTTGCAGTTTGCAGTTCACGTTTGAACAGCAGGAAGAGCTTCCAGCGGTAAGTGATTTACGGCAAGGTTTTTTGCCACAAAAAATTGTACAGCCTCGCGTTTAAAGGTATGAACTAGCTTTTCATATCCGTTTGCGATGTGTTTGTTGGATTTTTGATCTCGAATCTATGAATTATTGCTGATTTTGGGCGATTAAAGTGATGCACTTCGATCTTGATGAAAACAACATGGCGGCGCTAAACAATGAACGCGTATTTCAAATCAATTTTATATCCCTTTCTGCCGTACTAACAAAGGAAAGTATTCTGTTCCAATCCAGAGTTAATTTTTTTTTCTATCTTGTTACTGAATTCATAACTTAACTCAGTCTCTGTTTGGTTCCTATTTTTAACGAGTCACCCCGCAAATATCATTTTATTTTGCTTATTTCTTTTACACTGGGTAGCCCAGGCTTCATAAAGCCTTCTGGTTTCTTCTGGGCTCCCTTGCAACCTTACAATTCCTATGTGTATTCTTGTATTGTATTGTATTTTGGCTAAATAAAAATGAACTGAACTGAACTGAACTGAACGCCTTGCTAAAGTTTGAAATCTCGGCAACGCGAAACTGCAAACGCGTAACTGCGGTTCGCGGTTTGCAGTTTGCGGTTTGCGGTTTACCTGATGCTAAAGGTCTCTAATGTCTTTTGTTTCACTCTTTTTGAATGCTTCGTTAAACATCGGAAAACACGAATCCCAAACAATAACAACTCAAACGGCAGATTCATTTAAATTAGTTTCTTTGAACGTAAGGGGCATGAGTAATTCTCAAAAAAGAAGAACTATGTTCACCTGGTGCCGAAAAAGAAAAGCTGACGTAATATTCCTGCAGGAAACGCATTCAAAAGAGGATTCAGAAAAACAGTGGGCAAATGAATGGGGTGGTAAAGCATTTTTCTCACATGGTAGTCCAAATTCATGTGGGGTTGCGATATTGATTAGAAATAATTTTAATTGCGCAATCCAAGAATCCATTGTTGATCCCCAGGGAAGATTTATTATTTTGAAGGCAGGCATTCAGGATAAAGTGTACATTTTAGCTAATATTTATGCGCCAAACAAAGACAAAGTCTGCAGCGGCAAATTTTATAAAAACCTACTTAGAGCGCTACAGACAGAAGACTTAGATCGTGAAGAAAATATAATCATTGGAGGAGATTTTAACTGTCCTCTAGACCCTAAGCTGGATAAGAAAGGTGGCGTTATGGTTCCTAGAAAAGTGGTTATAGATAATATTGAATGTTTACAAAATGAATTGGACCTTGTCGACGTCTGGAGAATTAAAAATCCACAATCTAGAAGTTACACTTGGAGCCAAAAATCTCCACCAATTTTCTGTCCTTTAGATTACTGGCTGATATCAAACAACTTACGGGATTTTGTAAATACAACCGATATCATTCCAGCTATAAAAACGGATCATGCAGCAATTGAGTTAAATCTAACCGACTCCAATCAAAACTCAAAGGGGCCCGGCTTCTGGAAAATGAATGTCTCTCTTCTCGAAGATCCGAATTATCTGGAAGAATTAAAACAAAATATTCCACTTTGGAAAACAACAGGAAGTGATAATTTATCGGACAAAAGATGCATCTGGGATTGGCGTAACGGTAAAATTTTCGGAACCATGCTATTTTGTTCTCGAAAAAGAAAGCCAAAGAACGATCGGCTATGGAAAAAAACTTACAAGTATACGAAGAAGCAACCAAAAAATTCGAATAGAACCCTTCCGACTCTAACCTAAATACTCTAAATGAAGCAAAAGAAATTCTAGAAAGTTACTATGAGGAAAAAACAAAAGGTGTAATTATTCGCGCAAGGGCACGTTGCACGAGCATGGCGAGAGAAGCACAAAATATTTTCTAAATTTAGAAAAGCGTAATCACGTCAAAAAACATATAAGAAAACTGCTAATAAGTGGTTCCATTACATCTGATCCTTTTGGGATACTGAACGAACAAAAACGCTTTTACCATAGCTTGTACATATCAAACGTAACAGACGAGGCCGGATAGGGAAAATGGAAACGAATTTTTAAATAATTTGAATATACCAAGATTATCAGAAGAACAAAAACAATCTTGTGAGGGAGAAATATTTGTTGGAGAAATTACATCCATCCTTAACAGTTTTGAGAATAACAAATCTCCTTGTAATGATGGAATACCAATAGAATTTTACAAAAGTTGCTGGGAATTAATTAGTGATCCATTTATGGAGTGTGTGAGAGAGTGCTTCAACCATGGTGAAATGTCAAGCTCTCAAAGAAAAGCAATCATGACTCTTATAGAAAAGCAACATAAAGATCGAACTCTCATTGAAAATTGGAGGCCAATCTCTCTTATTAACGTGGATGCAAAAATCATCTCAAAAGTAATTGCTTTAAGATTAAAGAAAGTCCTACCGAATATCATACATCATAATCAAACAGGTTATGTTAATGTACTTTTTGCAGGACTGAACAGGAAACATTATGTCACTTTTTATTTTACTGTCAGCACTCAAATATGTTGTGGAAAAATGTTGAACAGTATTATTTAACAATAACAAAGGAATTTCACGAGTTGTGTTTACGAGAGATTATAATTGGAATAACGTGGTCAAAATGCCCCTTGTTAAATTATCTGATATTAATTGGTAAATTGTATTTATGGGATATGCAGAAAGAAACAAGTACTTCCAAACATCGAAGGTTTCAAATTTAAAGTAAGAACTAAATAGCCAGTTGAAAAATATATTTCCACTGAGAATAACAAATTAGAAACCTTTTATGAAAAATGGCCAAAAGACATTTCCCCCCTTTAATTAATTTCGTGAGTATGTAATTAACATTGTAATCTTTTATGTGTGTTTGTGTTTTTGCTTTATTTCAGAGTGTACTGTAAACATTAAGTGTTAATCTTCCTATTATGTACATAATTAAAAGTACATAATTAAGTATTAATTAATTCTTTGTAAAATAAGCCTCATTCAGCAATTGCGCGGCTGTTTTGTGGCTGTAATGTATATAATTGTGGAATGTAGGTAATTGTAAGTATGTCTGTTATTGCGGTTGTTTAGAACATTGTTATTTGTTTCTTTTTAATTAGTTCTTTGTAATTACAGTAATAAATGTCTTGGATAATAATAATAATAATAATAATAATAATAAAAAACCTTGACGTTGCATGAAACATAATTTAATTGCAGATGTTGTAATAAAGCCAAGGTGATTTCTTAAAATCGCTTGAGAAAATTTTGTAGTAAAACAATTTGCCTTTTTTTTACGTACGAATTGTAAAAGGGCCAAAGACCAACATCTTCACATGCAAATTGTGTGCATGAGTTATTTTTATAATTCTGTTTACTAGAGGTGCGTTCGATTGGGAAATCCGGGTTTAGATTTTAAAATCTAAATCTGGATTTCCCAATCGAACGCGAAATCCGAAAACAGATTTCACCTCCGAGAAATCCGTCCTCAGGATGGATTTCCCTTTTTGTCGTTCGATTGGGAAATCCGAAAAAGGATTTGCAAAACTGTTCTCGTGAACAGCGGTCTTCTTTTTACTAATTATGCGTGTGCATGCAAGACCGCTGTTTCTAAGGACAGTTTTTCAAATCCTTTTTCGGATTTCCCAATCGAAAGGTAAAAAGGAAAATCCAAAAGCAAATATAGCAGCGTTGAAATCTGTTTTCGGATTTCGCGTTCGATTGCAAATCCGAAATCCGGATTTTAAAATCTAAATCCAGATTTCCCAATCGAACGCACCCTAGATTACTGTGTGATAACTCGAATTTCCTTCACGTACGAACCACGAAAGAGGGCAAAGTCCAACACTTTCAAGTGCCAGCTGTGTGACTGTACATCTCATGCAGACTGGCTTTTCACAATAATAATAGTGACTTGGACGTATGAAGACCTGTTCTGTTTAGTAACCAATGCCCTAAAAAAGGCTCTTGTCTTTTAAGAAGCAATAGCTTTTAAAACATGAAGAAATAAGTTGTCGGAGTTAAAGACTGTTTCACTGAGTAGAATCGCACGTGAAAACTTCGTGAATTATGATGATGCAACCATGTATCACAATGATAAAAATCCTGGTATTCGTAACTATTCAGTATTCGATGAGTCACATTTTGGCTTAAGAAACTCCGAGGAAACCTTAGAGTTTTCCTTCTAATCAACGTTTGGTGAGTAGAAATTTATTTTACTTTAACAATTTGTTTAACTTGCACCAGATGTAACAGGGAAAGACAGAGGAAAGTGAATATATAGGTTGAGGATCGACTCAGCTGAGCGTTTCGCGTTTTCATTTATGTAGCGCAATACCCAATTTCGCACAAAAACCAAATGTACATTTAGGATGAAAAAGGTAGATTCATCACTCTTGGTAATTTTCTAATATTATAGTTACACTCAAGCATTCAAAATAGCTCATGCACGTTTAACGTGCCTATGTTTATGTAACAGTCGAAAGACTTCATTTACACTTTGTTTACACTTAGGTGAAGCGTAATGACGTGCGTGATTTTCCGAGAAAGTTTGCCGGAATCATGGGTATCCAAGGCTCCAGACTGTTCACCTGTTCACAGTCCTATATTTTCCCGTAAGATCGTCGAGATCGAACGCTTTGCGTTACGGGCTGCTATCCTGCGTGATTGTCAAAACTACAGCTTTAATCCCCGACGCCCGCCCCCTCGGTACATTTGAAAATCAAGATAGTCGTCATTGACGTAGTCTGCTACACAGCCGTTTTACTGTCATCACGTAACATTAGGGAGATTAAACAACAGCGTTTTTCAGCGACGGACGTCAACCGGAAGTGGACGTTTTGCATCATTGGGCTGTGGTTTGGTTGAAACTGTCAGGTAAATCGTCCTTATAAGAGAAAAGAAACTTATCAATACGAATTTCTTAGCGTCAAGGCATATAGTAAGGGAAAAGACCTCACTTCTGGTTGACGTGCGTCGCTCAAAAACGTCTTTGCTTAAGTTCCCTATTCCTCCCCACTAACGGCTGCTGAAAATCGAACCACATTCCTTTCAATTTGTGTTCGTGGTCTAACGAACAAACCAATCATGTATAAGAAACTTGACAATACGTGAGCCGCAGGACGCTAGGAGCGAACACGCTTCCTACAAATCAATCAATCGTTGCTGAATTTTGATGTACTCTGTGTCTGCAAGCAACGAAAAGGTTATTTGCAGAATTTTTTTTAAGGGGTTAACAAAATTCCAATTAAAAAAAAAAGGGTTTGATAGGCCTACAAGACTCTTACCAGGATCGGTTGGTTTTTTTAAACGTGCATATGTATGATGAATTTCATGTGCCGGATGTGCTCATTGTGTTGTTGTACATGTGAAGACTGTGAATATTAAACTCTCAGGGGTACTGATTCAAACAAAAGTAATCTTTTTAAGTATCGATAAGCGATTTCCCGAAATTATATCCGGCAACTTTATAAGCACATCCATGTTGTGCATCATATTTGCTCGACTTGCTTGCTGTTGCTGCTTATCTCAAAAATTTTGAAAGGACTCGACTACGACAACACTACTCTAGTTGATTGCTTGTTTTCACGCGACGATTTTGATGGTTCTGTCATTCACACATGGGGCAACGATAAAAGCAAAGCTGTGATTGGAGAAGTCACCATACCGCAAACATGGCGCGAACACCTTCCAGAAAATGGGAGCTGAATTCTAATTGGCTAATCGCGGGATAGGAATTTGGTTCGATTTTCAGCAGCCGTTAGTGGGGAGGAACGTAACGTGACAACACTAAAAACGGCTGTGTAGCAGATTATCATTAGCGACTTTAAGATCCAGGACGCGACGGCTTTTAGGACGCAGTGACCGGGCAAAAGCCTGGAACGAGGACGGCGTTGTAAGCGCGGGAAAGTTAAGTTAAGATTTGCGACGCGATGGGGTCAATGTCAATACATTAATGCGTACAAATTTAAGGTTTTGACGAAGAAACAGAAAATGGCTTCCTTCCAAAAAATTCAGGAATTACTGCTACCTTGCTTGGAGGAAGAAATTATAGACGACGAAGAATTTTCGGTGCTTTGCGAGACGTATGCTCCACAAAATCTTCAATTTCATCACTCAGCATACGAGAAATTTTCTGCTGGAAACAAAAATTCTGCCGAATGCAAAGCTGATTTTCGCGTCGATAAAAGGGATATTGCATTACTTGTTGAAGCCTTAAGAGTTCCGCCCATCTTCAAGTACTCTAATGGAACTATTTGTGATGGAACTTAAGGCCTCTGTATCGTCCTTAAGAGGTTCGCATATCCATGTCGCTATTCCGACATGATGCCAATCTTTGGGCGATCGGTGCCAGAGCTCAGTATGATCTGCAACCAGGTGACAGACTGGATATATAATACTCACGGGCACAAGGTTACACGGTGGAACAATGGTATTTTAAACCCATCTTTAATCGCTACGTATGCAGATGCGGTCCACTCTAAAGGAGCAGCCCTTCATAACTGTTTCGGCTTTATAGATGGAACTGTGCGGCCCATTAGTCGGCCGATGTCAAACCAGCGAGTTGTTTATAATGGCCACAAGCGCGTGCGGCCGTCGATAAAAGGCCTCAGAGAAACTGAACAATCTCCAACCTTGATAGAAGGAACTGGTTCGGCCGGTGAAAAAAGCGAGGAGAAGTGAATTATTTCAGTCTTCTTTGGGTTACATTTAAGCATCTTAGAGCAGGACATGATATCTTGGATACAAAGCGTAAGATCCTGTCATGATGCTGGAGCAAGATTGCTTTGTCTCGTAATAATGTAAAGCTGAGAATCATCAGCGTACATCATTGCATTTAAGCCGTGAGCAGTAATTACATCCTATTTCTCTCTTAGTCCGCGTAGCAAGCGTTTCCGCGCATATTTCTTTTGCTCTTGCTTTAACTTCCTCAAATAACTCGATTGGAAACGCGTGCCACGTAGGCCACTTCTCTCTCAGCCAGTGTGGTTCATCTAATCTCTCTGTCTCTCTAGGTATACTTCCAAAGCTGGTGTAGTGTGCGCCATTCTTCTGGAGTGGCCTGAAACAGAAGAACTTACTGTAGGATCTCCAAAGGCCACTGACAACACTCAAGTCACCATGTTAGGTTATGAAGGAAAATTTGTTTGGAAGCCGGATACCAGCACAGGCGGCATCATAATTACCTTGCCTGGTATCCCTGTGAACAAGCTGCCATCCAAGTGGGCCTGGGTTTTTAAGCTCGAGAAGGTTTTGTGAATAATGAATCGACTGCTCAATAATTTTTTAGCATAGGGTTTTTTTCCAACTCTAACATGCACTTAGCAGCGAAGCATTCCATATATTAGAAGAAGTAGTTCATCGTGGTCTGAATATGATGACTTCGTTTTCTAGTTTTTCTCACGATCCTGAAAATAGTTATAGTTTGTCCCACCCTGGTTGTTGTTACGTTGCTGGTTTTCATCAGGCTTTGGAGTTGATTGGCGATGAGAGCAATTCCAGTTGACCGCAAAACCCGTAGCACCAATTACCTTCGTGATAGCTCAAATCATGTTTTTCCTTTTTTATCTTCTTGCACGGAGTTCTAAATTGCTTGCGACTAACCACTGAGCCACTGTATTGGTAACTGCAGATGTCGATTTCGTCGCGCGTTTTCCATCAAATAGTCGCTTCTTCAGGCGAATTCGTTTCATATCAGAACATTGTTTTGTGTGGTAACGCTACTAGTGAGCTCGGCGTAACCACAATAACGACGAAAACGAGAAAATAAGCAAAACAAAAACTCTGAAAGTGCAGCCGCGACATTAGCGATCGTCGACACTTCGATTTCGTCCGGAATACCCATAACAAAGGCTCAACCACTTGAATACACAGCTCCCGCGTCCCTGTGAAAAAAATGCACTAATTCGAGGCTTGGCTATGAAATTGCCTAGCCAAGCCTCAACCTCGTATTATTGTGTGTGTTGACTGGAACAGGATGCGTTGATTTTTTGCAACAACAGGGCAACATATAGTGGTCATTGTTGAAGGAGGAGAGTTGGGGGCTTATTGGAGCCGGGGGGTGTATTAAAAACTGGAGAGGCAATCCTCAGTAATTCATTTTATTTCATAAACAGTATTATTGAATAGTCAGTGAACAATATTGGGTGAAAACCATAGTGGTTTTTTACTTCTAATGTAAAATGCGTTGTGATGTAAAATGCTTGAAAACAAAACTAAAATGGAGATTCTTTTCCAGTCTTGCATACACCGCGTGTTCACGAAACATCGCACGATATGATTCGCTTACATCAGAGGAAATATTAAACACAGAGGACATATGGATACAACTGAAACGGTATAGACCAGGGTGTAAGGCTCCTGGTCGTCGTCGTGCAAAAACTAACATCCCCCCCCCCCCCCCCCCCCCACCACCACGCCAGAAAAACGCTGTGTTTCTCTAAAATCCCTGATACTTTGTTCTAGTTGTTCAATAAGTTGCTGAGCCAGATAAATATGTGCTTTACCAATATTTTGTTTACCCCGGGAACAAGAATGCTGCACGTCCCTTGAAGCAATCAAAGGCTCTTGTGAGCCAGCTCATGAATGAATTGGATTAGTGAAGACGACATTGGGTATAAAGAATACCTTGTAGGGGAGGTTCGGGAAGAAGCGTTTAATCAAATTTTAATGCATAAATTAATTGTCTAACAGAATGGAGTGAGTGAGTGATCGAGTGAATTCCCGGTCCATTTCTACAGCTCATTGCATGACTACGTCATTGATGAGCTAAAAAGGGATGGGGACAAGAGTTACCCTGGGAACGAGGCGAATTTACAGCGTGATGACTATGACGTCATGTGCTTAAGTAGGATGCATCATGAGAAACTACTATTTTACATCAGTTTCTGTTTGTGAGTCAGGAGCCGATTCTGTTTTGTGTTCCTGGTTTAGGGTTTTGTTTTTCCGTTTAGAGATTTGTCTTTCTGTTTCGGGTTTTGGGTTTTCGATTTTGCTTGTATGCTTCTTTTTAGGGTTTTGGATTTCTATTTCCGGGTTTTGAGTCTTTCTTTTGTATTATTACAGGCATCAAAGGAAACTTTCAGTTTTTTACATGGTGTGATTCTGATTTGTATTTTTTGATTCTGGTTTTTATCTTGTGCTTTCGTTTTGAAATCCGTGTTTCTGTTTTGAAAACAGGTGACCTGTCTTCTGCTTTATGACGACACATTCAATCAAAATCTATGGACCCAATAGAAGACTACATTTATCGTGTATTATGTGTAATGGTTAATTATTTTAATCACTAACCTGCTGATTTTGTTACTGCTCTTGGCGCGTCCTGTACACAACACAAATGAATGAATGAATGAATGAATGAATGAAAAATAAATAAGGGTTAGTTATAATAAATTGCTGAGTAATCATTTGTGATTCGAACCACAATCATTATCACCAGGATTTGAATTTGCAAAAGAAAATATTTTGTTGCTAGTATCCGCTGGATAGATATGTCCTCTGTTACAGATTTATTTTATTCCAGATCGAGAAATAACAGTGTGAAACTCAATGAAATCCTTGCCTGCTAATAGATGAGGTGTTCAGCTATATAATGGAGTTGTTGGGTTCTAATCTGCGTAACAAGAATTGAAAGGGGAGGGAATAGGGACAAAATAAAGAAAGGGAGAGGGATTGAGAAACAGGGTCCATTTTCCTTTTCGCGCTTTTCTTCCTCTCCCGCCTCCTGGGGATTTTTTGCGCTATAAAGTTTCCGCAATACAGCTTCACTGTACACAAGAAGGTTGTCGCCGAAAATCAGTCAAACAGTTCCATCTCAAAGACATCGAGAAAACGACAGATGTTCAGACAGCTGACAATGATCGAGGCATCAAGAAAAGCTCACGTAGAATACATGTACAACATAAAACTAGAACAGTCCTCGGCGACTCACCGGGTTCGTGATCAAGTTACCACAGAAAGCAACAAACCTTATCGGACATATTCGATTCCATAACATGCGGTTACTATCTGCACTGAATATCTGTCAACAGGGAGTCAGCTACCACACACTTTGGCACCGAATAGAGATACTTCACAGTCTTTGACGTACACTACACCCAAAATGAACGCTCTTAAGACTCCATGTTTACTTAAAATTATAGACTTTCGTCTGTGGTACTGTGGTGTTTTACTTCCACCCGCTCACTTTTTCTAATATATAGATTTAGCCAGGGCTAAAAGCGAAGCTCCATTAATAAATTTATAATTTAAAACAAACAATAAACTTGTAATCCACAAATCAGTTAAATTAAGGGCACATTCGTGTGACTTTTGAGGGAAATGCTAAGTGATTTTAGAGTGAAACAAATCTTGCATCAAGTTTGATAGCCTTATATGTACACCCAAAAAATAGCACTGGCAATCATCTTCGGTCACATTTTAGAGCAATAATGGCTCTTGATAACGGTAGATTGGGCGTGGAAAACAAATCAGGCCGAATTTTTACGTTCGACAAGTTTACTTTAGAAAATCTTGCCAACAAATCTGGGTGCGTGCAAATCAACCTTTTATACTTTTTATAAATCACATCTGAGGTGAAAGAGTACTAAGAGGCGCTGTTTTTATCATACAGACCGCCTGACCTCAGACAATTAGCAGTCAGTTTCAAAATTTTTCAAGACTAATTCCATTCATTCAATATTCAGGACCATCGAAGCACGCGTGGGCTTTTAGCGAAACCGTTCAAAAACTTCCAAAATCACCTACCAGATGTTTCTGTTGGTTTCCGTCCGCCATGTTGGAGCTCATCCAGGTGAGCACCAGCATGGCGTCTCCATACAAATCTCTATAAGTTTGGGTAAAACATTTCTTCGGATATCTCGTATACGAAATATTCCTCTGACCTGAATCTTGGCGAGGGTCTTTGTATATGTACCTCCTTTCATTTCCCAGATTCTGGTCTTTATCTATTGAACGGTTTTGATTTTTATTTTGATCTATTTTGAATGGCGTGACACTGAAAACCAGCAATTATCAATGCTGCGTTCTGACTGCTTGAGCTATTACTAGGCAATATGTTAGAGCCTACTAGTAGCGAAAAGCGCTGTCTTCTTGGCGGCAAAAAGGATTTTTTATCTAGCTAAAGTTGTTTTGTCTCAATATTTTAGACCAACTAGTTGGATTTTACTAAAACAATTATCGCTGGTTTTCAGTGTCACGCCATTCAAAACAGATTAAAATAAAAGTCAAAACCATTCGACAGATAAAGTCCAGAATCTTGGAAATGAAAGGAGTTAAATATACAAAAACCCTCGCCAAGATTTGGGTCGAAGGAATAATTCGTATACGACACATCCGAAGAAATGTTTTACCCAAATTTATAGAGCTTTGTATGGAGACGCCATGCTGGAGCTCATCCGGATGAGCTCCAACATGGCGGACGGAAACCAACAGAAACATCTGTTACCGAGTTTTGCTACAAAAGCGTGAATTTATTCTTCGAGAAACTCATAAACATTAAAGTAATACTTTTTCTAATACATGAACTGTTTAGATAGCAAAATTTCCTAAACTGATAAGTCATTTTTTTGACCTACATGACAGCTCTATTGGCCGTCATGTAAATGCCGCGTCACGCAAAACCTTAGAAATTCGAGCGTACTCTATCACAAAACCAAGAATCCTTTTGAAGCGAAAATTTGTATGAAAATTAGTTTTCAGCGGCTCTAATGCATCGTGAAAGTAAAATCTCGGTAGGATCGATAGTTTCTTAGTTTGCATTTCGGTGACGTCATGTGAAAACAAACAATTCCTCTCGCCCTCATGGCCTCTGTATAGTATAGTATAGTTACAATACAGTTTTCATAACTACAACAAATTATATAAAAAATAAACGGAAACAACAAAAATTATACGGCATATACCATTTCGATAATAATTATACTATAATTTAATTAACCAATCAAGTAGATTTGACTCAGGATCCGATTCGTTTGTAACTTGTGAAGTATTTTCATTGTCTAATCTGAGTAAATATAACGTTCTGTCGTGATCTGTTCAATTAATGAAGTTTGCATCATTTTCAGAAATATGAAAATAAAGTTTCTGTCTAAGACTATCGTATTCAATGCCATTAATTTAGAAGTGTTTCTCGTGTTCTTTGCAGTTTCGTTTGCAAACTAAACAAAGCCTTTCCTCTACTTGTATAGAAGAAGTGCAGCGCAAGGGCGGTTAAGACAGAATCCATCAGAAACTTGAGTAATTTTAATTTTCAGAGGACAAAAACCTGGTCCAGAATAATTGAAACAATATCACTTTCTTTTTACATTTTTCAAGGCTAGATGTAATTAGCTATCTATAATAACACCAAAGAATATTTTTCATGAGAGCCCGAGAAAATAAATGTCAAATTTGACAAAATGGCACCTTGATATAAGTAATAGAATGATTTGTAGTGATATTTCGAAATTGTTATACTTAAATATGAGACAATTTTGAAATATCATGAGTGGTATTTCACGTATGCCAAGTATGCTGATATACCACTGCTCTAAGCCAATCAAATGGCAGAAGGTTCTCATGTAGTAGTATATCACATGAGATTTTCAGAATTTTAACTGAGTTTTCACAATTCTTGTGAAATTTGACATTATTTTCTCGGGCTTCAATGAGAAATAGTCTTTGGTGTTATTACAGATAACTAATTATTCCCATAGCCTATGAAAAATGTAAAAAAGAATGCGATATTGTTTAAATTATTCTGGTACAAGGGTTTTTTTTTCACTGAAGGTTGAAATTGTCCAATTTCCTGATGCATTCCATCTTAATTTGCTTCAAAGTTAGCGAGATCTTTTACGGAGAAGTGAAAAAAAAAAGTTTTTTGTTTACGTCAGTAAATGCCTTTCTAATGCCCTTCGTTAACCTCCGATGCACACTTTAAAGCCGCTGTTAAGAAACAAGAGGAACAGCAGATATTTCCAGTGGATATTGAAGTAACTACTGCATGCAAACTTTTCTTCAATGAAAGGCTTAAAAGTGTTCGAAACGACTTTTAAACACTTTCTTTACACTCACCGACCGTTAACTTCAAAAAAAAAAACAGAGTGAGTTAAATTACTAAAGTACTAAATATATAACAAAGTTACGTGCGGCCTCAAGTGAGCCCGTAAGTTACAACGTAAAACAGAAAATTAGGAGAGTGCGAAGTACGTACCATGCAACACTCGTAATTGTACTAGGCAAGTTGCTACCTCATTAAGGTAATAACCTGCTCGCTTCATGTTCTTCCATATTAAATGGAAACTTACAACACATAAAAAAATAAAAAAATAACTAAAATAACTCATTCTAGAATTGTGGTAAACCAAACTTATATTAATAATCTTTAGAATCAAGTTATTGTAGGATTTATATTTGGCGATGTGCAATGTCTCTCTTAACCTGCTTCTAAATTAGACGGACATCTCGCTAAAACAAACCCTTAAAATCACTTAAGAGTTGGCCGCGACCGTTTTTCGGTCATTTGCTTTGATTCTCTACAGGGCAGACAACTTTCGTGTCCGCCTCCGCTGGAGTTGAGTGTGCAACTTTTCGCCATTCAGTAAGGTTGCTCACTTTCTCTCACGGTTCTGGCAAGATGAAAGTACAAGACTACAAAGTGCCATATCTAAAAAACATACTTACAAAAAGTAAGAAACTAAACCTCTAAATAATAAATGAATGAGTTCCCCGCTAATAAAATATAACTTTTACTTGTTTGTAAAAGTAAGAAAAAAGAAATTATCGCTACCTTGCGATAACCGAACGTTGTTCTCGTGAATGGCTATATTTACCTTGCAAGCAAAAGTTTCTCTCTTGCATGGGGTTTAGCGTTTATGAGGTCGTTCGCGTTGTTGGTTTGTTTTATACTCCTGACATATGATGGGAACGACTTCGTAAATGCTAAAAGCCACACAAGAGAGAAACCTCGGCTCGTAAGGTAATGGCTATTTGATCTTGCCTTTCTTTCAACAGACAGAAGTTTTTCGTGAGGTCCGTAAGAAGTGCGTCATTCAATAACAAAACCGAGACAATGTATCATAGTTATTATTTGCTGGCATGTCAAATGATACTCACGGTTTAATTATCGGAAATGGTTCGTAACAGTAAAATATACCATCAGATGTCATTTTCATAACACACTGGCTCACTTACAGAGCTAATGGAAAACATGTACACAGTGTCGCTGTGAATCAGTAACAAACAAATCTCCAGTATTGGAGGTGACAGCATAACCAGGTTGGCCACCCTTAAAAAACCTCCCAGCTATCTGAGCGATATATATTCCATCAAGAGTGAAAAGTTGCAGTCTACTGTTTCTTGCATCGCAAACGATCAAACGGTTCAACTTGTCAATAACGAGACCACTGGGATTCGAGAACTGTGCGTCACCTGATCCCTTGCCGCCAATGTCATGTAGATACTCCCCTGCGTTGTTGAATATCATGACACGGCAAGCAGAATAAAAAGAAGCAAAAAACTTGTCCTGGTGATAAACGACACAGTCTGGGGTTCCATCACAATCTGGGGCTTTGAATGACTGAAGTAAAATTTTTTTATCACCTTTAAGAACTTTGATTCTCTTGTCATTAGAGTCACTTGTGATAATGCGACCATCGCTAGAAACAGATACGTACCACGGATTCTCTACATGTTCACCACCGAAGTATCTAATAAACTGACCATTTTCAGTAAACAGAAACAATCTTCTCATTAACCAGTCAAAATAACCAGTGACAAGGAGGTCACCTGACTCGGTAAAAGCCAACGAACGAGGGTTACCCTTCAGTGAAAACTCTCTGAGGAAATTCCCTTCAAAGCCAAGCATCTGAATTCTTTTATTATTACAGTCAGCAACAGCAAGTATTCTACTTTTATCATTCACAGCAATACCACAAGGAAAGGCAAACTGTCCTTGCTCATTCCCTTTTGATCCAAATTGAAACGCAAATTGATACTGATGCGGAATCACCTGCACAACCCAGGGACTACCAGTCAGCGGCTGTCCATTAAGTTGGATCTCTACTCCATGTCGTCCAACACACTGTGGTGTGTATGTTACTGTGTACTTGCCGTCTTTGGCGTCTTTTATCTCTGTTTGCAGTTGATCACCTGCGGGATTTAATATGTCGACTTTAATCACATCCTCTGCATGATAACACTGTTGCTCATCCGAATTTCGGGTTACAATGGTAAATTTTTTTTCCGTTTTTTCACTTACATCTTTCAGACTTGCCACTTCAGCCAACGACAGCGAAGGATCTGTGTCACTGACAACAATACGATCCAAAATCTCCGCTTTCTTTTCAACCATGTAATGCACGTGTGGCGGTTTGTAAATTTTAGGTTTGCTGGCTTTTAGAAGTTCGTCACAGCGTTCAATGATAGCTTGGTTTGTTTGCAGAATTTCAGCACTGATATTTCTTTGTACGAACTCTCACCTCGTTCAACGCAACTTTTCAGTTGAGTCAAAACCAACTCAATGTTTTCTAGTTGTGTTACGTGATGTTTTTGTTGCGCTTCATAAATTTCAGCAAATTTGGTTTTCATGGCCCTCTCATGTTCCCGCAAATCACGAATCAATTCTTCCACTAAATCTGTCATCTTCTTTTCGCAGGACAGAATTTCGTTTCTGTTTTTGTCCATTAACTCGGTTTGCTTTCTTATTTTGTTCTCGTAAATAACAGTTTCCGATTTTACTTTCTCCAAAGCGTCTTTCATTTGCATCCTCTGTACTTGTGCAGCTTTCTGAGTGTCTGTCATGGTGTGTCGATTATGGCTAACTACACTGCACTTGTGGCAAATAGCAACTTTGCATTCTTCGCAATAAAATTCCAGCGGTTGATTTTCGTGATATTGCTGTGAACACATGACGGGTCTATGGATCAAATCTTCCACATCTTGTGCTTGCAATTTCTCTATCACAACATTGCGATGACCTCTTGTGGCCTTCAAGCGTTGGTGAGCTTCAAAACAGGGACTGCAAAGAAAGTTCTGGCACACGAAACAGTAAGAGGAAGCGGTGTTGTTCTCATCACAACTATCACATTTTTGGGCCTGTGCGCCGCTGTCTTTAAGAGCCAGAACATCCACCAATCGGTTGAGATGATAAGATGTGGGCAAGTTCTTGAACGAGTCGCCTTCGGGGATTTGAAAAGATGTCTGACAAACCGGACATTTGATCGTCGCTTGCAGCTGCCTTCTGGCGAAGCCTGCATGTTTGTCCAGACATTCAAGGCAGAATGAGTGAAGACATGGCAAAGTCTTGGGATTATTAACTGTCTCTAAACACAGTGGACACTCTGCTTCTTTCTGAAGATTCCTGAAGAGTTGTTGTACATCCATGGTCCAATATCGGTGGGATGATTATGCGTAACTGGATCAGATATGAACTGTTGCAATGGATCTTGGAAATTCTAGCGCGCCGATTGGTCGACGGTTATCTTCTATGACAACTGTTGTGGTACCTTTTTTTTACACTTGGGTGAAGCGCAATGACGTGGGTGGTTTTCCGATAATGTTTGCCGCTGACTCGTCCCCAGTCGTCTCTCTCTGTCTCACCTTGATGGCGCGAGGGGTGTGATAGAGGATTTGAGCATAGTATTCTGGCTTTTCAACTCAACTACCGCCTGGAACTCAACTTTAATGGTCGATCGTTCAACTTAATAGGAAAGGCCTTAATGATTTTAAAGAAAAAACTACATTTGTAATGATTTGCACACAAACCTCCATATCATATCTTGCATTTAGTTGACAGTCTTAATTAAACTTCCTTGCATTTCATTCATTTCATTCCATTTCGAGTGGCGAGTGAAGCGAGTCGTAAGAGAAGGCGCGAGAGAGAGGGGAGCAGGAAAAAGAGAATTCCTTTCTTTTTCCACCCCTCGCACTCACGTCTCTTTCGCGTGCGGCTCTCGAGTGCCTTCTCGCGACTCCTCCAAAAGAAGGAGAGCTCGGCCAAAGGCTAACTTAAACTCGCAATCATGCACCCACCAGCTTTTTTAAATGTTAATAGGTAAGCCCCTTAATTTATGTAACAAAGGCCAGTGTTACAAAATACTTGTCTCTTCAGCAGCTGTCAGTTTACACGTTGGAATTTATGGGAGCGATCTCTCGGATATTTCTTGCCATTTTATTTTATTTCAAAAATTGGACACGCGTCGTTGAAACCAGGCGCTTTACCCTTAGCTTAAAATATCTGGTAGCACGGTTTACCGACTATAAGCAGTTGTTTTTTTTTAATGGCCGGCTGAAGTAAGACAGGAAATAACTTATCATTCTCCTACTAGTAACTATCAGCTATAATTCTGCAGATTGAGAACGTCATATGATTATACAAACAATGTCCAGTTAAACTGCTCTTCTCATCCATTAATCTTCAAACTGATAACTAGTAATAAATCTTCACCGGTAGCCTGATTCTGGTTGCGTCGATAGCAGATTTCTATGTGTTTTTTTAGTAGAAGGTTTCACTAACAGGCATAAAATTGCACAGGTCGACAAAGAAAACGTCCATTTGATTACTGTTGAACGTATCACTTTTTTGCCGTTAGATGTTTCCGTAGCATCAATAACCAGTCAAAAGCGTTAACTGAATTCCACACCATTATTTGAGGTCTTTCGCCTGCAGAGAGTAGGAAGTGGCTGACATTAATCCGATTGACTTCATTTGGTCTTTTAGTGGCAAGTCTGGGACAAAACATGTGGGAGGAGACTCGTTTGATGGTCACTAAACCATAGCCTCCAACGTAGACGTTCTTAGGGCTTCGTCACGCGTTCCTTCCTTTCATCTGTGTGATGATTGGCTACCAGACCATCTATGTTCTGTTCCCGTACAGAAAAGAGACGTATACCAACCACTGATTAAGTTTTCTTTCCTTTATTATGTCCCTAGGTAAATACAAGAAAAACGTCTTTACTTACGGATTAACACACAACACATCAAACCAACACAAGCCCCCGGGAGTACTTGGAGAGACTCCACGGAGAGATTCCACCCCGAGGTCCAACCTCCTTCCTTTTACTATACAGTGAAAGGTTTGAACCCAGGAGTCATTTCAAAAGTAGGTTGAGTTTGATCGTCCGGGTTAACGTAGTCCTGAATAGGACTGTTGTTGTTGACAGTGACTGACGTTTCGACAACCTGTGCGGTAGTCATCTTCAGAGTCTTCACTTTGACTGTGAAGATGACTACCGCACAGGTTGTCGAAACGTCAGTCACTGTCAACAACAACAGTCCTATTCAGGACTACGTTAACCCGGACGATCAAACTCAACCTACTTTTAATATACAATTCTGACAGAAAAGGTAGCCCTTTCGTTTACGTTCTACTGACAGAGGATACCCTTTTCCACATGGCTAGTTTACAACTTACATCCCTTTCAACTGCTGTAAATGCACCGCAATTTAGAAATAAATAAATGTCTGTGCCTGTTAGCCCTTTTTGGTCCTTTTATAAGCCTAAACGACAGATATCGCTAACATTTCATAAACGTCAACTAATGAAGTCGCTACCATACCTGAAGCCTGAAAAAGGTACCCCGTACAGGCCGTTGTAAGGATTGCACCCTCCCCCCCCCCCCCCCCCCCCCTCCGACGAGCCAAATCATGGGAAATAGAACATCCAAAACGGTTGTCTGTTATTGTCAATGTAATTGAATACTACTAAAAGAAAATCTTTTTTACCCCAAACTGAAGATACCCTTTTGTAAGGCGTGGTTATCCGAGTCAAACATCAGAGATCAGACCCAGCTCTCATACATTCTTTCTTATGTGTTCTCCTTTCTCGCCGGAATGTTATTTACCAAACGAAGAAATGAACATAGAACCTGATCACAGGTTACCGAGCCAAGTAAAGGTCTGGCTGTTTGCAGGACACGGAAATATCTTCTCCATAAGTTATATAGTCATGACATCCTAGACTCCTCCGCAGTCGTTTTTATGTGCGTCACGCAACGCCCCTTCCCGCTATTATATTAGTGGGGAGGAGCGTTGCGTGACCACCCAACAGCGGCTGAGAATGAGACTAGCGACACCCCGCTCTGCAGACCAGGCAACGGTTCCCAAGAGACTGATTAGCGTTATAAATTTAGCGCTATAATTTTTCTGTGAAGTCCAGTGAATTTGCATCAACATGCAAGAAAAAGCAATGAAACAAGAATTCTGAGTGGTGTGATAAAAAAAATATGGATGGTAAATTATAACCTGGGTTAAAAATAAAGAAAGCTGAAGTTATTGTGGGCGCGCAAAAAGAACAAAGAATGTTCTCACCTTGTTACCCTTGTGCTGATGTTTGTGGTACTTGAAGCTCTTCAATGGGTCCAACTTTCGTTTCTGAAGCAAAACAATTTCAAAAAAGGATCAAGAAGTGTTTATTGTTCCAAGTAATCAATTAAAAGAGGATACTTGAAATGTAAGACGCCAAGCACTGTTGGATCTCTGTAATACGGACACCAAAATAAGGGTGTCCGTATAAGAGGTGTCCGATATAGGTGTCACCACGATGTCGTAATGTGAAAGACCCATCTGACATTGTCAAGTAACTACAAAAAGGCGCATATTTGTCTCCAGAGTGAATTTAAAGTAGCCTGTCCACAGAGGTTTTTATGTTTATATTTTGAACAATTTGACATCATGCTTGTGGTCAATAAAACCCTTGCGGTTTTTATTTTCATATACGAGTGCTTGATGATCCCTAAAGAGAATGATCTGTCGCCATCGGTAACCATTCTAGTCTCTGAAATAGACAGCAGGTTTAAGCTGCTCGACCGTTTTAAACGGCAAGGAGTGTAGTTAAATAGCAGCTCATTCAAATAGGTTGGAGCAAGGCCATGGAGGATTTTGTACGTGACCAACAGAATCAGAATCTTTAAGACTGGAGTGATGCGAGCCGACTTTTTTTCTCTAACAGTTAGCCTTGCGGCTGTATTTTGCAACGGTTGTAAATTCTATAGCTCGTAGGAGGAAGACCGTGAAGAATGCTGTTGCAGTAATCCAGTTTTGAAGAGAAAAATGCGTGAATAAGACGTTCCGTAGTAGATCCAGATAGAATGTTCCTAAGTTTTCCGATGTGATGAATAGAAGGTGAGGCGGGGCGACAAATGTTGTTGATGTGAGTTTTAAAAGTGAGATGGCGGTCAAGTGTGACCCCAAGGTATTTGACTTCATTACTCAGAGAAACTGAACAATCTCCAACCTTGATAGAAGGAACTGGTTCGGCCGGTGAAGAAAGCGAGGAGAAGTGAATGATTTCAGTCTTCTTCGGGTTGCATTTAAGCATGAGAGAGCATAACACGATACCTTGGATACAAAGCGTAAGATCCTGTAATGCTGTAGCAAGATTGCTTTGTCTCGTAATAATGTAAAGCTGAGAATCATCGGCGTACATCATTGCTTGTAAGCCGTGAACAGTAATTACATCCTCCAATGGAGAAATATAGAGAGAAAATTAACACCTGTCCCAAAACAGAGCCTTGTGAGACTCCACAAGATAATCGAAGACGCTGGGAAGAAAACTTGTCGAACATTATGCGTTGAGGATGGTCAACAAGATAAGATAACATTATACTATTCACCATTAACATCAACATTAACATTAACATTATATTATAACATTATACTTTTCACCATTTTCACCAAGATCATAATGCACCTTGTTTATCCAACAACATTTTACAGAACGATTGTTTCCAATTTCTCCTGGGTATCACAAAAATCCCAAGAAAATCGAAGACAATGGTTATGCAGTCAATTTCCCTTCTCTTGAGTTACTTACATACAGAATACCTGTTTCCAAAGTATTTAAACTATGTATACTAAAATATGTTTTTAACATTTCTCATTTACCTTGCCAAATGTATTGTGAGAGGAGTTCTTTTCTGACGAGAACACGTGAGGACGTCTTCTCTTTCGTGAGAACTTTGCCATGGATGGTTTAAGAGTTGCTGGAACTGATCGAAAAGGAATGAGGTTAGGATTAACCGAAGGTAAGTTTTGTTTTGTCTTTGATGGGGTTTGAGAATGATTTGTATTTAAACGGTAGGAATTAGCTCAAGCTGTATAACTCACCGAGATATTCAGGGACATTTTTCAAGTGAGGTTGTATTCTGGTGGGATGTAGATCCTTGTCATGTCTCAACACTTGTAAGTCTCTTGGATTATCTTCAAAGTATGCCTAGATAAAGAATCGATTGCGAAATAACAAGAGAAAAGTCTCATTGACAGATAGACCTTGTCAAGGTTTTCGACGCCATCTTGACGAGTAGGCAAATGCGTGAGAAATTACAGTGTTTGTATGAGAATCTAATGTTGAATAATTTCCGTAAAATGGCTGTTCTAACTGAAAATATGATTGTAAAATAAGCTACACAGCAAAGGATTTTACTAACAAATTTTGGGGGCCGTTACTGTGCCTAAATTTCTCCAGATGCTTGCTTTAGATTTTCCATATATTTGTCCACAAGTTTTGCCGGGAAATTTTAGTTGGCAGGAAGACAATTTTTTAGAGACAAATGTAAAGACAATTTTCAAAAGTGGTTCTAGCGCTAGTAGCTGCATATTCCGCCCTCAAAGTTTTTTAAGTAGAATCGTTAATTGTTGGATTTCACATTCTAGTTGAATATTAGTTAAGTAATCTAATAACTACAGTTTTTTCCTAATAAAAGTTATAGGCGATCAGTTTACCTTGAGTTTCTCTGAATTTAATATTTCTGACTTGATTTCCTTTAGTCTTGCTTCTTTTACTACCAGAAGAGAAACAATGTATAAATTAGTTAAAGATGCCTTCATACCTGTCTTCTACTTTATGAAGACACGTTCAATCGAAATGTATGGGCCCAACAAAAGACTACATGGACGGGAACATTTATCGTGTATTTTGTGTAATGGTCTATTATTTTATCACTAACCTGCTGATTTTGTTACTGCTCTTAGCGCGTCCTACAAAAGACACAAATAAATATATAAATAAATATACCAGTAATGGTTAGTTATAAAAAGTTGCAATAAAGCTGGGTTATAATTTTTGATTCAAATCACAATCATTATCACCAGCGTTTGAATTTGGAAGAGAAAATATTTTGTCCCTAGAATCCGCTTAATAGTGTCCGCCATTACAGATTTACTTTATTCCAGATCGAGAAATAACAGTGTGAAACTCAATGGCATACGTGCCTGCTAATAGATAAGGCGTCCAGCTATATAATGGAGTTGTTGGGTTCTTGCCTGCGTAGCGAGCGTTGTAAAGTGTTGTAGCGGCGTGTAAATTAAGTCGTTACCTGTGCTCGATATCTGAATCCTTCAATCTCCTCCATTTTAAACTGATAAGGTTTAAAAATTTGCTTCTTCTCTCCTGGAAAATTAGTACACATTTACCACGGCTCAGTGTTTACTTCCTGAATTTGTATATTCAAATTGTGCCCATCAACTACAAATGAATGCATTAGAATAGAAGGACACTGTACTTAAGAAGAGGGATTTCGAGTAATTTCTCGGCGACATCACTCACGGCAATTTTTCTCCCAACTTGTTTCGCACATTTGTTACAAAAATGCCTTCACCAGAAACTGCGAAGGGTAATGCCACTAAACTGAACTTGTGTCGCTTTATTTTTGGTGCACAATGTGAAATTATGATCTAATTCTCGAAACGTATTATCCGGGTGAGGCTACAACGCGACAGAGTTTTATCCAGGGAGGTATCACCTCGAGGTCCAAGCCCTTATCCTTATTTTTATTATATATATCATTTTTGACAGAGAAGGTAACCCTTTAGTGTATCTTTTGTTGACAAATGGTACTGTCCCCTTCCTACCCCTTGATATACCTAAATAAATAAATAAATAAATAATGATTTGGAGATAGCACATCCACAAAGTGGTTCTTCCTCTACCTGATTCCTGGTCGAATTGGAATTTGGAACTGTTTTTTTTTAAGTAGAGAGAAAAACCGGGGTACCCGGAGAAAAACCTCTTGGATCAAGGGAGAGAACCAACAACAAACTCAACCCACATATGGCGTTGACGCCAGGATTTGAACCCGGGCCACATTGGTGGGATGCGAGCGCTCTCACCACTCCACCAACCTTGCTCCTCATTCCAGTATTTTATTTATTTATTTATTTATTTTTCATCTTCCGCTTAACCCTTTAAGTCCCAATAGTGTCCAAGATCAATTTTCTCCTTACAATTATCCATACACTGTAAAGAGATACGTTATGAGAATCAATAAAATGGTCACCCAAGAGAAAATACTTTGATCTTTGAACAAATTCTCTCAACTAATTCTTTAAGGAAATGTATGGAGATCAGTTTGGAGAATTTGTATGTGGATACTGGGGCTTAAAGGGTTAATTATGTACAGGAAGAGATCATGAAGTGTTCTCGTAGGAACTAGAACATGTTCACGCACCTGTACACTCTTTGGTAAGTTCTTCTTCAGCTTTCGAAAGTAATTTATGATCGTCAGAAGTCACAAATGACAACGCAGTGCCATTATTATCGCCACGAGCTGTTCTGTAACACAAGAATAATTATCAACACGCGAGAGCATCTCATTTTACAGTAACGGAAAAAAAAACACCTACAAAGAGACAGTACCAAATCAGGAGTAATGCACCATTCTAGATACGGTTGTGTAACTACAAAAAGAGAAACTCAAAGAAGCTTTTGCAGAACACAAAACATCGCGCACACGAAGATATCACGCTAACTAGTAAAATACAATTCATGCACAACAATCAGTCAATTGCAAACAAAACCAGCCAACTCCCACTCCACCCCTAAATATTAAGGCGGTTCATCCCTTACAAAAGAAAGTCTACATTTGACTTTAAAAATTGAACTGATTAAAGGTTAACCTCACTAGTTCAGTTTTAGCGACAAAAATGGAATATAGTTTAAAATAACTATAATTTAGGAGATGAATATCTTACAAATAGGAAAAACTGTTATGGCTACAAGCTAATCTTTTCTAACGTCACTGTTTACATTTTTATATTCACATTTAGCACGAGTTATCCATGGAAGGTGCCATCTTATATAAAAGTTAAAAGAGCTCTTACCTTCCTACTCTATGAATATAGGCATCAACAGTGGTGGGGAAATCAAAATTGATGACGTTTTCTACTCCTAAAAGAAAAGAAAAACTGTTTCCTTTTGGGTAGCATGTCATGTTGAGTTCCACATTTTTTTTTTATTAAAGCTGAGCTGAAATTATGATGAAGTATTCTCAATCATCTTTTCTCAAACTTGAAACACTTAAAGATGGATATTTGATTCTGTCAAGGAGATAACGAATCGGTTTTAGGTCATTTTTTTTACACCACAATGGTTTATCTTTGGAACTTTGCTTTAATTTGTAACTTACAATCAGCTTTAATCCTAGCTAGCAACTGGAAAACAAAGGCGTGTTTCTATAGTTCAGCTGTAGTACAGTGGAACTTCGATATAACAAACCTCTACAATAATTGTACATAACCAAGTCATCGATATAAAGAAACCCTACATACCAAGTCCTCGATATAAAAACACTTGCATGAAAAATTATAATCTATTCCTCGATATAACAATCCTCCACAAAACCAAGTCATCGATATAACAAACCTGTATAATAATCAAGTGCTTGATATAAAAAACCAGGACATAACCAAGTCCTAGATGTAAAGACTCCTCTACATAATCGACATAACCAAGTCATCGCTCATTTAATAAATAACAACCTACATACATGTAACCAAGTCCTGGCCCGTCAGGCGCCAGTCTCAACTGGCCAGACTGTGATGCCAGGGCCGTAACATCGACGACAAAATCATAGTTAACAACTTGATGTGTAAGTTAATTCATATCACCTTGGAAATCCACTCCTCTTGACACTCCATACTCTTTATCTTTCTTTTTCCTGTCCACAAAGAAAGACAATTTTAGCTTTAAATTTAACACAAGCACACTGATTATATCACAATTTCAAAACGAAAACTTGGAAATGACTTGTCACTGAATACGATTACAGCTGAAACAGAATAACCACCACTATCTATAATACAGACCAGGATTGTCGAGTTCGTCAGAACGCATACTAATCTGGTGTTTCTGTGGCACTAAGGCAGCAATTTTCGAGCTATCACCGGCAACTGCAAATTATCCACCCCTATTAATTTTATCAGGGGCACCTCGGCCGGGAAACTGGACTCCCTTCGACTCGATTTCGTTTCCGAAATTTTCCCGTAAGTGACGAACGCGGATCAACAACCAATGATTACCTCTAGTTTAAAAAATTAGTGGGTTGGTAAGAGTACCACACGCGCGGCAGAGACGTTAGACGCGAGAAGCGAGAAACGGGGGCTCACTCCTCTCAGATAAGCGATCACACGTACTATGAGGGATTTGTAGTCTTCCCTTCCGGCAAAATAACCAGGTGTTAAGCTAGTAATACTCACTTTTTCTTTTTCTTCACATTCGCTGGTTATTATTACGTTATTAAGGAGAACAATACAATGTACCTCTAACTGAGGATTATTTTTCCCAAACCCAAAAACGATATGGGTCTAGTCTTTCGTTCAACTTTATTTGTTGTTTAGTGAGTTGACTGTCCATATAGCGCTGTCTATTTGCTGTCTCATGCCCCAAATTAGTATTTTGTACGATACAAGTCAGTCATACACATGTAGCTGTTAACGTGGCAATTACATAACGTCGTTTTACTGAATTTTCTAAATACAACTTCAAAACAGTGGTGATATGTCATTTATTCTCTAAAACGAGCCAGCTTCACTGCTAATCTTCATATCTTGTTGATAACACAAAATCCACTCTGTACACTCACCTGAAAGCTCCACCTACTTATGATAACAAAAATGTATCTAGAACTTGCTTTGAAAACTTGTACTTGTCCTCAAGCTACTCCTACTCGTAGTTGAATCTAAAGATCTCTATTGACTTGTTTGGGGCAGGTAACGCAACGAATTGTAAGTGATACATTACTAATTAACTTTCGGTGGTAAGGCCATGGATAAGGATACTGGATGAAGCAGCAACGGCGTCAAAAACACTCTCATCAGATGCTATTATGTAATCATAAATATCTCGGTTGAATTCCTCTACAATGTGTAATCTAAAAATTAAAAAAATCACTTAAAAGTTACTCAATATTATCAAGTACAAAGAAAGGGCAATTGACCAACTAACTGAAAGATAACATTCTAGACCGTGTAATTGACCACCCCAGAAGTAAAAAATAGAAAAGAACTAAAAACACAAATACTGTAACTTAAACGTACCTTGAATTGTGTGGTAATTCAGAATTTAGTACACAAGCTTTGATTGAAAACTGTTCGAGAAAGAGTTTAAGTCTGCAAGGCAAGGAGAGAATTAAGGTGATTTTCTCCAAAGCTGACTGCCCTAGTCGAGCTCGGTGGCCACTGGTGCCTTAATCTTGCTTTGATTTTCTTAAAAAATCATTTGCTGGGCACCTTAGATTTACAGGTTCGAAGCACTGGGCTTCCTTCAATTTTTCTCACTGCGGAGCTTTAATACTGGAACAGTAAATTGAAAATGTAGATGATTCAAATGACAAGCTTAAGGATGTAATCAACTGCAGTTATGTTTAAACCAGTTGGTAGGCCACTCACTACCAGCTGGTTACATGTAGCTCAGCTGCTTGGGTACCACAATGTGGAGCGGTAAACCCTGGGTTCAATTACCAGCTTAAAGAATTGAGGAGAAAGTGCTTGGTTTTCTCTGATAACACCATAATATGGTTAGACTTTCTATTCTTCTCGGATAAGGAAAAACAGTATATCCCATCTCAAAGTACATCCAGTGGACACCGCCATTTTGCTTGAAGTTGGCGCCAAATCGTCCACCAACTTTTCACTTGAGCCTTTTATTAAGTTCCATACCAAGAGTGACAAACATCAATTCTCTCCAAATAATATTCATAATCATAAAAAAAGGTTTGAGAGCGATTAAAATGATCACCAAAGGGAAATACTCTGATATTCTATCAAATTCTCTTAACTATTTCTTAAAGGAAACGTAGAGAATCAGTCTGAAGAATTGATTTTTGTATGTGGATAATTTGGAACAATTACTATGGATGTTACAGATCTCTGGCACCTTACTGTCTGTCTCAGATTCACATTAGCATTGAGTTTAGGGGACATTCATAACTCATTACTTCACTCATTGAATGTAAATTGCACCAAAAGAAATCTGACCAAATCTCCAACCCAGGGTTGTCTTTTTAACCCTGAAAAGCCCTGTGAGGAGTGAATATCAACAATATTTATATGTAAATTTACAAGGGTTTTGAAAATAATGGTTAGATCATGTTAAATATGTTTAAGACCAGACAATGATCTTCTTCAATCTTCCAAATAACACATTAATGTACATAGGCTGTTGATGGACTAACATTTGTAAAAGCTGGATGTTGTTGTGCTACAGGGGTTATTTGGTGCCTGTACATTCCATGTGCTGGCCGCTGTGTGGTCTAGTTAATCGCTCAGTACTATTGGTATTAAGCCTCTTTCATCTGAAGAAATGCATATTTAAAACTGAAATACTAAATTACCTGTAACACCTATCAATCCCATTGACAAAGAGAATAGTTTTCCCTTGGACAAGTCTGTTTTTAAGAGGAAACAATGTGTGAACACATGTATATCAAGGTACAGAGAAAACCATTGATAAATTTTTCGTCCCAAAAAATAAACTATAACTTTTAACACAAACAGCTTGTAGGGGGAGGGGAGGGGCATTTATGGGAGTATAGGTGGGAGTGTGCCATTAAGGCCACTCAAAACTCTGACCCTGCTGTTTATGGGTCAGTCTATATGAGGTGAGACAACCCAGTTACACCTGTAGCTGGGCTACAAGATATTGCATGAAAAAAGAGGTGCACTTTCATTGTTATCCTACTACATGAGAAATTTCTGTAATTTGCTTGGCTTAGAGCAGTGGTACAATCATTTGCATTTCTGCTTAATTTGAAATACCTACATGTGAAAATTACAAACCTTTAGTGGGTAGTAGTATAAACAAATAATGGCATGATTTGTACGTGACATTCCAAAATTGTCTCAAATTCCACTCGCCTAACGGCTTGTGAAATTATGTACTTTTGAAATATCACTTGTGGTATTTATGCCAAATATCACTACAAATCATGCTATTTCCTACATGTATACAAACAGCATGATATAAAATTATTCTCTTCATAGGCTGAATGACTAAAATCCCACTCATAATTTATCATGTCCAGCTACAGAAGCCCAAATTTAGAAGAATTTTGCGATATGTGAAAAATAACGACAAAAGTGCAGCAAAGTTGCCAGATTATTGAACAGTTAACCAAGAGGACCTGGGGATGAGGTTGATTTTTTTACCGTGAGGACAAAATGGCGAAACATTTCACTTGTTTCACGAGGAAGAAAACTCGACGGAACACATCTGCTATTTGGAGAATATTTTGCACTACTGTACAACCCTTTATCTCCTAAACCTAAAGCCAATAAACAGACAGTTGAAGGTGAACTTAACATTGACATGTTTTAGCATGTTTTAGCTTGTGTTTTGACTAGAAATTATTTTGAATGAATAATAAAACAATTATTGAATTTGGCTTTCACATCACCAGAAGAATTACACTGTATGAAGATCTTGGATGGAGTTATCCGCTTTGGCCTCAGTGCTGCCTCAGCAGATAACACCCTCCTCGATCTCCATAATTCCTGAGATGAAACTCTGCCTCATTCCATAATATTATTGCTACATACAACTGTAATTTACAACATACAGTCAGTACAGTCCTCATACCTTAACTTGAGAAGAGTGTATATTAAAAGGAACTTTTCATCTACTTCACATCTATTGCAAAGAGTTGGACATAAAAAAAGGGGTAAACGTCAGAGTTGTCACTAAAAACCTGGATTTTACAATGAGCATGACCCCATGTAGTCTTCTATAGCCAGCATTCAGGCCGGAGTAAAGCAATGTCTCCTACCCCCACAGGAACATTCGGTGAGTAAACAGATTCAAAACTGAGCAGCTGTGAAGCATTCATGGGACTGGACCCCCAGCTAGTATCATAGAAAACAAAAGGATAACAGGACAAAAAGAACCGCTAATACTTAGACTATACTAAATGCATATACCCAGCAAGGTAAATGACATCCCTTAAATGTATTACTGTGCGACAAATTAATACAGTAGAAGATGGGTAACGCAAACTCTGAAGGGAAACAAAAAACAGTTTGAGTTAGTGGAAATTTGTGTTATCGGGGTATATTTCAGTGAAATTTTGATTCAGGGAAAGGAAAATTAATTCAAGTTAGTGAGGAATTTGAGTTATGCTTAATGCAAGTTCGAGTTATGGGGTTCTACTGCATTCACTTTACATTCATCAGGTAAATTAATGTCCAAAGAAAAGCATCTCTTAGACTTGACTGGTACTAAGGTGTATTTTAACATACTGAATAAAATACTGTGTAAGTTTGTCATCAGATGGAAGCTGAGATTCTTGAAGCTTGAGGATAACCTGTGATAAAACCAAGTAATCTAAAATTATACATTTAAAATAAAAATTCAAGGGTGCTCCTGGCAGGTAGCTTGAAAGTGCACACAAAATTAACCAATGAGAAAGCTTGAACTATAAAAAGTGGGTTTATATGAAACAATATTCATGTTAGTTTTAATTTAAACTTGGCATGCTTATTAATTCCTTCAAAGAAAAAATATTTATTGACACTGTAAATTTGAAAGAGTTGCACAAAGTGGGGGTCTGGGATTAAAATCATGTTCTTTTCTCATTCAGGAAAACAGATTTGCTTTTGATTTTGCCTCTCTTGTGACCAAGGTTTATAACTTCGTATAGTAATAGTGACATACTGTTCATGAACACGTGTCACTTGCACTACAGTATTCCAACCCATCCAGGAAGAAAAGTAGCAATCCTCCTACAGTACACATAAGGTCAAGTTCAAGCTTCAAATGCTAGCTAATGCTATTAGATTATACCCTGGTTGTGTTTGTGTCTTGGCTTTTGTAGCTGTATGCCAACCTAATACTTAGTCCGTCACAATAGTTTTACTATAATCAGCAGACTTTAAGATTTTGGGGGTGAAAGACAGACTTTAGTTGTGTAATGTTCAACTAATCAGTTAGGGTTAGAAGCTTTCTATAATAACATTGTTTGCAAGAATTTTGTTACAAGTATCTTGTAAACATTGTATACTCACTGGATTGTGTAGGACCAGCTTTTTCAATGCTGTAACATCCTGTGGAAAATAAATATTATCATTTAGGATAACAATAGCCTGTGTGCAGACGATAACTAAACTCTGATTAGTACTGTCTGTGAGCAGCGCAGAGATCCTTGTTCTGGACCCCCAACGGACTCAACGAATTACCGGAATTGCAGTTCTAATTTCCCTTCAACCTGATTGGCGATCACGACAAACAAAACAAAGGCCTTTTTTAACTGGCCAATCATGGCACATACTCAAATCTGGGTACAGAGCTGGAGGTCCAGAACAAGGATTCCGGCGCTGTTTCGCAGACGGAGTTAACCAGAGTTTAATTTCATCTGCGCCAGGCTAGGATAACAATAATATTACTGTTGCCTGTCTATTTTTTAAAATGGGAAGTGGCTGATACATGACACTGACATTTGTTACTTATTTATTTCTTGATTAAATAAGAACAACCAACAGCAAGTATAATGCTCCATTAAGAACAATAAATATTATAATTATTATGAAAAAGATTTATATGACTCTGCGTAAGTACGTAGAAAGATAACACATTAATAAACTATATTATAGTCATAGTTGGGAGAATCCAAAGGAATTGCAGTACAAGGAAGACTCTTACCTAAAAGTAGACCAACAGTTTTATTCATTTTATTTGCACATTGAATATTGAATTAATTAAATCAATTAATAGCTTAATAGGACAGGGAAAAGGCTCAAGATCCAAATGAGGTTGTTAGTGTCATAAAATTATTTATTCATTTATCATTATTATTATTAATTTTCTAATGTCATTTTTCACTATATTATCTACATGTGCATGTATGTAGTGGCAACCTTGTGCTAGAACTTTCAAATACATTTTTTTACATACATGTTTTACAAAATGTATAGTGAGAGTTTTAAACAGATTTCAGGATTACATACTTCACTTAATGTTGCAGACATCAGAAATGCTTGATAAATCTTTGGAAGGTGACTACAAAACAAGAAAAAAAAAAATAAATGCCAGTAAAACTGATAGGCAGCACATTCCATAAAACCCAGTACTAGACACTCTCTACACTTTACCTTAACAAACTCTTCAAGTCATGTTCATAACCAAATGAAAACACAAGATCAGCCTCATCAATAACCAGCATCTGTAGACTGATCTTAAGATCAAGATTCTGTGGACAAGAAAAAAATCATTTGATGTTCAAATGTTTGAATGTACCTGCATATTTTTAAAAGTGTTATAGCAGAGCTCCATGTGCAAGCAAAGCATACCCAAGTCTAGCCCCATAGCTAAGAAAATTTGGTAATCTACAACTGTACATGTATCGACACCAGAAATTTTGGTAGCCACATGACCGTACGCCCTCCCGTCTGCCTGCCCAGAGACTTTCTAACACCTCCTAGCTAGTGTAAGACCTCCTTGCCACCTGATATTGAACCGGGCATCCTCCGACCAGTATCACATGACCGTATTGCAGGCTCAAATGTTGACCCATTTAGGTTCAGTGTTTTTTTGAAGTCTCCATTGACTAGTTGTAAACTTGTTCTCAACTGATTGCAGGCTCTCAAGTTCAATTTTTTTCTATGGGCAATTCAGTTATTTTGTTTGGGAAGAATTTGTTTTCCAAGCCTAAAAACTACTGCAATCAAAGGTGATTGCTATTTTTTTGGGTGTACATTAATTAAAGGCTAATGTAATATTTGTTTCAATGCTAGACTGTTTGCAAATAATTTTTTTCTGTAAAATCATGAATCTCCCCTTAAGTTGACTGATTTGTGCATTAGAAGTATTTTGTTTGAATTAAATTTTTTTATAAATTTATCAATGGGAGCTTTGCTTTTAGCCCTCACTAAATCTATTTTTCATAGTACATGTACTTACTTTAGCTTGAACATGACCAAGGAGTACACTTGGAGTTCCCACCACAATGTCTGGCTTCTCCATCAACAGAGACCTTGAAAAGAGAAAAATACATTTTAAGTAATATGGTGTGTATTTGCATCTATCATCATTATTTATTTATTTATTTACAAAAAAAAATAACAATAATTACAAATACGTGTTCTTTTGACTATTTTCTACTTTCACAGCAGGTTCAAAATAATATAATAAAAAATATAAACAACTAAATTTGTAAAGGAAAGAAACTAAAAGGAAAAAGATGCAAACCTAATAAGTGAAACACTACAGCAGTAAAGTGTAGCATTAGATTCTACTGTCAATCAGACAATAAATGGTGCCAGTGGGTTTTCAAATACCCGTTTTGAGATGAGGTGCCTTTCTCTGCCCCTCCCCCCTTGCACACCCCTCCTCCCTTTGGGAAGTTCTTTTTTTTGCTTTTAAGATGGTGGAAGCAATCAATAAACCCCAAGCTTTCATTCAAAAAAATTGGATACACTGCTTTCTTACTTGGTACTTGCAAGATTTCCTTGTGCAACATCAGCAACCCTGACTTCCCGAGAGCAGTACAGCGATAACTCCTATTAATGCATAAATTTACAAAGGTAGAATAAATAAAAAAAAATTAGTAATCAATAAAAAAATATTGTTATTAATAGTCATGAAGTTTTACATTAGAATCCATCAGACCCTAATCTACCTGGAGAGAATAATCTACACTGTACCTTGATATTTTTATGTGCTTGCTTCGCCAGTTCCTTGGTGGGGACCAACACAAGCGCTCTTACTCCACAGCTTGAGGAATCAGTCTGTAAAAAATGAATACAGCAAAAACACTGGTGATAATTGAAACAGTAGGTTAATAGGTACTGGTAAAAGAGCACCTAAACAATGAGGCCAAAACAGTCAGAGCTAGTAACCCAGTTTCTGTAGCATGAGGCACTTAGGTACCGTTAACGACCTAATAAATGCCCCGGGCATCTATTTAATTAAATTAATGGTCTAAGCAGGGGTGTTTAATAGATAGGAGACAATCAATAGAGAGAAACTGTAACAAGTTCAACAAAACTAATATGCTTTCGGTGAATAATTATATCAAGAGAGGTTAAAAATAGTGGAATGTCCACTCCATCAATTTTTTTTATTGATACATCTAGAGGTCATCTAGAGATCCATATCATTCTTTCAAATCCCAACATTGATGTCAGAATCCTTGCTTGGGTACGTTATGGTGTTGCCATTGTTAGTCTACCCTTAATTCAAACTTGACAATGAACAAGATGAAATAATATTATGCAAAGCTTCGTTAATCAAGCAAGAAACTGAATGATTTGAATGATTTTGTTACTTTTTGCTAATTCCTAGTTTACGGAATTTATAATTTTCCTTAGGAGGGAGTCATTCTCACAGGGGGCATCTATTTTAAGAGGGGTGTCTGATAAAATTTTAACAGTGTAGATGGGGTGTTTATTAGATAAGAGGTGTTTATTTGGAAGTGGGTGCTTATCAGGTTATTTACAATATTGCTACTCCTCCTGGATGGAATTCTACACGATCCACTGCAGTGCTACCCTGAGCATTATGTCCCAATTATACCTACATACAGTAAATGTACAGCAAAACCCTGATTTCTGGAATCCTCAGTTTTTCAAAACTCCTGATGATTCAAACCAAACCAAAATTCCCTTTGCCAGTTAAACACTGTATTCTAATTTTGCACCTGTTTTTTCAAACCTCACTATCTTTTGAACCAGTTACACCTTAACTTTTCCCAAGGTGGCTACAAAAATTGGAATTCTACTTTACTTATATAAGTCTGGGCAGAGAGAGAACCCCTAGTAAGAGGAAAATTTCTAAGCAAGCAAGGCAGTGGCAAGGAATGAACCTTGACTTACAGATCTGAAGTTGTTCAAATTGTTTAACCTTTGCACCAAACCAATAATATCACACTGGGTACCCAAGAAAATTGCTTGAAGCACAGCCTTGAACTAAAACCATGATAAAAAACCTAACAATCAACATTTTTATGAACACACCTGTTTTTCTTGTAGGATTCTTTGGACCACTGGTATTGCATAACTATAAGAATAATCACAGTGTTATTAGACCATGGACATGTAGCATTGATATTCATAACATATACTAGTTAAATGTCTCCTTTTGAATGGCTTTAATATACAGCATGGACACCCCAGTTGTCTTGGTTGTAAAAAAATGTAGGTATTGACACACTGTATCTTTAGAAACTTACACAGTTTTGTAAAGAAAGTTGAAAGTATTATTTTTTCTGTATCTCTTTAAATACTAAGTGAGATTTTTTTACTTTCGTCCCTCCAGTAGGGTGTTTATGCCAAGTATGCAAAAGCGAAACAAAGAGCTTTGACTTTCTTTCCCCCCACCTTGCTCCATTTCTCTTTTGGCATGCCACTCACGTGTGACTTCTCTTGATATCCCCTAAATGGGGTGTTTGCTCACAAGCTGTTACAGTTCTCATTGTTAAGAGAGAGGGTTGCATTGTCATCATAACAGACATTCTCAAGGTTTGATGGGTGCTCTGGTCATGATACAAACACCTTGGTATTCTGATCTTTCCAATCCACAGCTGTAACCTTTCAGAAAAAACTCAAAGTCTCACTAGTTTCCTCAAAAACAATAATTATTTTTTCCAAATTCAGTGAAAGCTGTGGCCGGTAAAAAGAGAAAAAAAATATTGAAATTCAAAAGATTGTCCATCTTCACCAAGATATCAAAATGCATCATCTGATCTCCAATCTCACTTCATCAATGGTTGACCCAAACTGAAAACTCACAGATTTGGGGTGTCCAATCTTGTCCCAAAAAAAGCAACTTTGGGACATCCCTGAGCGTTGCAAATCCTTTACTTGCTGCTCAGCCCAAGTAAAAAATGGGCAAAAAATATATGCAACTTGTTTAGCAACATTGCCAGAAAAGCTGCTCTTTTTTGCTAACCACTCAACTGTAACTTTATAACCAAGTTTACCTTATAAGAGAGATCTGCGAACAGCAGATGCATTTCTGGTTGTCGCTTCTTTCCCTCCGAAAAATAGCGTCTGCAAACCCAAGCGGCAAAACGATTTCCATGACATAAAACCTTTTGTTTTGATGTTGGCCAATCAGATCAAAGGATAGAATACAGCTCGAGTGACTCCTCATGACCTCGCGCACTGAAGTGTGTTGGATTTTGGTGAGAGATACCAAATGCGCTTTGGAACGTGAATTTCACTACCATAACAAGGTTTCCTTAGACGTTGAATGCTGACTTCTTTATGAAGTAACTATAAAATAGCCATTTGTTTTCCGAGTCTCGCGACAGTAGCTAGATCTTCTTGAGCGAGGCAAAGCAAATAATTAAAACGAAACAAGCAATTTGTTGGTTTAAGCTATACTTCATACTTCAATGAGAGATGTTTATCAAGGCGCCAGATGTTCTGCACGTCGAATCTTGTGTATACATTCATGTTTCAGCTAACTTCAATGTAGCCATGTACGACTGACAGTTATTGCACTTCCTAAATTTATGTCATCGACATTCCTTGAGATAAGTGGAGGAATCGATTTGCTTTCCGATATACAAGTTCATTCTAGAACCGTTTCTTTAAATCGAAACATTTCAGTTTTAATTTAGAGAACTAGGAAATAACGGATGTGAAAATAATTTTATTTAGCCAAAGATTCATTTAGTGCCGATTATGATGATCGAGTCACACTGTCGGTAGATAAACGTATGTCTACTTGAATACATTTCCCCGGTTGCCCAAATCTCATCGAGCCATTGACTTACAATGAATGGCCACTAAAACTAACAATAAAATAAGAACACAGAGAAGACAATAAGCTACCTCATACATACTAATCAGACGCGTCGGAAATACACGCACACTCAGACGCAGACGCGTATACGCAAATTGCGCACACACGTTTTGCACGCAAATTTTTGGACGCTTATCTCTGCACTGCACTGTAAGCTATGTATGTGATGTGGGCCTTTGGTTTCACTTTATAAAATATGGTAGTACGTGACATAAACAAAACCTGGACAAAATAATCGCTACACCGAAAGGAAAGTAACATCATGCTCACACTTATTTATTTCAATAATTATTTAACCAGCGCTGACAAAAGGTGGTGAATCGATTATACAGACACATCCTTGACTGATTCAGAAATTTCTGACAATCACTCATTAATAAATCAAGTATCGCCACAACACAATGATCTGAAATATTATAAACCTGGGCCAGACCCGGCAGCGTGAAATAACTAGTTACAGCAGTAAGTTGATCATAGTCAAGACGACATTTCAGCTACGACGCTTCAACTCACCTCATAAAAAACTATGGAAATTAAAACCTTGAAAAGAACATGAAAGAAATACAAGAACAAATATAAAATGCTTTCAATCTGATCAAAGTTCTGTCTGAACCAAGAAACAACCATGCATGGGAAATCAATTACCAGTCACGTCCACATCCTAGCTTTCATGATCAAAAATAAAGGATATCTATTAAAAATATCTAAAGTGGGACACGACAAACTATCAAAGAGTTCTCCAAAGCATACTTTCCTGCGAGGAACCAGATAAGGACAGAAGCAACAAACAGCATGATGCACGTACTGTCATTAGCACATTTATTGTTTCGATTACAAAACAACTAGGTGAGATAAATCATTGACTCCGTAGGCAAATAGATAACAATGTCCTCTTATCTTTTCTTCAATATGAATCCTCTTGATGCTTATTTCATCAATCACTCCCACAATCCTGGCGAATTAACTTTCGTAAATGCGTCGTTCTGAGGATAAAGGGCAGTTATACACAAGCTACGTCATCCTTTCAATTTCGCCTTGTAAAGATATCCACCGCGCACCAACTTGTGAGAAGTCTCGCGAGTTAGTTCCTTAGATTTAAGAGCTAAACCGTGATTGGCTAAAAACGTTTTACATCACAGAAATCGTTTCGCCGCTCGGGTTCGCAGACACTATTTTTCAGAGGGAAAGAAGTAACGACCAGAAATGCATCTGCTGTTCGCAGGCTAGATCAAATGCTAAGAATAAGGAATTTGGAAATCAGGCGCATTTATGTGAAGAGAACTTACGCTGCTGTTTTTCCTGATCCAGTTTTTGCTCTGGCTAAAATATCTTTCCCTTCCAGAGCTAAAGGAATGGCTTTTTCCTGTAAACAATATCAATCAAAATATATGATTATGGAATGAAATTTTACTGTAAAATCGAAGGCACACATAAGTAACCCCACCGACCCCACTTATCTCTTTGGATTCTAATTCTACAGCTAGCATGACACTGGCCAACTCAAAGTCTGTTTCTCCTTTGGCCACTATGCACGTACAATATTTTTACCTCCTTTAAGATTGTCTTTTCTCTTGTACGTACCTTTATAGATGGGTAAACGCTTGTAAATATGTTTTTAAAAATTGCTGAGTTCAGTCGTATAGTAATAATCAGCACGGCATGATGGAAATATAAAGGTTTGTATCGAGAGGAAATTCTAAAAATATAGCTTTTGCATGAAGCTAAAAACGAACAAATGCAATATCTGTCGTTGAACAGGAAAACGTACTAGTAAGCAACCTCGAAGAACAGTCGATGAACTACGGCAGCCTCATACCTGGATCGGAGACGGTTGTGACCACTTCAACTTTGCTATGGCCTGTCAAATAACAACAAAAACTCTGCGTGAAGATTAAAATACGTATTTAGGTTATATTAAATTTTAAAAAGTGGAATTTACCCTTATAATTCGATCGTCCAAACTCATTTCATGAAAAGAGCAAACTTCTTGTCTTTCATCCGCCATGTTGTTTTCCGACGTGAACCTACGCGCATGAACTAACTTATTTACGAGCTGTACAGCTATGTTCTACCCTCGCGGGCTCATGTTACCTCGCACCTGTCGCAGTGACGCGGACCATTGCCGCCGCGTCGTTATTCTGAGTCATATTTATAATAACAAATGACTTATGCTGTTTAAAATGCTATGCCGAAACATTAAATCATCACTTAAGAACGCGCAAACTCTATTGTTCCATTGGATTTGCGAATATATCTTGACATTAGAAAAAAAAGTAGAAAACTAGGCTTGCTTTTTTTTCTTCTTTTACGACAATATCTCAAATTTAATATTCGTAAACGACAGGAGGTTATTTTTTGAACCAATCGCTTGAAGGATATCCCTTCTGCGAGATAAACAAATGCGATTGTCGTCTTAAAGATTACTCTATTTAAAATCATCTCGCAATTCTGTGGCCATGGCGTGCGTATATAAAATTTGGATAGCGGGAAAATGTCTGCTGAAGATGCCCTTTACGGAAGTATAAGGAGCATCTATCGAAAGAATATGTCTCTGATGTTGCGGTGGTGAGTAAGTAAGTAGGTACAATCTGGTTGGAGTTCTGTGATCATTCCTTTCTGTTTTTACTCAGTTAAAGTATCAGTTCAAACAAGCTTCTCGTGTCGCGGCGTAAGTTTTAATTTTTGTGTTATTTTTGTTTTGTCAGGGCGAGACTATATCATGCTTGGAACGGGATATTTACATAGTAACGGGTGGTAAATTTACTTAACGACCGTAAAGTATAATCAGGAATTGTCAGTGAATTGTGACTAAGTTTAACGCCAACGTGTGTGCGGAGGTATTCATAAAATTGAAGGAGCGAGACAAGTTGTTTCCAAAGTCATTAACAAAGAAGGTGTTGAACTGAAATTGACCGCTTCAGGCAATACACAGAACTAACATGACGGCAAACGGGAAACTAAATAAAAACAGAGTAATTCCAGCTCAGCTGACTGTCGAGGAAGACCAAAAATTAGTTGAAGAAAACAAGGGAGCGTATGCATCTCCATTAGTACCGAGCTTTGAGGAGAAAGAGAGCCCCGAGTTTAACCGAAAAGTACGGGTAGTTTCTCCATTAAAATCTGCAGGTCAAGCAAAGATGACTGTGTCAAAATGGAGAAAATATGCCAGGAAAAGAGCCGACATTGTAGCGTGGCATGAATATCAAAAAGCACGCATCGATTTTCCAACTATCCGTGAAAGCATGAGAATAAATCATCATCGTATGAATGCAGCGCAACTTAGCGATTTGGAAGAACTCGTGGAGATCACTTCGCAGGAGAAACGTAAAAAAGATGGCGGGGTATCTACAATAAGCTCCCCCAGCAGAGCTCTGCTTTATTATTTCGCCAAGTTAGCTGCGTCGACACGCGAGGAGGAGGTGATTGATCTAGAGTTCGTTGAAACGCTTATCGAAAGCGGAGCGTCTGTGAATACAGCTGATCGACATGGGCAGACATTGTTACACGAAGCAGCCAGACAGTGGGATCTCTCCGTAGCTAAATTGTTGCTTGAAAGAGGTGAGTCAAAAAATTTGAAGTTTTAATATCAAGAAAATTAATCGGATTTTCTAACCTTGTCGGGCTAAGGTTAAGATTTAAATACACTTTTAAAAGAAAGTAAATCAGTTATCGGGAATTTTTCACCTTAGACATGTTGGGTCATCAGTGCTAGCAATTTGTTTCTTGAAAATAATTATTAAAACATACAGAGCGTATTACACACACAAAATCTTAGCGAGTATATATTTTGTTCCATAAATATTGGCATTTCGCATTGATAGGAGTCAGTGAATCACTCATAAAAATGTTTTTTGTAAACATACCAAATGAGCTTTTCGAGTTACAAAATGAAAAAGCAACAATGTGGCTTCAGGCCAGTCAATATTATCAGCTCCCTCAATTTTTAATCATTCCCGAAAATTAAAATTAAGCGAAAGATAAGATAAAAGGTGACTGGAAATTAAAATTATTACCACAAGCTTGTTTGGCAATATGTATTTAGAAGCGGAACTGTCTAATTCTGCCTATCTTGTTAAGGCACTCGAACAAGACAATAGCAGGCAATACCGACGAATTTTCGTTCCTCAATAGTCAAGTCCTAACGCTTTTTTTAATTTGACCTTTTTGAGGTTTTTATTTTTTGGCGGATATTAACATTTTTTAATAAAACAGCAGGAATTGCTTTTTATAGCAAAACTGGTAGGAAATATTTCATCAACTTTTAATTTCTTCTTTGCAGCAGATGTTGCTACAACCGGTATCTCATGTTTTTCCTTATAATAACTCAGTTTTAATGATAATTTCAATATGTAACTTGTAAGACTTTTTTCTTGAAAAGGTGAAATCCAATTGCCTAAGGAAATATTTTAACCCTTTGAACAATTTTACGTCTTAGTTTAGATAAAAAAATTTTCATGGGCGCGGTGTTTACCTTGAACGAAAACACATATTTATAGAGAGATCATTTTTTACATTCGGTGTTATTGCAGTTTTTATCAAATGCATGCTTACTTTTCCTTTTTCGTCTTTTTAAGCTAAATACGCACCTCAAACTAGGATAAATTAACTAAACAAAGACAACAAGTGGGGTACAATCGCCTCTTGAAGTTCAAAAAGGAATTAGTGCATGTTTTCCTAATATACGAGATAACCTAAGTAAATTTGCGATACGGCACTGCTATCGCAGATGTTCACGTTCTCACGGAAAAAAATTCAACAGAGAGCCTAAACATCAATTATTACAAGTTTCTTACCTCGAACAGTGAAAAAAATAGAAGAGATCTAATGCCTTAATCTGATTCGTGATGATTGTAAGTGAGAGTGACAAATCTTTTCAGGGTCAATTGGCGTTTATTTGGCTTTTCTTCGGTCTCTTTTACATTTCTAGACTAGGTCGGTTTTCCTGTTATATAGTTGAGTAAGGAAAGGAAATTTCGCGAGCTTGACAAAGCGAAAGAGTCGAGATGAACGCCGCTCTAGCATTTGCTGTTTATCAACTGCTTTACATTAATAATCTACTTAGCATTTTAATGCAGATAGGGTTCGCGGTCTATTTACAAGGACCATTTCATAAGGATTCCGATTTTTTGTATAAAAAAATGCCGATTTGTATTTCAATCTTCTCTCATACTCAATTGCTTGAAAATCATAAATATGATGGTATTAATCGAATTTTTGATGAAAAGATGTTTTCCCTGCATGTAGTCACAGGGGTTTACTTCTTGTCCCATGGAGACACAAAGAAATGCCACCCAAGAATATGCAACGAGAAACGTCGGTTGTGCACGAGGCATATCGCTGGTTTTGTTTTTGTTCTTTCATCAGAGACCTTAAGATCTCACGGTGAGATCTTAAAGTCCCTCATGAATCTGATCTGACTACGGCCGACGGGGGCAAAAACTTTGCTTAAAAAGTGAATCCGCGTTCTTTCAATTTTTCATCTCAATTATTCCAAGACAACACACTTTGTCAAATTGAGTTTAATTCCTAAAAAAAAAAATCCAAAAACTGAAAGAAAATTTTTTCGTGGCATGTTTATTTCCTCCATTAAAACGTTATATTATGCATTTTCTCGTTGTCACGATTCTCGTAGTGAAGGCAAACATGTTGCTTTTTTTGACGTTCTTGTTGCTGTCGCCGTGTTCCTTCGTGCTAACCTCTCGACTAAAGAAAGATTTACGAGGATCCTCAGTATATAGAGCGATTTTCGTATGACCTTGAAATGAAAACGCGCAAGCAAAACTGAAACAACAAACGAACGGAAATAGAATGATTTGATTGGTTTATCGAAGGGACACAAACAAGCGTGGCTTTTGGTTGGTTAAGCGAACGCTTGGGTGAAAAAACTTCATGACCCAGCCTAGTCCCTAGGCGTTCTCGGCGCGGTCAATCCTGGACTCTACCGTGAGCTGTGACGTCACCGAGAGATACTCGCCGAGAGATACTCGCGTTCTCTCGCCCGCTCTTTCCCAGACTTCGCGCGGACAACGGGTCAAGAGAGAACGCCTAGGGACTAGGCTGTTCATGACCGAGAACTTTCTAGAAATCAACCGATACTTTGCTTTGACGTCATACTGCAACAAGATTGGTCAACCGAGCAATGCCTTCTCCAAATTAGGGTTTTCTTTGGCGGGAAAACAAAGAAGCCATGTTTCAATCTTTTCATCCATTGGCTGATAAAACAAATAACAAACACTTACCGAAACCATTTTTTGAGATCATACGAAAATCGCTCTAATGCAAACGATGATGGTCTATTGATGATTTCGTAAAGGCAAAATCATTAAAAGGCCTAAAAACACCGGAGCGCTCGAGTCTGCCGGTTTTTTTTATCAATCAGAGAAACAACGACCTGAATTACAGGAAAAGACACGGAAAATTTCCGAGTAGTTCCAACAGAGACGGACCTTACCACTAGGTTCGACTTATTTTTAGGTCACCGACTGAAAAACATCATTCTCGTTCTTGTTAGCAGGTAGCAGTCTTAAAATTCGTCATCACCACGTCATCATCATTAATACACTCGGGCCAAAATAACAAAAAGCGTATCTCTGATCATTCCAGTGTTTGCGAACTTACCTAGTCCAACACCGCGGCAAAACGCAACGCGCATGAGCACAAAATTTAACATCCGGTCGGCTTTTTATTTCCGGTCTAGTATATAAACCAATTGCGTAAGCATAGCTTTGCCATCGCGCCAAGTTTAAAAGCAAAAAGGGCGAAACAGACCAAAAAGGGGGCCGAGAAAATCACTTCATTCAAAAGCTTATATATTTTTCTACTCTCAAACTTTTGCACCACATGGTTATCTGTTTGCACCAACGGTGAAAATCATGTTTAAAGTTTGCAGGTCGCGAGCGCTCGGCACGACGACTTTGTTTTTACTGGCTTTCTTGCATGCTGCTGGTTTGGCATAAGTTAATTTGGGAGGAGGCGATAACTAAGAAAAGAATAACAATACTTATGATCATAAAAGAAACCAAAATAAAGACGTCATCTGATTATCATTAACACTAAAACCAGGAAATAAAATTTTAGTCCGTTCAATAATTTTTTATTATCTGAGAAAACAAGAACTCAAAACAAAAGATCGGCGGGATTTAATAACAACTTCGACTTTGATGACTGCAGTCACGAACACCCGGAGATTTTAGTACCGGAAAACTAAACATGCCTATAAATGACTTTCATTCAAGAAAATGCCCATTTAATTCTTTTACATGATTGTTCTTTGGTTGAAGACTTCAATAATTTCAGACTGTGCGGCTAGGCTGCATCTCATGCAAACACGAAACTTTCAGCTGCTAAATACATGGCATGAATTCAACTTCTAAAAGCCATCGAACGCTCTCTGATTCTGAGAATGAAAAAAAAAAATAGAGTTGTCAACTTGCTGCTAACCTCAGCTTCTGTTTCATGGCAATCAACTCTGAAGAGTTTCGTTTCAAAACACGGTAAAACTCACTGGTAAATAAAACTACAAAGCGATTGTGTGTTGTCGTTTTCCAGATAAAGCTCGAATCGGTTTTAAGACATCAAGACTGAGAAATTGAAAAACTGAAAATTAGAACTACAATACACAAGCTTGCAATGATAACTTTTTATGTCTTAGTTTCAGCCGGGTTAAGTGAAAAATGACAGTCAAAAACTTTGTTTTCGTGAATGAAAATCAGTTCACCTGAAGCTCTAGCCAAAATTACACACTGAGTTGTTATCATCTTACCTTTTCTGAATCTAATCGACCAATTGTTTCAGTGATCTGTGCCTGGTTATCCATAAAAGCAATTTCAATAACTACCAAATAGTAAAAAACACGGGCAGCATGAAGCAGAACAACTGAACCACACGCTGCACACATGGAGCGCGCGGGAGACTTTGATCTGAATGGAAAGTGTGACTGAAAAACTGCTTGACTGAAAAAGAGATGCTCAACCTAGCGCATGCGTAGACGTTTTGCCGCGGTGTTACCTAGTCCCTGTAGGGCGTTTTCCTAGGCCTTATTAGGCCTTATCGGTTAACTCAGGCCGAGCGGAATAATGAGGCCTAAGGACTAGTTAATAAGCGGACGATGTGCTTTTCCTATATTACTTCAATATATATCGCTGCCGTTTGTCCACTTACTGCAGATCTGTAATTTTTTTTTCAATTTAGCCTCTAACATACCTCTAAATTAGTGTTCCCAGTGTTTATGCAGTCTGCGCTTCATAGTAAGCATTGAACAGGTGCACATACAGCTTCTTCAATTAACCTTGTCAGATTTTAAGGCATCAAGCCAAAGCGATAAGACCAATTAAAATTTGCGGGTCATCACTTCACCTTTGTCATTTCCATAGAATAGTATGAAGCCCCTCAAACGTTTACCTATATGTCGTTTCATGACGTCTGAAAAATCGTATTTCAGTTGGCTGAATTTGGAAATTTTCAATTGAAATTTTCCATATTGCTTCGCGGTCTCGTTGCTTTAGGCTTTAGGACTTCTTTAATGTAAATGGCTGTATGTCACCTGATTAACTACGTCGTAAGCAACTCTGATCATTTCAGCCTCAACCTTGACATACAGAGCCAAACATTGTAAACGTTTCCTTCCTGTTCTTTTTCGTCACCAGGGGCATCTGTCAATCAAGCTGACAAGTATGGCCGCACCCCTTTGCACGTGGCCGCTGCAGTAGACTATCCAGAGATGGTACAGTTCCTGGTGCAGCGTGGAGCAGATATCTACGCCAAAACTGGCAAAGAACAACAGACGCCTGTGCACTTCGCAGCACGCAATGACGCAGCTTTATCGCTGAAAATGTTGTTGAAATGTGGTGCTGATATAACAGACAAAGACTTTAAACAGAGAACGGCATTACAGGTAGGCTAGACTTTTTCAATTCACGGGTTTCATTCGGAGTTTCTTTGTCAAGGAAGCTCTGCGATGTGATTTTGAGTATCAAGTATCTTAGCTTTGTGTGCCTTCAACGAAAAATCATTGGGTACTATATATGCAATGTTTTCCTCTTTCAGGTGGCGGCGGAACTGGATCGCTCTGATACCGCGAGATTTCTGATAGCGCGGTCAGCGGAAGCTAACGTGGCTGATGACAGTGGTATGACAGCTCTGGTGTTAATGATTAGCAAGATGCCTAGCGTGGTAAGTTAGCTCTGTTTATGAACCAACTTAATTCTCGTTCCAAGACCGCTGTTCTAAATTGCGAGTAGTCCCCATTTTGTCTCAGGGATGGTAGAGCGAGGGAAACGCTGGCGCTCTTGAAAATCACCCCACGCAAAAGCCTTTCTCGCGTGGGGTTATTTTTACGCGCGCTTGGGTTTCGCTCGTTCTACTATCCCTGAGGGAAAATGGGGACTACTCGCAGTCTACCGCTATTATTTTGGGCAGCGTCCCTGCAGCCCCCGGTGCGCGCCAAAAGAATTGTGGCATTCATGGAAACATAGAGAGCCCAGGCTCGAAACAGAGAATCCTCGAGTTCCAATTATAAGGATTAGTATGGGAATTTATAATGGTTCCGAAGTTAAAAGAGTAAAAATATCATTGATGTGTATTTTTAATGCTTTATTGAACTGGTAAATCTCTATCAATTCGAAGAGTACGAGTGTGTTGTGAGTCTGGCCATGGGTACCCTCTTATAGAACGACAGAATGCTATAACGGGCACACGAAAAAACACACCTGACCTACTCAAAAAACAATTTTTAAATCTTAAAGATTTGATGGATCATTATTTTTACATTGATTCATTAATTAAATATTAGTTGAAACAAGAAGTCCTGTTGAAACTTAAAAGACTGCTAATTCAAGATCCTTCTCTTTTTTATTCATTCAGGCAAAAGAAGCTCTAAATCAATTTTATTCAACTGACAGAGCCAATAGAAAGCAATACTTTTACTTAAATTACCTTGAGCCTCCAGTACCAACCTGCTTGAGCAGCGGTTGCGCCAAGACAGCACTAGAAGTCATTGTTCAGCTTAAGCAGTTTGATCTAATCATGCATCCTGTCATACAGAGACTTATTGCAGTAAAGTGGCATTACTTTGGGAAGCGAGGAGCCTGGTGGCAAGTAATAACAAACTTGTTTTTCGTTATATTGTGGACCGTGCTTGGTGTTACCACACCATATAAGGCAAGTGAACTTTTTGACCCAATTGAGAAGAAGTGGTGGAGGGTAGTAATAGGATCACTAGCGTTGTTAATGACGCTTAATTTTATCAGGCAGGAAATCATGGAGTATTTCGCTTCTAAAAGAGAACATAAGCTTTGGGTAAAGTGGCGAGAAGATGAACTGCGAGGCGACTTAGAGTTCTGTCATCCGAGGTGGCCTGGGGAGAGGTTGTATCTCATGCAGGAAATCGACTTGTTGCGTCACCAAGAACCGTCGTATCTTAAAGACGCTTGGAATTTCGTAGACTGGCTTTCCTATGTTTTGATTGTTGCTTCCATAGCAACGCTTTTCATGGCGTATGTTTTTGACGACAAGATGGCACTCTCAGTACACGTAAATATACTCTCAGCAACACTTGTCGTACTTTGGACTCGTCTAATGAAGTACGCACGCGCATTCACTACGTTAGGGCCCTTCGTGGTCATGCTGGGTCACGTGATATACGATGTGCTAAAATTTGGCTTTCTGTTCTTTATATTCTACATTCCGTACGCGGCCTCGTTTTGGATGGTGTTCAGTCAGAAGGGTGTGGACGGCTACTCATCGATCACAGACCTCTTGTACAGCATGTTTAGAATGACTGTCGTTGATGAGTACAACTACGACAGTCTCTCAAGAGCCCAGCCTATTATGGCCAAGGTACTTTGTGGCACTTACATTGCAGTCTCGGGCGTAATTTGTCTAAACCTTTTCATCGCTTTGATGTCGGATACCTTTCAAAGGGTCTACGACAATGTGAAAGCAAATGCTGTTATGCAGCAAGCCAGCACTATCCTCTCCTTGGAGAAAAGTCTGTCTGTCTCAAAGCGACGAGCGTTTACGAACTTCATCTACACACGATGTAATCCAGAAGAGATGTATTACGATGATGATTTAGCTGGTGAAGGAGAAGAGAAGGATTTGCAAAGAATGACTCATCAGATAAAGGAGCAAGTTGATAACATTTTCATGCACGTAAACGAGCAGGAAAACGATCGAAAAAAGAAGAACGGTGGTGGCTCTTCAAGTGATCTGCACAAGCTACGCGAAGAAGTGAAAAGAATGGAACAGCAGCAAAGAGCGCTAACAGCTCAGTTCCATAATCAGATTGCGGAAGTGAAAGATATGATCGGTGAAGTTATTCATACTTTGGGAAAACGGAAAAAGAAGAAGCAAACAAAATAATAAAACCGTGTACATTAAATCTGTAGAAAATGGAGAATGCTGTCAGACCAGTAAGTGAACAAGTATTTATAACTGAAAGCGAAGGGATTCGCGATTTGTAACAGAAGCTGTAAACCGCATTTCATCTCTAAAGGCTTTTAAATTAAGATGGAATCATACGCTCTCGAATTAATGATTTCAGTAAACGCTTGGCTTTGGTATTGCTGTAATAAATGACTAACGCCGCGGCGATCTTAGGAGTAGTTATGAATACATGACAGTGCTAGTTCCTCACTTTTGTTCCTGAAGATCTCATTGTCAGATGTCCTAAGGACAAAGAAACTGGGGAGAAGTTTGCACGTGGTAGAACATGAATAGAGCATCCGTCTACAAAAAGACTGCTATTTCCTCCGCAAAGCCCCCACTCACCCCATTCAGGTATTAAAAACAGAAACGGCCATGCTTTTAAGTAGCTAACTGGTGTCGCATACCTATGGGCAGGAGGCCCATACCTATAGCTAAGGGATGAGACGTGGAATGAGACCAAACTCTAAATCTGGGTCGACCCACCGAAATTAAGTTAAGATCGTCTGTTGGGTCAGACATCTTAGGACGCGTCGAACCAGTCAACTGAATCAGATCAGTAATAAATTTTCTCCTGAAGAATGTAATTTACTAGTTTAGCAAGTCGCATGTGAAGATCGAAGTTTTTTTCCCCGGAGACGATATTCAGACGTTCTATCCATCTGAAGCAGACGGATAGAACGTGTTGGACGATCCAAACTCATTCAAACGTACGTAAATGAGCCAGACGTCGAACTTTTCATGAACTTAACTCCCTAAGTTTGGTTTGTCTCATGAAAGATGCGACGTTTGGCCTAGGCCTAAGGGCATTTCAACTGAAAACAAGCCATTTTCCACGCATTTACAGTACCATGATCAGCTAGTAATCACCGTCTTAGCTCCCACTCTTTTTTCAAAAGAGAACTACCAAGTACACTCAACTAAGACAATGTAAAACAACTTTAATGAAGAAAGTTGTGTCGTAATATATCGCAACAGCAATAAAACATAGAAAAATAACGGTACAAAACAACATGAAAATATATATATCATCAATTACAATTATATAAGTTAAAATTCTAAATTGACTTAACGTAGGAAATTTTCCAAAATATATTTTAAAATTACAATAGAATATATGATAGCTGTTTTGAACTTTTTTATGTTATGAAATTGAAATAAACTGCGCTACTCTGATATAAATTTTATGTGTCCTCATGGAAATTTATGCAGAATGGTGTGGAGAATATAGGTGTCAATATGCGACTGTACTCACATACTCTAAACTACCGCTTCAAGGGATAGGGCCTGCGCTCGCCTGCGTGACAGGCGTAAAAATGGGAGGGGAGGAGAGGAGGAGGGAGAAAAGCGCGAAAGCGGGGAAAAGGGAAGGGAGCTTATCCTTTCTCCCCAATCCTTACCAGGTGATCTGTGACGTCATTGCGGGGGCCTGGGGAAAGAAATTTTAATGCCGTATCCCATAAACCAAAGCTGACGGGAACAGATTGAATTGAATTTAATTGGTGCGCGCGTTGGTTTATGGGATACGGCATTAAAATTTCTTTCCCCAGGCCCCCGCAATGACGTCACAGATCACCTGGTAGTTAGTTTGGTGTGTCCGAAGGTGGCTGATGAGGCCAATCTGGGAGTGGAACCCTCTTCCATAAGTTGGACACACGCGAATTGGGGTGGTTTGTCGGTTGCTTGCAAATCTGGCCTTGCGCGTCTCGCGTTTCTTTTCTGCGGCGTCAGTTCTGTTGTATTCGGCTTCATGGGCTCCGGTATGAATGAGGTTGCACCAGGTTGGACAGTCGGAATAGAAAAAACGCTACGAAATAAGCAGTACCAGTGCCCGGTTTAACCTTTTGTGCAACTCGCCTTGGTGTTTTTTGACTCCTCAGCCAAGCGTCGCAACAAAAAATGTGTCACTTGTTTGAACTATGCTGCATAACGAGTTGAATGGCGATGCTTTTTTTTTCCACCCGCGAAAAAAATATTTGCAACCTTATTTGTTGCAAGAGTGGTTCGCTGTTGTTGTTGGCCGTTTTACTGTAGCATAAGAAAAAGGTTCAATCACGGTTCAACCGCCCCTAGGACTGGTTTGGAAGACTAATAGAGAACTTTAATACGCAACAGGATGGGAGAGGAAAGATGACGGGCAACCTTGTGTGACAAGCGTGACAATAATTTTGTTTGAAAAAACTTTTCGCAAAACTTCACATTCATTTAAACAGATCTTTTTGAAGAAGCAAAAACCATCAATGTTAAGTGAATTCCCGACAAAACAAGCAAGTAACAGCCCCGTCACCGCTTGTCACATTCAATCGTTTTACCCGTCCTCTTCTTTCTGCCGTCCTGTTACGTAAACTCAATAATAGGCTGATTTAGCAACAGAACGGGAAAGTTAGTCTCCCTTGCAGCCGTTTTTTGGATGTCCCTGGGGGGAGCGTTGCGTGACATCCAAAAAACGGCTGCGAGGGAGACTACGGGAAAGTCAGTCGACACACGACTTCCGGTGCCCAATTTTCCGCTCTGCCATTGGTCAAACCAGTTGTTTGATCTGCGCGCGCCGTCGTCAACTGACGTTTCGTTCTGTTGCTAAATCAGCCTATTATGGTGGACGTGAAGTCGTGTGAAAACGTTCCTCAAAGGGGCAATGTCACGCTATTTGTTATCTTTTTAAAAAGCTAAAACTATTTTCGAATCAATTGAATTAAAAAAACAATGGCCTAGATATGTTATATAAGACTATATATATGTTGTGGTTCAATTTTATCCTTAGTTTAAATTTTATTTTCCTTTGTTTTGTGGTATGGTAATGTATGATAATGAGTTTAAAACAAAGGAAAATAAAATTCAAACCAAGGAAAAAATTGAACCACAACGTATATTTAGGCAATGAAATTGTTTCCTGGCGTTTGTTGCAACGGTTAGCAAAGGTGGTAATGGATGGACACTTCGTTTTCAAGCAGTTTAATGCTATCCCTGCAAAATCTCCCAAAAAACTATTGTGGTTAGTGCTCCCTGTTAAAATTTGTTTGATGTCTTCTTCGCAATTCTACAGAAGCATTTTTGCGTATGGGTAAAGACTCTAAGTCATGACTTCAGCGACGAATTGACTTAAAACAGCAATATCGATATCCTCGGGACATGCCCCTTATACTTAAAAATAAATTCATTTTTTTGACGGGAACAAAGTCTCAACCACTAAACCCGAGCATTAGTAAACCCTAGCTGTCATACCCCATCTATACTCTATATAACAGGAGCGGATTATTCGGCGAAACCTTCTTACGTCATTGCTGCCCCTTTGCAGCCTGGCGAGGTTTTGGCGATAAAAGCATTTCCTAGTAATTGAGTCGTTTTTCGACATAACTGGCACTGGAGCCTTTATGTTTTATGCAATAACTTATCCGAGTTTTAAGAACTACCAAGAGGGACAGCGAACATACGCGTAAAAGCATGTGCACTTCAAAACACGCCATTGGCCTATCGTGATATTGACTTTGACATGTAGTCAGATGTTTTAAGACGAGAAAGTGGGCGGGTTTCTTCAAATTGAAAGAAAATTTCCGCTTCTTCAGTACGAATTATATCACTTGATGGAGGTTTTCATTTCGGTCCAGTTGTTTCCAAATCTCCTGCGCGTTTATCTTTTTCTGTATCACTTTGTTCCGCGTTTGTCACTATACTCTCTTTCAGTCTGGCGATGTACCCATCTCTTGCCGCCTGGCCTGACAACGCGATAGTTCTTTTACGCTGCTTCTTTATGCATTCGTCCTCACTTTCACCGAATTCATGCACTGATGCTGCATCCGCAAAAGGTTCAGGAGATTTACTTAAGGACAATGATGCGGCGTCAGTAGCAGATTTACTTGAGGACATGACAGCTGCTTTCAACACATCTCTGTTTGCCTCAACAATTTGAAAGCCACCTTCCTTGGCAGATTTACTCCTTGGTTTAGCACTAGGCTTTCTTTCTTGCTTTTCCTTGATTTTATCTTCTTCGACACTGACTACATAAGCTTCCAGCTCATCTATTCTCAAGGTCATCTCCTGACATGCCTGATGATATTCATTACAATATGAGCTGAAGGTTTTGAATTCCATTTCAAGTTGATCAAACCTCGAGTTCATGTTGCTTTCCAAAACGTCCTTTCTAAACTTTTCCTCCGTTTCCAGAGTTTCGATCTTCGAATCAATGCTACTCTCCAGACTTCCAAACTTCTCTGTGATGTTATTCTTCAAGTCCGTCACTTGTTCACTGACACCGCTTATAGCTGATCTTTGTTCTTTCCCGCCCTCCAACAGCTTAGCGATTTCTTGGTAAATAACGGCATTTAGGCTTCCAATCTCCTCAAGACGAAGATGCAGCTGTTCAACTGACTTTTCCATTTCGCTCTGTGTGCACTTTAAAAGACCGATGTCTTCTATTATAGTATCGAACTCGCTTTTTTGGACTTTTCCAAACTTCTTTCCTCCAAGTCGATGGCTGACAATCGTGTGGACCAAGGCAATCTTTTCCTTTTGTTGCCTCTTCTGATCTTCTTCATCGGATATGACAACGAGCAAGTCGTTTCCCTCTGGGCTGCATCTGTCCCGGATGAATTCTCTATAGCGTCTAACAGTCTTGTCAGATGCATTTGATTCAAGATCTTGCAAAAGACGGGCACGCTGCATTGCCGCCGTGGCACGGGCGTTGTCGAAAACACGTTGAAAAGTATTTGACAGAAGTGCAATGTACAAGTTCATCAGAATAACGGCTGCAATGAGAAGAAAACTTCCGCATAGCACACGTGCCATGTATGGAGCGACGAGTTCCAATCGTTCGAAGCCATAGTTGTCCACCAGTGGAAAGCGAATCATTGTATAAAGCATGTGGAAAACATTGTCATAGCCTTTAACAGGAGTTTTGGTACGACCGCCGAATAACATCCAAAAAGCGACAGCATAAGGGATGTAAAACATTATAAAGACAAAACCCCATCTAATAGTGTCCCCAAGAATACTATCCAGCATAACTACAAATGGGCCTAGACTCGGAAAGGGTCTGGCGAACTTAAGCAGTCGGACCCAGACTAGAATTATGCTGCAGGCGAGGATTCGAATAAAAACATCGTTGTAGTTATTGTTTTGGACAGTGATGTTAATAACGTGCAATATGATGACGATTATGAGCATCACATACGTCACCCAGTCAAAATAATTCCACCTGTCTTGGAAATAAAACCTTTCACGTTCTTTAATCTGTTTTACATGCTGCTTGATGAACTTTTTTTCTTGAGACCACCGTGGATGACAGAATTGCAAGTCTCGCTTGATTTCCTTCTTTCTCCAGCTGATGAATGTTTTGTTTTCCCTCCTAGACTGGTAAAATTCTTTCACCTCTTTTCTGATTTCGTTAAATGTTAAGATAACAACGATTGCTTCCAGTGGTATTCGCCAGCTATTACTGCTGAGGGGATAGTGATAATCAACGACATCATTTGGATGAAGAATCCCAAGAATAGTGTATGCGACAGTCAGCAAAACATTCAGAAAGATCCCTAACCATGCTCTTGAGCCAAAGAATCCCCATTTGACCTCGATCAGTCGCTGAAATATCGGATGCATGATCAGCTCAAAGCAGTTCATTTCCACAGTCGCTAGTAAGGGAGACGTGGTTACCGAGTATTTTTCCGAGTTCGGGGGATCACAGTTCTCCAGAAAGTTGAGATAGTATCGCTGCTTTCGATGGGATCTGTCCTTGATATGAAATTGGTCCAACGCCCTGAGTGCCTAGAATGTAAAGAAAGGAACATTTTGTTCAATTTTACATCTCTCAAAAAAGTGGAAAATGATGGTCTGGGTTTGCTGTAGTCCCGACTATCTGATCCTGAAGGGTACTTGAAGGGGACTGTTATTTGTAGTAAACACACAGGTTTACTGAACGAAGCCAGTCAAGATTACACTCACGTAGGCAAGGCATATTTCACCTATTGCTTCATGTAAGGGAATCCAAGACAGTCTTGAATTCTGGCGCTGGATGCCAGTCTTCGTCAAGGGAACTTAGATTCTGGATCTTCGACGCCTTCCTATGACATGACTCCCGGATTCGCATAGACTGCGAGCAGTTCCTATATCTTCAGTCAGTCGTGTCTAAGCTCGGCAGGACTGGAGAGTGCGAAATGGCCGAGAGGGAAACTGGAGAGAATTTCCCGCCTCCTCCCCAGCTTCCCCTCGGCTTCTTGTTTTTTGCCGTTTCGCTCGCTTGGCTCGATTTCCTCGCTCGCGTGACCATCCTGAGGGACTGCTAGCAGTCTAGGATTCGAACCATTTTGTATGTTGTAGTAAACAAAAACAATTCAAAGAACAAGCACTGTTTTCTGGCCATAAATTCCAAGCCGGGCGTTTTCCACGTGTTCCGATGAGCTCGTTGACGAATTTTGGAGGGGCGTTGAAACGAGATCAACCTTAAAACACACACTGATAAAGAATGGCCTTAACACTCACCACACTTGGCATTTTTGTCACCATCAGCGTTAAAGCTGCCATGCCGCTGTCGTCCCTTGTCCCGGCAGAGGCACCCGCTTCTAACAAAATTCTGGAACATTCGGCACTGTTGGTCTCTGCCGCGAGCTACGAAGTAAACGACACAAAAGACGTTAAATTGGTCAGTGGACCAAAGCGTTATCATGTCACTTCAAAGTGAACAAATGATGCCCCACCCAGAAAACTCCACTAGAGACTCGAAAGTTAACCATTGCTAACATTTCTGGTGGTGGCCTTTTCAGCTAAAGAACGTCAAAAAGATGGTTATTCTACTCTAGTGAAGACTCAAGAGAAACAACCTTCAAAACTCAGAGCAAAGAAAAGTTTTAAAAATAGGAATATTACGTTCGAATCGCTCGAACTTCATAAGCGATGCAAAATGAATGAGATTAGGTTACGTAACTTTCAATGAGGTTGTTGTTACGTAACTTTGCCGGAGAAAAGAGAAGCGCTGCCCGGTAACGCCTAACAGTTCAGAACATCATGTAGCTGGATAATTAACCCACACAATGTTGAGGTGTCAACTGACGAAGGCCAACAGCATCACATTCCGCGTCAAGCAGGCATTCGCCAACTTATAGAAAAACCCTCCCTGAATAGGAACGACGGACTGTACCTTCCGCCCATTTACAATGCTCTCTTGGAGTAAAAAATGCCTTACGGTCATTTCGCCCAGGTTACTTAGCCCCCAATTTTAGAACTAGGAGTATTATGTTTGAAGCTTGTTTGTTTTGGTGTATGGCTTAAAGAACGAGGAACATTATATTTGCAGCGTGCTAAATGACTCGAAAATAGGGGGCTAAGTAACCGCGGCGAAATGACCAGTGTGGACTAAGTTACGCAACCGTAAGTAACCTCGGAGAATCTCAATCAGTTAACATCGGTCATGAAGTTTGAGAAATTTGAAAAAACATTGGAATTTGTTTGAATTGTTCTTCCTCGGAGTTTTGGAATTTATTGACGTCGTTCCTCCAGCCCTTTACAGTACGATCCTCTCATGAAGATGGAATACGTAGCAGTACATGACTACTAAGCTATGTAACCGAACCCTATTTATTTAACATCGCTGATAAAGTTTGGGTGATTCGAACGAAAGTTTCGGATTTACTTAATTTTTCTTGCTCTGAGTTTTTTAAAATTTCTTGTTTCTCAATTATCTATGACTCTCTTGCATTAACGCACTCCCCATTGTTTCAACTACAGTGACATACTTCTATCGTTTTAAAAATAAGCGTGAGGTCAATATGGCTGAATATTGACCAATTTCAGAGGGAAGTTGAGGTCAATTAAAGCAACAAAACAAAGAACTAGGCCAATATCCAGTCATCTTGACCGAACAAGCTTAGTCAATAAAGGATTTATTATATGGTCAAAGAGATTACTTTTTCTTGCGGGGCCGACGCGGGAAATCCCGAGCGGGTAAGATGGGTCCATCTAGCCCGCTCAGATAGCCAATAAGAACTCAGGGTTTGCTTCATCTTGCCCGCTAGCGGATACAACTATATAATAACAAAAAATTCAGAACAGGCTTGTTGTACCTAAAGGTTTTTCGAGAACTTCAATAAAATTTTCAGGTGCCCTTTTTCTAGACCGTTTTCCATCGACGGACCTCTTCTTGAGGAATACTAACACACAGTTATTGTGTTGGTCTATGTCTTCATTGCTCAAATTCTGCATCAATAATAAACGTAGAGTTTATACCCTACATTATAAAAACGTATACCCTGCATAAACAGATTCCTTAGCAAATTGTTTCTGTTCAAAAAAAACATAGTCAGTCCGTTACCTGTAGTGGCGTGCGCTGTTTGTAGTCTCGGACTTCCAAAGTTGCGCCATAAGCAAGAAGAATCTTAATACACTGCAATGCTTCGTTCCTGGCAGCAAAATGAAGCGGGGTTTGTAACTCTCCTTTAGTGGTCGCTTGAAAGTCGGCGCCATTTTCAATAAGAAACCTGACCATCTCTGGGTAATCAGATGAGGCAGCCACGTGTAACGGTGTTCGACCATAATCATCAGCTTTGTTGATATCTGCACCTAAGCAAAGAATCGCACCAAAAAACATTAAATAAATCACAATAATGAAACGTTCCTGGTTGCCGATCACGCCATGTCTGTACATTTACAATCAATTAAAGCTTCACCTTTGGCAGAGTTAATCTTAAGACAGTTAACACCAATTGTTTAGTCTATTACTGATAAGTACCCACCAAGGCTTCTTGTTTATTCATTTCTATAAGCCTTCTATATTCTAGATCCATACGGTTTCTCACCGAGGGGCATTTAAGAAACGTTTAAAGAAAACTATTGCAAACTAAAAGTTGTAAGGCATTGTATGAACAAAGATATAACAATACTTGAGCTAGTGAATATCAAAGTACAAGAAGGAGACTTGATAACCGACATTTGTAGACTTCAAAAAGTAAACTCTTAATAATTAGTTAACAAACTATTCATAACAACCTTGTTCAACAAAGAACTGTGCCACATCTATTCCCCAATTTCTGGACACCTCATGCAGTAACGTTTGACCGAAACGATCACTGGTGTTCACTGAAGCGCCTTCACTTAATAATGACTTAATGTGCTCCAAGTTCAGGCAGTCATCGCAATCGTTAGAACTCGAAAGCTTTCCAAAATACTGTAGCAAGGTCTGGTTGGAATCTTCTGATTTCTTGAGTCCGTCAGTTTCGTTTCCATTTGCCTGGTTCTCGCTTTGGTCCTCTCCGTTGTCACTTTGCGCTATTTCTCCTTGTTCTCCTCTGTTTTCTTCTTTTACCTCGTTGATGTATTCCAGAATGCATTCGGCACATTCGTTGTCTTGTCTTTTTTTGACCAACGTTTCGCTTGAGTTTGCATTCATCTCTTTTAGTATTTTCTCATAGTTTACCATATTACTGTCCCGTCTCTTCATTGCACCCGCACTGAATTTCCTGTTTCGGTTTTGTACCCGACTGTCATTTTCATTTTGGATAAAATCATAGGAGGAATCTTGGCCTTGACTACAAACGGTTGAAGCAGACGCAGAAAGTTGGCTAAACCCAACCTCCGGCGACAGTTGTGGAGGCAAACTGTTTGACACTGATCCATTTCCCTGCACCACTTCTGCTTCCAGATGTTCATTCTCTCCGGTGTTTTTCTCCTCTCCTTCCCCTGGAAAGACTTTATTTCGGATCATCTCTTTTTCTTGACTCAGCTTGCGAAGGAACTGGTTCAGTTTCATTCACTGGTCCTTGTTGTTAAAAACAACAGTTCATTGACTGTGGCGTGATGATTGTTGTTCAGCTGAGAGGATATCAACAATAGGACGTAATGAACGAAGAGAGGAACATTTGTAAATAGTTTTTGTTTAGTCACGAATGTCCTTGTAAATTAGCGAGGGTTTGGCAACATTAAAATAACTTAGTAGATTAGCGAACAATGGAATAAATAACACAAACTGCCCATAAGGAACTCTTTACATTGGTTAACTTTCTGTTTGACGCAAGTGTAACCAGCTGTGCCCTTAAAACGTCACGCGAGTATAACATGCCAAATGAGCAAGTGATGATTTGATGCCAAGCGTAATTACTGCTTAAGGGAAGCAAAAAATCTTCCACTGTTGCACAAGGCGATCGCGACAGACACGAAGAAATTAATGATGATGTAACCTTTTTTCTGTGTCCTTTATCCTTGACAACGGTAGCCACGAAGCCAATGTAGGAAGAATAGATATTAAAATAACAGGAAACATAAATAATAATAATTTAACATTTATATTGCGCAAAATACATGTGAATATGATCAAGGATGTATTGTTTGCGTTGTTAGCTAGGTGACTTAAACATTAGTAACTAACCAACGAATATTGACGATTGGGTTGAAGAGAAACAGTGAGACCGTGAAAGTAAATGTAAAAAAATTCTGTAAGTAGATACCATTCCAGCCCTCCATGGGTGCCATGTGTCGTAGATATTCAATTCGAAGTAACTAAGAGTGATTTGAAAGCGGTATGCTCCTTCAGGACTAATGTAGGACTTGTTTCGATAATCCCGAAATATGCGGACTTGTAGCCAGTCCCTCACAGATCGTTGTGAGGCCTCTTTCTCCTCTGTGGTTGTGAACTAAAGTAGGGCTACAATAAATCGAAAACGCTGTTTTAAACACTAACGTTTTTTTTTCTTACCTTCAAAAACTCCAACGCTTAAGGATTTTTTTTGTTGTTTTCATAAGTTCTTAGTCTCGAACTTTAGCAAAACACCGCTTTTACGTCACCGGTATTGTTTGTTTCAATTTACCGGTCACCGCCCTGCAGTGCAGTGAATATAACGTCTGAGATAGCGGACTAATCCGATTGCTTGAAACACCCTGGTCACTGAGTGCGTATATACTGAAAATACACATAGGTGATTCAATAAAGGTTGCTTTGGGCATTGGAAATTGGCAATTGGGCATTGAGTATTTGGACATACGGAACAATGTAATAATTTGCCTGAGTGACCATCAAACAATAGCTTCCTAGTACCCAATTCCAGATGCCCAAAGCAACCTTTATTGAATCAGCTATATGTATACAATGATATGAATGCTACGCGCACTGCGATTGGTCGTTGTCATGTCCACAAGCATCTATCAGAGAACAGTTGCTTGGATGACGTCACGGGAAACTTGTTTTCTTTGTTTTATTCAACATTACTGAAAAAATTTTTCGGGAAGCGTGATCGTTACTTACTACGTGAACGTGAAGACTTTTCGGGAAGAAGTCGTAACGCGTAAATAGTCCCAATATTTTACGAGAAAGCATAATGCAAGGGGGTATGTATAAGGTGTATATAATAGGTACCCTCAACTGCCACGCCGGCTATGATCCGTAAATCCTGGGAATCGATCGCGCGCTTGCACGCGAGCGACGCAGGACGGAGTCGAATGTGGGTCCGGAACAAAACTGACGAGGAGGACTGGATCCAATTACGAAGCAAAAAAAGATGGCTGGTTGTCAACATTATGTTAGAAAATGTTCCTTTTTGGCTCCTTGTTGCAACAAAATATATCCATGTCGCTTTTGTCATGATGCTGCTGAACAAACCCACGAACTCGATAGGAAAACTGTGCAACAAGTGAAGTGTAATCAGTGTGGAGCGATGCAAAATGTCGTCTCTCACTGCAGCGAATGTGGGATCAAGTTTGGATTTTACTTCTGCTCGATTTGTCGATTGTATGATGATCGAGATAAGGGGCAATTTCACTGCGATTTGTGTGGAGTTTGTCGGACAGGAGGAAAAGAGAAGTATTTTCACTGTACGAGATGTGACATGTGCTATCCGAAAAACATTAGGAGCTCGCACAGATGCATCGAGAAGAGCTCGAGATCAAACTGTCCCATTTGCATGGAAGATATGCATTCTTCTCCAATTCCTTGCCAGGTTCTCAGATGTGGTCATTTGCTGCATCAGACCTGTTTTCTAGCATGTTTGAAATCAAGGCATAATCAGTGTCCCATTTGCTGTACATCAATGACGTGAAAATTAGCCACTCTTATGGAAAGAAGTGATTGCTCTTTGGCAAAACAAAGATCATGCAAGCTATCTCATTGAACTAACTTGCTGTCAATAACTTCCATCGGACATCGGACATGGAAACTGAACAACAGTCTGTGCCAGATGTTGGCAAGATCAACAGACAACATCCATCAGTTTACAATCAATCCTGTCTTATTATATGGGTTCAAGGTTTCTTTTATGCTGGTGTTGGACCCACGGGGCCGGATTGGCGGGGGGGGGGGGGGGGGGGGACTTGGGTTAATATTTGCTGGGTATGTGCCGCTGGCCTCTCAGAGCCCCTACCCCATTATAGCCTATTTTTTGGCCAATTATAGACCCCATCTTAGTCACTTTTTGGAAAATGTAATTTTCGTGATCCCAACTTAGTCACTTTACTTATGCATCTACCTTGTCAATGTGGTTTCAAAAACGGAATGCAATGCGGGCAATGCGAGCTTATTGTTAAATTTAATAAACAACAATTTCTGATTTTTTTAACCGAGAATCTTCCCATTTTGAACTCTATTGACAAATGTGACCCCATTATAGTCACTCCAGTTGTGAAAATGCAGCCCCCCATCCAACGCAGTGATGCCAACTCTCCCGCTTTTGGCGGGAGACTTAGGCTTTTTTGCCTCATCTCCCGCTCTCCCGCTTTGGTACATAAATCTCCCGTTTTTTACGTCCACTATAAATATTGAATACTTAGTAAAAAATAAAACAGACTTAGTTTGAGATTTAGCCCATTTTTAGCTCAAAACTTGAATTTTTCTTACTTGCAGTACGGTTTCTGGGGCATTTTTGTCATTGACAAAGATTATTTCTAGCATTCGAATTTTGATAGTATGTACATCATGTAAGATGTCATATAATGTCCTAAGTCATTCCCATTGGGGGCTGGGTCAATTTTTCGGGTTCGTTGAAATTCCGGGGGGAAGTAAAAAAAAGACAGTCTCCCGATTTTAGGTCTCCAGAGGTTGGCATCTCTGCCAGCAGCACATCCCCATTAGCCTCTTCTAAGGGAGTACCCCCCGCCCTGGGTGTTGGACACATGCCGACGTGCAAACCCGCGGACTTTGTCAACACACTGGCCTTTCCTAATTCATTAGGAAGATAATATCATGTAAGATGTGGCATTTCCACTTGGTTGCTCTTGTGAAGGTCTCTGGTGTATGTTTTTATAAAATAGTTGTTTAAAAGACAGCACTCTGAAAACTGCCAAAAATATGTATGTCAAAGTTCTGATGCTGCTAATTGGAACTACCGGTAAGTCAAGCAGCCAGATAGGATTTTCAAATTGTCTGTGCCTGGCAGTCAAATTGTTTTCCCATTTGTGATTTAGAGAATTCTGTTTGTGTTAGGACAAATAGAAATGTTGTTCTTCTGAGTTAAAATGTGTGTTTTTGGCTAAGCTCAGCACTTAACGAGGATTTGCATGGTTGCTAGATTTTTGAGCTTCTGGAAACAAATTCATAAATACTTTATGTCCGACAGTCGAACATTTTCGTTTAAGATGTCATGTTTCTTGACTTTTTTGTCACTAGAAGATGATGCCCATGTTTACAAGGCTAATGGCATACAATTTACTTGAATGAAACTGTAATATCCACCTTGTTTCCTTGTTTTTAAGGTTACTGTAAACTGCTGCCTCCAAGGGGGATTATAACCAGAATAGAAAAAGCAAGCTTTCGCGGTGCTGATCAAAAAACAATTCCATATATATGCTTTACATTTAATCTTAAAAATGTCTTCGTAAATCAAATTCATTTTGATACAAGCTAGAGGGGGGCTTTTATCGGGTTGGGGGAGGGGGGGCTTATAATTGGATGTGTTTTATTTATTATTAGTATTATTTTTTTACCAGTAGATAGGCCAGTAGCTGGGGGCTTATAAGTGACAGTTTATGGCATTTACAATTTTTAAACAAAAGCAGATTGGAAGAAATAGTTGTAACTAACCCGTATATAAAGGCCCTGTATATAGCGGTCACCGGACAACTTCCCAAAATTTTCAGTTGCCTTATATTTTCTGCAAATTTGATCTGTATATAGTGGTCGCCCAGTAAATAACGGTCACCTTGCCATTTCCCAACGGTGTCCGTTGTACACAGGTTTGACTGTGCTATATTTTTGCTAAAATTTCTTACATGATGTGCATCAGTTAAGGTACTGCCACAGTGTTCATCTGTAACAAAGAAAATGGATTCATTCAGTTAGTGGCAACCATTCCTATTAACTTATAGAAAGTGCTTCTGCGCATTTGATCATTCTGCACTGTTGTGCATTTGATCATATTCACCTGTATTTTGCGCAATATAAATGTTAAATTATTAAATTATTATTTACACTAAGATGTTTTTAATTAATTTGTACTTGCCAGTACAATAAGCTTGCAAATTATTTTAGGGGAGTACTTAGCATGAGAAAACAGCTAGGATTTCACAATGGCACCACTGGGTTTCCTGCATAATGACATCTAAAGAGTGAGCAGAGAATTTTATACTGATTACATGTCACTACTCAGATCTAGGTAGTGCTTCTGATTGGACAAGCCACTTAGGAAATTTGCTTCAACCAGATACTGTTAAAATGGTTCTCTGCAAAATTTACTCTGAGGTCTTAATTTCATCATTTACAGAATAAATTAGTTGTGTTTACAGGACAGGAAATAGCCGTCCTCAGTATATTACTTGCTGTTATTTGTTTCGCTACTTGTTTTGCTTGCTTTGTTATTGTGATTTGCAAGCACTATTGTTTGAGGATTATTGCCAACAAGCAGCCTCGCGAAGACGCAAGGCGGCAGCATAATAAAGCCGTACGCGAAAGTACTAAGACAGAATGAATCTCGAAGCGATGTAACATAAGGTAACAGAGAATGCATTGTTTTCGAGTGGACAAATGGCTAATCTGCAGCCTGCACTCTCGTAAATTACGGTAATTCATGACATTTCTAAACAAATTGAACAGCGCGCTCGTATGACACGTTGGCACTTAGCGATAGCTATAATAAGTAGGTGTAAACCTGCCAATATTAGCTGCGCAAGGTTGGAAAATTTTAAAAATGTTTTTTTTATGGGTGAATAAAACAATTTGTTGTATACATCGCGAATCCGGAGGGAGGGTCCCGCGGGTCCGGACCCCCTTCCCTTTCCCCCATCAGACCTGACGCTTGTGTTTAATTGGCTATTTTTTTAATGAAACGCGCGAGAGGAAGATGTTCCAAGGTTGCATCCTTTACGAGTAGAATTCAAGTACACAGCAAGGGGCCAAGGAATTATAACTTGTAACCGCGACTGGTGGGAGAGGGTGGGGGATCGGGAGAAAAGTAATTTGCCACAAAAAAGTTAACAGTCCTTTGTGAACCAAAGTTTGGACACCCCAATCAAAAATTCCTGGATCCGCCCCTTGAAAATGCAGTGTAGCTTAAGGAGCATCCCCTTTCCATGCAACCTTTCAGATGGTGAAAAGAATGTGCAAGGATTTTCCCTAGGCAATGAATTCCTCGCGAAAACAAAGCGGAGGTTTCCATAAATTTGTCGCGCACCCAGTGCTTAGAGGCTTGCAAGCGTAGCAGGCCTGCAAACATGCAGTTCTATTTAACAAAGAGATTCCACGTCGCCGTGGGTCTATTTAACAATTATTCCTCGAGCCCGAATGGTCTCAGAGTCAATAGCCCATGAGGCCTTCGGCCTCATGGGCTATTGAGTCAGAGGCCATGAGGGCGAGAGGAATAATAGGCCATTTGCACTAAGACGTCATGTGACAGCATTTTTATGAAAATGAAAGTTATATGATTTTGCCTTCAAAAAACGATTAGTGGGTTATATCTTAAACAAAATAATAGTGATTTAGTTTTTCAAACCCGCACCATTTTCTTAAAATGAGTAAGTTCGTAGCTGGTCACGTGACCAAAATGTGATTTTTAAAACTATGAATTACAGTAATTCATAGTTTTAAAAATCACAAAAGAAAGTTTGCACTTAAACTTCAAGGAAATTGTTGAAAAGATGATGTGGTAACGTTTACAGCACACCTGAACGTAACTATCAAACGTTTAACAAGATACAAGTAAAAAGTAGTTTTGGCCGCCATGTTGGAGGGCAAGAGTATCCCTCCAACATGGCGGCCAATACAAATCATACTACTTTGTTGAAAAATCAAAGTGCCATAAAATATCTCCCTTAAATTCGTTTCCTATCAAATTTCGGGAGTAAGATAATTTTTCTACGCTATGTCAATTTTTGTCATCAACAGGATTCCAAGTCATTGTTTAAAGGAAGCATTGGTCACGTGACCTCTTAGTGCAAGTGGCTTATTGTTTAGTAAAATTCAACTAGTTGGTCAAAAATATCGAGACAAAACAAGTTTATCTAGGAAAACGCGATTCAGCCGCCATTGTTTTGGTTTTAAAAGCCGGCGCTTTTCGCTACTAGTGGGCTATAACATATAGCCTAGTAGTAGCTCAACCAATCAGAAAGCAGCATTGATAATAACCACTAGTTGGATTTTACTAATCAGTAATAGATCACAGATGATGTCAAATGTGGTTAAAACAAAAAAAGTGGCACACGAGCTGCAGGATAGCCTGTCAGCAGTCTCTCTTTTTCTTTACATTTAGTGAGGGGAGTGCACGCCGCGAGACGTAGTCATTTGCGTGTCTCGCGCGTTTTGCTCGACAGACTATAGAAAAAAAGAGAGACTGCTCGTAGTCTAGCCCCAGGCATGAATTCATGGATTAATGTTTCCTATAAACTAACCCGTTAATGCTCCATAGGTAACTCGCTTCTCTTGAAATCTCATTTTAATTTTAAGGTATTGTCAATACTCCCAACAACCATAAATCCGTAACGCAGGTTCACGCGCTAAAATTTGCCGGCCGGAAGAAACAGCCTATAGGCTGATTTAGCAACAGAACGGCAACGTCATTTGACGACGGCGCGTGCAAATTAAACAGCTGGCCTGACCAATGGCAGGGAGGCAAATTGGGCACCGGAAGTCGAGTTTAGTCCTTTCCGCGCGCTTTCCCGTCATCAAATGACGTTCCTGTCCTGTTGCTATAAAATCAGTCTAATTTACACGCTGCGACTTGATTACTGAGCCAGTGTCTCTGCCTAAACAAATTTGCCGAGAATATTATCAGCTTAAAATTGAGCCAAATTATAAAACAAGGCAGTTCACGCAAAACTCTGCACCGTCGTCGTGGTAATTGTATGAGCTCGTTAGTAGAGTTATTACGCACGGCACTAATTCTGGATAAGTGACGGGGTCGTTAAAAAACCGACGATTTGGTGGGAAACGCGGGCCGAAAACCACGTCCCCAAGTAGTAATAGGGAGGCTCCCTTTTCGAGTAATCCGATTTCAGTCATTCACATTTTATAGAAGCCAATCTAATCTGCGTTTTTGTTTGTTGGTATGTGCGCAGCCGATCAAAGTGACCGTTTTGGCCTTTTTCATGTTAAATTGAATTAGACATAGGTAATTCAAAGAAATAAATGGAAAAAAGAGAGCCCATAAGCCCCCTGAAAATAGTAATTTTCTAAAATCTAAGAGCAAGCGTCAAGACACTAGTGGACTTGGCCTGGCCAGTGCCTTAATACGCATGAGCATAACCATATCACCTGTGCAAATAACATTCTTGTCCCCAGAGCCCGTCTTTTCTTGGTCACGTGGTCTTTTACAAATTAAGCCGAGTGGGTCTGGGGACGAGATTGGGCAGATCATACAACATTCTCCACCATTTTCACGGTTCCCAGGGCTGCGAGCCTTGCGAGCCTTTTGCTCAGCGCCGCGCTGACTAAGGCTACGTGCAAACGGACGCAACAACTCCCAAGTTGGGAGTTGTTGGCCAACAATGTTACGTCCGTTTGCACGGGGTTAAAAGTATGACCGGTTTCAAACTTTGCGCAACAAAACGCAACAACATCCAACAACATGCAACAGGGTGTGCGCATGCAAACAAACAGACGCAACATGTAACATCCAACAATGTTGGGAGCTGTTGGCCAACAATGTTGCGTCTGTTTGCACGCAACCTAAAGGATCGCAGCTCTGGGAAAGAGAATTATTCTAGAACCCAGAGCCCTTCTTTATTGGGCATGATTATGGACGGGTTCGAAAGAGTGAGCTCTGGTGTCGAGAATGAGCATAGAGGCCTTTCAAGTTGTTTGTAAAAAGAGAATGTGCTTTTCATATTTCGAATTTACTTTTGTAAATGTACTTATTTGATTACATTAAATTGAGTAAACCTTTTTTAACCAAATCACTGGCGCCGAATGTCTGAGCGGGCACAAATAGTCAGCCAATAAGGGACTTGGGGCGGGTTTAGATACAGTTTTTGACGTGACCATATAAAAACGTATGATATTAACAACGTTTGGCATGTTCAACAAAATCTTTTTCTTGGCGCAATTATCATTATGAAACGAACACGGTATTTACAGCAAATTTTGTCGTCTCACTCGGATCCTACGACTATGGGAAAGCTCGTGGCGTGTCTTGTTCGTGGTAACAAAATTTCGGAGGTAGAACGTTTACTGCAGTGTCTTCCCAACACCAAAGAATACAACAACAACGAAGACATCACAAGAGCTAGAATTGCTGTTGCGTGGCACAAAAAAGACGTAGAAAAAGTTTTCAAACTTATTGAGGTGAACTCTTGAATGATATCGTCATTTTCAAACCAGTTCCCTCGAAGTATAGATGACATGATAATGTTGCAGTTATTCGAACGGTTCAGTGTTCGTTTCGTACGCAATGTACAAACTATTGTTCATTTCTGTTTAACTTGTTTTTTTTTTTCGCTGACCTAGGAGGGAAGTTTTTCCAACGGAGAAGATCTAATCGAGATATGGGATGAAGCGCATTTTTATGAAAGAAAATGTCATACTCCAGTGCAGAGATATCGCCTTCGACAAAGGTTTGTTAAAAACAGTTTTTTGATACCACACGCCGCTTGATATACCGTTGAGTTTCGGATCAATTCTTATTCACAGTGATATTGTACGTGCGGTTCAGAATGTTTTGAAGTTCTTGTTAGTACACTTTGAAATGGATGCCCTTGTCGTAGAGGTGTTTTGTAAATAAGTTTGCTTATGTCAATACACTTTATGCTTCATTAAAAGGGATCGGCCATAATACAGTGTACGTGCCTTTGAAAGTTTAAGTTTCATTTTTTTGCTGCTAAATGTGGATCTATCATTCGCTTACATTCAATTACAATTCCACGAAGAAAGGTTTCGTGGCATAGTGTGAAGTGACTGATAGTTGTTTTGAGAATCTGTTTTTATTTATAGACTAGTCTTAGATTTAAGCGCTGATAAACGATACGCAGCTAGACGTTTTTACAGCTGGTTCTCATGATGGCAACACATTCTTTCAATCCGCTTTCGTCCTTTACCTATTGCGCTTTTCTTTAAAGAGCGCAAATATTTTATTACACAGGAATTGCAGATTTCATTATTATAAAATAAAGCAAGAAAAAATCAAATGATATACCATACCGGTTTGAACCGACTTTTATTAAAGTGCTGTCAATTGCTCACAACTGATACTACATAAGCAAAAAGGTAAAATTATTTTCTCATCTTTTCTGCTGGTAAAAGGTGTCATAACATTTTTCTCGCAACTTCCAAAGGACCTTTTGAATGATCTGTAGGGTTTTTACCGTGAGAACTTTATGTACTTGCAGTTCGCGCCATTTTGCCCTCCGTTAATTTTATAGACATCAGGCAAAGGCAATACCCCTCCTTTTTCCCTTTTTTTATCAGAATGTTCATTTTTCGAGTTGAGCGCCCTGGCCGTTCTCATTTTCTGAGCAGTTTCAGCTTGAAAATGTTCTCAAGGATGTTCTTAAATTTCAATAACGGAAATCTTATAACTTAAAAGCTCCATATAGACAAGATAAGACAATGATTACAACTTTTCATTAATGAAGTGTACAAGTACAATGTAAATGTATTATTGACCATACACGATAGGAATATGTTGAAAGAACAAAATTTTACACGCATTTTGATTCCATGTAAGACATTATGTAAACCAGATTTTCTGGGTTTAGGAAAGTAAAAGCAGTGATAAAATAAATTGCTCGCCTCTGAGCCTTGGGTATCATTAGCATGTTCTTAATATTTTGGCAAATTTCAGGCCGAACGTTCTTGTAAAAAAGGTTCTTAATAAAAAAGAGTGTATGCATATGCCTTAAAGTGAATCCCGCGACATAGAGGTGTCATGCTTGCTTTAATAGTCTCTGTACGGTGTCTGCCTTCTCGTTCATAGCGAACAGAGGGAGACACGCTCGGACCACGTTACTCGAAACTCAAAGGCCGCGCGGTTGTGCAAGAGCCACACGTCAACTTCTCAAGGGCTTTTAATTCTGGAAACTTTTATTATTTTTTAGTCAGCCAATCAGAGAACAAAACATTAATAGACCTAGAAATGATTAGAAAAATTTTCCAACGGGTTAAACCCCCCCAAAAATATATATAGCCGGTGTACAGTCCGCCCCCCTCCCCCATGCCGCCATTCTGAAGGGGAGGGTGTGGCTGTATGATGCTAAAAATAGCATGCGACCTTATGTTAATGAGATTCCACCACATTTTGTTTGTGGCATCATTGGAGTCAAAGTATTGTTCTCCATGATTATGAGATTCCAGGAGACCTAACCGGTTCTTACTATAGTGCTTGTGATGCGCGTGTGTATTTAGTTTGTTATAGTTGATAGAGTCACTAGGTTTGCAAGAGCCTTCAAAGGATGATACCCTGATTCAAATGATCGCTGTTTCTGGGATAAGCTCAAATTACCGTTGAGGCAGGGATTGGAGCGGCTGAGAGTAGGCGAACCTCAGAAAAAGCCGACAATTCGGGACCCCACGACTGGTTTTCCCGCGAACTGACGTCTGAGAAACGAGCGCAGAAATTCCATACTGATGACGTGTCACCACCCAATCTGGGTTAGCAAATTTTCCACGCGGCAAAAACGTGACCCAGATCTGGCTACTGAATTTAGTATATTCTGTGTTCGTTCCTCAGACGTCTCAGGCTAAAAGTCAGATATATGACCATCATTGTTCTTGATGGTGACCACCCTCAGTTAGGTCATCCCAATAAATGTTTCGTTTCCCATCGCTCGACCGATCCATTTTTTTCGAAAATTTAAAAAAAATCCAGATTCACTAGTCAAAGAAGCAGGTACTTTAATTTACAAGCACACGATCTTGTTTGTTAACAGCAATTGGTATGGTGTGATGTCCTTGTCTTTAATTAACATCGATACCTCGTGTTTATGGCATCTGATTATTATCTTACAGATTAAATGTGAGATTTAATATGCAAAAGAAACTGGAACACAAAGTTTTCATTCTTTTTTTTGCCCGACCGACCAACCCACCATCACAAGAGACAGGGCGATGGGAAACGAAACATTTTATTGGGATGGCCTTATGAAAAAGCAGGGGACTGTAAACAGTCTTAAGAAAGAGAAAAACATTTCGTTTACACCTATGAAACACTTGCTTCACAGTCTTTATTATGCATCATCACTGTCTTCGATCCTTCTTAGAAACGTGCCTCCCCAAAGCATCTGCCCATCTGGTGTTCGTAAAAAAAGAGGAATGCCCAGATATATCAGGCAAGGATTGCAGGCATGGTTCAGAGAACACGGCCCATATCCAAACCACGCTGAAAAAGAGATGCTGGCAAAGAAATACGACATCACTCTTGGCCAGGTAACAATGTTATATCGTGGCAGTATTGAAAATTCCAATCTTGAATGTTTTGATTCACGTTCAAAATTAGTTCAAAGTACACTTGTAAATTCAGCTAAGGACACTCTTTTATGTGGCACTTGGAGAGCAGAAAATAGTAGCAGCCATTTCAATTTTAAAGGCACGTATACAGTTAACATTGGCTTAGTGGACAACTCAGTAAAACGTTTCCATTCTTATCTTCCCACTTCTTTTGTTATTTTACCTCAGCTAAAGAACTGGTTTGCGAACTCCCGAAGACGTCTGCGAAAAGAAGAGCCTAAATTTCCAAATGTCAAAGATCCTCGTAAAAAGGGAGACCCCACTTCCCCAAATAACCAGACAGCGACATATTTTCCGTCATTTTCAAGAGAAGAATCGTTTGTTAGGCAAGCCTCAACAACCTGTTCAAACAATACAACACAGCACTTGACACATGAGGTGCCGTTAAGTGATCAATCACCATGGAAACAGGAGAACCTCACATCACTTGACCAATCAAGTTCGCCCTCCTCGCCGATTGGATCGCTATGGAAAACAGACGACGGTATCCCAACGGTGGATCAGTGGAGTCCTCACAGTTTTCCCTCGAATGAAATTGAGGACGTGCCACCACCACAAAGGTATCAGAGCAGTTTACAACGCCAGGTTGTCATTGGGAGGGAGGGTGGGGCAGGGATAGGCGTAAATGAAGGATGAGGGCACTGCTAGTACTTGCTTCACGCAGCTTCTCTTTGTCATTTCGTCACGCAACGCGTCTTTGTAAGTTCCTTTTGGGAGGAGCGTTGTGTGACATGACAAAGAATAGCCGTGTGGGAGAAGTTGCCTGTTTAGATAAGAACGTTTTATCAACAAAGTGTAAAACAACTTGTGTTCCCACTCACATTTGACTGACATGGGTGTTAAAAAATACAGTTGAACCTATAATATTAAGCGGCCATCCTCGGGGTTCCGGCAAATAGAGTTTGGTCGCTCAATAGAGGTTCGTCATAATTTGTTCATAATTCGTTCATATAATCTTCAGCAGAGACATCACATCACAAACAACACGCAAAGGAAGCGGCATTACTGCTCTACAATCGGTCAGCATCTTCTTTAAACGACTATATTTTCCTTCGTCATATTCGTGAAATGAAGCCAAAAAGGGTGACAGCGTTTGCTTCTCAGTTGTAAGGCTTTAATGCTTGTAACGACGGCGGTCGGAAAGAACTGAACACGACTTCTGGTGCTTGTCTGCCATTTCCAGCCACTGATCACCTCGCTTTTTATATCTGAGTGCCCCGCCGTTACTGTCGTCACGTTGTTTCTAGTAAATGTGCCTGCTGCACAGCGGTGCTTTGTGTCGTCATGCAACGCTCCTCTCAAGCTGTGGGGAGGCGCGTTGCGTGCATGCATAACAACGAACGGCTGTGGAGCAGACTAGTGGTACCGAGGCAGACATTTTTTCTATTTCTTTCCCTTTTTAGGTTCAACACCAATAACGTTAACCCAGCGCCTCTATTAATGTGGAACAATGCATTACGCTATACAGAATTAAACCCTGTGATTGCGGGCGCACCGGTTTTTGTGCATGGTGGACCGAATCGGTTACCGTGGTTACAGAACGTGGTCGTATTTCCTCGGATCTCCGCAATAGCTCTCGATGTCAACGGGTTCCCAGTTAGCCTTGATGTTCCGCATAATTTTGGCCAAAGCAGCACCCTTTTTGGTTATGACCAGGTAATTAATATCTGCCCAGTGTAGTGGTGAGGTGGGCTAGACCTTCGCGTCGGGTAAACACGTATAATGGCGGCCTCAATTAGTACTTAAGCCTAATGCATTGACGTTCAAATTAATTACATTGTTTCATTAAAAAAAAAAAGTTTTCATTTGTAGAGGCTGAAAAGACCTGAAAAATGTCTGTTGGCGAACTCAATAAGGGGAAATTTTGAGTTGAAGCTTCAGGGACGATTAAAAAATTCAGCGCAAAATGGCGGGCTTAGTTTCTGATTGAAGAACTTCGGGAGCATTTGTGTTAAAAATTTCTGAAAATAAAACAAAAATTCCTGACAAAGGGGAAACGGAGGGAGAAGGAGTTTCTCTTTAGCCCCCTAAGTCCCACACACCCAAACCATTTTTTTTAATCACTCCTGTAGTCCCGGCTGCGATTAGCCCAACTGCAAAACAAATTAATAGGCCCTTTGCAGCTAGCCATTCTTGTGGTACAAAACCACCGTGCTGGAGAGCAAAAGTCGCACGACAAACAAAAAAAAGTTACCATTTAAGATTATGTATGCCTTTTGTGAGTGTCCTGTCCCAGTGCGACTTTAGCTCTCCTAGCTGCAAAGGGCCTATTGAGAGGTGAAGCATCAAGTTTACGTCAAACGGCAAACGCGAATTCGTACCACGTGACCAAGTTTCCCCTTTACTCGTCATTTACTGTTCATTATTTCTTCGCATAAATTAGTAGTTTCACAAATATTTTTTCCATAAGAATTGTTTTAGTGAGCTTATCTGCTCATTTTCTACTTTGAGAAAATCTCAACTTGAATCTGACGTTTGCCATTTGGTTTGCCGTGTACAGGTGAGGAAGGTCAAACTCTCTAATACAATCTCTAATACTAATAGTCTGATCACAGATTTAAAAAGCATAAGCTTCGAAACCAAATGGGTCTAGAACTGAGATTTGTGTAAACAGAGGGGAATCGAAGAGACTGCGGAGTCTAGAGGCGTACCTTTCCTTGTTGCAAAAGGTTGTAAACGGCTGTAAAACTCTAAGATGTCTTTCAAACGTCGCATTCTTACGTCTCTCTTCTATCAGTTAAAGTAGCAATGATTTCAAGATGGTATTGAAAACTTTTAAAGAAAACTTTGAATGGAGCGGGAAAAAAATAGAGAGAGATAGGGGGAATACTTTCTCCCAGGCTCATTGAAGTGTTCACTTGAGGAAATGATTGGAAACGTGTCTCAACTGTTTTGCAACTAGCTAGTTGTGTTTCCCATTTTTTTTCTTGCATTATTGGTAGCTGTTATGAAAAAATGCTTTGTACATGAGCCAAAAGTTTATAGTGAAGTATTTAACTCAACTCAGCAGTGCGATCATTTAAAACACAAATTAAATGATCAATTCCAAGTTAATGCCAGAAGTTTTAAATTTTCGTCTTTTCTAGGGGAACGTCAGAAGCTTCGAGTCCTTGACCTGTGAACGTGAAGTCTTGCCAACCAGCGTTTATGACCCACCATTGTGATGTCGCGTTCAAGTTTTAACTCCAGTTCCAGTTGAGATTATGAATCTGATGAGCAATCATCAGTTTTAAAAGGTCGCGGGACAACCACTGAATCGATTCAAACAGTGTTCAAATTTCTCGTATATTTATTATACCATTTTAACTGCCCGAGTTAAAGGCTTATTTGATGTGAAAAATCTGTTTAAAATTTTCAACCGTTGTTGTGTTCCTGAGGCAGTTTCAAAAAGGACGTGCTCTCTGTTTTACTATTGTAATTACTATTTTAAATTTATATGGAAAACACTGAGCGTCGCCAGACGAAGCTCAAATAGTTGAAAACCATCAGTTACCATGCTGGGTAGCTACGTTGAAATGTCAAGTTGCGGGCAATTTTGTTGTGTTGGGAAATATCCTTTTTAAAGTTTAACTAAAGTATAGCTCAAGTGGCCTCTAGGGACGCCATGGGCGACACGTCCCTGAGGTTGGAAACGATTTTTGAAGGCAAATTAGGCCACATAGCTGCTTCACGCAACCATTACGAAGACTGCAGAAATTATCCTGTCACAGGCTCTCAGATCGTAGGGAAGTCGCAAAAACAGGGTCAAGGAAAGATAGGACACGCGGGATCTGGAAAGGTGGGCGGTGACCTGTCTCTCCCCAGCCCTCGTGCGTTTTTCGCGTCAGCTTTCTCGATCTCTGCACATTGTCAGAGGCTGTTAACTGAGGTGATCTTACACGGGACGATTCGCAACTACGATTTTTAGCGCAACACAGTGCTGCAATGTTGGAACAATGTTGCAACCATTCGAAACAATGTCACAACAATGTTGAAACGCTGTGTTGCGCGAAAAATCGTCGATGCGAATTGTTTCGTGTAACATCAACTTTAGATTCCAAGACGAGTACGACTACGAGTAAGAGATTTTCTCAATACTAAGTAGCGCGCGCGCGCGCGTGAACCAGCCTCATTTTGGCGGAAAAACGTGATAGCCGTCGTCATTCTACTACGAGTTTTAGCGAGAATGTCGTAGTGGCGGGAACAAGTTAACGATCTGGAAAGGGCTCAACCTCCTTCAATAAAGATAACAGTGCTACTTTTTTCTGGTCAATCAAAAGTACATGACGCTTTCCGGGGTGTCTGTTTCTTGGGAATCCGCGAAAAAACTTCGGCAGTCAAATCTGACTCGCAGTCGTTCTTGTCCTGGAATCAAAGGTCTCTTCAATTGGGACTAAATCTTGGAGCCTGGAACAGGCTACAGCGACATCAGTGACATCAGTGAGACAAGAAGCGCTCGGGAAAATAATTTGCGCTGTCATTAGCCTTTGCGTAGGCAAATCCTCACCCTCTCCCCGCCCCCACTAAGAAACAGCAAGAGGAAGAAGGTATTACTACATGTGGCCTAACTTTTCCCTTCTAAAACTACTGAAATTGAAGTTGTCTCAAAGCTGTAATATCTACTACTTAATTGGCCAGCCACCGAACACTTCTCTACCGGCTCATGATAGCTAACATCACCAAATGTTAATAAAGAGACTTGTTTGATTAGTGTTCATTCTCAGAAGTTATATAATTGTTTTCCATTTCACGGCACTTGACAAGTGCCGTATAAACGTATGCCTCAAATTTTAACACAATGACACAATTGATGAAGTTTTGTTTTGCAACATTGCAGCAAAACGAGTTGAATAGTGGTGTTGGGTGTTTTACCAACTGCGAATCAGTCATGCACGTTTGAGAACAAATCATTAGCCTTGCTTTCCTTTTCTGAAGTCTAAAAATGACCATTCCCACATAGAAAACCGGTAAGGGCCGATGGTTTTAAGAGAGATTTAAAGTCACATTTACAGCAAACGACAAAGAAACGTGAAGTTGTACCACGAGAACAAGTTTTCCTTTAACTTGCGTTTTACTGTTCATTACTTGTACCCCAAAATTAGTAGCTTCACGTTAGTTTTGTCTGTAGCAATTGTTTTGGACTGTTTTCTATTTTAAGAAATTCTCAACTTGAATCTGGCGTTTGCCGTAAACGTCACTTTGAATCTCCCTTTTATCCAAGCCGTAAGAACAAGTTCGTTAACATTGCAAAAAACAACAACAACAATAAAAGCATTACATAAAAATAGCGATACAATTTAAATTTCAGCAAGAATAGCTTTCGTAGTTTATATTTACAAAAACAAAAACAATCTGAAATAATGCAATCAGCAAAGCTAACTGTAGCCGCGTAGAAGCAACCTAAAAGCCTTACGTATGCAAACAATGTTGCTAGAGCGAATGCTGCGCTAAAGAATTCAAACAAAACACTGTTGCATCGATGTGCAAGAAATCCCTGCCACCTGGTTTCAAACCTCTCGACTTCAATTTCTCGGTGTCGCATCCAAAAGCTGCTGTTCCTACAAACCCTGCCAGATTTGAATGTGGAAATGTTTCTCTGAAAGCCAAGCACTCGGCATTGTCATAACCATACGTCATGCTTCCGCGAGAAAAACATGAAAACGTCAAACTAAAACTGTTTTCCTTGGGCAACCCGCTATTTTCAATTCTTTGAATAGACTCATGAAGATTCTCGAAGGATTCCACTCTGTTGCTACCGGTAACAACTGTAGAAGAGGATTGTATACTGCCAGCCAACACAAGACCAATGATTTCACGGGATGTAACCTCTGAGTTGTAGAACAGGTAATTATCACTGTAGCCACCGACAATCACCACCTGAAACACAAAAGGCAAGTACATCAAAGGATTAATGCGAGACACCCTCTCTGGAGAGATTAGAATATACCCCGCCACGACTGGCTAGCCAATTCCTTAGGTAAGAGGCTTCGTTACAGTAGCACCCCGACACCCCGAGATGACGTGAGGCTTTCTAATACAGTTACAGCTATTTCGAGAAAGGTTGTCGGAAAAAGTGCACGCGACAATCCCGGAAGGCAATGTGGGTGGTGTTGAGTTTACTGTTCTTCAAAGAAATTTGAAAGAATTGGCACGAAAGGCCATAAAAAATGTGTTTGCGTGTGCTAAAGGAAAGCAACAAAGTAGGTTCGACAACTACAGTCGTCAGGAAGAGTGTATCGACCATATCCCATATTACCTTTCGGGATTGTCGCGTGCACATTTTTTCCGACAACCTTTCTCGAAATAGCTGTATACAAAATCTGCTGTATCGTTTGCAATGATATGTATTTTGAGCAGTTCACATAATGATTATTTTATTGCCTAGTCAAAAACCTTCTTCTTCGTATTCGATTTTAAAATTTTAAAAAGGCGTTCAGGTTGTGAGGACGGCGCAAAAAGATGTGAGCAGGCCGGGAATAACAGCGAGGGGCCGGGGTAGGGTGGGAGATGAGCCTCATCCCTCTACCCCTCCTTATTCTCCCCTCCCCCCGCTCTCAGACTTAAGGCCGCACTCCACTATCGGAATACTTTCATCAGGAACAACACAGGGCTTGAATAAAAACTAGACATACCACCTTGTTCATTTTGACATTTTGCTTACCCGGGGCATACCGGATAGCTTTTCATGTCAACACGAAACTATCCAGTATAGAATGAACACCTGATCACACTGCGCCAAAGAGTATCAGAGAACGCTATCCGATATGTGGAGATCCACTTTCAAGATCGCCGCGGCGCTACTTCGCTCCGTTACAGAAACCGTGCTATGGTTTTCCAGCGCAACAGCGGTCTGCAAAACTGAGGGAAGTGAGACGTTGTGGCCTTCGTTTTACGTCTACAAATGGTTGGACTTTTTTTCCCTTCTTGGGTGCGAATTCAAACCTTTAGCCTCACAGAACAGTCTGTGTGGTACACAAAAGAACCACTCTAAAAGAACTGTTGTTCTTGATCATCCGTGACAACAGGCACTTTTGTTCCGCAGGTCTCTCAATCTCCCTCTCAACTTTATCCATGACAACCGCAGATTGTTTACAAATGCTATAGAGACTAGTGCGTGAAAATATACTGTAGTTGAAAGGGGAGGTGTGCGGAAATATTTTACATTTAAGCCAATTTAAACGGTCCCCAAAGGGTTTTTTGGGATCCTGAAACTCGGGATTCGGGATCTGAAAGCACAATGGGGACAAGATTCGGGATTGAAATTATACGGGCTAGATTGGATGTCAGAAATAACCATCGGGATTACGGGATTGCACGAAGATTTGGGTCGGGATAACGGGATTGAACAATCATATAAGGGACCCTCAATTTAAGTAACCAATTCAATGAAACTCACATCCTCGCCATATTTTGATCTTAAAGCCACGGTCAAATTTGTAAGCTTCCCAAGTGACAGTGGGTGGGCCAGAACAATCACTAACTTTACGGGGAGGCTCATGTCGGGAAGAAACGACTTAACGCCACTTATCTTCTTATACTTGTTGCGAAGAGGGATATAAAAATCTCGGACTTCAAGTCCATCACAGCGAGGAAACATCATAAGTGATAACCCTTCGGAATTTGCTGGAGGAGGAGTTCCAGAACCGATCACTCCAAGACCAGTGCAGCCAATGAACGGACAGTTCACTGGAAGGCAGTTTTGTATCGACAACAAAAATCTTTGAATAAACGCTGTGCTAGACGATGGAAATGCGCCTGAGAAGAGCAGTAAAGCTCTAGGTTCAATAAGCTGTCGTTTCATGAAGTCAAGCACGTCTTCCGAAAATTCAGCAAAGTTTGATTCACTTGGAGATAAATAAACCACGCAGTCCCTTCTTGATCTTCGAATCCTTTCCACTGTGTCCCGCCATAGACGACAAACTCTTGCAGCTACAGCTATGAATCGTCCTGGGAGAAATCGAAGAATAACCTCCACTATTTCAGGTATTTCCCAAATGGCCTCCTTGTCCGCCATCTTGAAACTTAAGTTGGCTCGGTTGCACAGCATAAGGCCAGGTCACGTACTAAAATATTGCCTTGTGAGTTTTAAAGAGAGAAGATGCATATAAATTTCCTCCATCCTTACTTTGAATCAAGGGTGGAGTGCGACGTAGTCACCTCTGACGGATACTCTGCCACCAATCTTATTAGTCTGGATTTCAGAGAACGTTCTCGAGGGTTTTTAGCCGCTCATTTTATCAAGCCTCCAGCAATCTTACTCTTCCAACTTCCTTTTCCAGTTCACGTGGAGTCCATGGTGATTAAACCCAAAGTGGGCTCACAGATTTCATCAGGCATTGCCATTCTGGTGGCAGGAATTGCAAATAAACATACCTCTACAAGAAAAAGAGACCAGAGAACAACGCCCTCGTCTCTCAGTAAGAAGAAAAGCAAAAAACCTGGCATCCTTCTGGCTGGCACTAACAAGGTAGAATCTGGAGCCCATGTGGAATATAAACTTGGTGCCCCCACACCCCCTATGCTGATGAGGTCATAAGGAAGAAGTTATCCCATCAAGTAAAAAAAAACAAGTCTTTTTTACAGATGCTTCAGAAATACTTTGTACGCTGTTTACAAAGATCAAATTATTTACTGACACAGCTACCCCTTTGGAGCTGACTTTTGGAGTCCTCTCAGAAAATCTCATCAATGAAATAACTGGTGAGGGGGTGGGTGGGGAGGAGCTTAAATATTAAACGGGATATTAAAGAGTAAAACAGAAAGTGGGCAGCTCTGGTGTAGCTCTAATTAAGCCAACTCTAAAATGAGATGATACAAATGTATTAGCCTGATTAATATTGTTTGCACCACTAGCCCTGTGCTGTCAGATAGCATTTTTGTTAAACCCTGTTTGGTTTGGGGTTCAGGATGAGATTAAAACAAATGTCGCCCTTAGGGGAAGCGGTTGGTGAAGTTCACGAGCTCGATGCAGTCACAGAGATGGCCTCCAAGGGGGGGGGGGGGGGGGGGAGGGGTACTCTTGTGTTAATTGGTAGGGATGATCACATAGACATCTGCTTTAACTTTTTACTAACATTTACTTTTTCTTGGGTAATGTTGCTTGCCCCGAGGGCAGTTAGCTCGTACTTAAAAATGTTAACCCAGGAACTTACTCCACTCACTAGCCCTGAGTTAATGGACAGCACCTTTGTCAGGCCCTGGGGTTGAGTTTTGGTGAGAGCAGTTCTTTGTACTATTTTAAACTGGACATCAGAAATTTGTCTTTTATTATTTCCTTTTAGGCAGAAGCTAAGAACCAAACATTAACTGCATCCAGCACATCTATAACAGATGCATCCATTTTTAACCACAGTTATGAGACTGAGGTGACACCCACTACAGTGAAAAATGACCATTCCCACTTGTTTACTCAAGTTGCTTGGCTGAGTGACGGTAAAGGCAAAAATTTCCATCTTTATAACAAAATGTTCCAGGAGAGAAGTCCAGTCCAGGGATGCGAACATGTAGGGATGTCTGATGTTGAGCAGAAGGAATTTCAACGGCTTTACTGTCTGCATAATGTTACTCATGTGGCAATAAAGATTGCAAGACTCTGTGGGTCTTCTGTGGCTGCGATTGGAAAAGTTGAAATATGGGGTCAACCATCAGCTCATTGCAAGCCAGAAATTTTGGAATATGCCTTAGGTATTCAGGAAAAAATTTATTCTAGAGTCAACATAAAGGCTGGTTGTTACAATAAGAAACATGACAAAGCTGGTGAGGAAAGTAAACTTAAGTCTGTGTTAGGGAATCACGGTGATTCAATCCCAGAAGAATTCATTGATCCAATCACATGTGAAATTATGATAGTACCGTTGTTGTTGCCATCTGGCCACAATATCGATGCAGAAACTCTTGAAAAGCATGTCACTGTGGAAAGGACTTGGGGAAGACTACCATCTGATCCATTTACTGGAAAAATGTTTTCAGATTCATGTAAACCAGTTCCTAACAGTGCACTTAAAGTTAGAATTGACAAATTTTTGTTGACATCAGGTTTAAATACACCTGGTTATGGGAGAACTGTCGGAAGAGATACACGTGTCAGTTTATCGAAAGACAGTAATCCAAACCGTAGCCCTTTCTTGAAAATGACTGGCAAAGACAGATCACCAGCGGAACCATACAAGAATGTTGATCACATTAAAAAGGAGGTTAAAAAAGGACAAGAACTACTCACAGAAAAGTTTCCTAAGAACAACTTAAATTGTGGTCTACATACATCAGAAAATAAAGGTATGTACATCAGTAATACCTGTCAATAAGTCTGTACCATCCCTAGTGGTTGATAGACAGACAGGCAGACAGGCAGTACAGCTACAGTTTGACTATAGTTTGCAGGAAATAAGGGGTGTCACTGGTGAAGTACTTGTGAGAGGCAACTGAACAAAATTCGGGTTGTGCAGTTTGTCTAATACTGCTTGTAGCCCATCTATTCACTAAAAACCTTGGGAGTTTTTATTCACACAGTTTGCGCAAGCCATTGGCAAAACCATTTAGTCAAAATTGGATTTTTCATTGGGCTCACTCCCTTGTGCCTCACATATTGCAGCTTTGCCACTTGCTCCTCACTTGTGTGTTATGTTTGCTTCCTCAGTAACTTTGCAGTACAGCAGTAATTATATGGGTACTGGTAGTTCTGTTAATGACCTTTTGTCTGGGTTTTCAATGAAAATTTTTCACAACTGGCTGCCAATGGTGGAATGGCAGCTGTGACCAGAAAAAAGGTCTAAGGTGTGCATTTCTTTAAATCTTAACATGCAGCAGTAAGATGCCATAGAGGCGGTCAGGGGCAGATCTAGGGGGAGGGTACAGGGGGTGCTCACCCCCCCCCCCCCCCCCCCCCCACTGAGAAGGCTCCTGGCAACTGGTATTCTGCAAAATATGTATGATATGTATTCTCAGCTGTTCACATTATGAACTATTGCCTAGTCAAAAGCCTTCTTGTTCGTATTCGTTTTTAGAATTTTTTTTATGTCACCAGTCAGTCACGTCATTCCTTAGTGGTGCACCCCCTCATAAGAAAAATCCTGGATCTGCCCCTGGTGGTGGTAGACCACAGGTAGCCAGCCAGGTTTTATTGAACTACTACCTTGTAGCATTCTCCTTACAGTATATAGCTGGGTTATATTTTGAAACAACAAATACTTATCCTGTTAAGTTTGTGCTTCTTTGAATGAAGCTCAAACAAGCTCACTGGCTGACTGGTACCAGCTGGTAAGAAGCATTTGCTTGTAGCGAGTTCAGCACAAAATGTTAGGGCCAAAATAATGTCAGGTTTGACCTTTTTTAGAGGCACTTGTTGAACTTGGCCATGAAGAAGCTGTGTCCATGAGTCTTGATTCAGCAGTTCATCAGACGCTCCAAGGATTGCAAGTGTTCACCAGGAAAAAGAAAGATGATCATGATAAACCGGCACTCACACAAGCCTCCATCACACAACCAAGTACTGCTTATAGTGATTAGATCATTAATTTTTATTTACCTTAATCTTTTAAGTCCCAGGAGTGACCACATCAATTTTCTCCCAACAACACCCATAGACAATCAAAAGAACAGGTTATGAGAATCAGTAAAATAATCAGCCAAGGGAAAATACTTTTATATTTGTATTTTTTAAAGGAAATGTAAGGGAAATTGTATGGGAATATGGGAGCTTAAAGGGTTAAGACTATGGATCAATTACTAACCACCTACCCCTCCCCTAAGTCAACATTAATGCTTACTTCTCACTTAGGGCAAAATGTTGGGTTAGGGGAGGGGTAGGTGGGCAGTTTCCCACCGTTTGTGAGGATATTGGATTGTAAACAATGACCCGCCTCCCTCCCACTCAAACTCAAACTCAAATTAATAAGCGCCCACCCCCGACCCTCCGTCTGGTCCCTCCCAAACAAAAAACATTGAATAAGTACTAATAAGAGACTTGCCCGAAGATGGAGTTTTCTTCGGAGTATTTTACAGAAACCTTGCTTTGTTACATCTTCGCGTTTTATCATTACCATTTATTGCATTGTTGCGAAATGAACGTACTACACTTGCTGAAAATGGTGAAAATTTAATAAGCGCCTAACCTCGAATGAGCGCCCACTTCGAATAAGCGCCCACTCTTGAGGTCCAAAAATTTAATGAGTGCCCAGGGCGGTTAATCGAGTAAATACGGTAGTCCTTTTTGTCCAAATAGTGGCCAATGTATAAAACTCACAAAAATTCCAAAATTCTAAAATATAAAAGAAGAGGTACCTGGCAAAAAAAACCAAAGTGACTTATTATTCACACTCTTCAGAAGCCCAAATGAGAAACGTTTTATTTCAAAAACAAACTCCGTACTGCTAAGTAATATACATGAATCGTCTCCGTTTTCACCCTCCTAGCAATCTTTACAACACACAGGTAGTCAATTAAACAGTCTCATCGATAGGTACTTAGTGATAAATCCATTGCCACTTGGGTAAAGAACGTTTTCTTTTAAAAAGTGAGTATGTGACTCCAGCACACAAATTGCTTCGGAAGCTTAGCGGTCCTAAGTGCTCTCCGATGTCGGCTGCACGTCATTTTGGCCTTTATCCCCTTTCATTGCATATACTAAGGGCCTATTTACATGGAGGTGGGGGACCCCAGGTAGGTGAGGTAACCTGCTTAGGTGGGGTAACCCCCCCTGTCCATATAATCTCCCATTTTAATTTGACCACATTTAGATGAAAGTTGGGGTGACCCACCACATGTTACCTCACCTAACTGGGGTCCCCCACCTCCATGTAAACAGACCCTAAGTATGAAGTATTCGCCGCCGCCCCTGGTAAGCTCAGTTGGAGTAGCACCGGTCTGCTGAGCGGGAGGCTGTGAGTTCAAACCCCGGCCGGACCAACAACCAACTGGTCTTGCCCTTTCTCACCTCAGTCCAGTACGCGTCATTGGGCGGTGACGTTAAAATAGAACCGTAGGCCTTATCTCCTTCATGCTTGTAGATCAGTTGGAAGGGGAAGTAAAAAAACACTCTGACATTGCCGTTCGAAAGAGTAGGGTCGTAGGCCCCGGTGTCATGGTCTATCTGACGTCTGGGTGGGAAGGGTGAGATATCAAACGTGGACTGAAGCGGCCGCATAGTGCGCCTGTACATGCTGGCGTCCGATCTCACCTCTTCAGTTGTTTCGTGATTTAACGTTTGGCTGGAAGCGAGGAAATTTACACCATTTTTTTATTTATTCTCTCTTATCAGATCGGAAAAGGACGGCACCACAAGCATCGGAAACTTTGATGCATGCCATCAAGAAAAAGTCAGTTGTACTATGTACGTCGTGTGGTAGGGATTTGTCCGAGGAGTCTATATTTCACCTGCCTTGTGGACATGTTATGTGTAGATCATGTCTTCTAAATGTGACGCAACAGAAAGACAGTGAACATGAATGTATCAAGTGTGGGGCTAAGTTTAAGCAAGTGGATGTCGTTCGCGTGCACAATAAATAAGGTACTTTAGTGAAAGAGTAATGTATTATTAAACAAAATAAAACATCTGAAATGAAAATATTGATGTCAAGGAAACCGGCGTGCAGAATCCAAACACCGTGAATAACTAGAAAAAATAAAATAAAATAGATCTCTGGTTACTTTATCCCGAATTTGTGCCTAAACAACAATTAAAAGTTTTTGTCTAACTTCCATACTTAGTTCTTTAACATCTGTTATCCTCGTATACCGAGTTTCCTCGAATAACAGTCGGGGGCGATTATTTCTTTTTTCGCATCAAAAGGGGCCATTATTCGAGGGAAGGCGGTTATTTCAAATATTGCTCACTGGAAGTCGCGCCCTAAATATTTTGTTTTAGTGTCAAATCAAATAAATTGCACATTGGCTTTTTAAGTGTTCCAAATTTGGTTCCTTGATTGATTTTCAGAGCTTGAACTTCAACTTGATAGCGAGGGGATAAAACAAAGAGAAGATGGCGAGAGGTGTGTGTGTGTGTGTGTGTGTGTGTGGGGGGGGGGGGGGGGGGGTTCGAGGGAGTCAATTAATCGAGGGACGGCTATTATTCGAGGAAATATACGGTAACTGGAGTCAAGGGCATCATGATTTACGAGCGGTAAAGAAATTGTTATGTAGATATTAACTGTTAGGATCGAACAGTACCCCCCATTCAGAGTCCAACTGAAGCCCATGTACAGCGACTGAAAAGCAGACTAAAGAGCAATGCAGTTTTTATGCACAGCATTCTAAGATATTCTATGAAAAATCAGGATTTCAGCATGAAATTTAAGAACATCATAAAAGGGTGTTTTGAGGGTCGAATCGCCTTAAAAGAAGTCTTGGGTAAGCCTCGGCTAAAACTTAGACGTTCTTATTCTGCTTATTCAAAGAGTGTGCTTGAGGACTTTCCGCCAAACCTCAATAAAGAATCAGTAAACCCATGCATCGACATACTGGATATAGCTCAAAACTCGTGACCGGCACTAGCAACGGGACACTTTATGAACAATCTTTAGCCGGCTTGCATTATCTTTGAAAACCGGTGTTTTGAAGAATGATCGCCAGTATTTTAATGCGATACTTTTAAGTGTCGGCAAAGCATTATGAAGAACAGCTTATAGAACTTACTTATGTCGAGTCACGATTTAGGAATAAATATCTCTGCACCCGCGGCGAACACTTACAAAACAAGCGGGTTACACTCCAAGCTTGTTAAGAACTGTTTCTCAGTACACGTCCTGTTATGGGAATTTCTCTCCGTTTCCTCTCCTCTCTCTATTTGTATATTCTAAGCAAGCAAGCGGTAAAATGAAACACGTGTGCGCCACAGTTTTCTTGAGGCAGTGTGCGGATTATTAATGAACCATAAATCAAACTATTACATGCCATGTGTTGTTCAGTTATCGTTTATTGGGGCAAGCTGTCGGAAAAGAAGCAAATTAGGTTCGGTATGTCTCGTATATCAAAATATTCCTCAGCCAGAAAGGTAGGGTATTTGGTGATTAAGATAGATTTGGTATTCTAATTTCTCAATTGAGTCTGGTGATATTAAATCTTATTTTAACAACAAATCGGCGTACCCATATTTGCGGTGGAGCACCTCTCGGATATCGTAAGCAGTGATTAGACCTGAAAATCGGCTGAAACCGAGACTTTTTTAAAGGAAATGTCGGCTTAAACTAGAAGGGCAGACACCAGCTTGCAAATTCCTTAATTTATTTCCAAAAACAGAACTGGCAGTTTTGTCTTTTTAAATACAGATATAGATTGGTATTTTTTATCCGTTTTAAAATTTCGGATAGGTTTTTGTATAATCTTCACTTATGTGCGTGCATGCGATGTGAAAAATAGTGACAATCATTGGAGTTGCTCTCCTACGAGGGGTGCACTCCTCTCTCTTACAATGAATTCAATTTACGCTGCTCCTGGATAACTGTTTCACTTCAATCCTAGAGGCTTACTGGTCACTGGCATACATTTGTAGTGCCAAATTTTTAAATTAAAATAGTGAACAGATTCTTACGGCAGGAAGAGTGGTAAAAAAAACAGAGATAGGAAACAAAAATATTTAGTGGTGAATTATATTTGCCCGATATTTCGGTTTGCAACACAAACCTTCAGCGGGGGCTAGTAGTAACTCATGTTTTGATCAATTGTAAGCATTAAGTAAAGGGACGTTTTAAGGCGTAGATTGATTGAAGGGATTTTGTTGCCGGTATATTATTTGAGTGTTTAAGGTGGGATTTGAGTCTACCATTAGACCTTACGTTACTCCATCTCAATTAAGCCCCCTTTTCTAATATGCCCCTGTCTTGAGAGAAGAAAGTTATACCCAAGCCCCACCCCCACCCCGCCTGCAAATTTATGTCAAATCAAACGAATAACGAAAAACCGAGTTAAATATTATGAGTGATCACTAGCACTTGTGCACCGACCAAATATCACAAAAATCTGCGTGTCAGACAGGAATTAGACTAATCTAACTTAACCTGCGATCAGGCTTTTTTTTCTGGGAAAGGGTTAAACAAAAAGGGAAGAAGGACCGCCTGATCGCAGGTTAAATTTACCTCCAGTCTGGTTCCTTTGTCTTCGTTTTGTTTCCGCCATCCCTACGTTTGGCCAAGAGCACCTCTCAAACAGTGCTATCTCCAGCCTTTCCGGGAATGTGCAGCTTGTCTAGTTCTAAGACCCAAGTATTGGAAATACGTTCATGACATTACGCTAGCAGAATTTGAAGTCTGTGTCTTGTTACCATTCTTCGATCTTGATTCATGATAAATTGCTCAGTTTTCCGTCTTAACCACTTATGTTCCTTTAAAACTGCACGTAATAATCGTAATGCCTTGTTTCATATTATATAACCAACTCTTAACTCTATAAGTAACTGATATTTTCTTTTTTCGTTTTGTTCTACTCGGACGTTCTTACATCCAGTTAACTGGAGCAAATTAAATAGTCTCAATGTTTCAACTTTCCAACTGTGGTACAGAGCGGAGAACATTTGTTGTTTTGACAAAGTTTATCTAATTGAGAAAATACTCTAAAACATCAGATGGAAGATGAGATAAGAAGCATATTTTATTAGATCTAACAACCTTATTTCCTAGCTCATCAACACTGAGCCGTATCACGCCTAATACCGCAAGCGATATGTTATTCCTGCGGCATCAATTATAAATATCTTTGACGCCAGTGAAATAAGCTCAAATGTTCACGATAGCCTGGCGAATAACATATGTGACCCAGAGGCAATTTTTCATGGAATTCTTCTATGCAGCTATTTTCTCTGATAACATAGATTGAAGGTGAGATATACTGAAGTACCGTAGTATGAAGTGGTATCTTATCACAATCAACACTTTTTATTGACTTGGGGAGGTTTTCTTTACAGTTTTCCCCACTGGCTTTCGTGACTTTTTCTGACCTTTACCTATAGCTGATGTTGAGCAATTACGTTAAACAAGACAATCCCTTAAACCACTAATTGGCACGAGAACTTTGATCGGTATATATAGAAAATATTTTTCAGTGAAGTTTTTGACAAATTTCTGGTGCACTAGTGAATCTTAAAAGCTAGTTTTGGCTTAACTAAGTCTTCTGATCAGTCGCTTTTTTCGCCATGTTATTTAACGAAAGGACTTGAGTTTTTGTAGTCGAGCTCCTGGCCTCAATTCCTCGCGCCCTTGAAACTGCTATCCCAGAAATGTTTCCTATTCTTTGTCGCAAGCTTCATTTGAAATGTGCTTTATTTGCTGATTTCATCATTAAGCACTCAGGTCTCCCATTTCGATACTCAGATTAATCCAAAAAACACACACCTTAGCTTGACTGACAGAAAGCCCAAACATTTTTCCGGCAAAGGTCATTGTGGTCACTGAGGTAACCTGCCAAGGGGTGGGGTGGGGGGGAGGGGGTAGGGGTACTCCCTATATTGGCCTATACGTGGAACATGTGCCCGAAAGGGGTACCTCTTTTAGGAAAGGGTATATAGGGATTTCACTAGTTGAAGTATATCAAAGGGTAGGGAACGCTGTCATTTCAGTCTTTAACCCTTTAAGCCCCAGTATCCACATACAAATTCTCCAAGCTGATCTCCATACATTTCCTTAAAGAATTAGTTGAGAGAATTTGTTCAAAGATCAAAGTATTTTCTCTTGGTGATCATTTTATTGATTCTTATAACTTATCTCTTTACAGTGTATGGATAATTGTAAGGAGAAAATTGATCTTGGACACTATTGGGACTTAAAGGGTTAAAAAGGCCCAAAGGGCTGACGCGTGCATTTCAATGCTGTGAAAAAGTCGAGCAAAGTTTCTGGTTTTGTGACTCGGATGCGATTTATGAGAGGAATGAGTTTTAAACTAGGTATGTCAAAGGGGTGCCATTTGTCAATAGACGGTATACTAAAGGGGTACCATTTCTGTCCAAGTGGTACATAAAAGGGTAAGGGGTTGGACCTCGGGGAGGAGCCTCCCCGTCTAAAACTTTGTTGATTACCTCCCGGGTCTCCCGGGGGGTAATCTAAGAACGTGTTTACGTGCTCTGTTTCGAAATGGGTCCAAACCGCAAATCAGTTGTTTACTGTAAGTGCGTCCGATTCTTTGATTCGCGATTTGGACTGGAAAAAAATTGACCCAGCGCACTTCTATTTTTCCTACCTTCATCGAGTACGTGTCCGCCAATAGGATAATCTTTTGTTTTAGACATACCGGTATTCCTGATATTTTAGAAAAAGGTACACAATTGTGCACTTTTGAGAGGAGCATTATTTCATAAAATTGGATGACAGATTAATACATCTGGTGGAACTTAGCCCGGGGGGAGTTCTCGAGGAAAGTGTTTTTCCATTTCGCTACCCTGCTTATCGCTAACCTTCACACTCTTTTTAAGGCTTAAATACGGTCCAAAAGACAAACCCTGTTCAAGACGCTAAGTGGTGAAAATGTTTACATTGTTAAGAGCCGAAACATACCCGTTTAGGTCACGGAAAGAAGGAGTGCCCCCCCCCCGGGTAACTTAGTTCCGTATCCAGTTTTGACTCAGGGAAATTCAAAGTTTCAAAGTTTTTATTTCGCTCTAGCTACAACAAAGTCTGTTTAAATAGATACAATCGCTGCTATAAGATAGGCTAGAAAAGAGCAGGGACCCTCGACAAACCCTTTTGGGCTTAACAAAGAGAGCTTCGCTGGTTAAAATGTATAACTGAAATAATTTTACATTGCAAGCGATGGTTGTGCAAATGAGCAAAACTATTTATTAATGTAACACCAGCAGCACATACAACTGTATATCGGCTGGCTGTACCAACTATATTCAGGTGCAATGAGAATTTACAGTGGAAGAGGTATTCATGCAGTGATAAGTTTGTATGTGGCTCAGATGAGAAAGTGGCGATAGAAACCCACTCCATTACGTTCTAACGGCAAGTGTTTTACCTCGTCCATCCGATACGGAAATTCGACGGAAATGTTCAATAGAAATGTTTTGTAACGTAAACAAACAAACATACAAACGACCATACAAACAGATAAAAACAAAAGACGTGTCGTCTCCGCTTGGCTGAATGAGTCGATCTACAAATGCAGATATCCGCTCCCTAGGGCCATCGCACCCTGATATTATAGGCGCGATACTTCCCCGGCACTGGTCAAAAGACAACATCAGTTTTGACAGTTTGAATAATTAATGACACTGAGTATTTTAAACGAAATACTTTTGTTGTTGGCAAACAAAAGTGACCCTTATGAGAAAAAGTAAGATAAAATATAACTGGCCCTATTTCATTTCATTTCCGACCGGAAATGTTGCGTTACAGAAATCAGGAGCTACTGGAACATCACTGTACCTATGAAACCTAGGAAAAAAAACCCTTTTCTTACTTGGTCAAAAATCCTTGTTATACCACCCCATATTTTATTAATCCTTTTTTTATCACGCCATGTTTTATTAATCGATGTTTTATTAATCCAGTCCATGTTTTACCAATCCAGTCCATGTTTTATCACATGCCCTCCGCGGCAGCTGTCTGCAGCTGCAAAGAAGCCCAGCTCGGTTCAAAATAGCCTGCGTAGCAAGCGTTTTCCTTTGGTTTCGGAGCAAACAACATGAAGAAAGATGAGATTATTGGTTTTAACCGCGCGAGAAATGGAACGAGAGCCAAAAGATGAAAGAGGAGGGAGGGGGAGGAAAGGAGGAAACGCTAACAAACAAACCCCGGGATTTTTAAAACCCCGCTCCGGCCAGCGAACGGGCGCCTGATTGGCTCGGCTAGTCGAACTTTAATAAAATGTGTCGGTGAAGGGTTTGTTTCATACTGAGAGGTCGTGACACGCCTATTCTGGTCTTCAAGATTTGCCTTCTTTGGCTCTCGTTCCATTTCTCGCGCGGCCAAAACCGAAAATCCCGTTCAACGGCCTTTCTTTGCTCCGAAACCAAACGGAAACGCTTGCTACGCAGGCTACCAAAATTTTACGGTTCTCAGCCTTGAATCGGATGTATCAGAAAGCGCTCATCTACTGAGTTTGGGATGCCTGTGCCTCAAAGAGAAACTCCCGGAAGTGTTAACGTTCTGAATGGAAAGCGCCCCCTGGCGGCCTTCCTTTCATCTGAAATATAACTTGTCATTCACACACAAATTAACTCATTTCCATATTTGTGATTGTGCACTGGGATTTAGCCTCGTTTTGAGAGAGAGGCTTAAGACAAGTCGGAACTGAGCTATTTGAAAATAGGTACAAATGAAATAATTTAGAATAACGCGCTGCCAACACTTCTGAGGACGACACAACTGAGGTGATCTGTACTTCATTACATTTGCTAGTTAGTGATCGATATGGAACGGCCAGAAAAAAATACTATGCAATTGCAGATTTAATTTGTTATGAGTTAAACAAATAAGGTATGGCATCAAAAATATTAGTATTGCATATGATGGGGATTGTTTGTTGAGCTAAAAATTAGCTACAAAATGTTATTGTGGTTAAAAGTCTTTAAAAAAGGAAAGAATGACAAGCCGCTTAAAACGCAAAAACGTTTTCTAAGAGCACAGGCAGGGCAGCAAGCTTTCGGCTTTCTCGGGGCCTTTTAACTTCCGAGACTTACAACTATTCTGCCGACAATGCCACATGGGAATTGCAATTTTTATTTACTTGGTACCTGTATCTCTAAAGAAGACGGTACAGGAATTAGACTCGATATTGATATAACCTTGGCATTTATTGCACACAATTTGAATTCACCAGAAAGCCTAGAAACTACTCCTAGTAATAATGGGTACTTTATTTTTTAAATAGATCAGATCTTTTTCCATGAAACCGAAATCTTCCGCTTCATACTGTGTCACGTCCTGTTCCGTTGGTTTCATGGACAAAAATGACGAATTTTGACTTTGGCCACGTTTAGGAGTGCAAAAGTTAAACCATGACAACTGTAGCGTTGAGAGAAAACGAAATATATCTTGTTGTAAGTTGATGTCTTCATCTGCATGGCTATCGTGTTGTGTTGACTGATGCACCTGCACAGGGAACAATTTTTTTTACTCTTTTTACTCATGTCCTGCTCGCAACAGTCCTGTGGAAATATTTCGTTTATCTGTTTTTTCCGCGGTATCTTCCTGTACGAACTAATTTCTCGGGGACTATTTTTAAATAACTTAAAAGTTAACGGACCCGTGAATGCCTTGTTAGGAAGCATATGGCTTTTGCGATATTTTATTACCTTTTGCATTAGATTCAGAGTCATGAGAGGGTCTGGATGGGGTTAACTGACAACTGACAAATGGCCAAAATTTTCACTGATCATGACAACTGACAAATAGCCGAATACTTATGTTATGAAGTAGTCTTATGGTTATTTTTGACATTATTATCATAAGGATTTTTGATAACAGTTCTGTTTGTTCTTTGTTCTTCTCGTGATTTAAGTTTCGTTATGTTTGGGTTTGAGAATCAACGTTTACCGATATATGCGTTAACAGGTTTTTGAGTGTTATTACCTTTTTAATGGGTTTGTCCACAGAAGTGTCATCAAGCTTGGGGTTTAATTGAATTTGATAGTCAGTTTTAAGTGGGTACGTTTTGGGACCATTGCTGACCTTGCTTGTTACCTACATCAGAGTTCCTGTTTTGGTTTTGGGTTTAGCCTCGTGAAATTAGCTGTTGGGCTTTCATTTGTTTTCTTGTAGGATTGTCTATTTTACTTTTGTTAACAGCGGGAAGTTCGTTGGGGGGAATTCGGAATAGCTTTTGTAACTCTCATGATCAGCAAGCCTAAACGTACCACTCTTATGCTTATATAAGTTGTATAGTTGGATGGTTAGAAAAGGAGTGTGATTAGCCGTCGTAAGAAGCTGAGCTGAAGTAATTGGTGTTGCCGTCAGAAATTAAAAGGAAGAAAAGTATCAAAGCTTTCTGAGAGTCTTGGTGTCCTCTCGCTAGAAGAGCTGTCCCCGCCGAAGTAACTCCCAACACTTAACTGACTACTGACATCTACCTTGGGTTGTACTGTCAACTGACAAAGGACCTCATTGTCCCTTATTTTCTACAAAACCCGTTTTTAAGACCTTAAATGGTATTGTTCCACTCAGATTCTCATCAGACAGTGTGATCAAATACGCGTTTTTATGGGTAATCTTGGTCTTCTTACGATCTACGTCTCAATATTATACCCGCCCGCCTTTTCTGAGTCAAATCTGCGAGATTTTCACCTTGTCATGACTAAGATTTCCGTAAACGTCCCGGCGACTTCCGAAGATCTTCGACGTTTCCGAAGTTCCGAACGTTGAAAAAAATTAAATGTCCGCAGGTGTTCCCGAAGACGTTCGAGCACTTCCGAAGCTACTTAAAAGACGACTCTTTTAGCGTACTTTGATATGATTTCGTTAGGCTAAGAACACAAAAAAGGACACAAATCATCGTGTGTCAAGAACACTTTGTCCGGATTTGTGAGTCAGGCTTGAGAAATTGTCCTTGATGCGTGAGATCGATGTCTTTAGTCCACAGGCGTAAGACTCACGCATAATGCGTATACAATATTCTGGAAGTATAAATTTTGATTGGCTTAGTGGCCGGCAATGTTGGACTCTGGCCAGCAAAAACGTTCGAGTGGAGGGGTGTAACAAAAGACTTGAGAAAAGGATGGCCAAGCTTTCAAAATGTGCAATAGCAAAAACTGATAAAAATTAAGGTACTATGGCATCAGTTTTCGAATTTAATGTTTAATTTACATTATATGTACCTTTTAAGCCAAATTTCGCGTCAAAAATATACAAATAAGTTTCATAGTTAATAATTAATAACAATTTAACTGACAACTGACAAAAAGCCTAAAATTTAACTGATAACTGACATTTGTATCCCCTCATCCAGACTCTCTTATGAAAATCTCCACGACTATTTTCTACATAATCGAAGTCGCGACAACTGGACAACTTGGTTTTTGTCTGTCGCGTGGAAAATGCATCTCCTTAGTTCATTCAAGGGTCCCCTTCAAAAGTTGTGGAGTCCCATGGAATCTTCTGAGAACCCTTCCCTTGGAGTATTAAGGAACTTAAGCATCAACGACGGCAACAGCAGCGAAAACGTCACCAAAAAAGTGAATTCGTGCTGTTTCAAACTTCATTGCCCTTATTCCAACTATGTTAATTTGTCTAATGTTGGCGATTTTTTCACGAAAGAAAAAGAAAATCGTTGTCTTGTGTTCACGTCCTCCATAGAACGGTCAGTATAAAATATGGACTGCGGACTGGGTATAAAATACGGACTAGGTATAAAACGCGGACTACGGACTATGTATATAAAACCAGCTTTAGAAAGGCCAAACTGAGAGAAACGGAAAGCGAGCTTGCATAAAACAGTAATTCCAGCTCCTTGCCTCACACAAAAACATCCCGTAAGCCGGTCACGCAGTCTATATTCTCCTCATGTGGAGAAAGAAAGCATACTGCACGGACAAGGAAGGTTATGCCGCTATTCAAGGCAACTGAAATTAAACCCTGAACCAGTCAGAGAAGCACTGAATAAAACGAATAGTATTGGTGTTAGCCGAGTCAGAGTAAAATTCCTAAAGATGCCTCTATTCCGTTTCAAATAAAGCCTTGGGAATATAAGGAAATGAAAAACTCAGACGAGAAGGTCAATATAGGGGCATTACGCGAGGTAAAAGACAGTATTTAGGCGGGAGAGATTACTCACCTATACGTGAATAGTAACCGAAATGAATCATCCAACCCAACGTGATATTCTACGCGATGATTATGATGACATGATTTACACCCTGCTCCTGAACCCCGGAAGGGAGAACTGCTAGGAATTTTTCGGTGGGGTTATGTCCCCTGGGGCCCGTTTCTCGAAAGTCCCGGTAACTTTTCGGGCCCGAATCAAATATTCAAATCGAAATATAAAGAATAAGAGCGCGGGTCCTGACTAGCAAACTACTCCATTTTGTTTCATTAACTGATAGTTTTATCATGTTACATGCAAAACTATAATGAAAACGGAGACAGCTTACCGGGCCCGTTAATTATAGGGACTTTCGAGAAACAGGCCCCTGGTTCTCTAAATCCTTACCCTGTTTCAGAATAAAAAATGCCATTTTCCACACCCGTTTTCAGACCTGATCTCTAAAACCCATACCCATTTTCAGACCTGGCCTAATTTAGCCTGTTCCAGGCTCTCAAATAAAGAGGAGACTACCCAGTTTCCTCTCGTTGTATTTTCGCGGTTTCTCAATTTAGCGGACCCAACTATCTCGGAGCCTGGAACAGGCTAGGCTAAATGAGGCAGAAATTATGTCATCGTTATAAATTGATAGATTAGAGCGCAACAGTAGATTATTCTCTATAGAGCGCAAACAAAAATTCTTCAAATGCATTTCAAATTCGCATATTTCTATTTCGTTCTTATTCATTTAGAATTGAAAACGATAAATACATTCGCACATGCACGCTCCCGTAGTTTCCTCGAAAACCATACCCGATTTCAAACCAAAATAGGCAAAGTGTTTTCAGACCACCAAAACGGCCCATAAACCCTACCCTTTAGGGCGGCAAATAAGTATCTGGCTTATATAAGAGAGTACCCCCACGTCCTAACCCCTTTCATGATTGTTAGAGACCATGTCTAAAATGGGTGTAGAAAATAGCATTTTTGTCAGGCTCTTGATTCAGAGAACCTCCACCAAGAATTTCTATTTTATACCCAGTCCGCAGTCTGCAGTCCGCGTTTTATACATATTCCATATTTTATACCCAGTCCGCAGTCCGTAGTCCGCAGTCCGTGTTTTATACTGACCGCTCCATAGAACGTGAAATTGGGAAGTTTCACGCGGCGTAGTCATACATTGACGGCAAAGGAATCACCAAAAACGCGTGATCCACGTGCAAAGTTTTTGTTTTGCTGATCTCTTGCTTTTTTGCCGTTCTCGTTGCCGTCACTGTCGTCGTTGCTTAACCTCCCCACTGTCGATTCCACGTGGGAGTAGCATTAAAGCCGCCTAAACTGCGGAATTTTAAAGAGTTCCGTCATTGTGTCAATAGCCAGTGATACCGAAAGGAAATTGGGGTGAAGGGAGTTAAATGTTGCGACTAAGAGACCCTAATTTAACCCTAATCTAAGCTAGCGTGTCTCCCGATACTCCAAAGGCGATAAGATTAATATCTCAACAATGGATAACAAGACCACACGAGTAGGCTGAATGCTACAAGATTTGCCAAAAAATGAAGATATTTGACAGGACCTCTTGAGACGAGGCAAGTGGGAACAATTCCCACAGAAATACTTACTGCATAGCCACAATGCAGGCAGAGAAGCTATAGAAAAAGGGGATTGTCACATCTCGAGCGTGTTATACGTTACACTGAGGTCCAACGCACGTCCATTATCAGCGAGATTCAAAGTTCAGAACTTGATGACCATCCACTTCTTCTAGGTACCGTGGAGCTTACTTTAAGCAGCTAGAGAGAGTTGATAGGGAGTCTTAGAGTAAAACTTTAAAGCAAAGTTAGCCAAACCGAGGCATGTGCGTGAATGGGATTTGGTAAAATCAGGCGATTGTGCATGCGTGATGGATGGATACCTTACTTTTCTTTAATAGTTTGCCAATACAAAATACACACTTAGTATTGACCGGAAAGCCCTAAAAGCGAGTTCCACTGGAGCACCAAATGAAAGAGCTATTGTCATGGATAATTACTATCAAGATGTTTATGATTTATAATCACTTCGCTAGTAAACAGTGCCCACAAGAACGCACGCGATAAATGGGAGTCGACATCTCATTTCCGCAAACTTTTCCGGGGTGGAAAAATGAATAAAAGCACATTTCAAAAAAACAAAAACAGCGATTTTTTTCCTTCTGTGAGCTCATGAGAAAGCGCGATTTAGTTTACTGATAACGTGCCTGTGTACTGGTAATTTGTGCGCCTTTTTTATTGCATCCGATATGCACGTGACCAAATCATGAATGTCTACGACAGAATGTCGGTTGAAACATTTTTTAGCGTATAGCGGTAGTGAAACCGTTTAAGGGGTTCTATCACTGCTTAGTTTTGCAACAGAAATAACGGACACGTGTGTCATACACGCGAGGATATTAGCAGGGACATTAGGAGTAATCGTAACTTAATTTACTATGGTTTTAAACTGCTTCAATGGGTTTAGTAAAACCCATTGAAGCAAGATAGTTAATAACGAGACTTATATACAAGGTGCACGGAAGACTGATTATCTATCAAGCTGAAACAGTGCAAAACCCTTTCATCTTTAATTAGGATTTGTATCCTATTTAGAATGGCCATGCACAATCATTCAGCACGATTAGATACAAGCTCCTAGGTTCTTTGCTACGTTCCGATGTTTTGACAATTTACTTTGAAGATTAAAACTCAGATGATAAAAGTCTTTGTTAGTGGGTAATTAGCATTGTGTCTTGTGCGTCAGTTTATAGACGACTGCATCCAGTAAAATAATAGCTTCTTTCAAACGAACTTCCTCAACCGTGAAGCTTAAGCTAACTGAAAAGACATAAGCCTACTGCTGAAGGGTTGACTGCAGTTTACATAAACAACTCACAAAACGAAACGTCGTCACTATTGCCACGGAATTCAGGGATAAATTTTAAGAGAAATCTTAACCGTACTTCAAGGGAAAAGCCGGTACGTGTATTATAAAGTGAATACACTTAACGGAGTTTTGTACCACAAGTCAGAATGTGCAGGCCGGTCTCAGGTAGGTTACCGGCGATATTTTGAGCAGTACAAATCGTATATCAATATCTTAAGTCGGAACACAACCAAGTTTTCACTATACAAGGAATAAAAGATCAAACCCCTGAGCGTTACGGAATGTTTCAACAAAATTTGTCACAAAACGTCTTGCGACAAGCGCAGGAAACTCAAAAACACATTTGTGACCTTTGTGGCATCCGCTCATGATCAGAACTCTGCACCAAGAGCTGAAAAGAAGGCATTGACGCGTGATTTCATGTTGTTTGGTTGAGACGTAGTGACATTTACTGTAAGTTTTACTCAAACCAGACTGCTCAAAATGTCCACATCAATTTTGAGGTTCGTTTGACGTTGAAGTCATTTATTTGCCGCAGAATTGATAACTACTAAGCAAATAATTGCAAAGTGACTGGTAATCACGAATTGTGCGTTTTTGCTGAACTTTATTTAGGATTTCTAACCAGAATTTTCTTAATATAATCGTACGAAATAGCAACACGTGCTATAAATAGCACTGGGAATTAACACGTGGTTATCGACTTTGTTTTTCAGATTCACACTTACCAGTATTATCAAAGACAAGTTTCAAGCCGCTAACAGTAAACAACTACATATACCTGCCCTGGATATGACGTTTCCCACAGTTTCATGGAGTTTGTTAATTTTCTCAATCGCCTTACCTCTTTCTTTGTCCCAAGATGCGGACGAAATGAAGAAATGTCCCACGGAATGTCACTGCACAGCGATGAACATGGTTTATTGTGGTCTCGAGGAGGGATTAAGAAAGTTGACAATTTTCCCGTCGTTTATTCCCGTTCGAGTGAAAATTTTATCACTCTATAGAAACATGATTACAAACATTCCGGAAGACTCGTTAAGGAATCTTACACAGCTGACGACCTTAAATCTGAGATCCAACATGTTGCGTGATTTACCAGGGTCGATATTCCGTGACCTTGCAAAGCTCAAGTCATTTAACGCAGGTTACAATGAGCTGTCAGCGCTTCCCAGGCAATTGTTTCATAGTTTAAACAACCTCCAAGAAGTTTATCTCGACAACAATGCACTCGAGAACATCCCTGAGGATTTATTTCAAAATTTACCGTCGCTTAAGCGATTACATTTGCACTTCAATAGACTGAAGACATTTCCGGGGAATGCTTTCCTCGGAACGCTGTCGTTACAAGGTTTGTCACTTGCAAACAACGTTTTGGCAACTATTCAAGAGGAAACATTCAGAAATCAAAGATCTCTCAGCAGACTCAATCTAGCATGGAATAGAATATCCAGCATAGGGGTAAATTCATTTAACGGACTGGGTTCGTTGACATCACTGAGGTTGGAAAACAATAACATAACATCAATTCCACAGGGAGTGTTCAGAGGACTGAAGCCAGGAACAGTCATTTTTCTTAACGGTAATCCCTTTTACTGTGACTGTAAATTGCAGTGGTTGAAGCACTGGCTGCGGACAAAGGCCAAATACACTCAGTCCAGCTCTAGATCAAGACCAACCTGCTCTCAGCCAAACCGTTTGCAAAATAAGCCCCTTTTGTACGTAGGTGATGACCAGTTTGTCTGTAACGAGCGACAGTGGACAGAATGGAGCCTTTGGAATGCCTGCAGTGTAACTTGTGGCACTGGAACACAAGTCTCGATTCGACGTTGTAAAGATCACCAATCAGGGAGAAGGGGAGAGAAATGTAAGGGAGAGAGTATTAGAACTAAGAGCTGCCATAGTTTTGACTGTGGAGTAAGCTGGACCAGTTGGTCAGAATGGAGCAAATGCAGCAAAACCTGTTCATCTGGCAATAAAGTAAGAAAAAGATCTTGCCAAAATTCTCTCACCTTGAAAAACAGCGACAACTGTGAGGGATTGTTCCTGGAGGCACGCTCCTGCAGCCGAGGGCCTTGCAAAGTTGATGGTAAATGGGGGACTTGGTCTAGATGGTCTTCGTGTAGTGTAACCTGCTCCTGGGGTACCAGACTAAGGACAAGGAGGTGTGATAACCCACGACCCCAGTACGGCGGGAAGCCGTGTCCTACATCTGAGATGAGCATTGAAAGAGAAACATGCTATATAGGACTCTGTCCCGTTCATGGTAGGTGGTCTGCTTGGTCGAGCTGGTCCCAGTGCACCACTACATGTCTCACCAAGGGTCGAGCTACAGGTACACGGAAAAGAAACAGAGTCTGTAATAATCCAGTTCCTCAGTATGGTGGGACTTTATGCAATGGAAATGCAACACAACAGGAAAATTGCAACTCACAAGCATGCCCCGTTCACGGCGGATGGACAGATTGGTCGGATTGGTCTCTATGTTCAGTGACTTGCTCCCACGGGTTACAGGTGCGGTTTAGAACTTGCAGTAACCCATCACTGCAACATGGAGGCCAGAATTGTTCAGGAAATTCTTCTGATTTAAGAAACTGTGACTCTGGGCCATGCCCTGTTCACGGAAACTGGGCGGCATGGTCAGAATGGAGTGACTGTAGCAAGACATGCTCTCATGGCACAAAATTCCGTAAAAGAACATGTAGTAATCCTTACCCACAATTTAAAGGCAGACAATGTTCTGGCCGATCCACAGAAATCCAACTCTGCCATGCAAGTCCTTGTCCTATTCATGGTAAATGGTCAGCCTGGTCGGAATGGTCAGATTGTAGTAGCAGCTGCTCCAGAGGTAAAAGATCTCGGACAAGAACTTGTACTAACCCTCCCCCCTCCAACGGAGGTGAAACATGCATAGGGAACAACACTGAAACAACATGGTGCCAGATAATACCATGCCCTACTCATGGAGGGTGGAGTGACTGGACTAACTGGACAAGTTGCAGCAGGACTTGTGGGAATGGAATAAAGTCAAGATACAGGAAATGTGAAAATCCTCACCCTCAACATGGAGGAGGGAACTGCATTGGAGATAAGCAGCAGAGTAAGCATTGCTCTCAACAATTCTGCCCTGTGGTGGGACAATGGACAGAGTGGTCAAACTGGACGGATTGTAGTAAAACATGTGATGTGGGGGAGCAGACAAGAACAAGGTCGTGCAAAAGTCCAAATGACAGATCTGTACAAAACGCAAGGGACAATGATTGTACTGGAAATGAAACTGAGATGAGGGTATGCTCTCAACGCCCTTGTTCTGATCCAAGTAGATGGAATATGTGGTCAAGCTGGTCGCAATGTTCCGTTAGTTGTGGGCTTGGAAAACAGCATAGAGTTAGGAATTGCAGCGCAAGAGAAGGAGATGTTTGTGTTGCTCCACTTATCCAGCTTAAAAGCTGCTACCATAATGACTGTCCAGTAAATGGTGGATGGAGCAACTGGTCTAACTGGACAAAATGCTCGTCCTCTTGTGGCTTAGGAATTCAGGTAAAGTTTAGATTCTGCATCAATCCCAAACCTCAGTTTGGAGGCAGGAGTTGTTATGGTGAAAATGTCCAGTTTAACAGTTGCAAGATTGCCAAGTGTAGAGAGGAAAGCCATCAACGTGATTCCTTTTGGTCTTCTTGGTCAGGCTGGTCTCAGTGCTCTACAACATGTTCTAAAGGATACCGGACTCGTTCGAGGTATTGCAGAAAGCATCAAAGTCCACTTCATCTTGGCATCTGTTCAGGTGCTACAGGACCAGTTCAAATAGAGACCAAGATCTGCCACATGCAGCCTTGCTCCACATGGAGCAGTTGGTCCATATGGGAAGCTTGTAGCCAATCATGTGGTGGAGGTAGGCAAAAGAGAGTAAGGCGATGTAAAAGCTTTACGGCTCAAATGACCTGTCAGGGAGAAAATTCACAGGCTGTAAGCTGCAATACTCACCCATGTCCTCCTACAGTTCCTCCAATAACTTATCCACCAAAAATTACTTTAAGCTTACCAAACAGGTGTCCTGATCCTGAAAAGCCACGGAATGGTTACTTCAGGATCATTGACCAAGATGGCTCTTACTTTGTGACCTATTATTGCAAAAAATATTACTTTCTACATGGACCAAAGTTACGGCATTGTGAAAGTGATGGCACATGGTCTGATTATGTACCATACTGTCTGCCTAAATGTGGAGAGTCTAAGTTAACTCACACAAACGTACAACTTCAGCGATTAAGAATATTTGGGGGTGGTACATCAACCCCTGGTTTATGGCCATGGCAGGTGGCACTGATAGTGAATGGCTTTTTTCACTGTGGTGGATCTCTCATTGCCGAAGACTTGGTAGTGACAGCTGCTCACTGCATCTTTCAAAGGAAAACAAGGAAATTCCACTCAAGCATTACTGTTCGCCTGGGAGTTCACGATATATCATCAGAACTAGAAGATCCAAACATCCAAAGCATTGACAGCAAAGAAATCATTCCCCATCCTAGCTTTAACTGGAGGACGTTTGACTCAGATCTAGCCTTAGTAAAACTAAAATGGAAGGTTAACATAACTGACTATGTGCGCCCTGTGTGTTTACCAAATAAACAGCAACGTCGAAAGGTTCTCCCAGGTGCTTTGGGTGTGATGTTAGGGTGGGGTCTCACAGAGGAAGACAATCCAACCACAGAGTTACAACAAGTGTACATGCCAGTAGTTGAGCACTCTCGATGCCAAAAGGCTTATGAGAAAGAACGTTGGCCTGTTACTTCTAACATGATATGTGCAGGTTATGCTGGTAATTCTAAAGACTCTTGTAAGCGTGATAGTGGAGGAGGTTTTCTATTTAAGGATTCAAAAGGAAACAAGAAAAAGTGGTTTTTGGGAGGGATTATCAGCTGGGGAAACCCCAGATGTGGAACTCCTGGAAAGTACAGTGTTTTCACTCAAATAAATGGTAGATTTTTAAGGTGGATCAAAAATTATATTTACAATTGAAATTTGGTCATTTAAATCAATGCAGCATTTGAGTATTTAATAGATATTATTCAAACCCAAAGCTATAAAGGAAAAAAATAATAAAAGTTTCTTTGGGAAACCACCAAAGCATACATCCCAGCATCTATTCTCTTATAACATTTCATACAACTATAAACCTCATTGTCAGTGTTACAAAAGGCAGTCTAACCAAATCAAAAAATGTTAAGAAACATGGGTCCCAAAATATAATCAGCTTCTTCCTACAGTTGTATTTAATATTAGTCTCTCCAATGTAACTGTTCTTGATTCTTGCTACAATCATGTCTCTTCCACACAACTGTTTGTTTAGCTCAAAAGGTAATATCATCATATAAACAGTTATGGCATACCAAAAGAACCAATCATCAAAGCTTGCCAATAAAACCAACTTTTGCCAGATGAGTTGTAATGAGTCACAAAAATGTTTCAATTTTTTTATATTATTTTTGACTTTGCAAGAAGTGATTCATACAATCAAGGGTTTACCAGTATTCAAACCTAGCTCACAGTTAGCAGTATATTAAAAAGTGAAAAGAAAGTAGATAAGAAAAGAACTTAATGAGTGATGAGCTGGCCAGTGTGTGGTTCAGGAAAATGACCATGTTTACTCCATCAAGGCCACAATTGGCTACAACAAACATGACCCCTGCAACTTCTTAGCAAAAAAAGGAAAATACTAGCGTGCATAGCAGGCACTATCACACACGCTCGCTCTTTACTTGCGCCCATTTATTCTCAGCACGTGCAACACAGGCTAGGGAAATACCGGTAGAACCAAAAGAATTAATCCTTAACTGTTCAATTACCTCCTTGCTAATTGCATTTATCTTAAGGGAGCAGTTTGATTTTTGCAACAACAAAATACACTAAAACAATAATTTGGCAAAAATTTGGCCAATACAGTTAGCTCAGGTGGGCTGATAATTGAATAACATGTCATATTGATGAGTTTTGACAACATAATATGATGCATAAGAAGTTTGAGACCTGAGGAGTTTGGTTTTGGAAGGCTAGCATTAAAATGATAGTAGTTCCAAAAACACTGATATCTTACTGGTTTCAATCACCAACACCTTCCTTGGATCACCAAGCCCAGTACCCTACATATGGACTATACTAGGATGTGCAGCTCAGTGTACTTTTTGCCTTGTTCACTCTATGATCTTTTCTCTTTTGCAGACAGCTTTATTGTATACTCTGGAACAGGGTTTATTTTCCCCCCAGCATCACTGTTACACATCAGCTAAGAAATTCCACTTTCCCCATTGTCTTGTCACTGGACAACAGACAGGATACTTTGTGCTTTGTGGAATGTGCTATCCTTAAGCAGGCCATTTCCCTAAAACGTCCTGATGAAAAAGGACATAAAATGAAGTTCATTCCACATTAAAATAATTGCTCAAAATTAGCCATTATTATGTTCATGTATGGAATCATTGTGACCTGGAGAATAATTAAACACAGGGCCATTTAGCAATTTTTTTATCTAGCTTAGCAATGCAAACTTACATTTGGACTTATTGACGAAATCAAGCAAACGTAACTACGAGAGAACGACTGCACAACTGACAATTTGACTACAACAGACAACTGTTTGACTGTAGACGGATCGAAATGCACCAGTTACATTACAAGTCTTCATCTGTGCATTTATCATTTTCTCAATACAGTAGAACCTTTGCCTTTGTTAACTCAAACTCCCCAACAACTTTTAAAAACTAATTCTACTTTCTCCTTTTTCCAGTTTTCAGTAAATTTCAACCTGCCAACTCAAACCTTTGACCAACTGAGTGAAACTGTTTTTTGTTTCCTTTCTGTTTGAGTTGGTAGGGTATATGTATTCCCTTGCAGAGGGTGGGTTTCTCATTCACTCAGTCATACAGTCAGGGCACAATGAAAAGTGGTGTTTTATATCTGGGGGCTATTAACCATTTTATTTAATCCCACTTCAGGGCCAATTGAAAGGTGGATAACAGTATTCACTTGATAAATCTCTATCCAGTGGACATCGCAAATTGCTTTCCCTAATGATTATCCGCTCAATAGTGATTTATCTAGTGGATAGTGCTATCCAGCATTGAACATCAGGGTCAACCATGGCATGTTAATGACTTATTTATCACCACCCCCAGGAATTTGCCCAGTCTTGTCCTGAGGGTTCTCTCCTACCTGTCCCTACAGAGTGAGAGAGAGAGACCTGTAGCTAAAAATATACTCTTTCAAGATTCTGTTTACCCCTTTTCACTTGAACAATCAACCTTTTTCCAGGTGATGTATTCTCTCTTCCTGTTGCATCGACCTGTTTGACTTATTTTCGAGGTCTGTGGGGCCAGTGACACTTGATACATCTTTTTGGCACCCTTTTGAACTGCATAATTGTAGTCTTAAAACACATTTTGTTTTCTTAAGTGGCCTCCACAACATAGAAATGGCAATTCAATTCTAGTGCATTTCGTAATGAAAATTACTACCTATATACCAAACATTTTTGGAGAAGAAAGCGTCCCCAGTAGACTAACATCCAATTGAACGATTGAAGTTATGCTTTAATTCGCTGTCAAAGAATTTTGTGCATTATTTTCAGTGCTAGACATCAGGTCAGGTACACAGTTTCATGGCTGCACTTTCCACTGACCTGCCTATGCTCTGTATAGACAAACCTCACACTGATCTGCCCTCCCCCCAAATTGTTTGTTTGTAATCTCCCAGATTCTGGGAGACACGTGACCAGACCTAACCAGGGTCTCTCGACGAGTAGGAGAGAGAATCTGGGAACGAGGTTAGTCTTGAACGTGACCTTCTACCTTCGCCCCTGAGTTAGTTTTTGAATTTAAACAATCTATCCTAGGTTTGGTTGAAAAACGTTCCATGTGGAGAATGTGAGGGCAGTCGGCAAGTCAGGTGGGAGTTGCACTTTCCCTAGCTACAAGGGAGATACCAAGTTTCTTAATTTGCTTGGCGCATTTTATCTAAATTGTTTAATGGACGTAAAATTTTATTCATTTGCAGGTTTCGTCCACTTACCTCGCGTTGGTCAAGTTGTAAACTCCCTTTGCCCGTCTACGTACGGAGGAGGATTGTTCATCCCTCGTTCATCCCAGCTATCGTGATCTTTTCTCTAAGTGTTTATAGTAAACAATCAATGACCAGCGGCTATATCTTATTTTTCTAAGCGCAGCACTTTATCTCGTTCTCAGTCTCCCTAGTCTCCACTCATTCGAAGAACACCATCTTCCAAAAAACTTGAGCGGTACGAAAAATCGTATGAAAACATTTGTTTTCGTCGTGTTTATGCTTGAATTTTACTGTATTTCAGTTTTAAAATGGATTCTCCCCTTAACTGGGTAAGTCTAGTCTAACCTTCATTCAGGTCCGACAATTGCATTTCTTCACAACAAAGACAACAAACCTTCATTCACTTGTCAAATATGTTAATTAAGTAACAGCAGAAACCCATAAGGGTTATGGGTTTCTGGTAACAGTGTCTTCATGCATGGCTGATCAAAAATATATATATTTTGTATGGAAATTTATGGCAAAAAACAAGCACTTCAACAAATAGAGACAAATGGTTCTGCTTTCTTCACTTCATTCTTTTTTCTTCGAAGTTGTTGAATTAGATTTGGTTGACTGAAATTGAGAACACTGCTTATGTTCATGCACAATTCCCTTCTGTCTTTGTGTGCATCACATACTTAATAGATTTTTTTACATTCTTAACATATGAGTGACCCAGTCAAATTCCAAGCATAGTTCATGAGTCAATTCCAGCCCCAACCCCTCCCTTCAGGCTAACCCCGACTCCACCCCCTACATTAGCATTTTCCTTCTTATTGTCTTTTTTGTCTTGGCTTAGCCTCCCATGCAGACGTTCTTACGGGTTCGTCACACAATCATTGCTCTCATGGGACAGGAACACGTGATGAGCCCCTAAGAATGTCTGCGTGGGAGGCTAGTCTTGGCTTAGCCTCCCACACAAATGGTCTTTAACAGAAACAAAGTTCTGTTACCAATTTATCATAACTATTACAAAACTTGTGATATTCCAGGCTTTTTAAAATTAAAACAAAAGGAATTTCAAGAGTTTTTTTGCTGGCAGTGAAAAAAAAGGCCTTTTAAATGCATGCACACGTACTTTTCAATTACTTAGGCATGACATGTACTGTCCCATAACACTGTCCTATTAGTGCTGAAATCAGGGCTGTCCATAGGCAATCAGATTTGAGAGTTTTGTTTTAGTTTTTGTTTTTATTATTCAATCAAAATATTTCTAAGTTCTTAATGATGGATGGCAGAAGCCTGGGAGAATGGGCGCAGCTGCAACTGACAGATGATGACGTGTAAGAACTGTCCCTCTGTTACCTTCATAGACTTATTTTTTTTTGTAACAGCTACAGCTGTAATATATTATTTCACTTTCAATTGTTAGGAAAGTTTTCTGCTCAATTGTTTTTCCAGGAAGTAATAAAATGACTCATAATTTTGTTCATTCACTGACAATCATGTATTTGTAGGCACATCAACAGGACAGAAAAGCTGAAACGTTGGTCAATAACAAGAAATTTGCTGATGCAATAGTGTGCCACCAAAAGGCATCAGGTAGAGTCTGTCTCACCTTGCTTTTTGTTTGGGTCAGCACTTTTTAACATCTGTCGAAAGGCCCCTGGACACCTTATGAAGTTTACACAACATAGTATTCCTTATCGTTTTGGATTAGCGGTTGAGCACTGTGTTTTACAGATTAGGGTTAAGCACTACCTTAACTGATTAGGGTTAAGCACTGTCTTTACTGATTAGGGTTAAGCACTGTTTCGAAACTGGTTAGGTTCCTTTTTTGGGTTGGGGTTGATGCTATGTGTACTTTAATCTACCTTGTGTAAACTTCATAAGGTGTCCAAGGGCCTTTCGACGGATGTTAACGAGTGCTGACCTTTTGTTTGAGGTCACAACTCCAATAACCAATTCCCCATTTTTACATTTCTTCCTCTAAAAACACTTTTTATGCCCCCCCCCCCAAATTTATCATAACCATTGTTTCCAATAATAATTTAACTACTATGTACTGCCCTAAGAGAAATTGAAAATGAAAAAAAAATGCTAATGCAAAAATTTGGTAGGCAAACAAACTTCAGTTTCATGGCAAACCAAAAATGGCTGAACCCTGTTATTCTCACGATAATTTTTTTAAATGCATTTAATTTTTATCCCAAGCCATGGAAATGCTTTTGTCTGTAAATTCCTTTCAAGATTTTGTGCAAAATTCGTAGGAAAGATTCATTCTATTACATGTTTAATGTAACTAAATGCAATCTTGACTAATGAGGTAATGCTGGCCAGCAAGATATTAGTAAGGGAACAGCTTCACACTAGGCCTCTGGGAATCAGAAGTTTCTCTGTTGCTCATGTCTCTCATAAAGTGTTCAGCGACTCCCAACCCAGCCCTCCCCTGGGTTAGTATTTGGTTAGCATGCAAAGTTTCCACTGGTGGTGAAACAGTGCAGCAGTATGTGGGTGGATGCCACTCACAGGGTTGTCATGGTTACATGCTTCACTTGGTAGTAGTTCTTGGCTACTCCAGCTTTCAGGCACCTCTTCTCACACACTTCTTTGCTGATACGTTTCATGTATTAATTTATCATATATTTTTATTGATTTTGTTCTCGTTTTGATATGTTTTAGAGTTTCTTCAAGAAGCAATGAAGATGACTCATGTCAAACAGGTATTGAACAGATTAAATTAATTATAAATTTAAGACATGAAAGATGTTCCTTCAGTCAGTTAGTGAAATGGATAAAAAAAGAAAAAAATAGTTTTCCTTATGAGGTTTGGACCTACAGCTGTATATTACCTTCTGGTTGCAATTCTGGTTGCTCTCAATCACTAAGCTTTGTAGAGGTTTCTTGGCTATTCTGATAGAGGTTGTGGTAGGAGATACTTTCAAGAAAATAAGCTGAAACAGTGTAAAAGAAGAGTGCCAATTACTTTACTAAGTCAACTTTTTTCAACCATTCGAGTCTGTAGAATAAATCCTATAGTGTGGCCATTCAAAATGTAATGCCATTTCTGGTACTATTTTTCTTTGAGCATGATTTTTATATGACATTTAGAAATGTTGTTAGATTTTTAATAGGTAAATGGCCCAAGAACATAACTAATCTTGAGATGCATTGTGAATTTTTACTCGAGAAATTATATTTTTGTTAGCCTGCCGGCAAGCTCTCCATTTATGGCAAGCCAAGCGAGCCATGAGAGAACGCGCGAGCGAGAGTGGCAGAGGAAAGGGAGTTTGCAATAATCTCTTATAAATTGTCATTTCTGCTTTGCCCAGATGAAGTGAAAAACCATTTCAATTACTTTTGATTGAAGACATTCCTGGCTGACCCACCATGACTGATGACTGTACTTTTAGAAACACTATGTTTTTTTAAAAATATGGATAATTTACTCCTTTCTGCGGCAAGGAACAAGATCACTCATTGGTGAATGATTTCTAAGGACTGTGTGGCTATATTTTATACTGTTCAGTTTGGATCTCAACCTGCATGTTGGGAAAATATAAACTGGCAAATCAGAAGGCTGAGCAAAGGTTGCCAGGAAAACAATTACGATACAAAATCTCACCACGTTTGTTGTGTTTAAAAGTTTCCTAACTACGAAATCAGTTGATTTCGTATCCAAGTGGATGCATGGAAGATAGATCTCCTGAAGAAAAAAGAAAACCATTGCAGTGATGAATATAACATTTCTTGACGTGGGAAGTAATGAATGCAATTTTTAATGATCATGCTGAAGTTTAAACAGCTAGGATGCAACAGGTTTGCAATGGAAGCGTCACGGAATTCAAGGAATATTGTAGATCCAAATCCGCAAGTATGGGCTATGATCCAGACCAGGAGGTCCAGACCAATAATATTGTCTTCTTTTAGTAGTCTTATCTTTGTGCAAAATTGTAATCTTTTGCTCCTGGAAGGCTAGCATAGCTGGCGTGTTCCTCTTAGCCTAATGCTGGTAACTGACAATGGCTGACACATTATTTTCTTTTTTCTGATGATAGTTTTCATGCTTTGTGGTTTCCTGCAGTTTTCAGGGTGGAAATCAACCTTGTTCCTGGGTTCTCTCTCGCTCCTTAGGGACGTGTAGGAGAGAACCCTGGCAACGAGGTTGGGTGGAAATGAAAATTTATGAGAGATCATTGCAAGCTCTTCCATTCTTCCCCCCGCCCCACGCACTCGTGTCACCTCTCGCGTGCTGCTCTTGCGTGACTTGTCACCACTGCCCCAAATGGAGAGCTTGCTCGTGGGTTACATTTTTGTATAATATTCATGATATTTTATGTGATATTTTGTTTTATTGTTTTTTATTGTCTCTTTTAAGCTTAATAACAGGCAGCTAAAATGTTTCTACCTAGAAAGAAATGTTTTCTTGACTGATATTACAAATGTAATATTCTCTTACCCTTTGTTTCTAGGCACTGGTGTCACTGCAATTGCAGTTGAACAATCACTGCCGACAGCAAAGAATTTTAAAAGAAAAATGGAAGAATTGTGCAATTGAACAAGAAAAAGAAAAACAAAAGCAAGAGCAGGCAAGGTTATTACAAGAGCTACAAAATAGAAAAAAAACTGAAAAGGAACTTCCATTAAAAGCATCAGTTAAAAACAGTTTAGATCTGGTTGATGGCAAAAAGGGGACAGAATGTTCGGAATCAAGCAGCTTAGTGATATCAGTGGAAAACTTCTCTGTCTCATCAACTAGCTCTGTATCTGACTGTGCAGCTTCTAAAGATGAGAAATTGACCATACAGGATCTCAACGGACAAGTCAGTGACCTTCAAATGCAAGTGCTCTCACTTAGTCAAAATTTAGAGGACTGCAACAGAGAAAACTCACGATTAAAGAAAGCTTTAGAAAATGTGCGTGAATTTGTCAGGTGTAAGTTTGGTTACGAACTTGAGGGTGATTTGTTTGACTTGAAGAGCCCTCATATTTCTCAATCGCAGGAGTTCACGAGTTCTGACATAAAAATGGTTAAATCTGGAAGCCAAGCATCATTACATGAAGACATCAGCGTGGAAAATGTACAAGATGAGACAGGCAGTGATAGTGATATTGATGAAGACATTCCTTTGCCTCCACTAGAACCTCCACAGTTTATTTTATGAACAATACAGTGGAAATTCAGTCACTTAGTGGATGGAGTTTAGAGTTTGAACTAATTAATAAACATGTAGAGTGAAATCGAAATTTCCCAAATCCCTCCATTTACCCCTCCCAATGATTTGAACAGAAATAACTGGCTACCCTAATCCCCACTCTTGATGACTCAAAGCAATAATAATAATTATTATTTTTATCAGGCCCTGGTTGTTTAAGAGTTGAATAGCACTATCCACCAGATAAATCATTATTTAGCAGATAAGTATTACAAGAAACAATAACCAGTTTATTGTATTATCCTGCTGGCTAGTAATTTACCCAATGGATGGGGCTATCCACCTGTTGAACAACTGTGGCCAGAAGGGTTTAAAAGGCAATCAGACACCCTGTCAGTGCAGAGACTTTCTACTGTCTCCTAAGTATCTGTATTACAGTGGAACCTTGATATAACAAGCCTCTATATAACAAAGTTCTTGGTATAATGAACGTGATGGTAAAATATATGAAAAAGGACCTTGATATGACAAAACTTTGTTACAGTGAACAAATTTTGCCTGTCCCTTGGCCCTTTATATCAAGGTTCCACTGTAAAAGGATTCAACTGTGCGATGATTTTCTTTTCACTCTACTGTACTCTCTCGCAGGATATAAGAGACACATGGAGAAAATAAATCTGGTAAAAGCACTATTTTATTTAACAAAAATACTAATTATAGTGTACTCATCACTGTTGTACTGAAAAGGCTGCAAAAGAGGGACAAACATACAAAACAGGGTATTGCATTATTCCTACTAGACAACAAAAAAGCCATAATTTTGCATAGCTCAAGGAAGCTATGCTGTGAGCAGTGCTTTCTCCAGGCTGGATACGAAGCGTCAAGGCCCAGAGAAACCACCGCTCACAGGGTACAAGAATGCAAGCACACAGTGAACTGTAGCTTGTTCACAGACATGTGCAAGAAGGCCATAACACTGTTAAACAATAATTACAGTTGTATGGATTTTGTTCGTTATTGTAAATTATGTTCAAACGCATGGGTATTCATCATTAAAATCTATGTTCTACCTAGTTGCTAAGTTACAAAAATTATTACTTTCCCTTAAATCATTCTGTGTTCTTTAAAGTTGTGTACTGATAATTTAACCTTTGGAATAATAGTCTTTTTGTGTGGCATCTTTGTACATTAATAGTTATATAAACAAGAATGACAAAATTTAATGTTGTCATTGACCATAGTAATGTTCCCTCCAATAAGACAATGCCTAAACACTCATTCACATTTTCATTACAGGGATGCACTTCACCGAGGAAGCACTTTTCTCATTTTTCTTCCAGATTTTGGCAGATAATGCACCCAAAGGAAATCAAGTCTTAACTGTTTATTAACCCTTTCACTGCAAGAGTTCTTGATGGAGTTTTGTATGGTGACTCTAATTTTTGAGTCTGCAGATGAAATCCTATGATGTGACCATTCAAGTGAAAGCTCTCTGCCTGTAGTTACACATGGCTTTATTTATTTTTCAAAATTTCACAAAATGAAATTTGGTCAAAATTTGCTTTTGGCTAAATTTGGCAGTGAAAGGGTTAAGACAACAAATAGCATGACATAGCCTAGCCATGCATGGACACTACGAGTTAGGTGGGAGGCTGTTGTAACTTATATTGAAGAGGAACATGGGAGTCAAAACATTTAAAACACTTTTTTGTAAATAAATAATCAAAAGCACGGGGTGCTTACTCCTCTTTTTACATGAGCATTGTTACTTTGGTTGAAAGCACAAGAATTTAACTGAACTGAGTCATGATACTGTACCAATAAGCTCTGTATAAAAACTTACAAACATTAAACACTTATGAACACCATAATTTTGTACATGTGATATATGATTTTGAAAAACAATGATAGATTGCTAAAATCTTCATAATTATGACAGTGTATAAGAATTATCCCAAAAGTGGTCAATTAAATTAACAAGATACCAAAATAGAAGGTGACATCAACACATGTAAAATGTATGTTTGGACTGTTTGAGAATTTTAAATATGGAACACTCAACTCCTGCTATTATAAACACCATCACAACCATGGCCTACAGCTGTAGTATCCTATAATAGCTTCAGCCCTGTGCTAAACTAACAACCTCTGGTTAAGTCTGCGAAACAGTGCTGATCGAAATTCTTGTTTTCAGCCCTCACCTATTTCCCAAGATTTGAGTATAAGCCCCATGATGGGCTTGTTAAAAAAACCATTGCTCATTTGCCAATCAGGTTGAAGAAAAATTTGAAATAAACTTCTGGGCCGGGTTGTTCAAAGCTGGGTTACGATACCCCACAGTTAGTGCAAAAATTGAACTCAGATATGAGGGCTTAAAAAGCAAATTCAGTTAAATTCTCTTTGCCTACAATTTGATGGTTGGATACTTGAAAAAGAAAGAGAAAATTATCCGTGAGAGTGCTTTTGATAAAAAGATAAAGAAACCCGAGTTAAAATTTAACCCTGGGTTAGCGCTAACTGGTGTTTGAACGACTGGGCCCTGGTAAATTGTTGAAGCCATTGGGCCGACAACATGTATCTTGGCTCTGATTCGCAGATGTTACTCAGAGTTATGTTTGCTACCTACATGTAGGCTAATAATAGCAGAAGTGTAGATTGTGTTTCAGTCAAACATTATTTTGTTAATGATCTTTGAAGGGGATTTAGCTGTTGTTGCCATTATTGGGGTGTCTGTAATAGCAATGTCTGCATGGTGAGAGGTTAATTTTCATGTATGACAAACATTTCAATTTTGCCTCAATTTGCGATCTTCTTACATACTGTGAACTGTTAAAGCTACATGTAAGCATGGTTATTATTAATACATAAGGTCTTTGACTTTATCTTCACAGTGGACTAGACAAACGGTCTTCACTGTATTCATACTTTGGGCTATAAGCCAGAGATTTCCTGAAGTAAAGAGGTACAACTTGTTCTTTTTCCTTGCTAGACTTTTTCCTCAGTTCTAGATCATCCACATTGAATGTAAAAACTACTTCATCACCGTCATTAACTCCTCTTGCAGTCTTTTGTGTTGGTTGCTCATGATTAACATGGCCATTCATATGCCTGAATTGAGGGACTTGCCTCTCACTTTTAACAGACCGACTGGTGTACGGTTCCTCAGTAATATGTGGTAAATCAATATAGTCATTACTTCCCCGTTTGGAAATACCTTTGCTTGATGATGGTGGGCGACCTCTGCCCCTTGGTAAAGGAGCAGAAAGTGCCCTGTCACCATAAATAGACTCAGGATAAGTTCTCGCTAAGGGAGCTTCATGAAGTCTTGACACGTGCATTTGTGGTAATGGTCTTCGAATGTAGCCATTTGGCTGTCGCAAATGGTCATCCCTTCTTACCACAACCATGCCATTATCTTTGAGTGGTGGACGAGACCTAATCGCTTGGTTGTGATACTCCTTTGCTCTAATAGTTGGATACACAAGATTAAGATACAACTTCTGGTCGACTCTGAGTTGCCGATCATGATCATTTGGTCTGGCTCCCATTCCATAGATCACTGGAGGGTTTATAAGTCCCATATAAACATTCTGCTTGGTCTTCATTTGCTTATAATTACTGTTTGACAGACCATACAACTCACTCTCTGTAGGCTGTGTAACTTTCCTACTCTTCTTACCAGCTAGTAAGTCTGGATTACTCATCAAATACTCTCTGACATCACGCATTGTGCGACCAGGTGTATAGAAACTAGAAGAACTCTGTGAAACCAACGCTCTAGATCCTTCATCTCTTGGTGTACCATATGCAGAATGTGAACCACTTCCAGCCCAAGAGCCACGTTCCATACTACCATAATAGCTGCCTCTATTTCCTGGATAACTGCCAAAATCCCTGTTGCTATAGTAACTATGTCGGTTGACATTTTGTCTTCTTAGCTCCCGTGGTTTTGTGTGTGTTCCATTAAAAGCAAAGGCTCTAGCATCCTGATGAGCTAGTGGGCTTGAGGGTCTGAAGCTTGACACACTGGCTGTATCATCTTCCTTTCCATCTCCTCTACCAATGGCTGAATGTCTTGACCTTTGGTAGTGTGGTAATTCCTCTCTAGTACGGTACTTTCTTGATGAATGTGCTATGCTTGCAGAGATGCCCATATTTCAGTAGTAATCTTTTTCTGGAAAAAGACAGAATTTATTAATGTTAATAAAACAAAGCAAATGGCCCTAACCGGGGGGTGGGGGGAGGCACTTCCCATACATTCTCTTAAATGAAATCCAAACGATGTTCTCACAACTTGCAAAACAACCTTGTCAACAGATTTGTGTACTGATCATGCACAGTATGTCAAAATCCATAGATCAACGGTTCTTGAGAAGAAACAAAAACATGGCGGTCGGAGGCAGGACTGTTTCTCACTATTATATTTTGGTAATACGCAAATTTATTGATTTGATGTCGGTTTTCAGACATTGTGTGGGGTTTCCTTTTTCTGTTAAACAATTTCCCTTTGCAGAGTTTGGAATATGCAACATATAGCTCCGTACTGATAAAAACTGCCGAAGAGTTGAGCTGTCGAGCAGTGTTTTGCAGCAAACCTTAGGAAAGTTAAAGTTGCGTCAAGGTACAGAGCTTTCAGTGGTGGATGTGATTTGTTTATTAGGATCGTTTTGTATTTTAACTTTGGATTCAAGGTGTTGACTGATCATAATAAACGAAGTGAAATGTTATGAAGTGTGAATGTTTATTCAGTTATGATATGTAGAGCTGTAAGCTCATATTTATAAAGCTCTCTGAATACACTTGCTTCTGATAAATTTGACACTTTCTCTGGTAATTTTTATCAGCATCAAGTTATCCTTGCCCGGCAAAAACGATGTAACCTATAAATATTGATCGAGCGCCTTGTTGGTTAAGATCTAATTAATGCGGTTGCGTTTTAGAACACTTTGTATGTTCCATGACACATAAAGAAAAGCTGAGTATTCAGTTACCTTGTAGCAGCAATTTCCGCCGCTTTGCATGAGACTTTTGTTTGTAGTAAATACGCTAACAGTGTTTCTCAGTTTTTGTTATATTGAATGCGAATTATTTGCTGCATTTATAGAGATTTTGTTTGACAACTGAAGATGTTTCTGCTGGCCTTCTGTGATTTATGTGCCTGTGAAATGTCCCCAGGGTGGGGGCATTTGATCACCTGAATGGATTCTAGTATGGGGCATTTGAATGGTATTTTGGCCCGGGTAGGGGGGAACTTGAACAATAATTTTTCCAAAAAGTCAAATGCCCTGGGGGTTGCCTGGGGGGGATGTTGAAGCTTCGATTTGACCGATACGTTATATACCACAAAAAAGACAGGAGTAAAAAAATATTATTTATCTTTTCTTGCCTCTCTGTCTTTATTTAATAAAACCACTCAAGAACACTAATTTGCATTAGTAAAATATCTGTTGGTACCTAGAAATGGAGCGTCAGAGAAGGTCAGGATGCTTGAAGTTTGTCAAATAGAATGTTTACCTTTGTAAGTGGAATGCGAATAAGCCACTACATAAATTTAAACTATCGTTGATAGGATGAACTAGAACATGCCAAACTAAAAGACAAAATTTTATTTAGGTTTCAAAGGAGAAGACGGACACATTGTCAACCTGTGAAATGCTAAGTCGTTAATGTATTTCAAAATGCAAAAAGATTTCCAGATCAATCCTTTGCTGTACATGTCAGCAGCTGAGTCGATAAAGAGCCATGATTCGGCGTCGGGAAAGCTTTTGTCATAATTCTCGCGTGCAAATTCAAACTTAAACGCAAAATACCTCAAGTAACTTACCAACGAAATCAATAATTTCAGCAAAAGATAAAAATAAAGAACTTTAAATTCCCCAAATTTCGATCGAACGATACATGTAGGTGCGTGTAATAACTATCATGTGTTTACACAAACTACGCACTATTTTTCCCTCCGATTTTTCAAGTAGTTTGGTTTGTCATTCGTGGAGAGTGAACTAAAAATATTCAAAGCCGGCAATGAACCCATCTTGTAGTTATAACGAAAAAGGAATGTCAACTTTCCACGAAGCAATTAATGCTGTAATGCTGAGGAACAGAAAGACACATGGCAATTATTACATACAGCTGGTGAAGCTCGAAGCAATAACATAATAATTGACAGTTTTGTGCATTCAGGGCAATTACTAGAACTTTAAGGCATCACAGTGATGAGAAATGTTATCTTTTAAATGGGAAGTCAACGATTAAAAGTTAATCGGCTGGGGGAAATATAAGCATTTCTTAATCAAAATGGCGTGCGACATAAAGATTTGGAAACATACAGAAGTTTCGAATTTCACGTCCGAAAATCTTGACGCAGGGGTATTCGCCGGCCGGTTTTTGCAGGTTTTCAAACAATCGTAGGCATACCTTCAAGTTTAGGCGACTTTTTGAAAAGGAATGTCAGTGAGAAAAAAAACGTGAGGTCTCTAATTTGAATTTATATGGGTGTATGGTTACCATCGAAACCTTCGAGAGTATAGTTCATTAAGGTAACCCGACCTCATAAGTTTAAAGCTTTCTCTACTCATAAAAGACAAGTGAAAAAAAATATAATCACTTTACCTTAGGGGACACTGTTAAGGATCCATTTTTTCTCAAGAAGTGCTCAATCTATTTCACTCTAAAGAATAAAATGATAATCCGCCTTTTGTTGTCCTGACTTTTGGCGTCTTCTTTGCGTGTAATTACACAACAATGCACTGCGCTCGCGTATTTTATTACCAGTCTCCCGTCGTTGCTTTCAGCTTCGGCTAATGGCGGAAGCGTTCGTTGGGGAAGTGCGGCTTGAGGAGCTAAAATCCATCTCAATCGCGCAAACTGACTTGCCATCCTGCAATAACGGAAGTGGAGCAAGTAAATAAACAACTTAAGATTATTTAGTGGCCATGTATGACCCCGATGATGGTAAGAACCGCGTTTCCGATAAAGTTGTTTTTATTGACCGACAAAAACAATTCTGTCAACGCACGCAGTTTCATCGTAACTTCTTGCATTTGTCGTAGATATTGCTTATGGAGAGGATGAGGGAGAGGAGATCACCCGGGATCTGTGGCAGGAGGCCTGCTGGATCGTCATCAGTTCGTATTTTGACGAGAAGGGCCTCGTTCGACAGCAGTTGGATTCTTTTGACGAGTTTATTCAGATGTCTGTGCAAAGAATTGTCGAAGATTCCCAGGAAATTGACCTCCAGGCGGAATCACTTCACATGACTGCAGATACAGAAACGCCAGTAAGTTGCATTTGGCATTCGTACTACCAGTTCCCTCAGTGTTTGCAAATGAGAGACAGATCTGTTGATTATTTGTATTTGTTTCATGCATTTGTGCTATTACCACAAATTTGTGGCTGTGTATCAAACTGGGACAGGGGCAAGGGGACGGGGACATTGAGACGCGAGTGTGGGGACCTGGGACATGGGGGCGCAAGAAGTAGGGGATGTGGGGACATGTGGACATGTGGGACGGGGATTGTGGACGTCAAATACAGGGACATGGGGGACGCGAGAAGTGGTCACTTTGAGAGAGTTGACTGTAAATTGTATGTGAATCTCGTGTGCGGTTTTCTTTATTGTTTTCTTTGACCCTATGTAACCTGGTACATGTCCAGTGTTCTCAATGAAACTCAACCTCTAGTACGTGGTCTACAACACAGGAAAGTGTAGAAAGTTCTAAAGGCCATACGATCAAAATTTGCAGTAATTACGGTTATGGTCATCGGAGTATGCAAATTCCATGGGACTTAGGGACTTTGGAGTTATTAGGGAGCTTTAAGGTGGCTCCCTAGAGTATTTACTAATAATCCAAGCTATCAAGCATACGTTACAGAAGGAAATCTAGTTACTTTGTCTTTTCGATATTGTTCACGAGATTCACCGCTAAGGTTACCCATATAAGAAGGCTCCTTTTTCAAGTTTCATTTTCTGGATTAAGACCATTGCCATGGAAACATGGCATCCTTAAACAGGCAGTAATTTTGTCATTTTTGCCCATTTTTCCTTAATATTTCTAATTTCCCGTGGTGAAATGTCTTTAAACTTTGCCTCTTTATATTAATGATATTGCTTACCATTTTAAAGTGGAAAAAACTTGGGGTCATTAAGACGGTTTTGCCAATATTTTGAAATTTGTAATTTTTCTTAATAGAGGAGTTTAGCTCTTACAGATTTTGACAAAAAAATGACAGTACAAAGGTCCTGCGACTGTTAAGAAATGAGGCGATTTTTAAAAAAAATTACCGAAGGAAACGCGAGAAATTCACGGTTAATTAACTGCACTGACGTCACAAAAATGCGAAAAAACATGTGTGATTCGGGGTCGTGTGAGCAAAATACGAGCGTCAGCCATCACGCCCGCATGCGCATAATGCACAAAGCTACTGAAAACATGTGGTTTCTTTGAAGAGTACGAAAGCTATTGTTTTGAAGCTGTTTATTAGTATTATTACGGTGATATCTCGCCAGTTGAAAAAGGAGAGTTAGCGGATTCAATTTTATACCTAACACAGGATGTTTTCTTCGAAGTACTTGACTATTGTAGTTAAAATTCGAACCGTGGTGGTCACTCGTGAGGATGGCGATCGTCGGAGATGAAGACGGTGGTTGTGCAAGGATCGCAATAAGCCCTTCATTTCCTAATCTGCTGTACACTGTTTGCAGATCTTCAAATGTCAGCCCACTTCCGGATACTTTTTCAACCTTGTTCTTCTTTAGGGATAATTTCGATGGCGAAGTTTTTCTTTAAAAGTCTGCTGTAGAAGATGGCGCCGATCTATAAATCGTACATCATGTCCATTGTCCTCAACTACACGTACAAGACCGTAGGTCTCGATGGACAACTATTGCTTTCTTCAAGGGTCAATCTGTGAGTAAAAATTATTTCTCGTTGTGCAAAAACATTTTCTAGTGCATCTTGCATGTACGTTGAAGGACGTTTGAAACAAGAAAAAATACAAGGATGTTGGTTTGTCGATGGAAAGGTTCCTTCGATTAGGATGCAAATTACGTGGGAAACCTTTTTTCTGATAAGTTTTTAAAACAATGTAATAGAGTTGGCAAAACAAAACAAAAATTTACACTCCCCGTTATCTTGTCTTAAAGCCACTTCTAGAATAATTAAATCAAATCAAATTTAAGAGAAATAAAGTGACCGAGGAGCTCCGCCAGTGAAGACAATCTTCAGTGTTTGTTTGGGAATTGGCTCGATCTTTCAGATCTTTCCACTGACCGTGAACCAAAGGCCAGAAACAGCAACATTGCTTCCTTCTGATTTAGTGTACTTACTTCTTTGTTTTGTAAGTAAAGTTTCTACCCAACATTTACTTCGACTATTTAACGTTTGTCTACTTTTGAAGCGAAAGAATTGATGTCTTTGGAAAATTTCTGCTTTGTTTTTGCACACAATTTACTCTTATGGAGATCGATAGTGACTTGTAACCGGTGTAACATTGTCTCCTCTCATAAATGTTTGACCTACACTAATCAAACTTTTTGCACAATGAGCTTCAACAGAACGTTAATAAAGTTTTTTGGGTGGAATATTTCGAAACTGCGAGGCCATGTTTGTTTTAATTTTTGCGTGGATGTTGCGTGGATTTTAAAGCGCGCGCCATACTAGTGCTCAGGCTGCGCACGGCCAATTTACTCTAGGGAGCCACCTTAAGCAACTGAAGCAAATACTAAACTTTGATAAATTCAAGCCACCACTGTGTGGCTTTAAGAAATATGTTAACTCAAATACTGCATGGATATGCAATTCTCAGCCAAGATTCAAGAATCGAGTCGAGATTGCAGTGAATTTCATTGATCCGTCCGAAACTCACGGCATGTGTACATTCTGGCAGAAAAACAGATATTCGTTTCAGTTAGAAAAGAGTAGTCTTTCGTAGTCATTTGTTTAGCCAAACAATGACACACAAAGAAAGTAATATTATTAGCCATGAATAACAAAGGAAAAGACGCACGAGTGTCTCACACATGCATGACTGACGCGTATACGCAGAAATGGTGCGTGCATCTTGTGTGTGAGTTTGTCGTTTATCTCTGAGCTGCACTGTACTTTGCTGGTCCCTTGGTGGTAGCCAAATCTCACTTCAATTCTGAGTCTTGATTAAGTTTTTAACATTACACTCCTATTTTTTCAATAGCCCCGTTTCTTGCTAAAATTTGAACAAATTTACCTGTCCAAACCAACCCACTGGGAGAAGGATGGTGCCCCAAGTCCTATGATGCCAAATGAAGCAAGGCTAAGGAATTTAACGTAAGTCCTGCCAGTATACCTCACATTGTACCTGCTTATGACCTTCATGCCAGCCAAGGTATAGGTGTTTGCTGACAGCGAAAATAAATAATTTTATTGGATGTGGTTTTTGCAATAACACTTACCAAGACCTTGATTATTACAGATATCTCAAAACCATAATAATATTATTTCATTGTAAACTGTTTTGAAGAATATTATTTAACTGAAATGCTACAAAATAAAATACTTAGACTCCCTTCATACATTTAACATCTGTTTTAAAATTTCCAAAAGAAAAGAAAACTTGAAAGAATTGTGTTTCTGTATTCCTTAATTTCAGGTGTTTTCAAGCAACACTTTGCTGATGTTGGCACTGAATTTAAGGAAGTTATTTTTATTTCTCCACACCATAGAAGGGGTTTGTAGGGAGTCAAATGGGATTTTGTCATCAGTTATCGTAATATTCAGATATTCCACTCTGATCATTTTCTGTAGTTATACTCAGATAAATCTACTCCACGTGTGGTACATTGGAAGAAGTGTACTACTATGGAGTAAGAATGGTTGGAAACAAGAAATCTTTTCTAAATACTTGTAGCAGTTATCACACTGTAAAGTTGTTGTGAATTTATCTTTTAAGGTCTTTCGTAAGCTTTTTGTTCAAATTTTAGTACTAACAGTTTGTAGACTCTAACTTAACCTTACCTTTTAAAGTCTACAAGCTGAGCTGAAACTAACTTAACCGTGCACAAAATGCAGTTATTGGTATGGTACACAATCATGGTGTCTTCAAAAGCCAGGTACATGCATGTACAGTACCACTCAAAGTTAAGTTGACACTCGATCATCGAAGCTCGAGACTCAATCCTCGCGTCTCGAAGCTCGAACACTTCGAGTTTCGAGATGCAAGGATTGAGGGTCGAGAAGCAAGGTTTTCCGAAAGAACAATGTTGTACAGTCACATAGCAGTTCAGATATTCGCACCGTCGATCAGTTCTTGCAGTGCGGTGTTCTGTAACTGTTTGAATTGCCAGGGTTCGGCAAGCTTTCAATAAGTGTAAATCGTTATATTCATTTTCGAAGATTTATCCTACGTGTACAGTGTATCAGTATGTAGCCTTTGCTCGCCATCTTCTGCGATGAACGGGGCGGCTCGGCAATTCATTCTGTGAATTAAGCTTGTCGCGGTTTTATGCAAATATTGATGAAGATAACGACACTGAAATTTGCTTATTTGTCGAGCTTAAACCTCTTTCATGTAAATGCGGCTTAGAACATGTAGCCTTTCACTCAATAATTTTATTCGAAAACTCGGCGATTCCGTGGCTTTTCGCGCGTTTGGCGTATGTAAATGTTGATAAAGTCATGAGAAACTACGTTTGTTCTGGAAAGCGAAATTTTCACGTGCGCATGTTAGTCAAAACCGTTGCTTGTCACGCTCTAACTGTAAAATATGCAAATCTACATATAGTCACACAATAATTTCACGGAAAACTTTATTTTAACAAAAAGCAACATTTTGACGAGCATTCGAGTTATTAATTTTCCCTTAGTCAATTTCATATAATTTATGTCATCTTTCTTTCGCCATGTTCATTCAAAGACACGGCTCAGTGACTCCGTGAATTATAAAACTGGCTTTTATGCAAATCTAGCTGATGTCACCAGAAACTTGGTTTGCTGAAGCGAGATTTTAACACACGATCATACATTTGTAAAATGTCCAAACTCGTTTCATTCAAACGACAGAAAGTGACAAGGAATGCACAAGCCTGACACCAGAACTCTGCAAAAAGTCGGAAAAGTAGTTGTCACATGATTCGGAGTTTGACAGACAGACAGACCTCGTGGTATCGATTTGTGAGATAAGATCTAGTTTTTGGATCGAAGCATGTGAATCTGTGATTTTGTTTTCGAACGATTAAAGAAGATTTACGGTTGAAAAATTTGGTTTGAGTACGATTATCTACAGTGTCATTTAGTTATTGTTTGCTTTCAAAAAGAGGCTCTTTTTACCACTAGTCTAACGTACGAACGATGGAAAGTCAAAAAGAATTTACGGCTGTCTTCTGTGCAGGAGAATGGAACAATTTGTTTGCATTCTGATAGTATGAGTTGTTTCGTTATTGTTTACTTTTTGACGGCTATATACATATATGTATCTCGCCTTCACTTCTAAAAAGCAAGTTTTAAAAGGACTATTACGAGGAAACCAGAAGTGAACATTTTCGCTTTCAAAGCGCGAGCTTCGTGTACGTGAAAGCGGACGAGTCTCACCCAGTGCACAGAGCGGTGATTTTTAGAATGAAAGATAAGTGTACATTTTTAAAGAGAGCGCTTTCTCAATTCGAAATTTAAAACTTGATCCTCGATCCTCGATCATCGAAACTCGAGACTCGATCCTCTAGATGCGAGACTCGATCCTCGAAAGTTTCGAGAATCGAGTCTCATTGAGACGCGAGTGACTGTCAACTTACCTTTGAGCGGTACTGTACACATAATGTTTGGTGAACATATTAAAGGAGGCACATTCAGTGAACTATAATAATATTCTGTTGTTGCAGTATCACTTCAAAAATGTTAATGTATTTGTCTACAATAAATCTTTGTTTTTTGTTTCTTACACTTTAGTTATTCAGCTCCTCTGTATGTAGACATCACAAAAACGATGATCCAAGAAGATGAAGATCCCCAAGTCACACAGCACAATAAAATGTTCATCGGCAAAATCCCTATCATGCTGCGATCAACCTACTGTCTCCTAAGTGGTCTGACTGATCGTGACTTGACAGAACTGAACGAGTGTCCACTGGATCCAGGGGGGTACTTTATTATCAATGGATCTGAGAAAGTACTTATTGCTCAGGAAAAAATGGCAACTAATACAGTTTACGTTTTCTCAAAAAAAGACTCAAAGTATTCGTTTACTGCAGAAATCAGGTCATGCCTGGAACATTCTTCGAGGCCGACGAGCACAATGTGGGTTTCCATGTTGTCAAAAGGAAGTCAGGGAGGTCGCAAAAGTGCCATTGGTCAGCGGATTGTTGGCTCATTGCCATACATCAGGCAGGAAATTCCAATCATGATTGTGTTCAGAGCTTTGGGGTTTGTGGCTGATCGGGATATTTTGGAGCATATTATTTATGATTTTGATGACCCAGAAATGATGGAAATGGTAAGACATAAAATTTGTGATAGGTTATTTTGCACAATGATGTCATTTTACTACCAAGACCAGAATTCTTCAGGGGTTAGCTTTATGCTGCAAATTATTAGGTTTTTTGTTACTTTTTTTAACCTCGCTGGGATTACCAAATTTAAATATGAAAGGAAAAACAACAAGGATCACGAGGTCATGGTAGTAAAATGATGGCAAATAGCCTATTTATTTTGAGCAAATCCTTTATACATCTAAATGTGTTTATGTACTATGTACATGCTATTATATAACTGCCTGCCTCTCTAGACTGTACTATAAAAGGCCAGTTCAAGCATTACCTTGATTTTATATGATATGAAAAGCTACCTTTGTATGAGACAGGTTGCAAATCAATTAGCAATTATTGGAGGAGGTTGAGCAAAATATCGTGATTTGTCAGTGGCGAGCAGATCAATTATTGTTTTATCAGTTCAATAATTGTTTTATCATTCGATCCCTGAGTTTGTTTTTTAATAAATAATATCTTCGGAAAGCGGTTAGCGCGCGCTGCCTTCCAGGAGTAATGACAGAGATCACATAAACGAGCAAGGAGCAAGCGTGGTTTCATCTACGCATGAGCAGAATAGTATTTGCAGCCCCAAAAAGTTGAACGACATTGCGCATGAGCACACCATTTTGTAGGCAGTTATTTGCAGGTCACGCGGTGGGCTCTCGGCCAATGAAAAGGAAGAAACATTTGCATCAAATGATAATAATTGTTATTTAGTTAGTTGACATGCATGTGGAATATCTAAGCTAATAGCGTAACCCTTTGAGTCCCAAGGGTGATAAACATCCATTTTTCCCTTAACAATCTCAGACTGAGAGCAACGTGATATGAGAATTAATGAATGGAAAATGAAGAGAATAAAGGAAAATTATTTGATCTTTAAACAAATTCTCTTGTGGGTTAAAGGTTTAATATCACTAGCACAGGGTTGGAGGGCAAGGGTGGCCCAGTTCCAAATCCTGGAGGTAATGTTTTAATGTAACACGAGTGGTCGTAGTGAGCAGTGTTGTCTCAATTTCTGTGGCACTCAGTTGTGAGATATTGTTCTTACCACTCCAGGCCAGTTAAAATAATATTGTTTACGATAGTAGGCAGTATAACCACCTATATGTAAACAGGCAACAGAGACCTAAATTTGTGTGATTCTTATTTATTATAGTACTAAACCTCAGTGTTCTTACGAGATCGTTGCATTGCATCATTGCCACACTTTTACGGGAAATGGCGCACTATAATTAACTCAAGAGATCCCAAGGGCATAAAGAAGAAAAAAAACTATTACAATAAGTACTTAAATGTGTGTACACGTACGTACATTTCCTTGTAATATAAGCCAAAATTTAATCGGTTGTAGGCATCTTTAGAAAACACCCATCATTCTGTAAGACTCAGGCCTGTGAAAACGTTGAGTTAACTGTATCTAAAAAGTGTGACCCACTGTTCTCCCTCATGACCCCCTTTTAGCTTTTCTATGTGTCCTGTGGACCCCAGTTTACAAAATCCTGATTAGAACACTGAAACCTACATGTGTTATTCCACTGAAAGTGACAAACTTGCTGGCTGCTAGCTCATTTTGCACTCCAACATAAAATTCACATCTTCTTGCTACCATGTACATGCATGCAATCTCCTCTATACTGTATCTACTTAATATAATATTGTGTTAAAAAAATTTTTGTCTGAAGATTAAACTATTAAAAGGAGTTAACTTCATAAAGAAGTACATTGTAATCCTGCATGATACTGTAGTTTTAATGTTGTGCCATGTCTGTCAAGGTCAAACCATCACTGGATGAAGCATTTGTTATTCAAGAGCAGAATGTAGCTCTTAATTTTATTGGTGCCCGTGGTGCCAGACCAGGCGTGACAAAAGAGAAGCGTATTAAGTATGCCAGGGAAATTCTGCAGAAAGAGATGCTTCCTCATGTTGGTGTCAGTGATTTCTGTGAAACTAAAAAAGCTTACTTCTTAGGGTGAGTAAATACTCTCTGCTATTACTTTTAGATTTACACTTAAACTGAATAACTCTTGTAACTAAATACAGGGGATGGTGACGTGTAAATGAAGGTATGCATTTTCCATGTTCAAGAAAATTTTCTTTACAGCTGTAATAATAATAATATGAATTATTCCATAAGTGCATGTTGGGTATGAGATGGTAGATAGCCAATGAGGCACGTAGCGCTGAGTTGGCTATAATCATCTCATATCTAACAAACGTAAGTGGAATAATTTATTGTTTTATTAAAAACACCCAAAAAGTATCGAGAATTCTTTCTAACTTTATTTGTAAGAATAACCAATTTTCAGCTTGTCTTTAATTTGGAGCAGACGGGTACAGTTACCGTATTTGGAGGTTACGGTTTAATGGCTCATATACCATGATGGCTAAGCCAACCAGAGCTCTAGAGTTGCATTATCCAATGACTCAGTTTTGAATAATGATTATTATGATATAATAATTGTCATGGGAAACAATATTATTTTCCAGCAGTTACACATACTGTAAAAAAATTTAAAGCGAAATTAACTTCAAAGTCATTTACATCACTTGCCATGCAAAGTTCTGCAAGCTTTAACATGTAGGACTCTTTGAATTGCCTTTATGGCCCATAATGCTTATATTTTATGTGTTAATGTCTTCGGTTTCCATCAGTGACTGTTTTATGAATGTTTTTAATTTTTGTACATGTACCTTTACATGGACTCGTGGTATTAACTTATTAGACGATTTTGTTTTGATGATTTTAAAGGATCTAATCTGTCCTTGAAAATCTAGTTCCATGTTTTTTAAGGATTATTTTCACAGTAACTAACAGACTCGTCTTTTGTACATGTAGCTACATGGTACACAGATTGTTGCTAGCTGCGCTTGGCCGAAGAGAGCTGGATGATCGTGATCACTATGGCAACAAGAGGCTTGATTTGGCAGGACCATTATTGGCTTTTCTTTTCAGAGGGTAAGTACCAGGTTAAAGCTTGCAAAGTAATACAGAATAATACATTGTAGCAAAGGGCACGTGATATCACTCAATCTCATCAGCGAAAATTTTATTCATACTGTTACCAGTATCATGTACTCCACCATTGCATTCATAATGTGTAGTTCCAGAAAATATTCAGACCCCCACCACAGAGGGAATTTCACTTAGGACCCCTCACCTCCCTGGAGTTTCCATTTTTGCGGGGAGCTGATGCCCCCCCCCCCCCCCCCCACCACTCTGGAATTTCCACAAGTGTGACAAAGACCCCCCAACCCCTCTGCAAAACTTTATTTTCACGAAGAAAGACTATTTAAGTAAAAGAATGAGACATTTTATGGTTAATAGGCAATGGTTTCCATCAGAAGCTTGTATGCTTCTGTTTCCATTTTTTTAGTGGTCTCACAACATTACAACACACTGGACCAACCCAAAGTAACCTAATCTGCAGTTTTTGCTCATCCTTACATTAAATGAAACAGATAAAGTTAATAAGTGACTGGTATTTGTGAATTTACCGTAATCAGGGAAAGCTTACGATTTGTTATTCTTCTTCATGGGCGTAATGTTGATAGAGTTAATGCCAATTTGTGCGGGAATGCAACATGGTGAACAAGTAAAACTTTCAACCACAAAATTAAGGCAAAACAAAGAGAAGAATAAAAACTCTGAATTCTGAAATGATAACAATGCATCTTGAATCTTGAAGGGAAGCCAAGTTCAGTTTACTGTTTTTCGATCGACGGATGCAACGTGATGCGTGATGTTATGCATAGTGGCTGTAATTTTTGGTGAAATCAACACCATTTCAGCAAGAATTTGATCATGAACATGCCACAACTTCAACCCAAATTTAAGGGAAAAATGAAATGGAGAATACATATAAAGCCTCTACATTCTAAAATGGTTACAATGTATAGCTTGTGCTTCGTGAAGCAAAATTGCCACTCTACTGTTCTTCCTTCGATCGACTGACTCAACCAACGCAACGTGATATGTTGCACAGTCACGTTGATGTCTTAAGGGAGACTGGTAACGAGTAATGGTGGCCAAATATATGAGCATACGATAAAACGAGTTGTAGTTGGTCTAATTTCTTTGAAATTACATCCAAAACAGCTTTGGAAGAAAGGAAACCTGGTTAAAATCAAAAGGAACAATCTTAAATGATATATTTCAAGTTATTTATGTCCTAAAAATGATCTACCTGGTGAGTAAGAAGCAATGTTCAAACTCAGGTCAAAAACAAAATGATATTGACCTCCTGGGAAGTTATTTCATTGTCCAATCCCCCTCCCCTCTGGAATTTCCTGGGCCTCTAACCCCCCCGCCCACCTTCCTGGAATTTCCAATTCCCTCCATGGTGGGGGTCTGGATATTTTCTGGAACTACACAGTACATTAAATTGAATTTCAAATACATTTATAACAAGGCAAAAATATTGTCACGGAACATGATATAAAAAATTTGTAATGGGTGGCCTCAGAAATGCAGGGTTCTCAGTAGATTTTATTACAAATGGCTAAAATGTCAGAAGAGGTGACTGACCACTCAAGTGCTGAGTACAAGGCCTGGAGAGCCAAGCTTCCAGGAGGATTTAGGAACATGCTCCCTGGGAAATTTTAGGAATTATTCTAGTAGATGTGATTCCCTGCATTTTGGTCTCATAGTATTACTAGTTGAAACCATTGAACATGTAAATGACTTGTCTACTGAGCATAAGATCTACAGAACCTCAGTGCACAGCCACTCATGTCTCATTCCTCGAGACTCGAGTCTCAATTCACGATTCTCGAAACTTTCAAGAATCAAGTCTTGAGTCTCGAGAATCGATTCTCGAGTGTCTAGAGCCGAGAGTCGAGTCAAGATATATAATGAGCTTGTCGCTTGACTGATCTCTTGAGGAGCAAATTCATCAGACTGCTCTTTATTGGTGCGAATTTTCACTGTAGAAGCGAATGGCTACTGTTATTTTTCTCAAGAAATAAATCATTTTCTTGCAACCCTTTCGAGTAGTGAATTTTCAAAAATGCAAGTTTCTCGAAACTCGACTCTCAGCTACCTTGGGCAGCTACCTTTTAATGCTCACAGGCAGCAGAATTCTGCCAGTTGGGGGATTGTACTGAGAACCCTAAACTACTATATATTTAATTTCTGTAATGTTTTGCATAATTTATTATACATGTAGACTTAATATGTAATCTCAGAAATGTCCACCTTCTTTCATGCGTTACACAATACAACAATTTTATAACGAGACCATTAATTTTTTATTTTAATTGATAATTCTGTCAGGCTGTTCAGAAATCTTATGAAAGAAGTGAAAATGTATGCCCAGAAGTTTATTGACAGAGGAAAGGTACCTGCCGTTAATTTTTACAAGATAATTTACATGTAGATTGTAACATAGAACAAGTAAAATATTATAAGCTTATAATACATGTACATGTAAGGCACATTTTTATTCTTCTGGGCCCATTTGTTCGAATGCCGGTTAGCGTTAACCTGGGGTTAAATTTTAACACAGGGTTCTTTTTCTTGTTATCAAAAGCACTTTTTGGGATAATTTTCTCTATTCTTTTTGGAGTACCCAATCATCAAATTGTAGGCAGAGAGAATTAAACTGAATTTGCTTTTTAAGCTCCCATAGTTGAGTTTAAATTTCGCACTAACCCTGGGTTATCTTAACCCAGCTTCGAACCACCTGGCCCTGAATGGTATATATGTTAAAGACGCATTCATAGTGAATACTTATGACATTAAGTTCTAACACCAGCTTGACATGTTTTGCAGTTTCTTTATTTAAAGAGGCTTCATACATTTGTTGCTGAGAGGTCAGCTTGTTGTATTTGTTTATTCAGAGGTGCCAGGTTCAAGTACCACACTGACTATTGGCTGAAATTGTTTCTTGGTCATCTTCAATTCAAATTCTTTTTAATGCCTGTAAAATAGCCAACTTTTTACCTCCTTCAAGTTGGGGTTGTTAATCCTGTTAATGATTAGTATGTGTAATCAAATGGTCACTGAAGTCAGAGAATAATTTCACGAGTATACCATTGGATTACCTATTAATATCATGGGTGACAAATTAAGCTTACAATCTTAGTTTTTTTGACATGTTTACCAGGGTTTATCGGATCAATCACGTACTGCACTACGTGCGCTGAAAGTTTAGAGCTCAAATTTTGGCTTAAGTTCAGAATTTTTCAAAAAAATATCTCTGATAGAATCCTTGATGTGCTCTTTCATGTGTTTAGGTTTTCTGAAGCGTCTTTTTATGCCTGAAATCTTCATTGACAACATTTTAAAACTTTGCTGCCATCTTGGCACTGACACGTATGGCACGTTGCCATGGCAATTTTGTAATTTCACATGTGAAGTTATAGATTAACAATGAAATTCGAGCCACTATGATATGATATTACAATTTCTGGTTCCTTGGTGTCATTATTTTTACAGGATTTCAACATTGAACTAGCCCTTAAACCAAAGGTGATAACAGATGGGCTGAGATATTCATTGGCAACAGGAAACTGGGGTGATCAGAAGAAAGCTCACCAGAGTCGCGCTGGAGTATCACAGGTTCTCAACAGACTGACATTTGCCTCAACTTTATCCCATTTGCGACGCCTGAACTCTCCCATTGGCAGAGAAGGCAAACTTGCTCGGCCTCGTCAGCTTCATAACACTCACTGGGGTATGATATGCCCTGCTGAAACCCCGGAAGGTCATGCTGTAGGTTTGGTAAAGAACTTGGCATTGATGGCGTACATTTCAGTTGGTTCACAACCCAGCCCAATCTTGGAGTTTTTGGAAGAGTGGACTATGGAGAATTTGGAAGAAATCACACCATCAGCCATTGCCCAGTGAGTTTTCTGATACCGGGCCCAGTTGTTCGAAGATCGATTAGTGCTAACCTGGGTTACATTTTAATCTGGCTACCTTATTTTGTTGTTTAAAAGTACTTTCTGGAAAGTTTTCTGTATTCTTGTTAGAGTGTCAATTCATCAAACTGTAGACAGAAAGAATTAGACTGAATTTGCTTTTTAAGCTTGTATATCTGAATTCAAATTTCCCATTAACCCTGGATTATCTTAACCCAGCTTTGAAAAACCTGGCACTGATGTGTAACCAATCTTAAATATTTGGCTACTGAACTTTGTCACTTTTTTCAATTTTAGGGTATATTGTGGTGTTTTTCTAATTGGCCATGTACATGTATGTTTACTCTACTGGAAACTGTCATTTGTTTAAGTTATCAAAAATGCTAAATAATAATTGTAGCAGCTGTTTTGAATTATGTTGAATTATTTAAGTTTGATATTCTCTTTATCTTGATAGTGCGACCAAGATATTTGTGAATGGTTGTTGGGTAGGAATCCACCGAGATCCAGACCAGCTGATGAGTACACTAAGGAAACTCAGGAGACAAATGGACATCATTGTGTCAGAGGTACAGTGCTCCTTGTAGATTAAAAAGTTAAGTTGAGCTTACAGGGCTCGAAAAAAAAACTTGAATTCAAGCTTGAAATTGGGCAAGCAACTCTCCACTTCTTGCCTGACATAGGTAACAATTTCCTTAGAGGATGATTTGGCTGAACTCCTGCCTATATGCCTTTTTGGCAAGTAAGCCTTAAAAATAACTTGTCCCGCCCTATTTTATCCAGTAGGATACTGCTGTATTTCTAGCAATTTTCCAGCTTCTTAATTCCATGGCTGGAGACAGTGAGGGCATTAAAATGATGTAGTTTTTTTAGGCCTGAGATGATTCGTATCTAGTTTGTGATTTGGGTTCCACACATCAGGTCACCCAGAGATCTCTGATAATCTGATGACCTGAAAGGTTTGAGTTTCATTTGGGACCCTTTTTTCATGTAAGACTGAGATATTTATGTACAAACATCACCATGGTTGTGTATCATCGTTAAAAGGTATTTTAACAGTTATTGTGTCAAATCTTAATCATGTTGATTTGAAAACTAACTTACAATTTTCTCAAGTTTATTTCTGCCTTGAATTTTCTCAGGTTTCAATGGTGAGAGACTTCAGAGAAAAGGAGATCAGGATCTACACTGATGCTGGTCGAATTTGCCGTCCTTTGTTGATTGTCGAGAACCAGAAATTGTTGTTAAAGAAGCATCACATTGATCAGTTGAAGGAAAGAGAGTATAACAACTACAGGTAGGTGACTATCCTGTCCATTTTTTGGATTTTTTGGATTTCTGCAGTGATCAAAGTCAAGGTACATGTAAGTGTTATAAAATTAATTTTGGCCTTGACTGGCCTTGGTTATTGTGAATACCACAAATACTGAATCTGACAAAAATATAATATTTTGTGTTTCTAAAGCAAAGACCCAAAAATTGAAGAGCTAAGACCTAAGACCCATAAACTAAAATGAAGACAAAGACCCATGGACTAAAACGGGTCTGGACAATCTGCAAGCCAGCGAGCCATGGGAAAAATTAGAGTTTTATGAAGTTGTAAGAATGTTGCCTGCCTTGTTCCCTATTGGTATGTGAGGTTTTGCTGCTGGAGTATTTGATTAGGATCAAGTGCTTTATGGATTAGGGTTGAACGCTGTTTAGGGTTAAACAGTTTTTTTATGGATGAGGGTTAAGTGCTGTTTCTTTTGAATGGCTCGCATGGCTCTCTGGCTCACACTCTGTCCTAACTTGACTAAAACGAAGACCTAGTGGACTAAAATGAAGACCCATGGACTAAAACGAAAACTTGCTGGTCTAAAACAAGGACCCTCTGGACTAAAACGTAGAGCTTGTCTCAAACTGGTCACTGCTTCCTACATGCAGTTATTCATTATTTTGGAAGACACATTGCTCTGGTGCCAAGTCGCAAGGGTAATATCCAATTTAACGCCCATTTCCATTGTTTTAGAACCAGCAGGTCATTATTTTGGGTACTGAAATGATAGGTGATAGGTAACACTAGGGAGTTTAAGCAGCGACGTATGTCAACCAGAAGTGAGCCTTTTTTCCTTTTAATATGCCTTGGTTCTTTCAAATTTGTATCACTAAGTGTCTTTACATTTAAAGAGATGATTTGCCCAAGATTTTGTTCAAAATCGTGGCCAAACAGTGCAAAAACTCCTCTTTCGGTTGATGTGCGTTGCTTGAAAACATTAGCCGGTGAGCAAGCTCTCCGGGGCGCTCTGGCAGCGGAATGAGAACATGGTTCGTACATTCTTGAAAAGGTCTTGAATTTTAGTCGTCGTCTTAAAAAGTCCTTGAATTCGCTTAAGGTCCTTAAAATAAAGTACTTGATTTCAATAATAGGCCTTGAAAAGTTGTTAAAATTCACTACCTTGTCTACATGTCTGATGTGTGATGTCCAATGTCTGATGTCTGATGTCCAATGTCTGATGTCCGATGTCAGACGTCTGATGTTCAATGTCTGATGTCCCATGTCAGACATCTGACGCGTGATGTCAAACGTTTGATGTCCGTGTCAGAGATCTGATGTCTGATATCAGACGTCTGATATCTGAAGTTAGACTTCCAATGTCCAATGTCTGATGTTCGATTTCTGATATCTGATGTGCGATTGCAGAAGTCTGATGTCCAATGTCTGACGTCTGACTTGCTCAATGTTAGTTGTCTGATGTTCAATATCAGACACATCTAATGTCCGATGTCCGTTGTCAGACACCTGATGTTCAGTGTCTGATGTCCAATATAAGACATCTGACGCCCGATGTGTGACGACTGATGTCCGATGTCAGACGTCTAACGCCCGATGTCAGATGTCTAGTGTCCGTGTCTTTCTAATTCGCCCTTTGTCATTATGTTGCACCTGCACTCTAATGTTGGAAGGGATGTTCTTGGTATCACCTGTTTTGCATAGACTGCAACTCTTCTGCAAACCGCCACATGCTGGGGAGGCATATTCGAGTATTGTCGTATTTTGGTTCAGTATATCGTGATGTCCGTTGTCTGATGTCTGGTGTGAGACGTCTAATGTCTGATGTCTGATGCTCGATGTCACCTCTGATGTCCAATGTTCGATTTCTGATGTTGGACGTCTGATATCCAATGTCTAATGCCTGATGTCCAATGTCAGTTGTCTGATGTCCGATGTCAGATGTCTAATGTTTGATGCCCGATGTTTGATTTCTGATGTCAGAAGGGTGATGTCCGATGCCAGAGGTCTGATGTCTGATATCAAAGTCAGACTTCAATGTCCGATATCTGATGTTCGATTTCTGATGCCTGATGTGCAATTGCAGAAGTCTGATGTCCAATGTCTGACGTCTGACTCGCCCGATGTCAGTTGTCTGATGTTCGATATCAGACATTTAATGTCTGATGTTCAATGTCTGATGTCCGATATCAGACGCCTGACGCCCGATGTGAGACATCTGATTTCTGATGTCAGACGTCTGATGTTCAATGTCTGACGACTGATGTCCGATGTCAGACGTCTGATGTGTGATGTGTTTCTGATGTTCGATTTGTGTCATGTCTAATGTCTGACGCCCGATGTCAGATGTCTGGTGTACAATTGTGGGCCTCTGATGTACGATTGCAGACCTCTGATGTACGATGTCAGACGTCTGATGTTTGAAGTCATGTCTGGTGTCCAATGTCTGATGTTCAATTTCTGATGGCCCATGCCACGTCTCATGTCTGATGTCAGACGTCCGATGTCTTATGTCTCAATGTCAGACGTCTTATATTCGATTTTTTGATGTCAGACGTCTGACATCCGATGTGCATTATCGGACGTCTGATGTACGATGTCAGACGTCGGTTACACAATGTCAGAAATCTGATGTCTGATGTCCGATGTCAGACGTCTGTCACCCTATGTCAGACGTCTGATGTAGGATTGTAGACGGCTGATGTACGATGTCAGACGTCAGATGACGTGATGTCTGAAGTCAGATGTCCAATGTCTGATGTCCCATGTCTCATGTCTGATGTCAGACGTCCGATGTCCTACGTCGTATGACTGATGCCTAGTGTCAGAAGTCATATATCTGATGTACGATTGCAGTCGTGTGACGTACGATGTCAGACATCTGATGTCCAATGTCTGAAGTCCGATGTCAGACGTCTGACGCCACTGAGTGTTTTAGCCAGTAAAGTGTTAAAAGGGGGTCAAAGAATGTCAATTTATTGAAAAAATCTTAGATCTTAAAAACTGAAATTTGCCCTTGAAAATACTTGAATTTTGTTTCTCTGAAGTTGCACGGACCATTGGGAAAAGAACGTAGAGCTGTAGTCAGTAGTTGCAAGCTCTCCTTCCTTTTCCCGCCCCGCCGCCAGAGTCCCCCGGAGAGCTTGCTCGCAGGCTAGAAAACGTCGATGCTTAAACTCACTATTGACTTCCTCTCCTCCTAATGAGAAGTAATAACACTTATTCTTTCCCAGCTGGCAGGACTTGGTCGCCGGTGGAATTGTAGAATATATTGATGTGAATGAAGAAGAGACTGTGATGGTATCCATGACTCCTGATGAGCTGGTGATGAAGGGTCAAGGATACTGTTCAACATACACTCACTGTGAAATCCACCCTGCAATGATCTTAGGAGTCTGTGCATCCATTATTCCATTCCCTGATCACAACCAGGTCTGTTCAATTATCCATACCCCCGCTTCCAAAGTTGCTTACAGGCTGAAATTTTACAGGGTTAATGTATTTTCTAAATGATTTCAACCCTTGTACTTCAAAGAGTGTCCAAATTAAGTCAAAACTGTTCTAAAATTACTTTTAGTAAAATAGTGTAAAATAGATGGTACCAAGCGAAAGCAATGCCATTATAGGTTTCATTTGAATGGCAATACCGCGCGATTTTTGTCCACAGAGGCAAATTTTAGTCCGGGCAAATCAAATAGTTAGCGATCGAAGCAGCTTCGCTAATTTGTCCATCCATCTCATACACACTTTTTTATTTAAAAAAAAGGTTTTTCTTGATATGAGTTGATTCCAATTGACTTCGGATTTATCTATCAGCAGTGTTTTAATGAAAGATTTTGTTTTCGTTTTTTTTACAGTCCCCACGTAACACCTATCAATCCGCTATGGGAAAGCAAGCTATGGGTGTTTACATAACAAACTTCCATGTCCGTATGGATACCCTCGCGCATGTGTTGTACTACCCTCAGAAGCCGCTGGTCACCACACGCTCCATGGAATATCTCAGGTTCAGAGAGCTGCCTGCTGGTGAGTTCTTGTCGTTTGGAGCATTAATATTCGCAGCCTGCGCCACAGACAAAAGTAAACTTCTGGTTCACCAGGGTTACGTTATGTCTGTGGGGATTGGTCCTCAAAAACATTTCTGGTCAAGTCTTGAAAGGAGAACACAGTCGTGCCCCTCATAACCGCGGCCGCCTGTGCATAATAGTGAGTTTACGCAACAGGACGGCAGAAAGAAGAGGATGGCAAAACGCTTGTGTGTGACAAACGTGACAGGCCTATTACTTCTGTGTTTTGTGGTGATCTTAACTTAAGTCAATGTTTTTTGGTTATTAACAAAAAGACCTGTTTAAAAGAGGATGAAGTTCGGCAGAAACGTTTTTGAAACACGCACGTCAACCGGAAGTGGGCTGCATTCATTTATGGGCAGTTGTTTTGCCCAAATTTACGGCCAAATCGCCTTTGTGAGACTATGGACGCTAAGCAATACAAATTTGGAAGCGTTAAGGCAAATAAAGAGAGAAAGGGGCTCACTTCCGGTTCACCTGCGTCGCTCAAAAACGCCCTTGCTTAAGCTCCCTAATGGCTTAAACCTAAGGGGGTGTTCACATGAGAAAACTCGCACCGGCGCGAGTTTCGTACCGGGATGACTTTTTGATTTCGTATCGTGTTTACATGTTAACTAAGTCATTTCATGTCTCGTTATTTGAAGGTATACTTCATGTTGATAAAATACACGTGTGATTCAAAATCGCAAACATTACGCATCCGCTACCCGTTACAGTCTACAGGCAGACCGATTTCACACCGAAACGTGTGGTCGTTTCGCGTTTACATGATACCGTTGCGAGATTTCGTACCAGAGTGAAATTCTCGCCCCGGTACAACAACCGGGGTGAACTCACGCCGAGGTGACTCGTGCCGGGATGACCTTTTGTGGTGGTGTCATGTAAACAAATGTAGAGCCATGAGAGGGAACCGGAGTGAACTCTCTCCTGCGCGAGAGTCGCCTCGGTGTGATGTAAACACCCCCTAACATAAGAAATGTGTGGGCAAAGCCTAACAGCAGTGGCAGTGCAAATCGCCACCCATTTCCACATGTACAGCTGATATGGAACAGACTGAAGACAACATGTGAATACATTGTTCATTTTATTAGTAGAGCTTGCTGATCATATTCGTCCCTCAACACGGTGGAATCCAGTCACCTCGCCACCAGACCAGACTATCTCGCTACCAACGAAATCGCCACCAAGAAGTCTACTCGTCTCCAACTAATAGGCAGACTTGTCAAGGATTGTAGCTGATGCAATATCCATTTAACAACATTTTACTTCTTTGTCAAGCTTAGTCAAATATGAAGTCGACCCAAATACAAAACAATCCGTTCTCAGGTTCGGTGGAAAGCATCAAATAAGTGCTGGGACCAATATACACCGAACGGTGGCCATTGTGTATGCTGTATGCAGTGACCGTTTTGATAGTCTGTCCATCATCTTACTGGTCCCTAAGCGTAACACTTCTTTTTGTTTTCTTTGCAGGGATCAATGCCATAGCAGCTATTGCATCTTACACTGGTTATAATCAAGAGGACTCGGTTATCATGAATGCTTCAGCTATTGACAGAGGTTTATACAGGTAAGTAAACCGGATTCCCCTTCAAAAGTGACTCGTATTTTCTTATCAAGTAATAAAATAATTTGCCTGACGTTCTAAAGTTTCATTGGGTCCTTGCGATGCAGCCCTTCAATCTGTGTTTCTTTTATAGAGTTGCATCTATGACGTCTCCAAACAAGCTTAACAACTTTTCTGTGTTCATCCAAAATTTTGTTTACTTTGGCAGGTCTGTATTTTACCGATCGTACCGAGACCAGGAATCCAAGAGAGGAATGGATCAAGAAGAAACTTTTGAAAAACCAACAAGAGATACATGCCAGGGTAAGCTGCAGAGATTCATCATAAATTTTTCAAGATCGGTGGGCTTCGATCTCTTCATTTAGTAAAAGAAAAAAAAGGGGGGAAATGAATTGTGAAGGAGCAGAAGGAGGAGTGGGGTGAGAAAAAAAATTGAGTTGCCTACCTCAAATGAAGGAGATTCCTCCTCAAATAATGGCCGAACAGTTACTCTCTATACTATTTCATTCCTTCACTTGTTGCCTCTGTTTTAAGGGGCAACATAAAAATTAATGAGGTTTCCTTAATTTTGTTTTTCATCGTTTTTACCCCTTTTTCTTTTTCCTGTCATACCGTAAGCATTTGGAGGAGTCACAACTTCGCCCGCTAACTCGTTTGCGTGTTCACTCGCGGTTCGTTTTGCTTGCCAGAAAAGGAGAGCTTGTTCACAGTCTAAGCAAGTGGCAAATAACTGGGGTATTGTTTTGCTCATAGCGGTGATCTTGCACATATGCCGCACAGTTCCTCAGGGATCCATATTCATTTTTTTCTCAGACTCGTCAGCCGGACAAGTAAGCCTGATGGCATTCTTGCCCGGTTACAATTTGGGTTGCCCGGACAAAAGTGCAGAATTATATAAAAGAATGGTGAAAATATTGTGTGCAACTTGAACATTTCTGATTAGCATTTTGTCTGTTGTAGTTACTATTAAAGGGTTTTAACTAAACTGTTAAGCACAACAGGGCTTACGCTACAGGTCTAGGCTAGACACAGTTTATTTACGTTTTACAAGTAGCTACGGTCGGTCAGTTTGCCGTGAAGCCATGACGGTGCGCTTACATTTTCCCTCGTATAAGACAGCGGCTTCTGCGTCACCTTTTTTCCGGCGAAGGCAGCGAAACGTCTTCTAAAAAAACGTCACATCTTGATTATGATCCGTTTAAGGCACCGGCTTCTGCTTCACCTCGTTTTCGGCCGAAGGCGACGAAATGCTTTCTAAAAATCGCCACATCGTGATAAGTGTTGTTACGTTTTCTTTGATTGGCCTCTGAATGTAGGACTTGACAAAAACTGAGCCCGTTTCGTCGAAAATACTACGCCATCAAAGATGGCGCTTAAACTTACGATTTCATTGCAGACAAAAGCTGCTTGTTATTCTCCCTTATTCTAGAAGTTTTAAATGGATGGGAAGTAATCAGATCGCGGGAAAAATGTAGATAATCATATAAGAATTTTTGAAAAGATTTGCAAAGTGCAGTATACAGATGACACACTTGAGAGCATCGCATGACACTCAACAGGCCATGTCCGAGGTTCAAAAACTCTCATTTTCAAAACCAGGCAAACTGCAAAAACTTTGTTGTGAAAATGAGTTTGATTTGTATGAGAACAAAAAATCATTTTCATGTCAATGGCTTTGCACTTAGTCTCGCTTTGAATCAGAGGCTTGAGGCAACTGGAAAATGGCCTGTTGAACATTTCACGGCAACAGGAAAAAGCCACGCTGTAGAATGAACCCGCTGTCACACCCCTGAAATCTAAATTGTATGGGTATACTTTCAGGCATGCGTAATGCCGTGTACGATAAGTTGGACGATGATGGACTTATTGCACCAGGAACTCGAGTAAGTGGTGATGACGTCATTGTTGGCAAGACAACAACTCTTCCCGAAAATGATGACGAGGTAAGTTGTAAATAAAGTACGGGGAGAAATAAATCAGACTCAAGTAAGAGGATTTCCAGACAGAAAAGAGGGTTTCAACCAAGTTGTTTTAATTTAGACCAACTTCGAGGTGTTTAGTTATTCTCCTCATTAGAAACTCCAGGGAGACTAGGTAATAAACTTTAGGTGCAGTGATTTCTGGGATCTTTTGGGTGGGCAAGCGTTAGTTATGATTGGTCGATGGTATTCAAGGTAACCGTTAACCAATCATAATCACCAGTTTCGTGGTAATTATGATTGACCAGTACCGTTCTCGGAATGTGATTGGTCAACTTTGTCTAGGTGGCCGCGGTTATAGTAGTCGCACTGTAAGGTCTAATAAGTGAAGGGAGCACGAATGCTTAGATTTCCTTTAGATTGTTAGTTTCTGTTACCAGAAATAAAGACTGACCAGCCACAGATTTAACAGGCAAGACATGGCGATGCACGCTTGCGCAGTCGGCATCCTGTGCGCTTGCACACCTTCTGTGGAGAGAATATTGCTTTTTTTTGTTAATACAACATGATTTAGATATAATCTTTAGCTATCAAAATTAGAGACTTTAAATGCAATCATGGTGTTATATTTCAGCTCGAAGGAACAACGCGACGTTTTACGAAGAAAGATTCCAGCACTTTCCTGCGCCCCAGTGAAACGGGCATTGTTGATCAGGTGCATAACCCTCTCCTTTTCAATCTTGTTTCTTGGTGCGTGAGATGCTGTGATTGTCTGGTAATTCGAATGTAATAGCCTTGTCTTCCATTTCTCATTTTTTTAATTGATACACTGGTTGTATTACAATTGCATCTTTTTTTCAGGTTATATATTCATTCAATTTTTAATTATTAAAGCGTTTAAAAGATGTCTCGAAGGTAACGGCAACGAGAAAGTCCAAGACCATATTTTTATTGAACAAAACAACTTAGTGCTCGTGCATCACACTTCAGCGTCCCTGCATCCAATACGACGTCTACGAAATGTCCTAGTTTATTTCGGGGAAATGTAGTTATATTATCCCTCATGGCAAACTTTGGTGATCTTGTTTTTTCTTTATTTTATCGTTTTTGTTGTTGTTGTTGTTGTTGTTGTTATTTTATCGACTAGATAATGGTTAATGGAAGCTGGGGGTGTGAAACATGTTTGGTACACGTTTACTAATACCGGCGCTCTTTTTCCTCTCTTCAAGGTTATGGTAACAATTAATCAAGAGGGTTACAAGTTTACCAAAATTAAGGTAATCACCATCGAACCCACGACGTCTCCATCTGCAGAATATACATTGTGAATATCGATCTACCAACTGAGCTGATAGAGCGATTTTCGTATGACCTTGAAATGAAAGCGCGCGAACAAAACAGAAACGACAAACGAACGGAAATAGAGCGATTTGATTGGTTTATCGAACGGACAAACAAACGCGTCTGGCTTTTCATTGGTTAAGCGAACGCTCAGGTGAAAAAACTTCATGCCCGAGAACTTTCTAGAAATCAACCGATACTTCGCTTTGACGCCATACTACAACACGATTGGCCAATCGAACAATGCCTTCTCCATATTAGGGTTTCTTTGGCGGGAAAACGAAGAGGCCATGTTTTGATCTTTTCATCCATTGGCTGATGAAACAAAGAACGAACACTTACCGAAACCTTTTTTCAAGGTCATACGAAAATCGCTCTATCTTTAGCACATATCAGTACACGACTACTCCGCCTTCTATTTCAGTGGGGCCTTGCCTCTCCAGTCTTGTTCACAGGGGTACTGTATTCCACTACGTCATAAAGAGCGGAACCTGGGAACATAATGAAATGAACTCTGGGAATGAAGTGCGCGATAATGAAATACTGGCGCGTCAAGTTTAAAAGTCCCATTTGTTTCCATTTCTTGTTTTTGTGCCCATGTGCTAAAGGCCCCATTCTCTGCATAGGTTCGATCCGTTCGTGTTCCCCAAATTGGTGACAAGTTTGCCAGTCGACACGGTCAGAAAGGTACATGTGGAATAACATATCGCCAAGAGGTAAGGGCATTAGAAACTTGTATTATTGACTAGATCTTGAGTCCCGCCTTACCTACAAGGTGCAAATTTTATGTGGTGTAACCTTTTTTTGTTTTGCAGGACATGCCGTTTACTTGTGAAGGAATCTGCCCCGATGTGATCATCAACCCCCACGCTATCCCTAGTCGTATGACAATTGGTCACTTGATCGAGTGTCTGCAAGGAAAGGTAACACGCCGAAGCGTATCCCTGCAGCCTGCGAACTCAGCCGCCTCTCATCGCTACCCATTGCTGAGGCTCGCGAAACGTCCCTAGCAACGGGGTGCGATGAAAGGCGACTCTCTTCATCACTATACTTGATGGTGGTTCGTCTTAACATCAAGTAATGCGAATTTCACTTCTCCAAGTAGAACTGATTTCTAGTAACTTTCAGGTTTTTTTGTGCCTGTAGTGGCTGCTGCTTTCTAAATAAAGTGGCAGTTGTTAATCAGTAACCATAGCATTCCAGATATTTTCCTTGATGTCCTGACTCAAGCATCGCGTATACACAATCATAATACAAGATTTGTCAGTAATCTGAATTATTTTAGGCCAATAGTATCCTCCAACTTAGGTAAGACGTCCTTTAAATTCTCCGCTCCAAAAATCTGGGAGACTGCACCGCCTGGTCTCAAGTGTTTGCCATATCGTAAGTTAAAGAAAGAATGGAAGTCCTATTTTCTAACCACCCAAATCTGACCTTGCTTATATGTTCTATCACTGATATTATCTGAGATTTTATTTCCTCTCTTTACTGCGGCCGATTATCTGAATATGACGGTGTCCAACAAGAAAGCTCTTGCTTCTTTGGACACTGTACACAAATGAACTTAATGTCTTTTAGTTAATTATTATTTATCAGCTGCTTTATTTTTCCACCTACGTACACTTGTGTAAATATCTTATATAGTGTGAAATAAAGAAGAGGGTTAGTATGATTGTTTGAAAGTATATTTGACACTTCGAAAAATCTCCTTTTGAAGCATTTGTAATGAGTACACTGATTATCGGTAGGTGTCAGCAAACAAGGGAGAAATTGGTGACGCTACGCCCTTTAATGACGCTGTGAACGTACAGAAGATATCTCAACTGCTCAACGACTATGGTTACCATCTGAGAGGTAACGAGGTATGTGATGTGTCGTCAGGCAACAGGTCAACTGGTATCATTTTGAATTATATTTGTGTAGTTGTCTTGTTTATTTTATGGTGCTTGTGTATTTGTTTCTTGCAGGTGTTGTATAATGGTTTCACAGGTAGAAAGCTGAACGCCCAAGTTTTCTTGGGCCCAACTTACTATCAGCGTTTGAAGCACATGGTAGACGACAAAATCCATTCACGTGCCAGAGGTCCAGTCCAGATCCTTACGAGACAGCCTATGGAGGGAAGGTCACGGTAAGCATAAAGCTGTGTTCACACTAGAACTGTTGCTCGATTAAGGGGGTGTTCACATGACACCGGGGCGACTTTCGCACCGCGACGAGTTCACTCCGGTTCCCTCTCATGGCTCTACATTTGTTTACATGATACCACCACAAAAAGTCATGCCGGCGCGAGTCGCCCCGGCGTGAGTTCACTCCGGTTGTCGCACCGGGGCGAGAATTTCACTCCAGTACGAAATCTCGCAACGGTATCATGTAAACACGAAACGACCACCCGTTTCGGTGTGAAATCGGTCTAATGTTCGCGATTTTGAATCATACGTGCATTTTATCAACATGAAGTGTACCTTCAAATAACGAGATCATATGTGAAATAACCCAGTCATCATGTAAACGCGATACGAAATTAACAAGTCATGTCGGTATGAAACTCGCGCCGGTGCGAGTTTTCTCATGTAAACACCCCCTAAGATATGTTACTTTATAAATTTCATGACCTAAATTTGAAAAAAGAAAAATGTTCGGGGCGGGGGGTGGAAGCTTTACAGTGCGACTCCTTTTACCGGGGCTACCTAGACAAAGTTGACCATATTTTAGACTTGAGGTCGCTTGTTTATTTCAAAGTGCGGCGATGGTAGCGAAGAAATTGCTGGTAGATAACATAATCATGATAACAGCTTGTGTCAAACAAATATGTCTTGTGGGCGTTGATTTCGAATAGAAAAGCTTTTTTTTTCGAATAGACAAACCCAGTTTGGTGAAACAATCCAGTCACATCCAGTCACGCTTGCATGGAAAACCATGCAAGCGTGACTGGATGGCAAAAGTTGTTTTTCTCATACAAATGCTTCCAACTTTCGACGGCCGTCGCAATCGCTACTTTTGAGATATACGGCTGAAAATTGTTAGGTTACATGATTTTAATATGCTCTTTCAGCTTGTACTAAAAAAATTGAACTGTTCTCTTGTTTACCAAAAGTTGACCACGTGATCAAGTCATGCAAAAAGCCTATTCCACGTTTTATCGAGGACATCAACAAAAAACAACGACTTTCTTTTTCTTTTTCTTTTTCTGAACTTTAATACAGTCTTAGAATTCAACTCCAGAAACATTTACCAATATTTGACGAATTGAACGAGTTGGAACAAGCGTGACAAAGTTTGAAGTAGCGTGAATTCTTTTTCGTAGCCATCGCCGTCGCTGTAGTTGTTGATTAAGCTTCCTATGTTTGTCTTATTTTTATAGTTCAGTAAAGACAACATAGTTCATAAAAGACACTTGCGTTCATTAACGACTGCATGAGTTCAGAAAATGTGAGAACTATAATAATATATTTTTATTTGGATCCCATATGCGTAATGGCAGGGGAAGGGGATTTTAATGGATATGTGCTTAAATTTTTTGTTACTAATGACAATAATAATAAGAGCTATCTTAAATTATTAAATGTTGTTGTTTTTTTTTTATCACATCTGAGAAACCATAGTTTATAAGTAGAGTAAAGTGCGTCGCAAGTGTTACTGATCGAGTTATATCGCGAAAGCTGCAGCGAGAGCAAAAGTAAATGGAAGTGGGTGGGTGGGTGGGAAGCCCCTTCCCTCTTCCCCTTCATTTCCCTTTTTTGATCACGTTCCGACTTTCTCGACTAACTCGCGTGGAATCGCTTGCGACGCAGGCTATAAACAGCGTGGTAAACATGTTCACCTCCACCCGTAGCCGTAGAGAGAAACGCTGTATCGTAAGTTTTCTTATTACTGAGTAAGGGATTTAGGTAGTGGCAACTTATGTGGACATGTGTCGATCTTTAGTGATGGTGGGCTTCGTTTTGGTGAGATGGAGCGTGACTGTATGATCGCACATGGTGCAGCACAGTTCCTGAATGAGCGTCTGTTTGAAGTGTCAGATCCCTACAGCTGTCACGTGTGTAACCTGTGCGGCCTCATCGCTATCGCCAACCTACGGAATAACACGTTTGAATGCAGGGGCTGCAAGAACAAGACTCAGGTACAAAAAGAAACACCTATACACACAAAAACTTAGTTTAGGAACGAAACTTGCTACCTTCTTAAAAAGCGAAAACTTGTCTTCGCCATAATTTATTTTCAATTAATAGTGGTCCAGATTATATTTTGTCATTGAAACTGTTTCCCGTCGTCTGTTGCTATAGATGGTTAGGATGGACATGGATTGACTTAAATAAGTTGGGCCTATTTTTTCAAGCTCCGAAGCTTTGAACCTTTGCCTGCAAAAACCACCAAAAAGTTATGAAAAAGTTTTTCAAGTTTTGAAGCTTTACCTGTAAGAATTGCTCCCTGCTGAAATTTGTTTGGTATCTTTTTCATAACTGAAGGAGAATTTTGTGTATTGTTTAAAGCACTAAGTAATGATTTAAGCACATAATTGACATAAACCAGCAATAACTCCTTGGCAAAGCCCCGTGAAGGTGCAATGAGAACAGTTTAGGACATCTTAGTAAGTACAGACAAACCCCGTTAATATGGACACTGAGTTTAAGGCTGAATTTAGAGAAAATTAATGTAAAGGCTTTTTTCCGTCAGGGACAAGGAAAACTGTCCGTAATAATGAAGTGTCCGTGTTAAGCGGGGTTTGACTGTACTGACAACGCTGAATTTCGGTCAGTCTTGTTGTTTGCAAAGAGACGACCCAGAAATCATACAATCCTACCTCTGTAATCCAGTCACCTTCGGGGGACCACTTGACTGTCTCCCGTTGGTACCCGTATTAAGGAACTACAGACTAAGGTCAAACCCCACTACAAAATTAGTCATAAAGAGCCAAACCTTTTTGGGATGGTCAGGCTCGAGAATACGTTTTTGTTGTTGTTGCTTTTTTATCTTGCGGAGATGCGAAAATGATCAAAAGGACTTTTGCTTTATTATGCGGCACTATTTGTTAAGCATTTTTGTTCTAGTGCAGGGACCAAGGACTCAATTGATTCCAATAATGACTAATGACGAGTTGTGTTGGTTGTTTTAAACAGGTGTCCCGTATACGTATGCCATACGCTGCCAAGCTTCTTTTCCAAGAACTTATGTCAATGAGTATTGCCCCTCGGATGATGGTGAACGAGCAAGTCAAATAAACGATAAACGTCCTGTACTTTTTACTGCACTAGTATCTACCCCTGATAGAGGGCGATCAAGCTCAGCTGTACAAAAGACACACTGTTTTTTTTTGGAACTGTACTCAGCACATTTTCCCTTGGTGGAGTAAGCTGGTGGACGAGACGTAAACATTACTTTACAGCAAATTCAGGTTTTGGAAGTAATCACTTTAGTTGACCCGTACGCGGGGAGAAACAGTCCGTTTAATGTAACGATAAATTTCAGAACCCTTGTAAAAAGTATCTTGTGTAACTAATAAAGACCAGTTGTCCCGGTTGTCAGGGTTGTTCCGGTCGTTCCTTTGGTGCTATTCATCCCAGTCATCGCGGTCTTCGCAGTTGTCCGGAATGTCTCGGTTGCCCCCGTTGTTTTTGTTTTCCTGGTTGTTGCCCTTGTTGTCTTTGTTGTCCCAGTTGACCCTGTTTCCCTTATTGCCCTTGTTGTCCCTAATGTCCTTGTTGTCCCAGTTGCCCCTGTAGCCCTTGTTGTCCCTAATGTCCTGTTTTCCCAGTTGCCCCTGTTGTCCTTGGTGTCTCAGTTGTCCTTGTTGTCCCTGTTGCCGGTATTGTCACTGTTGTCCCTGTGTTCCTTGTTGTCTTAGTTGTCCTTGTTGTCCCAGTTGACCTTGTGGCACACGTTGTACTTGTTACCCCTGTTGTCCTTGTTGCCCCCATTGTCACTGTTGCCCTTGTTGTTCCTGTTGTCCTGGTTGCCCCTGTGGTCCTTGGTGTCTCTGTTGTCCTTGTCGCCCTTGTTGTCTCTGTTCTTGTTGCTCCTGTTGCCCCCATTGTCCCAGTTGCCCTTGTTGTTCCTGTTGTCCTGGTTGCCCCTGTGGTCCTTGGTGTCTCTGTTGTCCTTGTTGCCCTTGTTGTCTCTGTTGTTCTTGTTGCGCCTGTTGCCCCCATTGTCCCAGTTGCCCTTGTTGTTCCTGTTGTCCTTGTTGCCCCCATTGTCCCTGTTGCTGTTGTTGTTCCTGTTGTCCTGGTTGCCCCTGTGGTCCTTGGTGTCTCTGTTGTTCTTGTTGCTCCTGTTGCCCCCATTGTCCCAGTTGCCCTTGTTGTTCCTGTTGCCCCTGTTGTCCTTGTTGTCCCCATTGTCCCTGTTGCCCTTGTTGTTCCTGTTGTCCTGGTTGCCCCTGTGGTCCTTGGTGTCTCTGTTGTCCTTGTTGCCCTTGTTGTCTCTGTTGTTCTTGTTGCTCCTGTTGCTTCCATTGTCCCAGTTGCCCTTGTTGTTCCTGTTGCCCCTGTTGTCCTTGTTGCCCCTGTAGTCCTTTTTGCTCTTATTGTCTCTGTTGCCCTTGTTATTCCTGTTGCCCCTGTTCTCCTTGTTGCCCTTGTTGTCCCTGCTGACCCTGTTGTCCTAATTGTCCCTGTTGACCGTGTTGTTCCAGTTGTCGGGGGGGGGGGGGGGGGGCTTTGTTTACGCAAATCTGGATATTTTTAAAACCCGCATATATTTCTTTACACGTATCGGCTCCCTCCTGACGAATCCGCGTAAAAAAAGACCGTTTCAAAAATTTCTGGATTCGTAAATGTTACTGAAACGAGGAGTGTGGAAGGGGGGAACAGGGGAAAATTTGATACATTAAAGTGCATTGTCTGGCAATTCCCAGAGGGGATTTGAACGCCCCCAAAAAAGAAAAAACAAACAAATCAAATATAGAGAAATGACCAGAAAGCCTTGGAGTCGTGTTATAATCTCAGTATATCGAACGTTGGCTACTTCTGTTTTGTTCAGTTCCATTGTTCATGATGACCTGCACCGTTCCAAATCTGCCCTCTGATTGGCTAGTTAGCGAGAACAATAGAACGCTTATCGGGAAATGATGGGAGTCATATATGCGTCTTTTACTATTTCACATTATTTATGTACCGAGTTTACAGGTTTCTGAGAGAATCTTCGACAACATTTCCGAGTTGTAGACAGTAAGAAAGACGAAACACTATTTATTCTTGCTAACATTAAGTGCTCACCAAAAGCAAAGCTTCTACAAAGGTGTCAAACCCTTTCTAAAGTATTACTATCACATTGACTGGCTGCTTTATCAGACTTGTACAGTTTTGCTATGAGTAAATTTGGCCTTCCGATTGTTTCTCGGTTTGCAGCCACAATTATTGAGTGGCACAAACTTTTGAAAAAGCATTAGCGTGAGTTCGACTGAAAATTTTATAGCGGTGCTCATTGCACTCGAATGATAAATAAATTCAATATTCCCAAACTGAAAAACAATGCGGTTCTTGAAGAGCATTGACTTAAACATCATGGCTTTCCTTGACCAACAATTCTCCAAGTTCTTCTTTTTCCTTGGTCGGTTCATAAAGAACTTGTTTCTTCTGTGTCATTTCTGTGGCACGAGCGCTGCTGTTGACGGAATCAATGTTCTCTAGCGTTGCGGCATCTCTGGTCTCTGGTAACAAAAAGCACAGAGCGGCACACACGAAAGCAAGAACTGCCGTAATGGAGTATGGTAAGAGAACATGAACACGAACCTGGAAAGATATATCAAAACATAAGAACGTGGAAGTGCAAATGCAAATCTATGGCTATGCTCAAATTCAGTACCGGAGTAGCTTTTACACCCACTCAAAAACCATAGCTGATAGGTTCACACATAAGAACGGTTAGTTCAAGGCGTTTTCTGTAATGTAAGGGCAAAGGTACTATGTGCCTATATTAAAAGAGATTCGTCACATATCTGATAGATTTCTGACACTTTGCCGCAGTGAAAACAGGTATTAAGATCGATCGTTGCGCAAATGATCAGAGCAGAGTATTGAGATGTAGTGCACCAAACCCTCTCAGCCAACCGCTTCGGTACAATTTTGGATGTGTGTGAACGACTTATTCAAGCTGAGCTCTATCCGGTGCCATTCAAACTCTACCGTAGAGCCTTTCGAGTCGGCAAGAAAGGCTATCCTGTATTATATAGACATAGCTCAGAGTAACAGCTAGCAACAAGCAATTGAAAGGAGGATCATTAAACATTTCTGGGAAACTGCCCACCTACCCCTCCCCTAAGCTAACATTTTGTCCTACGTAAGAAGTGAGTGTTAATGTTGGCTTTGGGGAGGGGTAGGTTGACAGTTTCCCAGAAAGGTATAATAATCCCGAACGGTTAGAGAGTGCGGGGGACTTTCAGGCTTCTGATCGGAGGTCAAAACGCACTTGCGCCAACACTGTATGCGCTTTGCTTCATTTTCACGTGAAAGAAGGTCAAAACTCCATTACCAGATCACAAGAGATAGAAAGTACAAACGTTCGTGCTCAGATTGCTTTCTGTGCTTTTCATTCATTCTTAGTGGAAGTCCAAACGAATGCTGGCTACATACGTGCCAAGCTTGCCTCATAGCAACCTGGAGATTAAGACTGCGGACTCCTCTGGTCGCCCGCAACACCAGTGTACAAACATGAATAAACGTACCAGCCAAACTATATATGGTGCCGCCATTGATCCAACGCGTGCTGAGGCGGATGACACTCCCATACCGATATTCCTGGGAAAAGAAATAGAAGAATAAATTGATCAGTGGAATGTGTACACGCACAGCAAATTCGAATTCAAACAAATTACCAGTTTCTCAGAATGAGATGTAAACTCAGTTGACCCGAATAGAGCGACTTTCGTATGACCTTGAAATGAAAACGCGCGAACAAAACAGAAACAACAAACGAACGGAAATAGAGCGATTTGATTGGTTTATCGAACGGATACAAACGCGCCTGGCTTTTGATTGGTTAAGCGGACGCTCGGGTAAACTGAAAGTAATTTTCCAAAACTTCGGGCAGCAAAAGCTTGAAAAGTGTTGAAACTGGGCAGACGTTAGGATGCCAGACTGGAGGGTAAATGCTTCAGAAGGAATTTACAAATTTGGTGCTGCGTACCCTATCCAAAAAAGGTATCAGATTTTGGCAGATTATTCAACAAGTGGAAGTTTTGCGGTCAGTGCACGAGAAAACCGCGTTTGTTACAACACCGCACGGGCAATTTGTGAAAAGTTTATCGCGACCGGTGATTGTCAAGCTGGAGCAAGAGGGAGGCCAGCTAGCAAGATGCAACCTTTTATGGCTGCCTATCTGGAGGCTATGATTTTCGTGAACCCTTTTTTGTACTTAGAAGAAATGCAAGGCAGACTGAGAGCTGACCTGAACTTGTTACTACACGAAGTTCCGTCGGTACCGGTTATTTGCCGGACACTGCATGATCTCAATTTAACGAAGCACAAGTCAACTAAAGTCCCACAAGAGCGATTTACACCTTACAACTTGGTAAGAAGACAAGCTTACATCCAGTGGCGGAACCGAAAAGATCCAACAAAACTGTTTTTCGGAGACGAGACGGCCTTTAACAAGCTCACTGATGTACGAACTTCAGGTTGGTGCAGTATTGGTGACGTCCTTCCTAGTGTAGAGCCAAAGCGAGACGTAAGAGAAAAAATATCGGCCTTTGCAGTGGTAGGTTACAACGAAGGAATTGTTAATTGCTATCCAGTTCCCGGTAGCTTCAATGCAGTTTCCATAACCAATGCCATTGAGTATCACTTCTTACCCTACTTACCAAGAGATAGTTTTCTGGTTCTTGACAATGCCTCGATACACAACGACGTTGCTGTGCAGAATGTTTTGGCGCGCAAGAACATAACCCTCGTCAAAATGCCTACTTACTCTTTTGACTTAAATCCCATTGAAAGCGTTTTCAGCATCGTGAAAGCCAATGCACTGAAGACTCCGGGTTCCATTCGCGCTAACGGAATGGGAAGCGTCGTAAATGCTTTTGCAGGAGTAACAGTTCCAGTGGTACAGTCATTTTACAGGAGAAGTTGGCAAGTGCAATTCTAAGTGTAATTTCATTTAATTAACGAAACAGTTTTGTTATTTATATCATTGACCCTCATTCTGAAGTAACTGTTGTTACGTTAGCCACTTACTCGATCCAGCACATCTTACACCAAAATCGTTCATTGTACATCGCATACTTACTTTCAAGAAAGTATTTCTAGAACTCACTGTGGTTTGTAAGAATTTTTTCAATAGACGCTGCGGCTACAGTACTTTAAATCCGAGGCAAGTGTTGATGCTGGACTGAGTGTATAGGTAGAAAAGTAAATTAATCGGCATATACTTGCTTGAGCTCCAGGTTTAGTGTTGTCAAAATGTTCTTTTGACTAGTCAACCACTGTATTTGAGCTTAACTTATTTGTTCAAGACTATACTATAGGTCGAGGCCAGGATTGAACAGAACACTAGCTTGTATGTTTTGGGTGTCATTCTTGCTGTATTTATGATTATTATTTACCATTACGGCGGGTGCTAAAAGAACAAACTTAAGCATTTAAAATTACTTAACGCAACTTTATAAGGCTGAACTTCTGTTTCTACTTTGTTTAAGCTAAAATATACCATTCAGTAAATCAAACCTATAAGCCAGTTGTTGGTCAAGTTCTGTAAATTTAATCAGAAGCATATGATACATTGTACAAAATTGTACATATTTACACAATATGATGCCAAGTGACAACTATTACAATTATTTTTTTTACCATTTGGCACTTTCACAATAATATAACTTGTAACTAGTAAATGACACTTGAAAGTTTGTGAATTGTGCACTATGACATGGGTAAAATAATCTTCTTGGGCAAAATTGTGTCATTGTTATGCTTGAAAGATGATATCAGGTAAACTTTCGAATGAACAGCAAATCTTTCTAAAAGAAACAGGAGGAACTTGACAAAATTGCATCCTGTTAGTTTCATTGAATTTAATTTTTGAATAAATAAATTTTTGGACAATATTAATTATTTTTTGTAATTTTGTAATACATTGTAAAGTGCTATTAGACATAGCTGGAAAAGGCGCTATATAAGTAAAGTATTATTGTTATTTTTTTCTCGCGTCAAACCTTCCTGGAGTGTCATTAAGCGAAGAGCACTTGTGATAGTTTCAGTCTTGAATGCAGGGCTGTCAACTCCCCAAACGACTCATTCGGGCAAAAACTAATTGTTGACTCCAATTGTCACCAAATTTGTGATGACACAAAATTCACAAAAACTAATCAGATTATTAACAATAGCATACTGGAGGTCATGAGGAAATGTTCTATGTTGACACTAAAATAGCTCAAACAATATGCAAAATAGTTGAAATTGTATTGTTGGAATGTCGAGGCTACTGAAGAAATGGCACATTTCAGAGATAATCGGGAGATTTCATTCTCTAATCTGGAGAAAGGGAGATTTCTCCAGAATTTTCCAGGAGAGTTGCCAGCACTGCAAATGCTATTGCCACAAATGTATATTAAGCCTTTTTAAAGTACCAGTGAATATCCATGTCATGACCCCTTCAGTTAGTAATTAGTAAATAAAAAAATGTTAATAATAATATGTTACTTCCAATATGAATTTTAATGCAGTCAATGTTGCCACAATTGTTGGCTCAAACTTATGAAGCATATTTTACCATCCAGTCTGGCATCCTAACATCTGACCAGGTTCAACACTTTTTGTAAGCTTTTGATGCCTGAAGTTGTGGAAAATTACTTTCAACAATGTTTCTTATCTGCATTTGCATACCAAAAGCCATGTATGTTAACTTTGTACTTTTTTGATACACCAATCAAATTGCTCCACTGATGTTTGTTTGTTGTTTCTGGTTTGCTTCACATAATCATTTAAAGTCATATAAAAATCACTCTAAAGAAGTCAAGTTTACAGAAAGTGTTGCCTCAAAAGAATGTTTAACACTTATAATGAAGTTTTCAGTGCAACAAGTGGCATAATAATTATTGTTTTGATTTTTGGTTATAAATTCAATAAAATTCCTTGTTTTATTACTGATCAGTGGCTTTCTTATTGTGAATACAACCAAACCTTGGTAGCCTCAAAGTTGACTTTCAAGATGTAAGACAATCATCAAGGTTACAAACAACAGAGATACAGTGCCAAATACTGGAATTAGGCTTGCACAACGGGCATCATTGAGGACTCTCGGATGGGTTTTGGGCATGTATACCATTGGCAAGAATTAAACATACAATGACCCTTACAACTGTATTTTTAGTCCTTTTTGAAAAGAATTTGTAGATTACAGTTTTGTTACAAATTTACCACATTGGCCGTATTTGCATATATCATGACAACCCTTAGACCTGAAGGCATTGGCATACTGTGCTATGATTTATCCATCTTTTTAAAACATTGTAAAATAGTTTCATGACACTGATAATCAGCAATTGCAGGTAGACAAGACAACAATGCTGTGAAATGTCTCAGATTTATCCCTATCTTTACACAGTTTACTGTCTCAGTAGTTTTGATTTGTTTTAAGACCATTTCACGACATTATTTGCTCACCAGTCTGCAGCCTGTATTGGTCTCACACCAAGAACAATTTGGTACTCCTAAGCAGAGTTCAAGGGAACAAAATATTTATTTATGACTTTGTGTCAAGTTGCTGAGACTATAGGCCCTTTATTGATCACATGACTGATTTCCCTAACTAGAGCCTTAAATCTAGAGTAATATAACTTTCAAAAATGGAAAGAGTATGGTCCAGTGTTAGCAAGGAGACCAATTTCCAGACTAATGCAGTATGATGGTGAGATATTGTGAAGTCTTAACCTGTAATGAATTATAAGGTCATGTATGGAGTCATCAGGTTTTGCCTGTATTACTTTGAGAAATAGAAGAGGATATAAATGTTTATCCTGACAGAAAACTTGTGGTGTGCAATGCACATAGGAGAGACTAAGACAATTTGAAAATTTCAAATTTTACAATTTTTTTGGAAGACCTCTGAATGATGGCTGAATGGCAAAAGAGTTCTTCCCACATCAGGATCCTTCTAATTTTCAAGACTACAGCAATTGCTACTTTTGAGATATAGGTGTGACAATTTACATGTTAGCCAATCATAAAATGCTTTAAATCAACTTCTGTTAAAAATAGTTTTCCAAAAAGTATGTTTTGAATTTATTTTCACAGATAAGAGAATAATCAGGTGACCATCATTTTTGTTGCAAAAGGCTTAATTCACTTACTGGATGCATATAAAAAAACACATGCCTCTATTCTTTTCCTTGGATGTTTGTCTTACATCCTCAACTTCGGTTTAAATGGTTGGCCACATGCGGGGTTTGGGCAGAGACCTCCCATGACCCTCCCTGATAAATAGTGGCCACAGTGCTTACAGAATGCAGCTTTCCTTGAACCAGAGGCAGTGGATGTGCTGCTCAAGGCCACAGCAAAAGGATTAAGATCAGTGTCAGGAATGTTACTGACTGCTCTGGTAACAGTCTGAGAAAAAGATATTACCGGGGAATCCCTTCTCTTGCTCTCCTCACTGACAGGTAATAATTTTAAAAGTAGATCCACAGTATCGTACAGCTTATTATCGCACGACAGCAAAGCTTTAGCAATGCCCTCTTGTTTAAACTGTGGGAACATTTGCATGAGGACATTTAAGTTGCTGTTGTTTACCATATTTTGGGAGGGACTTTCCAGGAGAATGGCATCAACTGCTTTCTCTACCTTGCCATTTGCACTTGTCAAGTGCTTTTTCAAATGTGGAGGCGACAGCTGGGGGAAAATGTTGGCCAAAAGAGCAGCATTCTCTACCTCCTCATTTGCACTTGTCAAGTGCATTTCCAAATGTGGAGGTGACAGCTGGGGGGAAATGTCAACCAAAAGAGCAGCACTCTCATCACCAGAGCCATGAGCTGATGGAAGTCCTGAACCAAGTGAGGATGGAAGTCCTAGGTTCACGTGCTCCTCATCACTGTACTCAGTTAGTCCCAGGGCATTCAATTCTTCTCCTTGCCTTGCCATTGTGTTCTTCACACGACCACTTATGGTATGTTGCCTTTCTTCCATCCAGGCCTTGGTGGCACGTGCCATGTTGGATAGTGGGCTCTTCAACTTGTCTGCTTCACTCAAAGAGCTCATGAAGGTGTTAACAAACAGATCATATTTCGACATCTCAAGTCTTCTGTTTTTCTGTTTCTCTAACCAACAGCATATACACATATACAAAATAAATTTAATATATTGTTAAATTTTGGACCAAATCATGTGATCAATCAATCATGTGTTCTTTTTTTTTGTTGGATTTCTGAGAGGGTATTGCATGGTTCAATTCAATTTGTTAACACCCCTCCTGTTAACCCCAAAGACAAGTCCAGCCCTTCAGACCAGAGGGGGAAATTTTTTGAAGCCATCCTGTCCCAGGGATAGGGGCCAGCGCAAATCAAAAATCACAGTTCCATTGTTCTTGTGATTTATGACATTTATGAGTTGACATGATGGTGCCAAACAGCATGGAGAAATTTTGCCAGTTAAGCACCCTGTATATAGGAACCTGTTTAGCCTAAAAACTGAATCAGGTTCTTATTTTCTTAGCTCTCCACACACGATTTTTTGGGGAACTTATACTTCATCACACCCTCAAATGAGGTTTGTGGGGAGGGACAAAATAAATGCGCCACTAAAAACCCCTGTGTGGGAGGCTGTTATTTTCTTAAGTCTATGAAAAAAAAAACTTAGGCAAATAAGACAACATTCAGAATACTCTTTAGAGACACGGGTGCCTCCAACTGCAATGTTATGGTTTGCACATTTTATGTAAGGAAATAGCTGAACCACTGAATACTCTTAGCTAATTTTTTTTTTCAGAAAGAACCTTTATATAAGAAGAGACTACGAGCAATCCCCATTTTTTTCTCAGGGCTAGTAGAGCGAGCGAAACGCAAACGTATGTTGAAAATCACCCCAGTCAAGAAAGGCGAGGACTAATTTAAGAACCTTAAGCCATCATTTATATGGGGTCCTGTTTAGGCTAACTTAGAAAAATCCAGGTTCTTAGACCATCTCTAGTCATCGGTTTTTCTGTATTACTTTTTTGACCAAATTTAATTTTTAACAGTACCATACCACACTTTATTAGTAAGTGTTGATGAGAAGCCAGATAAGTAGGAAAAATTTGTCATGGCTTCACACGATGGCCGCTGGCATGGTAAGTACACAAGCAATGAAAATAGTGACGTCCCAGATGTCAAAGATAACTACTGAAATTTGATCCTTTCTCTCATTCAGTGCCCTGACTTGATAACAAAATTGTTAGAGATGCATTACTAATAAAATTGTGAAATTTCAACATTGATGAAACCGCAAAACTGCACAGTAAAAGCTATTCTGAGAATGTCTTAGGCAACATCGGAAAATTTGTCAAATAATTCGTGTCATTCACGAAAATTTCATGTACAAGTCAAAGTGCAACAAATTACTGTAACAACAAATTTTTCAGTCAAACGTTTTTAAAAAGGTATACTTCAAATACAAATGGTACTTTCAAAGGCAATAAGATACCTTAAGAATAACTATAATAGTTGGAAAGGTAAATTAACAAAAAATTGGATTAAAAGATCATGAAGTTGACAACATACCGGCTTTCTGGGTAGTTGTGGACATCTTTTTTTTCGCCACTTCAGTACCCGAGTTCTTGTTTGCAAGTTGGATGACTTGCTCAATAGTCAGGTCAACGCTGCTTGAGGGTAGCAATGGTCCGGCAAGCTGGTCGGCACGTCTTTTTCGAGCTCGCTCTCGCGCCATTTCGTTGTGTTTTGCGATCTTCTCACACTCCGCGCACTTGCAACATTTAAAAGGGCATGCTGAATGTATTCCAGCTTTAAAACCATGTGCTTTGCACCTTCGGCAAAATCGTTTAACATTTGCCGCGTCTGACATAATGAAATTTTCGGGTTTTTTAATTAAGGACACGAGAAAAAAAAAAGTCAGATGGAGGGCCCAACAACGTCACCATCAACAAAGTCACGTGATCAAAGTCTGGTCAAAGCCGCTTCACATGCGCTTCAAGTGGAAAGCTTTTAAAATTTTCTTCTAATTCATTGCACAATCGACTAAAAGGGATACATAACGTCCCACATGACACGATCAAAAAGCAAACTAAAATTCTTACTCGTTTTTCAAGGACAAGAAGAACACTATTCACGAATAAACTCGCCAGCGTAGAAAGCGGCGTCACCACTTGGGCAACGGAATCGGGCTCTCCATCTTCGTTCAGTACTTTTGGTGTAAAGATGAGCCACACATAACTGCTTCCATTGTTGTTTAATCACCAGAATTTGTAAGAAAACAAAATTTTCATAAGAAGAGACCAAAGTCACTGAATTCACCAGCTAACTCAACTATCACCTTCGCCTCTAAACTCACTGATCGATTGCATGCGCGAGAACTTTCTAGAAATCAACCGATGCTTCGCTTTGACGTCATACTACAACACGATTGGCCAATCGAACAGTGCCCTCTCCATATTAGGGTTTTCTTTGGCGGGAAAACGAAGAGTGCTTGTTTCGATCTTTTCATCCATTGGCTGATGAAACAAATAACGAACACTTAACGAACATTTTTCAAGGTCATACGAAAGTCGCTCGATAAAACTTGTACGTGTTTACAAATTAAAAAATTAAAAAAATTATTCAAGTAACCTGTGCATAACTACTGTTAAAATATTAACTATAAATAGATCTACAAAATGGCTAGAAGCAGAATCTAAACCTAAAGCTATTTACAAAATTTACAAGCACTACACCCTAAGCCATGTGAGCTCTAAGAGCTCGCTTAAATGACGCAGTGTCTTGAGATTCTATGACGTTTGGAGGTAACGCATTCCAAAGTTTGCTGGCTAAAATGTAAAGGATCGATGCATAAACTCTCGATTAAAGGAAGGTAGATCCAGCCTTGTGCTAAACCCACGTAAGTTATACGGTATATCCTTAAAATTAACAATAACTAAGCGCATGCTTGAAATAAATCCTCAATTTTTGATGTGTTAAGGTGTCTCGATACAGTTTTTCTGGCACAATACCGATATTTTTCTATCGCCTTAAAGGGGAGTTTTATCCATGTGCGATCGCTATAAAATTTTCGCCAGTGATTGACTATGGTTTCAGTGAAGTTTGTCAAAATGTAGTTTGAACTAAAATCGATATTACTATGACAACAATAAATAAAAAATTGGAAATTGATAAAAGCCGAATTTTGCGCAATCTAGAACTGCTACTAAAACACCAACACTAGGAACTTAAAGTTTGGTGTTAAGCAAATAACCTCCGTGAGAAGTAAAAAATTCTGTATGTTTGAATAAATAAAACGTAAATATATTCCAAACCTCGTATTTTCAATAGCAGAGATAAATTACTTAATAAAAAAAGTTCTGAATAACTTAACCGTTAAGTTAATCTTAAGTTGTGTCGGAATGCTGCTTAAACTCATATTTCGATGCTAGGAAAGTTTGGTGTATTTTCGTTCTTACGATCTTGAAAAGCAACCTGCCTTCTCACCACCTGTCTAAGCGAAACTTTATTCTACATTTTGACTTTCAACGCTTTTTTGTCTATCTCTGAAACTACTCAACGATTTTTTTTGAAATCAAATCCCATAATCTTCATAATGTATGTAATATTATGTCTGAACCTTTCATTAGATTGTTTCACTTTAACGCCTTGAAATTTCAAGACGAACCTAGCCTACGAACCGGCCAAAAATCTGCGTGACAAAATTCACTGTTTGGACGTTATGCTAATGTTGCTAATTAATGCGCACGGTACATACCTCCATGACTAGTACATTTCAAAAAAGAAAAGTATAAGGCTTAATTTTTTACGAACTATTTTGTCGCACTGAAATCTACTAGTCACTGAGGTATGTACCGTGCGCATTAAGTAGCAGTGAAGAACAAACAAGTTCAGCTCTAGCTACAGTTTTGACTGAACGCGGGCAAATCAGGCCATCTTTGATTGCGTTTTGAGCCTTTTTGTCATTCCCCTGAAATAGAACTTAACATAGATTTCTTCTCAAATTTCGTCTATTAACTATTCATCATACTGAAACTTCAAAATAAAAATAAAAAAGGTATTCGGTATTCGTTTACGAGCTGCGAGGGCTCAAACATACCCCCTTTGAGGTAATTTTTAATACTTCCGGTTTGCTGCCTTGCAGCATGGACTATATTAATTATTAGGCCTAATAACACTCAGGATTTTATTGATTGTGCGAAATGAGGCTATGCACATTTAGAGTTGGACAAGAGTAACACTTTCAAAAGGCTTTTGGTACGAAAACGCATATGTTGAGGAAGCACCACCCTAAATTCGTTACCATGGTTACAATAATTTAAATGAAAAACTGAGTATTGGCTTTATACATTCCTTTATATCTTTTTTTCTGAACATTCGAAAATTGTCCATTTTTTTTGCGTAGGCAGCCTATTGTTTTTAGAGTCAAATAAGTGAAAAAAAGAGAGGGGTGCCGGTATTCGCTTAGAAGCTATGCCATCATTTTCTGTTCCCACGCGGGCAGGCCCATTTCTCTTTCCAGGAAAAAAACATCGTAAATTTAACTGCACTTATTCGTACAGATGTAATTAAAGTTAGTTATTACACGGTATTATGATCGTTAAATTATGATGAAGCTCGGGAAAATGTTCAGATAAAAGCTGCTAATCAAATAAATATACCTACCTGAGGCAAGTTTGGTGTTTACATCAAAAATTGGTCGGCCGCGACCCAATCTCGTTCCCAGAGGCCGCGATCCTTTTGTACAGCGACGGGGATCACTAACCTCTGGAAGAATCCGTAAAAAACCATCTCTGATTGGCCGATAAAATCGTATTCATCACATGCAAATTTCTTTGCTAATCAAAAAACAGTGAGCACGTTGATTTGATTTTGACAGGCTACTTGTGTACACATAAATCTCATACGACCTGGAACCGTTAAGAAAAACGTTAACCTCGATCGATAATTTCCGAAATCAGGCTACAGTGACATTTTTTTCAAAATTTCCTTTTTCTTATTTTTGAAAGTCATTCCAATGCTTTTTTGTTTAAAGAGATGATATACATTTATGCCACTGAACCTTTCAAATTTGCATACACCTCTGTTCATACCGTGCACCAAAGAATGTGTGTCGTCGTGACTAACAAATGTTCATTCGCGGCGTCTAAATAAATAGACATTTTTGGTCCCCTTACCTGTCTTTCTTCACTAAATACATCCATCAAAGGTCACAGAAGAAAAACTGCTTTGGAAAGAGGAAATTGCAGCAATGTGCGAGCAAGGAAAATTTCCCTTGCATTTGAGACCTTCTCTTGGTCAAATGGGTAAACAATTTCACGCAGGCGCAGTTAAACCGGAACCAGGATTTTGTGGTTCCGGTTTTGGATTCTTCCAGAGTGTTCGTTGTCCCATCCGCTGGCAACCCGGAGATAGTCAGTTTGATAGCTGAAGAACTTTTCCACATGCACTGCAACCACTATCTAGGGCTTTGGCCAGCACGTCTAACTCGATCACTCGTCTGCCTCGACAGTTGCAGCTGCCGGCTTCGATGCATTTCTTTTTTGTGCTAACGCCTCCCTCACCTTCCACATTACAACACTTCCTTTTCCAAATATTTTTTAACTTCTCTCGTCTTCCCTTTTCTTTTGAACTTACAAAAAAAATCCTCTTTTATCTCTCGACTTGGTCCGAACGCCGACGGTAGCCATCTTGAAAGATTGCGTGACCAGTGTTGCAATGTTATGCGCAGTAGAGATGCGCAATGCAATTCAGAGGAATGACCTTAAGTCACTTTTCTCGATTTAAATGGCCCAGCAACGGCTAGACCAAGTAACTGATAGTTTTGGGCTTGCAGACTGTCAAGAGTTAACTTTTTTTCTTTATTTTGACCAGTCAAAAACGTCGAGACGTGACAGCGTAAAAATTTATTTGGTCGATCAACGTGGTCCGGCCACTGTCCGAAATTTATTGTGAACCATGTTATCATTCTTCGACAATTATGTGACACACAACTTTAGTCATCACTTTAGGGCCGCGCTGATCGGGACAAGACTTTTGTCAGCTTGAAGTCCAATTTAGTCTTCGGTAGTGCTCTTTTTGACTGTCAATCTTTTACTGAGTATATAGCTATTTCGAGAAAGGTTGTCGGAAAAAATGTGCACGCGACAATCCCGAAAGGTAGTATGGGATATGATCGATACACTGTTCCTGACGACTGTAGCTGTCAAACCTACTTTTGTTGCTTTCCGTTAGCACTCGCAAACACATTTTCATGGCCTTTCGTGCCAATTCTTTCAAATTTCTCTGAAGAACAGTGAACTCAAAACCTCCCACAATGCCTTTCGGGTTTGTCGCGTGCACTTTTTCCGACAACCTTTCTCGAAGTAGCTATATATGCTTATCGATCCCGTCCTAGGAGAAGTGTATGTTATTGTATTTGGCTAAAATTCGTGTCTCATGAGTCACATGAGAAAGTGTGAAAGCAATTCAGTTAAGAAGTGATATCTAATGCGCGTGTTCTACAGCTTATTACTCTGTCTCTATCAATGAGAAGTTTTACAAAAGAGCGGTAACCGATGTATTTTTTTTTGCGGTATGACAATGATTCCAATAAAAAGTAGAAAGAGAACGAAAAACAATGTCCAAATACATGTTAAGAAACCAGGCTTTTCTTGGTGATAGTTTGGAGTTGATTAGCGATTGGCGGCTGTTAGCGTTTTGTTCAATTCTCGATTACTTCCAAATATTGTTTTAATGTTCCAAAAGAATTTGCAAACATGCTTCGACGTAGCCTGTTCCGGCGTTCGGATAGGACAAGGAAAATTACGAATGTAACGACATAAAAACAAAATGAACCTTCTATTATATTATTGGTGGATAGCAAAAGACTTGATTAACCTGCGCTGGTTTATGATGTGGCATAGATAGGAAAAATTGATTTGGAGTTACACACGAACTTTGTTAGGCCGTATTCTTGCAAATTGCAGTTCGATTTTCCCTGGCAATGACTGTGAATATATGATAGGAATGATTTGCAAGTCAGCTAGAGTTCTTTTAATTTGTTTCTGTTAATTTTAAAGCATTTTTCTATCTCCATGACTGTAAATAGAGTTTGCAAAAATAGAGTAAGTGAAAAATAGAGTCTTGAGGTCAGTTTCTCTCTCTACTAATCGCTAACCAGCTCCGAGATCCTCGATCGCTAATTATATGGAGATTTGGATTAGATTAATAGAAGGACAAAATTTAAAATTGCGATGTCGGTGATTCGCCACGTTTTTTGCGGTGATGCTGTGTTTGATTTTTTTTTCCGTGGTGTTGCGGCGTGGACAGTCCCCCAATTAGGCCCAGACAGATTGTGCTCGGCAACTTTTGAGCAACTTTTGAACTTTTTCCAATTTTAGCAACCTTGAGCAAGTTTTGGCTTTCTGAGCAACTTTTGAGCAACTTTGTATTGATATGTCTAATAAGAATCACAAAAATTAACGTGTGGACCACATGTGATGTGATTGAAATTTTGAAAAGGAAACATCTATAAGATGCAAGAGCATTTAATATATATTAAGTTTTGTTCTGCAACTGTGCAAACCTTTTATAATATACATGTGCCCAAGATATACACTTCAGATTAACATATTGAACTTTTTTAAGTTCCAATTATCCAAAAAGAACAATGATCGATGATATTTAATAATATTAGTATGAAATATATATTGATATATTAAAGTAGCAACTTTTGAAGTTTTAGTAGCAACTCTTTGGGTTTTTGGGCAACATTTTAGCAACTTTTTGGCTTTAAAAAGAGCAACTTTTCATGATTTTGCGAGCACAATCTGTCTAGGCCTACCCCCAATTTCCCCCTTATTATCATACCATAAACCCTTACGGAACTGTAATACATTATATTCCTCCTGTATGTTAGATTCGATCACGAAAACGAAATGCGAAGAAAAGCATTAAAACAGAAAAAAAATTGGAATCCAGCCCTTTTTAGAATCCAGAATCCACTGCGCTTGAATCCGGAATCCAGTGGAATCCAAACTCCAAGACTGTCATGGGGCGAAGTCTTAGCTGTTTTGTACAAGTTTTAAAACAGACATTTAGCGAATAAGTTCAGCTCTTAAATTACTGGTGTCACGTTACCTCGACTCGCTATAACTCTCTAAGACGGACAGTCAGGGCCGGTCCCGAAGGTGTCTGTGTTAGAGGGAGTTGACTTATGACCAAAATAAATTCATTATGACTGAAATGAATGAACTACCATAAGCAATAATCATTCTTATAACCTTAACCAATTGCTCTAATTCTTTCGTTTGCTGCCTTCAACGGTCGCAGACATTCGAACACACCGAATGAAATCAGTCCAAAGGAATAAAATGACGGTCATGAGTACGATTAATTATTTTACGAGTAAACTTTACTTTGACTTGCAAAACGATTTACTTCTTAATGTAAAAGCATGATATTACTACTTGTAACAAAACATGTGTCACATTCTTAGGTGTTTACCGCTGTATGCTGAGTCACCGTTGACACTTCAGCGATATGAGGTTGTTGACAATAGCTAATTAGCGATGTTCCAATTGTGATGTGCACATTCCGACCTTTATAGTATAGATTAGTCAACTAATGTGTGTACCTGGTTTTCAGTGTCACTCAAGAGCCTTTTTGGCAATCACATCAATGCGATGAAGACAGCTTATCATAGTTGAGATCCGGGGGAGCGGAGGTTCTAAGGTGCACAAAAAATGCGGTTTTACGAGTTTAAAAGGCCAGGCCACCGAACGAAAATTAATATATATTTCTTAGATTAGCGGGGTAAACAACTAAGGTAAACGGTGTTTAATATAACTGATAGATAACTTGTCAGACCAATGGGATAAATCTAGATAAACGTTTCATTGCCTTCAACAAATATTATTGTATATAATCTCGTTCCCATGAAGCTTAGTGCGACTGCTCTAAAAGGATACGAGCGCTGTTGTTTGACAGATTCCGTCGTTTGATAATTGAGGAAATACGGTGAAGCACGCACTGCTGTGTATTTCTTGTGGTAAGTTATTTGCGTTTAGCTGTTAATTTAAATTGAGGGACGCTGACTCGAACTGACGGTTGTTGTTCAGCCTAAAAGTTTTATAGGATAGGAGCAGTTTTATTGCCAACTGTTATTTGCAGTAAGCTGAAGTGTCTGACGCCTTTGATAAATATCATGATCGATTATCTGTGATCAAAATTAATTACGACATCTTAGAAATCTAAACTCTTCTCTTTCGCACTGAACGAAACAAGTAGCACCAGAGCAAAACAAGAAAAACATTGCATTCTTTCGCTAACTAATATTTGCAACCCTTCCTGACGTTTACTTAGAGGTTAATGATTCAGACCAGTAATCCGGTTACTTTTTTCCAACTGGCGAATCAGTGACCTCTGTCTTATCTCATTCATTCAATACGCCAAGCCTATTTTGTTTTGCTCATTGCCCTTACCTTGCCCTGGATAAATTTGAAACATTTTCATTATCTTTCAACATAACCAGGACTGGTTAAGAGGCCAAGTCGAGCTAAATGAAGTATTTCAGTTTCTGTATTTCATTCTTCTTTTGGCGCGGACTCTCAATAAGACATGCAGCACCTGTCCTCTTTGACCTCTTTGTCAAGTGTCACGGAATTTTTTTCAGTATTACGCTTTTTGCTAGGGCATTTGGCACAAAATAATCTAGTTGACATTTAATGCAATATATCGTCATTTCACGACTTCATCACACCATTACAAAAAGTTCAGTGTATGTGATGCAGTTAATTTTATTTCCAGTTAAATTTTATTTAATTTTTCCTTTGTTTTTGGGCATGATAATGAGTTTGAAACAAGAAAAAATCAATTTAACTGCTAGTAAAAATTAACTGCATTCCTCTCCACCAAAGCCTAGCGTGACCTTATATCTTTATTTATCCTATTCATCATTGTTAATCTTTATTGCTTGACAAATATTTATAGCATCCTGTTAATTAATTAAGACAGCCAACTACAGTGCCGGATCCAGACCTTTACGTAAGGGGGGCCGGTCATCCAGACCCTTAGATAAGGGGGGGGGGGGGGGGGGCGGTCTCCAAAAAAAATGTTTTCGGCCCTTCGGGCCTCAGTTTGGTTTAAAAATAAGGGGGGCGCCCCCCCCCCGGGCACTTCCCCTGGATCTGCCACTGAACTATCTGAACGCCTGGAACAGGCTCCAGTGACTTTGAAGAAAATAAGAGACTGCTCGCAGTCTAGGCTATATGCTTTATTGGTTTGAGCAGAGTGCAGTTGCACTATAAAGAAACCAGCTTTACCATGTATCATTTTATTTTACGGAATAATAGTTGCCATCTGACCATCCCTCTCTGGGACAAGTAGTGTCTTATTTTTCTCAGAGATTGTATCTAATTACCCCATTCCCCCCTTAAGTCTTCCGCGTGTCAGGTCTTCCCGTGAGACGAAATTTCACGCAAGTTAATCTGCTTCACTTAGGGCGTTTTTCCATTTGTCAGAACTGACCGGCCAGGACATTCCATTCGTAATGAGAATTTTACTTTTAATCAAAGCTATCCAGCCAGATCAGTCAAATGCTAAATAGGAAACCGTTTTTCATCAAAAACTCTTGGAAAAAGCCTATTTCATTTTCAAAATGACCGGTGCGGCCATGGTTAAATCTAAAATGGCTCTTGAACAAGAAACAATAAGTTGTAATCACATCGTAAAACATCGTTTATTACTAATGTGTAAACTTTCCATCCAAGAAACGTCGTTTTACATTTGCTTGTATGTATTTATCTTCCTTAGGCAAACGAATGTCCTATAGTGCTCTAGATACTGCTGCAGCATGTGAGTGGACTGAGCCCTCTCTCTCCTCATAGGAATACAAAAAACAAGTATATCGTTGCAACAGAAAATAATATATGTTTGAGTTCCCAGACAAAAAAATCGCTGGGAGTAAACCCGCGGAAGCATTCGGTGGCAAACGAAAGCTTTTAAGACGGAATCCACAAGGAAATTGAGTAATTTTAATATTCAGTGGACAAAAACCTTGTGCCAGAATAATTTAAAGAATATTGCATTCTTTTTTACATTTTTCAACGGCTAGAGATGTAATTAGTCATCTGTAATAACATGCACAAAAGAAAGTTTCGCATGGGAGCCCGAAATCTGTGAAATTTGACATTCATTTTCTCGGACTCCCATGAGAAGTTTTCTTTGGTGTTACTACAGATGACTAAATACATCTTCAGCCCTTGGAAAATGTAAAATGAATGCAATATGCTTTAAATTTTTATGGTACACCGAATGTTTCCGCGGTTTGCTCCCAGTGATTTTTATGTCTGGGAACTCCAACATTTTCTGTTACAACTGATGTCTGGCGGGTAACCTGCTGGACTTCGCTGTTGAAACATAAAATAATAACGGTCATAACGTGATCTCGAAATACCTCCTCAACATTCTGGGCCGTATGGAGTCATACTTAAACTGAAATCAAGTCGGTTTGCGAGCAGCTGTAACTCGACCTGATGCTTAGTATATAGGGCGGGAGGAGGACTTATAGAAGAGAGTGAGAGAGGCCGAGCATAACGCCTCGAAATCAAGTAGAGTTCGTGAATAATAAAGTGTATAAATTGACCACTTTCAGACTGAATAACTCAGCTAGTTTGACGTGAGGAGAATCTGAAGTTTAATATTTTAATTTCCTTTTTAACTATTTAAAACAACTTTTGCAGCTTTCTGAAGATTTAGGTCAAGTAAAAAATTATCAGACTCAAGACCTACGCAAGTCTTGTCTGGCAGTACAACTAGGAATTGGTATTTTTCTAAGATACCTTGAGAAACTAAAACAACAGTCAGCTGCAACAGCTTTTAATTATCAGGAAGAGTAAACTTATGAAATAAGTATCGTGTTGAAAATACTGTGAGCTTGCCTTCCCGGGACAAATAAACAAAATCACTATCATTTAATACCGGGTATGAAAAAGTACAACATCTTTTAGACCTAGATGTAGGATGGAACTACCACTTCTAATTCTAGTTCTTCTTAATAACCAAGACAAAAGGTCAAGCTTTTGAAATTAACAAAAAGGTATTTTTACATCCCAGCAATTTGTTTTTCTCACTTCTATGCCTACGGAATATATCTGTGACTGTGGGGACTATTTTCTTTATCCTGCGCTTTTTCAACAAGTGAAACATGTTTAACCTCCAACGGCTTATTTCCTTATTCATTGCTCTCTATGTGTCTATCGCAGTACTTTGCAGGCATGGGTCTTACTGTTGACGATGTGTTTGAAGAGATTGGCAGTATGGGTAGATACCAGTACACTCTTGTGATGGTCATGGGTTTTATGAAGATGTTCGGCTACGCTTTCCAGGCCATGATCTCGACATTTCTGAGTGCCGAACCTCCTTGGCGATGCAAAGACAACAGCACTGTGTGCAATCTCACGGGAATCTTCAAACCAGGGGACGATAATTACGAGTTCCGCTGCTCTATTCCTCGCCATGATTGGGAGTTTGACACCAGTAACTTCAACTCAGTCGTCTCTGAGGTAGAAAAAAAAGTCTCTTTTAGTTTATTGACATCGGTGTGGTAACGTTCACTGGTTATAATCACAGGGGCGTTTATTTCGTTGCGGACAATTATCGTAAACACTTAACCCGGTTGTTATTAGTTAACCGTGGCAGGATTAGCTCAGTCGGTAAAGGGCTTGATTGCAGAGCGGGAGGTCGTGGGTTCGATTCCTGGGACCGGACTAACACTCAGGGTCTCAAAATGACTGAGAAAGAAAGGTAGAGGTGACGAATGGTCTTTGCGAGCACGAGCAGAAATAAAAAATTTTCTTTGCGAGCTTGCGAGCAACGCAAAAATTTGGGGAACACGAGCAAGTGAGCACTCGTTTAAATTTTGCGAGCAAATCGAGCAAAGGTAATGTTCTGCGAGCAGTTAAAAATTTTAATGGACCATTCATCACCCCTAAAGGTACTGCCTTTGCCCTGCAAATGGCTAGGCCTTCGCTTGGCTCGGGTGACCACGTAAAATCGTGGTCCCGTCTCCAGTTGGAGACGTAAGAATAGTGTCCCCGTTTAGTACTTTCGTGCTAAATACATTTACACTCAAATAAAGTGCATTTAATAAGTACTCATTCATCCCTTCTCGTGTCTTTAAAAAAACCAAATTAACCAAACTTTTAAAGTCAAAATTATTGCATAAGTTGCAGTTACGAAGGAACGGAATCCAGAAGTAACCACTTGCGCGGTACTTTACTACTTAAGCAATAGAAAACGCTTTCCGTGTTTGCATATCCTGATATAAACACGAGAGGGGCTGGGAGAATTCGAGACAGTTATGCAAACCCGAGACGAAGTCGAGGGTTTGCATAACTGTCGAGAATTCTTCCAACCCCTCGAGTGTTTATATCAGGATATGCAAACACAGGAAAAAAGTTTTCTATTGCTTTTATAAAATAACTTTCCCCAGAAAAAAGGCAAAACTCCTTTGTTTAACGCATTGATTAAAAGCGAAATTCTTACCAGTCGCAAGTCTTGTACACGAAGCTTGTACGCGTAATCAGCCTTTGTTTTGCAAAAAAGTTGCTTTCCAAAATACGGGTTTTTCTCGCTTAGAATGTCAGCTTAAGCGAAAAAAAATTGACACACCTTCTTTGTAACGATTTTCCAAGTTTCAGCCGACGAAGGAATGGGTAAATAGAGTAAACTTTTCGAGTTTTGAACTCGAAAACTTTTTCAAATTCGTGCTTGCGTGATTGGCGCGCGAAAAACAAAACATCTTGACGTCAAAACCATGTTTACATACTCTCATGCAAACACTCCTCTCGGCCAATCAGAGCGCGCGTACTATCTTGATTATTTTATAAATACTGATAATATCAGCACTACTTGTAGCATTTATAAAAGTCGTTGTTTCCTGGCGCCATTTGTTCATTCCTGACGATTTATTCTTTTCCTTCCAAAACAGTATTTATCCTGTTTTTGTTTTGCCTTAGACAACTGCGGCGATAGGGAGACGAATGATTTCAAGACTATATTTAAGTTCATATTTTCCTTTTTCCTTTCTCATTAGTGGGACTTAGTTTGCGACGTATCAGCTCTATCAAGCCTCACTCGATCTGTTTTGTTCCTGGGGTTTTTGATTGGTGTTCTTCTTGGAGGATTCCTTTCTGACAAATTCGGCCGCAGAGTACTGGTATACATACCATGTTTCATGTGTAACGCTTTGGCCTTACTTGCGTCGTTTGTCCAAGTCTACTGGCTGTACGTTCTTCTCAGGGTTTTGGTTGGTGTCTGTGTAGGTAAGAAGGACTTGTTTCAAATAGGGGTCTTTAATGGGAGGTCCTGATCACGCATTCCCACATTCCCGTTCCGCTCCTTTTTTTTTTTACGAGAATCCTGCTTCCCGAACTTCTGTCATTGCTATGCTGGACATTCTCTATTTTTGCCAAGCGCTCTACATCACGTGCTCAAATTTTGGCTAATCCCACTTCCAGGGGAGCAGTCAAATTTCGTATTCCGTTTAATGTTTCCCGAATCACGCACTGTATTTTGGTCATATCTCGGATCCAGAGAATAGCCTTCCAGACCCGGTTCATGTACTTTATTGTGCGCTCTATTGTTATAATTATAATGAATCGATCACTTCGGAGAAAAGCATCGCTTATTTTGACACCAAGACGAATTGCGAATCTGTGTAATTCTTGAAGAGTTTCACTCAGCTTTAAGACTATCGATCGTTATATATACAGCTATTTCGAGAAAGGTTGTCGGAAAAAGTGCACGCGACAATTCCGAAAGGCATTGTGGGTGGTTTTGAGTTCACTGTTCTTCAGAGAAATTTGAAAGAATTGGCACGAAAGGCCATGAAAATGTGTTTGCGAGTGCTAACTGAAAGCAACAAAAGTAGGTTCGACAGCTACAGTCGCCAGGAACAGTGTATCGATCATATCCCATATTACCTTTCGGGATTGTCGCGCGCACATTTTTTCCGACAATCTTTCTCGAAATAGCTGTATACTTCACTTTCAGATACGTTCACATGATGTCTGCCCACACATGATCTGCTTATATACTGAAGAGAAAGAATTCTCTTCCTGCTGTTTCGCAGATTGCTCTATGTATTCGAGAGACAATGGTGGCTTAGCGTACCAAACCAAATGAGCGCGTTGGTTGAATGAGTCAACCTTTCAACTCATGATTGTCAATTATCAAATTCAATATTTTAATTGATGAAAATTGTCTCTGCGTTTGGCATCGACCCATAAATGATCAGCTCGCGATTGGAAAATTCTTAAATCTCTCCAGTAATTGCTTATTTTCGCTAGGATGTGGTACATTATGTGCCTACGTTTTGACGGTGGAGTTCGTCGGCAAGCGTCATCGCCATGCGGCGGGAACAGCGTTGTGGTTTTTCTGGCCTACTTCACTGATGATGATGGCCTTGCTGGCTTATCTCATAAGGGACTGGCGCACTCTTAATATAGTCGGAGCTGCCCCAGGCCTTCTACAAATATTCCTTTGGTGGTAAGTGGTGCGTGAAAGACTATTCGTAAAACTCAGTACGATAGTTATGGGTAAGTAAACGGTTTTTACAAAATTCACCTAGTCATAAAGAAAGGGTAGTCCAGCTTTTTAAGACAAGAAAATAGGCGAACAGAAACGTAACCGTCACTAGCAAGTAATAGGCCCTAAAATATATTCAAAACCTCGAGTATCTACATCATCTATTGTATTATTTTTTACTCACGTATGACGGTTGGGATGCTTCAGTGTCGACCTGAGGCCGACAGATCTTCGGCTAAAGAACGATGGCTGAACGACCCCTGGTTGTAAGACCCATGGATGTAAGACCCCTGGTTGTAAGACCCATGGATATAAGACCCCTGGATGAAAGACCACTAGTTGCAAGAACCCAGATTAAGAGACCCCTTGTTGTGAGACCGCTGACTGTAAGACTCCTGGTTGTAAGACCACTGATTGTAAGAACCCTGGTTTTAAGACCCCTGGATGCAAGACCCCTGGTTGTAAGACAACTGGTTGTAATACCCCTCGTTGTAAGAACGCAAGTATGAAGGCCCCTGGTTGTAAGGCCCATGGATGTAAGACCGCTGGTTGTAGGACCGATGGTTGTAAGACCCCTGGTTGTAAGACAACTGGTTGTAAGACCACAAGCACCAAGACTCCTGGTTGTAAGACACCTGGTTGAGAGACCCCTGGTTGTAAGACTCCTGTATGAATGACCCCCGGTTGTAAAACCCCTGGTTGTAAGACCCCTAGTTGAGAGATTCCTAGTTGAAGGACTCCTGTATGCATGAATGACCCCCGGTTGTAAGACCCCTGGCTTTAGGACTCCTGTTTGTAAGACTCCTGGTTGTAAGACCCCTGGATGTAATAACCCTGGTTGTAAGTCTTACAGATGCAAGACACCTGGTTGTAAAATACCCGTATTGTAAAATTCTCTGGTTGTAAGACCTCTTGTTTTAAGATCCATGAATGTTTGCCTCCTCGTCGTGAGACCTCTGGTTGTAGGACCTCTGGTCGTAAGATATTTGGATGACGCGATGGATTTGACTGGCTTCTTGGTTCATAATCTACATCCTATATGTCCAGGAATCTTTTTTAAGTAGAGGTTTTCTTCTTTCCCTTTTATTTTTGATAACGTTTTCCTATTAGGATTCGAAAAGTGGGTAGCTAAGTTAATCGGACCATTGCTGCGCTAACCATTTCTCAAGTAATCGGGTTTTTTTACGCTACAATAGGTCACATGGGTACCCTGTGGCCAGAGAGTGTTTTGACTGTATTTTCCTCATTTTAAGGTATATACCGGAATCCAGTCGGTGGCTTTTAGTGAAGGGCAGAGTAAAGGAAGCATCGGAGCAACTCCTAAAGGTCGCCAAGGTTAACAAAAAGGAAATGCCCCAAGATAAGCTAACTCTTGTAGACGAAAACTCAACACAACAAAGACTTGGTGACATCCGGGACCTGTTCAGTAACTCAACCATGGCGACCAGGACATTGATAAGCTGGTTTCTTTGGTATGAGCATTTATAATAGATAATTTGTTTCTTTGCCTACTTAATTTATCCTTCCCATTGTTTCCAGCGTGTCCTCTTTAGAACGACTTCGATCATCTGTAAAGTTTGCAGATAACATAATAGGCAATAATACGGAACATTTGGAGCAAGAGATTACGGAGTTGTGAGAGCACTTACCTCCCACTAATGTGGACCGGTTCAAATCCCGACGTTGACGCCATTAATGGGATTGTTGGTTCTCTCCCTTCCTTCAAGAGGTTTTTCTTCGGGTGCTACAGTTTTCTCCTCTCCTTCACAACCAACATTTCCAAATTTCCGTTCGATCAGGATTGGTAGAAGCACTGTGTGGATGTGCTGCCTCTAAATCTTTATTATCTTATTTATTAATTTCATTTATTTACCTATTTATGTAAGGTAAGTATCTTTCAAACGTTTGAAAGTTTTGTGTTAAAGTCAGTAAAATTCTGCATGACACAACAATGTTCAAAACAGATATAAGCCATGCAAGGATATGGACATTAAGATAGCAGTTGGCCCAACTTCGCCAATTAGTGTCCTAGGAAGTACAGTAACTTAGGTAGGGATTCTCAAATCTCGCCTCGGAGACTCGATATTTCTTTGTCCGATAGGTTTGTGGTCACAATGGTGTATTATGGTGTTTCATTCAGTGCTGGAGCTTTTGGCGGGAATCGTTACTTGGTGTTCTTTTTGACCAGCCTCATAGAGATTCCTTCCAACTACACAGCGATTGTGGCGTGTAAAAAGTGAGTTCCTTGAAAATATCTTCAAACATGTTAATTGATTGTAGACATTATCTTTAATAGGTCATTTTAAACAAATCATACATATTTTTCGGGGAATGGTTGTACACCTGACCTCATTTTTATAAAGAATTTCGGAGTATATAGTAAAGCTACAATCCTGGACAAAAGACTTGAGACACTTTAGCATTTCTGGGGCGTTTTCCAATCAACACATGCCCAACCATCCTCTCACCCCACAAACAACGTTGGATGCGTGTATCCAGAATTTTTTCCGAGTTTCAACTTTGTATAGGGTTGGGGGAGGGTGAACTGCAAGAAAATTTCCAAAAGGATGCAAAAATAAAAGCATCTTTTATGAAGGAACCCAGAAAATACAGATTAAATATGAATACTGCATTACTGTCCCAAGGACTTTTGTCCGTGATTGTATGTGCTCTTTTAAGGGGCTTTTGCAACAAAATGAAGAGAATTGTGAAAAGCATATTATGGTTGTGAGCTAGCTAGTTACCGCGGAATCCTCGACCCTATCGACACTGAGTTAGGCTGTTTGAAATATAATTAAACCAAGGCATCTTTTTCTTTCCAGAATCGGTCGAAAGAAAACCACTATTATTGGGCTGATTATTTCTTCCATCGCCTCTGCAGTCGCTGTTCTATTTCAGAGAGATCTGTCAAATACAGGTAACATCTCAGTATTCTCCCACAAATCAGGAACCTATGACTATAGGCTCCTGTGGAAATACAATTTTACGAGAATCGATGGTAATCGATGACCAGGACAAACATAAAGAAATATCCTTTGAAGTCTTTCTGGGCAAGCTTTAATTGACAAAGAGTTTCATTGTCTGTGTTTTTTCATTGTTGAATGAAACTTGCTTGATTAGAGAATCTAACACTCGTCAAGTTCTCAACGTTTGTTTTTCATTCATTTATAGGTTTTCTTGTTGCAAGAATAATTTTTGCTTCAGTGATCGCCAAGTTTTTTATAAATATGGCCTTCGCCACCATCTACGTATTTTCCACTGAATTGTTTCCTACAGTTGTCAGGTAACTCCGATTATGTATTGGATTTTTTCTATCTGTAAGGCTGCGTGGCCATGATAGAGCTGTGGATCTACAATTCGGTAGACTTCAAGTCGAGAAGAAAAATAGTTCACCCATTCGCTGCGCTTACTCGTGAAATATTTTTCAATACGAGAAGGGAACTTTCGTACCTCGAAGCGGCCATGTCATGTTCTGACTTCTTATATAACACCAATGAAATGCAAAACCATTTCACGTTTTAAAAACATACTTTTTTCGCTGCGAAAGGAACGATTTATTATTGGGTAGTTATAGCAACGGTGATCATCTCACGTGTGAAGATATATCATGTTTCGCGCGAAAGCTAACCTGGTATTTTACGGGTGTCATAATAATAAATCTAAACGTCTCTAGTGGAAAGACCGAGGATAGAAGGCTGTATTCGCATTCTAAAAAATGGTTATGAAATATTTATTTTACAGGAACCTTGGCGTGGGTTCATCCTCTGCAGTAGGACGTATTGGATCGATGGCTGCACCTTATCTTATTTGGCTGGTAAGACTATTCCTGTGATACGGTTTATATGGACACCAAAAGAACATGCCAAATTCCCTTCGGTATTATGCGAAAGTCCATGCATGTAAAGCGGGCTTCCCGCCTTAAACTCTAAAATAAGTGTCTGATTAGAGAAGAATCTTCTACCTATAGGTGGACTATTTAGCCACCAATTTGAGTTTTCCTCTTACATTTTCAGCTAATGCTCATTTTGTTGTCATCAATGTCACTAACAACTCTTTCATTGTTGTTACCTCGTACATTGTAGGTTCGCTTCCATCTTCTCATACCTTACTCCATCATAGCTGCACTTTGCCTCGCGGCTTCCGTGTTGTGTTGTCTTCTTCCAGAGACAAAAGACGCTCCAACTCTGGAAGTGATGGATTCTGTTAAGGGAGACCGCAACTCGGAAACTTTTCAAATGGGTCAACAGGAGGAAATAAATGATGAGAAGAACTATTGAAGCTTCTTCCATAGACATATAAACGTAAAGAGCGGCAATGTTTTTTAAGGATTAATTTACACACCATTAATCGTTGCGCTTATGTCCCGCACACTAAACAGACCAACTTAGTATTGCCCGGATGTTTGAGCTACAGATATAGCATACAAAAAACGATTATTAGAAAACATAGCTTATCAGTGAAGTCCGGCGTTTTAAACCAGACAAAGGTTTGAATAGATCTATCGTCTGCAAATAGTCTCATAGAGAAAAAAATCAGAAGATTGAGTAAAGTCGTTTATATATATCAAAAATAACAATGGTCCTAAAATTCATCCTTTGGGTACACCAGAAGTAATTGGCATGGTGTCAGAAATGTTACCATTTACAAAAACTCTCTGCTTTCTTTTATTAAGATACGATTTGAACCAGTCGATGTGAGGTTTTCGAATGCCATAAGACAATAGCTTTGATAATAAAATAGAATGATTGACGGTATCAAATGCTTTACTCAAATCTAAAAATATTGATACAGCATAATCTCCTTGATCTAGACACGTAGAGATTTCTTCAATGAGATCAACAAGACAGTCCACAATGGTACTGCCTGGCTTAAACCCATATTGAGTATGAGTAATCATATTTTCAGACAAAAAATAAGTTATCAGTTGATTATAAATACATTTTTCAAAAACTTTACTTAATACTGGAAGAACTGATATTGGTCTATAATTATCGCACAGTCACGGAACGGGATCCCTGTTTAAAGATAGGAATCACTTTAGCGATTTTTAGATCATCAGGAAAAGTTCTTTGCTTGATGGACAGATTAATTGTATACGTTATATACGTTATAGGCCAACTCGATGTAAGATGTTTCACTCTAAAATCACTTAGCCTTTCCCATATGAATTTCCCCTTAAGTTAACTGATTTGTGGATTACAAGTTTATTGTTTGATTTAAATAATAAATTTATTAATGGGAGCTTCGCTTTTAGCCCTGGCTAAATCTATATATTAGCGACCATAGAAATGACGTCAAAATGTTTAAAACTCATAAAAGTTTGGAACATTTTGACGTCATTTCTATGGTCGATAAAAGTATAAACCACGGAAAATTGTTGTCGATTTGTTGTTACAACCCCATTGACAGCTTTTGACGTCCATTTCTGTTGAAGTTTCTAAGAAAATAGCGCGCGCGAGAAACAGGAAAAACAACCACTTCGCCATCATCACGTCATTTCCATGGACTGTACTCTTTTCGACAGTAACTCTCCACCAATCAGCGCGTTAGAAATCGCTCAGTTTTTTGTAAAAAGAAAAAAGAGTTACAGCCAATACTGCGATAACGTTAAAACGAGAATAGCGTCGGGTTATGTCTACTCGCGCGTCAACTGGAGGAAAGGCATTTTTCTCTTTAAAACTGCCTTAATGTGAACTGCTAAGTGTCTTGTCTCTCATAGAGATCATTTGCCCGATTGTTGACAACACATCTGCCCCAAATCCAAATACAGTCTAACTGCAGCTCCACGGACGTTGTAGAGAGGTTTAAACCAAAGTCAATGTAGGGACTGTCCGTCAAAACAGTGACCTTTGTTGAGAGGGGGGTTCGACAGTTAGTTCGATCGGAGGTTCTCCGTTAGCAGTGGCGGATCTAGGGGGGACCCGGTGGGGCCGCCCCCCTTCTATCTGAAGGTCTGGATCCCCCACTGGTTAGTGGAGGTTGACGTGCACATGCCTCGCTCAAAAACACTTTTGTTGAAGCTTAAGCAAACAATAGTGACAGATCTGGACCTTTAGGTGGGAAGCGAAACATCTCTGCGGGCCTTAGCTACGTTTAAGTCTAAAAATAACGGTGATCCCTTTCCACTGATATGTCTAAAAATATGTCTATGTCTATATAATATCCAAACTGTACCAACAATACCTGATAACTGTTGGGAAAAGTTCATTGGAGAACACGTAGATTGAACTAAACGACATGTTGATGAAGAAGTTGGCGACACCCTGTGCCATGATGATATTTGCTACCAGGAATCCTGAAATTGATGGTGGTAATAGGATTGAGTCATAGAGTGAATTGAAATCATTATAATCTGTTCTTAGATATAAGAAATTGAAATGATTTTAGTCTCTTCCCAGAACCAACACGTCTCATCCCAAAAACAAACCGCATAAATTGAGTTCAACTGAGATAGTAGACGTTCAAGCACCGCCATGCTCAACTTACGTCTTCAAAAACCTCCCTTGTGGTGTAAACAAAAACGCACCAAATGTCTTACGTCCACACTAGCAAAATAACGCATTTTTGACGCGATGTACGCTTATTGCCGCATTGTCTGTTCCCTACATTTCGACAAAATTCAGAAATTAGGAGGTTTAACTATTCAGGCATAAACAAAAAGGGAGCTAAAAACATTCTCGGGTCTCCCTGACAACACAAGTGTTGCAAACACTAAAGACACGAAAAGCTAGTGGAATGGGCTGGGATTTGGTTGCCTGAGTTACCTGTATTTTTCAGGTCGCGCTGGAACAAAACTGCAACAATGGAGGCAATACACGCTACAACAACGCCTAGTACAGTGGTTTTCTTTCGGCCAATCCTGAAACATAAAAATGCCGGGTAATTTACTGATTTTCATATTAATTCATTTCTGGCTCTGTTAGTCATAGCTCATACGCTGTAGTATAAGAGTCATTCTTGGTTCAATTTTTTCCGTCTCTTTCCACTGCAATTAATTTACGATAATGAATACAAAATGACAAATATGCAATTGGCCGTTTGTACAGGGACACCCGATATAATTAATGCCAATGCACTGAGAAAGTACATACATGTAGCACGGGTGCGTATATTTCTAGTTTTCAATCCCCCATCCTTTGGTCTAATAATTGTTTATTTCTTTGGAAGGATTCCATTAGGAATTGTTCAAATTGGATGATTTGAAGAAATTGCTTTTCATGCTTACATACGTACCTACGGCAGAGTACTATGCAAGTCCAGTTAGACGGAATCTCTATCAGGCTCGTTAAGAAGAACACCAAGTAACGATTACCACCAAACGTTCCCGCGCTGAATGAAACAGCGTAATAAACTAATGATATGACCATCCTAGCATTGGAAATAGAAAGTTGGTTAGGAATTTCCATTCAGTCAGAGCAGTTCCTATAAGTAGTTAGAGAAAATGTATCGTCAACGGGAATTCTGTAAAAAAAAACTTGGCAATTCAAGTAATTATAAGAGGGCAGAAGTTATAAACCATTGCTGCTCCCGAGATATAGAACTGTGGTAACCGTAAATTAGTTGAATGCCTAAAATACGCAAAATTACACGACTGATTTCGAATGCAGTAAATCATATACCAAACAGACGCAAAACAGTTTTAGGAGGATCCAAACTGGCACAATGCACGCAGGCACAGTTACTGACGGCAGGGCATATTACTACACAAAACGAAGCAAAATAAGCTAAAGTACTGATGTAACTAATGTCCGCCAAATGCAGTTTGTTTCGCAGAAAAAGCCGCCGCCACAAAAAGGGTGACATCATTTGTTCAACATAGATCGAAAATTGGTAAATGGCTACTTTCCATTCCGCATTGTATTAGTATAGGTAATAGCATGATCAGTAGTGATACTTGACATAAATACGACGAGTGATATTTCGAAATTGTTATACGTAATTTCACTCGCCTAACGGCTCGTGAAATTTGAGACAATTTTAAAATATCACGAGTGGTATTTATGCCAAATATCACGTACAAAGCATGCTATTAATTGTTTATACTACTACCGCAAAAGTTTTGTGATTTTCACATGTGGGTATTTCAAATTAAACTGAAATACCACTGATCTGAGCCAATCAAATTGCCGAAATTTCTCATTTAGTAAGTATAATACCACTTATTGTTGTTCCGCTCCATGCAAAAAACTTATCATCTCTACTACGGGAAAAATATCAGACTCATCAGAGATTTGTTCAAAATCTGATCGTCCTGATGGTCGGAGAACTGAACACTTTATCCATTTGAGCGCAGTCAAATCATTTGGAGAAAGGAGCTTACCATGTAAAGATCACTGAAGAAAGTCTGTCTAACGCGGGTAGAAAGAATTGTCACATGTCACGTAAGTATTAACGGGTACGATAAATACAGAAAATATATGTTTACCAACCAAGAAAAACAGGATATCAGAGTTCTCTTTGTCATGTTAAAGGAACTAAAGAGGTCGCGGAAGTCCCCAGTTCTCTGTGCCTCCTTAGCGTCTTTCAGTTCAAGTTCTTCATCTGGCATTTCTTTTCTATTGAAGGCAGCCACATTTTGGAGTTTTTTCCTTGCTTCTTCTTTCTCGTTTTTTACAAGAAGCCAACGAGGAGATTCTGGTATAAACCTAAAGTGAGACATTACACTCAGAGGGTTATCAACAGTTTGACACTATTCAGGAAAATAACAAAATAAGTGATGGTGAGCTAATAGACTTCGTGCATCTGTTTTAGTCCCAAAAATCAAATTTGGCCCAGCGGGCTCAAAATGTGCTCTCCTGGATCGGCCACTTACCTGAAGAGTGGGGGATGTAATTTCACATACATATACAGCACTTAATGACTGGCAAACAACACGAACCATCTTTCATGAACTGTACTTACCACCAGAAGAAAATTTGCAGGAGGCCTGGGGCTGATCCTACGATAGAAAGTGTTCGCCAGTCTCTTATCAAGTAAGCAATCAGTGCAAGCCACAATAGGGACAAGACCCAGAAATAAAACAAGGTGGTTCCAATCATGTGACGATGACGTTTTCCAACATACTCTACCAGTAAAACGTAAGAAGCAAGACCGCAAGATCCTGTAAATCAAGGAAAGAAATAAGATGATGTTGAAACTAAGCAAGGTTACCACCCACTGTTTGTTAGACCGGACATGGAAAGAACGGTGGAAATCGACCCTATACCGAGCTAGCAATTAGGGTGATTTGAGTCGACCACGAGACTACACATTTCCGTTGCATTATTAGCTAAAAAAGGCTAGCTTCAAATGACCATATGATCGCCATCTTAGCGAGGGCTACAGTCTGGTCCGACCCTACAGCCTTAGTTATCCTAATCCAGTAGAACGGAATGAATCCTGGCGCTGATCAGAAGGATCGCAGCCTCTGGAAACAAGATTGCGCGGACTAAAGAAATGTGTACACAAGTTTAGTGTAACTGAGGCTCATATTAAGCTGCATGTTACACAATAATCCGAAGGTTGGAGAAAACGTGCTAAAAGATTGAGTGTGACAAACTCCGTCACAGCATATCATGTAAGGAGATTACAGTCCTTAAGAAGGGCAACCATGAATTGTACCCTCCTATTTTTGGAATTCCTAGTTGTACTAATGTTAGCATTCTGGATGTCACTTTTCAGAGTGATTGTAAGTTCAACACACATGTTAAGAATAAGCTCGTTAAGGCAAAAAAATGCCTCTATGTCCTTAGGTCTCTACGCAAAGAGGGCTACATGCAGGCAGAAATAGACTTTCTTTTCGATACCTTAGTACTTCCCAATTTCACGTATGCCCTTTCAGTCTATGGAGCATCAGAGTCCGACCTCACTCCAGTACAATGTTTCTTAGATCGTTGCTGGAAAAGGAATTTTATTACGAGGAAGTATAACATACGATCAATTTTACAGAAGCAGGATCACAGCATCTTTAAAAGGGTGTCTCAGGCCGCCAATCACCCCCTGTTGCCTTTTATTCCGCGTGTAAAGGCCTCCTGCTATGATTTACGGACGAGGTCAAGCGTCCGACCAAGCATCAAAAGTGAGCGTTTTAAAAGTACATTTGTTAATCGTTTAATTTTCAGATATAACTTAGCTTTAGAATAACAAGGTCAGAGACTTTTATCTTATTGAGTAGTACATTTTATATGCTTTTAGAACTTTTCATTGCCTGTAACATAAGATATGTATTTTTATCTTTTGACTCAATAAAGACCATTATTATTATCATTATTATCCACGGACAATGTTATGTCGAGGTGGATTTCCACTTAAGCGTAATTTTTACGTGCGTAATTTTAACGTTAAATAAAGGCAATGTAAGAAATGTCGCCATAAACGTAATATTTAAACCTGACCACGCTCATCTTTTATGTTTACGCTCATTGTCTATCTTACTTACAAATTTTGTCTATTTTATTTATATACGTAAATGTTTACTCGCGTATGTAAGTAAACTGTGTTACCCAAAAAATCAGAAAATGTGCAACCCCATTATAGTCAATCCAGTGATGAAAATTCTAGCCCATCCAGCGGCACATCCCCATTAGCCCTTTGTAAGGAAGTATCCTCTCCGGGCTTCCGGTCAATTGCGACTAAATATAATCAACCTTGAACTCGAAATTCCGCCTGCTCGCTACTTACCGCTGCAAACACCCACGAAGCATCTAAGTAAAACGTACAGCCAGTAAACATGTACGAAAGACGCAGCCAGCCCCACAATGCTACACAGTACAGAAGAGAAGTATAATATTGGCTTGCGTCCAAATTTGTCTGATAGAACTCCTCCAACAAGGACACCGATCAAGAAACCCAGGAAATTTACAGATTTGGTCAGTTGAGACAGCGCCGATACTCTACAAACCAGGCCGAACTGAGAGAAAACCACAAGAAAAATAGGGTCATATTGAGTGTAAAATTACAACATAATCAATCGAGATATTCAGGCAATTGCTATTCGATTTTACTGAAATAACGTCTTTGAAGTATTATCATCATTTAGAGAAATAAATTTGCTACATATTAACGCGACAATGTCAGCCAATGTCTTATGGCATGTGTTTTTTTTTCCACTCAGTGCAAAAACCCTTTGGAGGGTTATAAAATGCCAAACGGGAAGGCCCCGCCCGAAAGGGGTACCTTTTTCGGGCTTCATGTGCATAAAAGAGTAGGGTTTCACTCGTTGAAGTATATCATAAGGGTAAAAAAATCTGTCATTTCATTCTTTGATAAAACGACCCAAGAAAGCTAACAGAGGAATCTTATAGCTGTGATCAGAAACTAGATAACCAGAAAACGTCTAGGTTTAAACACTGAGTGATTTATTCATATTTAAACTGATGACAGTGCATTTACAGCAGTTAAAAGGGATGCAGCATTCCATACTAGGTATGTAAAAAGGATACCATTTGTCAGTTGATGGTATGCGAAAGGGATACCCCTGGGATGCCTTTTCTGCGTCAATATAAAAGGATAAGGGATTGCACCGCGAATCGGAGCCTCGCGTATAAAACTTTGTTGGGTGCCCCCCTCGGACAACTGATAGGGAACTTACGATTCGGCAACGGCGACGTCCATAAAGACGTCGCTGAAAAACAGACTTCGCATCATTTTAAACTTTTTCACGATTATCCCAATTCGCCCTGTTACTTAAAAGAAGAGAATTTGTACAGGAGTTAAAGAGAGGGGAACGCGCTCAAGTTCGGACAGAGATGGTAGAATTTATCACCTTGCCGTTCCAGTTCCCAAGTAAACTTAAAATTTGGTCATTTCACGTCGTAGTTGTACAGTGAAGGCAATGAAATGTACAAAAAAGCGTGATGCACGTGCAGAGTTGTTGTTTTGTTCATTAAACCTATTGTTTTTGACGTTCCCGTTGCCGTCGTCGTCGTGGTTTCGTACGGTCCTAATAATAGAGAGCGTTTTAGAGTCTAAGACAAGAACGACTGGGAGTTCGAGATTTTCTCAACTATACTAAGTAGTGCTCGCGCGCGCTCGTGCGTGAGCCTGCGTCGTTAATAGGGACTTTAGGGACCTTAAGCAACTACGACGACGACAACTTCAAAAAAAAAAATACGTTTAATGATCAAAACAACAGCTCTGCACGTGCATCACGCTTTTTAGTACATTTCTTTGACGTCCGCTGCACGACTACGACGTGAACCTCCTAATTTGACGTTTTAAGGAGGACGTGGACGTACGACGACGAATTTTCCTTCCTCTTTTTGAACTTGAATAAAATCCTAAGAATTCGTGAATTCAGGAAAAGTCGCCTGCATTTGACACATTGAGCGGGTCCAAATAGACGCGATTAAGTTTGAAAGAACGCAAATTCCTTTTTTTAGCAACGTTTTCACTGCCGTCGTCGCGTTGTTGCTTAAGATCCCTTTTAAGATTCAACGACGCGGACGGCAAAGAGAACGTATAGGAAAAGAAGAAAAAAAGAAGTGGCGAGGAGACCTAACAGAAACTATAGGAGCTTATGAGAGGTTAGACCTCCTCGAACTAAGGGCTGGAGATGTTTCACATCAATAGGCCATTTTACAGTTAAAGATGAAAGCGAGGCTGGCGGTGACCTTGTTTTGATACAAACCTTCCTGCTTTATCATGTAAATCAAGTTATTCTTATGCTAACTAGTATTTTTCAAGGACAATTTCCGAAACAAAGAGAAGGGAGTTTGTATCAAACCAAGGTCACCGTCAGCCTCAAGACCAAGGTACTAAGTCCACAACTGTAAAATGGTCAATTGAAGAAAAGAAAGCCTCAGTAAAAGAACCTAACATAGACTGTAGATGAAACTTGGTACACTGATGTAACAAGTCAAGAAAATAATAAATAAGTTATTAAAAGTGGGGGGTTACTGTACTCGTTTTGACGTCACAATGCTGACAAATACGGCTATTTAGGACCCTTTGACAAAACCGCGCGCAGCCCAAAACTAGACAAAAAGGAGAAATTTTTCGGTGATGCACGTGGTATCGAACAGAATTTGACTTCAATGTATTGTTTATCCACTTACGCACCAGAAAAATGGCTTTTACTGCGGCCCTTGTTGTTACTCTACGATCCAAAGTAGAATTAAATTGGACACGCGTTATTCGACCCGTGATAGCTCAACCCGTACAATTTAGTAAAATTGCCAAAAAACTGAACATAGATTTGTGCCAATTTTTTTCTCATCGAAAGGAAGCACTCTCCTTATTAAAATCATGAAATAAAAAATGGGGGTCACCGTACTCGTTTTTGCGGTAGAGCTGCAGAAAGTGCGCACCAAATGCATTTTCTCCGATTTTTGAGAGAGGACTGGGGCGAGTTTCAAAATAGAATGTATGTGAAAGAGGGAAGAAAGTATTAAAAAAATCAGTTTTCACAGAATTTACATCGAGATATCACATTTAGGACACAATGTGATAAAGAAAGCGTTTAAATGAAAATCAAAGTGAGTAAGCACAAGTTAAACATCCACTATCGAGATTCTCCGTGACGGAGTCGAACTCAGCTACACGCGTACTGCTTACGTTATGCACACTCCCAACCTATTGTGTCTCAACTCGGCAAGAAACAACCGCGAGAAAAAATTCCAATAGCCTCGTTTTCACTCACGTGACCAGCATCTATGCTAATTTATTGGAACAAAAGAAAGTTTTTACATAAGAAAAAACTTCAACTCCCACAGGATTGTCTTGGTACACCAACATGGCCGCCGTTCTATTGTTTTGGAACACCAATTGTTGGTTTTCACATGACGTCACTAAAATTCAAACTAAAAAACTATCGATCCTACCGAAAGTTTACTTTCACGATGCATTAGAGCAGCTGAAAACTAATTTTCATACAAATTTTCGCTTCAAAAGGGTTTTTGGTTTTGTGATAGAGTACGCTTGAATTTCTAAGCTTTTGCGTGACGCGGCATTTACATGCATGACGGCCAAGAAGGCTGTCATGTAGGTTAAAAAAATGACTTATCTCGGGACATTTTGCTATCTAAACAGTTCATGCATTAGAAAAAGTATTAATTTAATGTTTATGAGTTTCTCGAAGAATAAATTCACGCTTTTGATAGCAAAACTTGGTAAAAGATGTTTCTGTTGGTTTCCGTCCGCCATGTTGGAGCTCATCCAGGTGAGCACCAGCATGGAGTCTCCATACAAATCTCTATAAGTTTGGGTAAAACATTTCTTCCGATATCTGGTATACGAAATATTCCTCTGACCTGAATCTTGGCCAGGGTCTTTGTATATCTACCTCCTTTCATTTCCCAGATTCTGGACTTTATCTATTGAACGGTTTTGATTTTATTTTGATCGATTTTTGAATGGCGTGACCCTGAAAACCAGCAATATGGCCGCCGTGACGTCATGTGAAAACGCTCTATAGCGTTTCTCTTCAGTGAACTTCATTTTAATAATGTTATTTCACATGCTTTTATTACGGCGACCATCTTGTTATGCGCAGTAAGAGACTTAAAATCAAATCTCCTGCAAGCGGGACTCACCTCTGTTACAACTGAGTTGGTTATTTCATTCGTGTCAAACTCCCAGTCAACCCGTGGGATTGAACAGCGAAAATTATAATTGTGATCTCCAGGTTTGAATATTCCTGTAAGGTTGCAAGCAGAGCTGCCTTCTTTACAGCGCCACGGCGGTTCAATGCTGAGAAATGTTGGGATCATTATCAGAATACTACTTCCAAACAGATACATAAAACCAAAGATTAACAGTAGTCTGAGCTGATATCGTCCAAAGCTGCCAATCTTGTCCAGAACGTCATCAACTGTAAGACCCATGATTAGCTACGCAAAACAAAAAAACAAACCAGAAATTTCATCACAAACATGGCTCGGTAAAATTACCTTATTACCCAATATTAACTCACCTGTAAGAACTTTAAATTTAAGTTCGTTTATTACTGTGACTCTTAAGGGCATGCACCCCGTCGGACTTACCCACCTTGAGCGAATAGTCTCAGGCCGTGTCGCTATCTTTCAACGGTAACGCGGAGTTCAAACCAAGGTTCTGTCGAAGGCCTTAGACGGGAAAAGTTGCATAGATTTCTGAGATTTGCGACCTTTGGTTCGCTCTCGGTGCAAAGGCGTCTTGAAGCAAGATAACGAATGGCCAAGCAGAACTATCGTGTGTTACCTAGGAGGAATTTGGAGTCGACTGGAGCCGATGGAGCGAATTCACGGCCGTTTTCCTTCGGGGATCCGTCGAGCCGCTTCGCTGGAGTCCCCAACTTTGGTAAACCTTTATATACAGAGAAAACCGTTTACAATACACTCAGACAGTGCAACCCGTAAAACGGCCATAAATCAGCCCATGGACCACACAGAAGAGACGTAGCACACATTTTATGTAAGGTAAGCTGTTTCTTTTTATTGAAATCCTTTGATTCATAGGTTTTTTTTCATACAAATCCTTATGTTTCCTGAATGTTATGCATTAATGTCGATGTTCGCGGATGCTTATATTTCGAGCTAAACAAACAACAATAAGCTTTATTTGCATGACCATAACAAAGTATTACAGTATTGCAAAAGCTACTTGAAATTAATCATTGATTCCTTATAAATCAAATATTTAAAATAATTTGAAAACGTATTAATCATTGTTCATTTCTAACCATCAGTAGGATTAATTATTCCGGAGATGAGTTTGTCTCAATTCAAAACAAGTTGATATAAATGAAATTAATTGGATGTTTGGGCTACCTGTGGCTTAATTAAAACTGCGTCCTAAAAACAAAGAATTAAAAAATGAGATTTACTAACTCTATTTTCATTATAGCAAGGTCAAATGTAAATAAATGGCAAATGTAGGCGAATTTACCTGGAGTTGATTTCTTGAGGAGAGCACTCAACTTTAGAGAGCGAAAAAGAAATTCGTCGTCGCTTATTTATGTCCTCCATAATACTTGCAATTGGGCATTTTCACGTCGCAGTCGTGCAAGGACGGTAAAGAAATGTACAAAAAAGTGTTATGCACGTGCAAAGTTGTTATTTTGCGTAATACACCCATTGCTTTTTTTGACGTCCTCGTTGCCGTCACCGTCGTCGTTGCTAAAGCTCCCTATTTTTGAGCCTGAAACGGCCGACAGCCGTACATGATAAGACAAGGGCGATCGATAGCTCACGTTTTTCTGTCACACTAAGCGCAGTTTTAAGAAGCAGCTCAAACTAGATCAGGACCGATCGAATCAAATACATCGTTCATCATTAACATCTACTTACTGGACGCTTTGTCAGGGGCACCCAACGTCAATTTTCGGATCGAAAATATCTGTTCGGAAGACGATTTGAGATCTAGAATTTTCTACCCTGCGAGCAAGATCGAAGAGACTCTGCTGGCGGGGTAAGAATTTTCGGAACATTTGTTGTAAAATTTCTTGCTTGCCTACACCTCCTAGGATTTGGGAACATCTAAAAAATGGTATAATTGCCCATTTCTAACGAATTTTTACCATAAAAAGGTCACCTAGAATTTTCGGGAGCCTTTTTCTCTGGCTGAAATTTTCGAAGTCATTAGAATTTCAGCTAGGAAATCCGAACGGATGAGAATGTTTAGGCGGATAAATATTGCCTATATCTACCGTTTAAATACTAAAATATGTTTACCAATGCTATGTTTAAGTGGTTTTGAACTATGCTCTCGTTGGGTGCCCCTGCTTTGTCAAGTTGGAGCATCGATCGCATTGGAGCAAGCAATAATAAAACATCAGTCCTGGACAATATACATGATTGAAAGTTAAAGAGTTTATAATGTTTCTTAAGCTGAGTTGTTATGTTCCTGGGAATCACTCAATGGTTGTTTTTATACTAAGGACGCATTATCCGTCTGGACGAACTTGGGCAAATATTTTGTTGTTCGTCTGGGTTATGCGTCTCTAGTATAAAGACGGGCACGAGACGCATTATGCATCCAGACGAAGTAGTGCGTCGTTCAAGACGTATTTTGAAGGAAAGTTCGTCCAGACGCACAATCCGTCTCGTGCCTGTCTTTATACTTGAGAGTGAGACGCATAACCAGACGAACTACAAATGTTTGCCCAAGTTCGTCCAGTCGGATAATGCATGCGTCCTTAGTATATAAAAACGGCCACAGACGCATTATCCGTCTGGACGGACAGTGCGTCCTCTAGTATAAAATCGGCCGATGCCGCCCACTATAATAAACACACACTCTGCGTCCCACATACCCCTACAATGCAAAATAGCTATTTCACTTGAAGTTTCTAGCAATTTAAGCCGTATAAGGAAAATACATACCCAGATCAGTCTACAGATACATACCTAGATCAGTCTACAGACTCAGCCGCGTTTGACTTCACCGAACCAGAAACCGTGAACCAGAGAAACAATTTATAATAGCCCGCGTTCGATGTATGAAAATTCGAACAGGACTCCGAGGCTTTAGGGTCAAAATTGCAAATTTTTCACACTCCATTGTCTCCCGATTCCCAGAAGAGACTTGAACACAAAGAAAACCAAACAAAATGAAAATGACCTGAAAGCGTCGGAGACATGTTAGAATAACAATTATTATTATTCCACTATTATGTCATTTTACCATATAAGGTCAAGAGAACGCGCAAAATACGAGGCCGTAATACACCGTAGTGTCTTGGTTTAACCGGTTTACAACAGGGCCGCGAATACCGGCGAATGCAAAAGAAGCAACTATGGCTGAACTGGACGAACCGACGGATGAAAATAAAATAGAAAATAGAAGCCAAAATAACAGGGTTTTTTTTATGTAGAATAATTAACCTCTCATTCAATGGTTTGGCATAATACACGCGAACAGTTTGCTCATTGTTAACGTCATTCTCACAGACGGAATCAGGGTGTTTCTGAATACTCTTACCTAAAAAATAGAAGCCAATTGCAAAATAACAACTTTTTTTGCAGTGGAATAATAAACCTCTTATTCGATGGTTTAGCATATAATACGAGCGGACATTTTGCTCATTGCTTGTATTTTTCCTCGCCCCTGCGGGGCTCGGAAAAATACTACGCAACTCGCAAAATATCCGCACGTATTATATACTAAACCATCGAATAAGGTGTATTTATGAAATAAAATAATTAAAAGCTAATAGTCCACTTTCGAGTTCTCTATGACCGCTGAAATGAAGAAGTGAAGATGCATTTTTTACAGCCTTAGCCTCCATCTGAAGTAGTATATTCACAAATTCCAACGAGGAAAAGACCTGTTTATTACTCTGTCTATTGTGTATCACTTACTTGCCAGAGTTTCTGAATATTTTACTTTACGTGGAGGCTAACCCTGTATGAATGTGTCGTTAATGTTTGTATTCAGCGGTAATTTTTAATTCGAAACTGGACTGTCAACTGGACTATTACATCTTAATCTATAAAAATAAAACTTAATAATCATTGACATTATCTAATTTTACAAAAGAAGGATCCCAAACAACACTAGCAGTCTCCTCGTGATGCCTACATGCATCCTCATGATGCCTACAACACGTCAATGGGAAATTTAAAGTCAATGTTTCGGACGCCAGTACACTCTTTTTTCCCGACCTTTTAAGGGCTTAAAACATGGTTGGAGTTAAATTTTCCCCTTTATTTTGATATTTTTTTATGTATATATTTTATTTTTGTATTTTTCTGGGGGTAGCCCATGGGCCTATGCCCAGGTTTTGTCCACACCCTGCCAAAAGTGTTCACGACGACCTCTAGTAAACGCGCCCCCCCCCCCCCCCTCCGGGGCGAGGGGAGGGCGACTCAAGGGAAGTTTGGTAGAGGTGTTCGAACGCAAACACTTTTACAAGAAAATTTCTGGTTCATTCCGCATCCCTGTTTAAGACAAGAGACCCTAATTTATGGCCCTGACTCAGTTCTCTTTCGTATTGAATCAGATTATTTTAACACCCTGTTCAAGAATTAACAAGTGAATGTTTAAGACTCATGATCACGACGAAAACTAAGGCACATACCCGTCTAGGCCAAATAAGACCCGGTTCACACTCTGTGTTGAACCTAACTGGTGAATTAAGTGCGGCAAAAGAGCGGCGTCTGGATCAATTTACCTAGGCAGTTTTAATTCGGTGCGGAACTACGCTAAACCCTACAGAGACTGTCGCATTATTCGACTTTGGAGCGTCAGGTGCGCTCCTCTTAAGCCGAGCCTAATGCATGCATTACGCATAATTAAATTTATAATTTTTTTTCCACAATCTTGTCCGTTCTTACTTGAGTTGCCATGCGCAGAGCACTAAATTGAGGAAAATGGCTAGTAACGAAGAACAATCCTGCCCATCTTGCTTTAAGAATACAAAATATACTTGTTTACTTTTTTTCAATGAAACTGTCAAGGGCTGAAAAGCGGGCAGTTCAGTCGCATATTGTGAGCGGAAGAGCACGAAAGGGTTGGATGTAATAATCCAATTGAATCCGGCAACCCCTGGAGGTATTCTGGATTTCAAGCGACAGGGATGCTCGAAGGATTTTTTGGGGTTTGAAATTTTGGATTTCTTGATTTTTTTGGAAAGGAAAATTTTGGTGAGTACTTTTTTGGGTAGCTTGATTTAAGTAGGGATTTTTGGGGGTATTCAAAACAATTGTTGGTTTTCACATGACGTCACTAAAATTCAAACTACAAAACTATCGATCCTACTAAGATTCTACTTTTGTACTAATTTTCAAACAAATTTTTGCTTCAAAAGGGTTCCTTGGTTTTGTGGAAGAGTACGCTTGAATTTCTAAACTTTTGCGTGACGCAGCATTTACATGACGGCCGAGAGCTGTCATGTAGGCTAAAAAAGTGATTCATTTTGGGAAGTTACAAACATTAACCACAAAGGACTGCAATCCCCCTCTGTTTTGAGTTGTTTCGGTGTCGTGTTGGTGTCCCGCAGAGTTAATTTTTACGTAAGGTACGATCAGCATTGCAGTATTCTGCTTGCAGAATTTAATGTGTCTATATTCATTTTGGGGAATTTTGGTAACTAAACAGTTCATGTCTTAGAAAAAGTATTACTTTAATGTTTATGAGTTCCCCTAGGAGTAAATTCATGCTTTTGTAGCAAAATGCAATGCAATTTCTGCTAGTTTCCTTCCGCCATGTTGGTGCCCTTCCTTTTTTTCTTCTGCGGGGACTTACATGGCCGCTGATCATGATAGCTCTATTTTTCCCATGATAAGGTCAAAGGAAATGGACAAGAGATGTCTCATTCGTGGATCAGTCGCGAGAAACTGGCACGGGACCTTAGGGATCGTTCAAAGGAGAAAACCGTATGTAAGCAAAGATGTAATTAAGGATTGATGGGATATAAGGGATTAGGAGTTCTATCTCCCCTCCCCAGCACTCCTTGCTCCCTCATCTCGCGTACCGGCGCTGCGCACCCGTTAAGAAGACGAATGTTATAGGTACAAGTCACCTGATAGATAAGGTCATCAGTTCTAAACCGTTTACAGGAGCCTGGTTTAACTGAACCAAGACGAAACAAAACTTTGGTTAATCGCGGTTTGTTTACGTCTGCTACTATACCGACTCCAAGCGCTTTTTTTTTTGTTTGTCATTTTAGCAAACTGCACTTTGCAAAACCCATATATGCAGCTTATAACAAATCATCTGAATTAACGCCAAAAATATGTCAGTTCGAAATTCACTCAAAGGCGTTTTGCGCGTTATATCGAGGTCCTTTTCCATTTATCATTATTGGGACGAGGGGTATCGTTCGTTTTATCGAAGGCCTCGATAACGATATAGATCGAGCCTCGTTATATCGAAGCTCCACTGAACAGACAAATAAAGCAACACATCTGTTAAAAAAAGGGAATTCGTGTATCACTCTGGACCAGAACATCTTTAAACCTAATGTTCTATCTTTAATAATGTCCAGAAAGCAGAGTATGTAACACCGTTTTTGTAAACACTACAGAATCGTGTAGGGTTTTCTCGCTGTATTCATGCTATGGACCGACGACTGGAAGTGAAAAGGGGTAGCAGACTGTTTGTGACTCTTTTGGTCTGACTCTAATAACTGATATCCAAGACACACTTATGAAACATGAAGAGGCTAGGTACGTAAAGTCTGATGACACTAGGATCTTTATTCACTCTTTATTGGACTGTGACTTCACCATTAAGAACAGCTGCCCTCTTTATAAACATTAACAGAAGCATAAACCGGAAAACTAACAATAACCTTTGGTTGGTTCTATTTGCAACCTACTCGTATAGCCTTACCATTCTCCCGTTGGATATTTTTGGCGTTATTAAGCTCAAAAGCAATAAAAAATTATAAAAGGCAATGCAACGGCAACACGCCTAAGCTGCAAATAAATCTACCTTTAGCTACGCTGGGTGTATATTTGGTTACTGCTTTGTTCTAAGCGGGGTCAAGGTTTCAAGGCCTTAACAACAACCCTATGTCCAAAATTGAACTCGAAAGTAGTCCCTCTCTCCGGGGTCGGATGTCCTTCACAGAAACCAAGATAGGAGTTAGGGCTAGGGTAAGTGTCAACCCTAAGCCCCGACCCAACGCCGACCCCCACCCCAACCCCGACCCCGACTCCGACCCCTACACCGCGTTTTTCTGACACCCGATAGGTTACCCTCTCTTGCGAAAGCTGCCAATTATAACTGTGACGAGTTGATTTAAAATATTACAAGGTATCACATGCATTTTTAAAGGCACCTAAAGTCCGTAAGGTTTAAACATGCGCAAACGGCTCAACCTTTTCTTTGTCTCTACTCCCTAGGTATGTTTCTTGGTAGCATTGCAATTTAAGCAGGTTGGTCCCCCTTGAGCAACAGTTCTCCTAATTCTTCTTTCCCTTCGATTGGTTCAGGAGAAACTGGTTCCTTCTCTCTCATTTCTGTGGCGCAGCTGTTGACGGAATCGATGTTCTCCAACGTTGCGGTGTCTCTGGTCTCTGGTAACAGAAAGCACAGGACGGAACACAAGAACGCAAAAACTGCCACAATGGAGTATGGTAGGAGAACATGAAAACGAACCTGGAAAATATATCAGAATATTAGAAATCTTAAATGTAATGAAAATCTAAGAAAGGCTGACAACTTCAGTGTACAAAGAAATAACATACCAGCCAAACGATATACGGTGCTGACATTGATCCAATTCGTGCTGAGGCAGATGATACTCCCATACCGATGTTCCTTGAAAATATACGAAATAATTCTTTGTTACTTAACCATACAGTAGTTACTTTTAGTTTATTATATGACTGAAACCTCAAGCGGGCAAGAACAAAATTAATCCTTTTTTTGGAGAAAGGAGCCCTGGGGACGAGGTTGGGCTGGACATAGGCCTCGTACTTTTTGCGTTTTCACTTTGACTTCATCTCGGTCCAGAAAAAAATACCAAAAAAAAAAAAAAACTTGACCAATATTCAGCTATCTTGACCTCCACCTTGGTCAAAAACGCGTATGCAATTTTTCATCAAAAATTGTCGGTCATGTAGCAGCTGTTCGGAAGAGAAGTCACCAATGGTGCCTAACCCTGACCCCAAACAATACTAAAACAATTGAAAGAATGACATGCCATTGTTTTCTTCGACTAATCAGGAGAGACCTTACGAGAAGCTCCTACACAACTGAAAATTGGCCTAAACACAATCCAAATCGGTGAGGAAGTGAGGGGGGTTGGTCAGAAAACGCTCTAACGCAGCTGATTAAGCTGGTTATGAACAATTAGCCGAGGGATTGGAGCCAGTTAGGAACGGAGAAAAATTTTGACTGAATAACAATAAAGGTTACTTCTGAATCCACTGGCGGGCAAGATCCCCTGGCCTCTAACTATATCATTTAACCGAGGCCACCCTCTCGTCTGAAACTGAAATACAGTTAGATGACTAAGGACAAGGATATAAAAATAATGGTGGACAGGCTCTCCTTCCAGTCGGAGAATTCAAAACAGTTATGCAGACCCGAGACGAAATGTTTATGTCAGGCTATACAAATACAGAAACTTTCCCGAGAAAACGAAAAACATTTATTATGGCACTGATTAAAAGAGAAAATCTTACCAGTCGCAAAGTCATTGTACACGAAGTCTTGCACGCGTATTCAGTATTCAGTATCCTTCCAATATAAGGATTTTTCTCGCTTAAAATGTCAGCAAAAGCGAAAAAATATTGACACAGCTTGTTTGTAAAGATTTTCCAGGTTTCAGCCGACGAGGGAATGGTAAATAAGGTAAATTTGTCAAGTTTTGAACTCATTTTTTTTTTTCAAATTCGTGCTTGCGTGATTAGCGCGCGAAAAGCAAAGCATCTTAACGTCACATCCATGTTTACAGACTCTCCTGCAAACACGCCTCTCGGCCAATCAGAGCGCGCGTACTACCTTTGTTATTTTATATATGAATGTGGCAATACCTGATAACTGTTGGGAAGAGTTCATTGGAGAACACGTAGATTGAACTGAACGACATGTTGATGAAGAATTTGGCGAAGCCTTGTGCCATGATGATATTTGCCACTAGGAATCCTGCAACGAGAGGAGTAGATAGCCAGAATGGAAACAATATTTAATCGGATGTAAAAGATTTAAAGATATGAAAATTTCTGGGCAGCAATATACAACTAAGGCGCTTGGAAACTACCCCATGTCTCAAGGGTAAATTTTTGGAATTCGGGTAAATGGAGTTTAAGGAATTCATTTTTCTTTACGTGTTAAGTAATATATCAAGCATGAGACACAGTCTTTTATCACCAGATGAAACACCGAGAAGAGAAAATACGGCGCCAGCGGAGTATTTTTGACGAACTTCGAGGTGTTTCATCTGGTGATGAAACACTGACTGTGTCAAATGCTTAATATTACTTCTCAAACAAAATAATTTTAGAAGCAGAAATTAAGGATGCAAAAATGAGAAGTTTTTCATCTGATTTCCAAACACTCATTAAACATTAATTTCCTTTCAATATTTTCTTTCTGAATTATTAATGACTTTAAGAAGATAAAGAAAACCGTAACTAGGTCTATATCAGACTTCAAGTTGCCCAGTAAATATAACGTACCTTATCAAATAGATAATTCAGCTTAATGAAATTTCGTCATGGTTTACCTGTGTTTTTCAGGTTACGCTGGAACAAAACTGCAACAATGGAGGCAATGCAAGAAACAACTACGCCTAGCACAGTAGTTTTCTTGCGGCCAATCCTGAATAAAAATAATAAAGAAACAATTAAAATATATAAAAAACCTTCCGTTCTGCATCAACACGACCTTTTTACTTTCTGTAGTTTGAAATAGTTTGATGTAGCTGGTGCTTTATGGTGCGTTGAAATATGATAGTTGCGAGTAGTTCTTGCAGTTTGTGTAATGATGCAGTTTCATTGGTAGTTTGTGTAGAAGGCCTGGTGTAGTTTGGTGTACTTTGTTGGAGCTGGTGTACTTTCGGGTGTATTTTGGAGTAGTTAGCGTAGTTTGTTTAGTAGACCTGTTTGCTGTCGTTGGTCTTGTTTCTTGTATTTGCTGACAATAAATTTAGCTAAACTACTTTCCTCTCTAACTATTACGTACTTCTTGCAGAGCACTATGCAAGTCCAGTTAGAGGGAATCTCTATGAGGCTCGTCAAGAAGAACACCAAATAACGATTTCCACCAAACGTTCCCGCGCTGAACGAAACAGCGTAATAAACTAGTGATATGACCATCCTAACACAGATAAAAAATAGACTGTTAAAAGACAGTGAGGTGTGTATTTTGTATAATACTAAGCCAGGGTAATCCCTTTATATAAAATGCAGGTAAACTGAATAAGATCATCCTTTATAATGCGATCACTCGCCAACGTCTCGAAAATCGTTCCGCGTAATTATTGCAAAATTCAGGGGCTCCCGACGAAAGTTTTCTGTAAAATCTCTTCGAAGAAGCAAATATTGCCTAGGATTACCTACAGGTAAAGGACGGCCAAAAAGGTCTAGATGACCGTTCCATTCATGCACCATTTTCGAAGGTTGACATATAAATTCCCTACGATTTTCTGAAGTTTAATTCTGCACCCTTCAGTCCCCAGGTTGAGCTATATTTCCTAGAAAAAGGAACCCTAAAAGTTTCAGATAGCAGGCCGCCTAATACATACGTTATAATACATATCATTTGTGGAATTCCTTAAACATGACTAAAATTCACGAGGCTCAGTGCAGGAGAATACAGAACTCTCCTTCTGGTTTTAGGGTTTCTCCCCACGAAATAGCTGTAGTCATAGGACAAAAAAGGGAAAGGATCCCAATTATTATCGAATATACTGAGGTGTGCGACACAGCTGGGTTTCATTTGGGGTTTCCCTCCTACGACATCACGAGTAAGCGAACAACACACCTGACTTGGATTTGAACTCAGACCTTTTTCAAATGACCGGACGAAACATTTTGTCTAACTGACATGCTTTTGAAGCTGCTAAAGCGCTGCTTTTAATATATTGTGAGCTCGAATTGATATTTTTTATAAAACTGGACCAATCAATGTTAATGAAAGAACATTAAAATGTTTGGAAAGAGTGAATATGGATTAGATTAGACCTGACAGGAAAGTAAGTTAACATTCTGGCCTACCATGAAAAACAGGAGATCAGAGTTCTTTTCGTCATGTTGAAGGAGTTAAAGAGATCTCGGAAGTCTCCAGTTCTCTGTGCCTCGTTAGCGCCTTTCTGTTCAAGCTCCTCATCTGGCATTTCTTTTCTGTTGAAAGCAGCCACCTTTTCGAGTTCTTTCCTAGCCTGTTCTGATTTGTTTTTTACTAAGAGCCAACGAGCCGATTCTGGAATGAACCTAAGGGAGTTGATTACGTTGAAATAGATAACTAAAGTAACAATAAGCCACTTCCGAGTTCCAGAAACCCCCACTTTCAAAATGAGGCCAATTGCACGACCTTTCTTGTGAAAATGAGAATGAAAAGTCATTTCCGTATCAAGGGCTGGGCACTTAACCTCGTTTTGATACAGAGGCCCAGGGGAACTCGGAAATGGCCTATTGATATATAGAACTACACTGGTGAAGAGAGCGAACACAAGTGCGTCATCATTTATGCCTACACCATTCTTTCAGCTTCTTTTCGTGCCGATACGAAAACCTATCTGGTAAAGTATGAACAGCAGGTCCCTATGATCATGGATAATCAGTCTAGCATCAGCTTGCAACAAACATCTCTAATTTGCAACAAGATGGAAATTAACTTTACATACAATCGATGCTTATCAAATGCCGTGACTAACCTACTGTTAACGATATAAAAGACACCAGGGGAGTCTTTCTGATTTCAGGGGCCCAAGCGGGGCATTTAATAGAAACGAGTTTAAAAGAGAGGCGTTTGTTCTCATAACTGTAAAAAAACTACACAAAGTTAACATGCAATTGGCGACTATATCTCCACAGTATAAACAGAGCAGACGATATAGTCCATCCATTAATACATCTAGGCCGTTTAGGCCCTTTGGGTTTTTTTTTTAAAGCTCAAAACTTCGATGTCAGAGTCCTTACGTTGAACTTGACGTTGAATAAGATGCAATGCGCAAGCTCTTGTTAATCAAACAAGAAACCGCTGAAAAAATTGAATGGTTTTGCTCTATTTCGCTATTTTCTAGTATTTTGGAGCAACTATCATGTGGGGCTATTACTAGACGGGGGCGTCTTATACAAAATAAAAAGCGTAAGTGGTGTTTAATAGACGAGAAAGTTTAATTGAGAAAGGGCGTCTGTTAGACCATGAACGGTATAGGGCGTTTTCAATCACGTGGCCAGCATCTATGCAAATGTATTGGAACAAAAGAAAGCGTTTGCATAAGAAAAGAGTTCAACTCCCACAGGATTGTTTAAGGACACCAATATGGCCGCCGTGACGTCGTGTGAAAACACTCAGTCTTTACATTACTTACCACCAGAAAAATATTTGTAGGAGGCCTGGGGTTGCTGCGGCGATGGAAAGTGATCTCCAGTCCCTTATCAGGTAGGCAAACAATGGAATCAGCATTAGCGATGCGACCCAGAAATACCACAGCGTGGTTCCAATTACGTGACGGTGACGTTTTCCAACATATTCCACGAGTAAGACGTACATGGATAGAGAGGACGCTCCTGTTATTTGAAATATTTCAATAACTACCGTTTAGTGATAATCAGTGTGCCAATAACAATTCTTGGCTTGATTATACTAGACACAATAGGTTACAAATGCCCCACCCCGGGACAACAAAGTGCATTTTCAGTATAATATATAGGTTTAGCCAGGGCTAAAAGCGAAGCTCCCATTAATAAATTTATTGTTTAAATCAAACAATAAACTTGTAATCCACAAATCAGTTAACTTAAGGGGAAATTCATATGACTTTTGAGGGAAAGGTTAAGTGATTTTAGAGTGAAACATCTTACATCGAGTTGATAGCCATATAAAACACCCAAAAATAGCAATCATCTTCGATCACATTCAAGAGCCATAATGGCTCTTGATCACAGTGGATTATACCTGGAAAACAAATTCTTGGAAAACAAATCAGGCCGAATTATTTGCTTTCGACAAGTTTGCTTTACACAATCTTGCAAAACAAATCCGGGGATGTGTAAACCAACCTTTTATACTTTTTACACATCACATCTGAGGTGAAACAGTACTATTTATCATACAGACCTTGGACAGAATGCAGTATTTCACAATTGTTCAAGACAAATTGCACTCAGTCATTATTCAGGACCAATTGTGGGCTTTTAGCGAAACCGTTAAAAAAATTTCCAAAGTCGCCTATACGATCAGCCAGTTCTCACTTTAAACGAGCGCCAAATTGGCAGCGAACATTAATAGAGTTATGCTTCAACATAAATAATTTATTGTGTTTTTTTTATTTAAGGGTTTTATAACGATGTGTAATCTTGAAAAGCGTTTGATACGCGCGGAAAAAGATACTCCTGCAAGCGATGTTCATGAACGACTGAAAACAAACAGCACAGCGATTTAAATTGCAAGAGAGACTACTAACAATCACTAAAAGAAATATAATTCGGTTAAACACTTACAGAGACAACAATTTTCATTCACGAAGAAAAGTATTAAAGCGTTTCGAAAAATCCTGAGTCTTAAAGCTTAATAAGTTTATGTTTTAAGCCGGCCTCGCGGTGTTTGCTTTTCTCAAAGATGAACTCGAGCAAGAAAATCGCTCAAAGTTTTCTTTCTACAGCCAAATTTATAACTAAATATTCTTCGGAACGTTTTCTTTCATTTGCGGTGAGAAAATATATCTAAAGGCTTTTTAAAGTTCTGTAAGCTTATATCAAACCTGATATTAGGTCGGTTCATTGTCTCAAATCTTACAAACGTGCATAAGCTTGCCGCATAAATTGTGCTCGACTACATGAAATTAGATATAAAAAAAAACAAACATCAAATGCAATCATTACTTAGATGCAGCTCCTGAAAGCTATCAAGTAACGCGAGAATCACTTGAGAATTTTGAATCCTCTTGAATACGCATCAAGCAAGGTGAAAACCGAAAACGATGCCATCCGAAATCGGATTTCCAACTTTGACAAGTGACGCATCTCTCAACCAAAAAACCAATGAACAAACTAGCCATGAATAACAGACTTGATAGCAGCTGTATTTCATTTTGTACATCCAGGGAAAAAGACAGTTAAAAACATCACAAGTTGACACAAAACTCTGTCAGCTTCAGCTGTCAAAGTAAACAAGTTTCAAGATGCTGCATAAATTTTCCGCATGAACTCACCTGTCAAATTTTGACCAATCAGAGCATAAAAGTTGGGCGTAAAGCGTGACCAACGCGTGACCTAGGTAAGAAAGGTCTTCACCGCCTGTATTTTTAAATAAGTTGCTGAATTTTCGCGTCCATGGTTAGTTTGAAATCAAACTCTTGATAGTGCGGTTCCATCATGATATAAACACAGCATATTTCATGTAAATTTTAAAAAATAATAAACTTGAGCCTGCGATCATTTGAAAACCAGTAACTTGTCAGCGGATAACTTCAAAAAAGTACTCGACTTCGATGGGTCGACACCTGAGCCCGCGATACGGTCAGGTGATACTGGTCAGCGGATACCTTTTTTTGACAGCTGTCAATTGATCACAACATTGATGTGCAATCAGTTTCCTCCTGGGCTCCCAAAGTAGTTAGAAAGTGTGAAAGTAAGCATTGGTTGTCCTGTGGTGCGGACGGACGGCGGTCGGCGAGCGGTGTACGGTCACGTGATTACCAAATTTTTTGGGATGGGTAGATTACCTTAGCTATGGGGCTCCGCCCACGCGCGCGCTTCACGCGCGCGAGGAACTCCGCTATAAATACCATCTCTATGGGAAATCTGTAATAATCTGATCAAACTCGTACATGAAGCACCCCAAGCAAAACGCTTCTAGACGTTAGTTATAATTATTGCAAAAAAGATCACTGTCGTTGATCTGAATAATCTCTGAATAATCTCAATGACAGAACTACAACTGTCTGTCTCTGTTCATACTTTATGATGTAGTACTGCCCAGTATCTAATCGCAGCAAACTTTAGAACTTACAATTTGTTACCTTGATAATAGAAGTCAAATTTTATGAACTTGGGGCATTTTGGAAAAACCCTTCCAAGTTACATATGACTCTGCATTAGTATTAATTTTTTCGATCGGCTTTGGGTTCACCTGCTCCTTCATCCCCTTTCTCCCCTCAGCAATGTTGAGACCCCGAGAAGAACCATTTCCGCCCATTTTGCTCAAATTCAACATTGCTTGGTGTTGGAGGGGGAGATTTGGAAGTCAAATGGGATATTAAGGAAAAACCCTTCCAATTATTTGGTAAATATGACTCTTCTCCTAGCTGGTAACAATTCTTTAATAAGCTTTGGATTTATTCCTATATCTCCTTACTCCCTTCAGCAATGTTGCGACCCTGAATACAGGGACTCATTTTCATCCATTTTGCTTAAAATTCAAACTTTTGTGGGGTTTTGGAGGGAGGAGGTCGATAGTTTTATTAATATTACTGGGAAGGTCCCAACATTTTTGCCAGTGACTCATTGTAGTTTGCAGGCCTTTTACGGAGAGCAAAAGATTATTTCAGGCTAAGTGACGGTGCTGTTCTATCATCAGTCAGAGTCACTTAACTTACCGATAGTAAGACCCACCAAACATCTAAGGCAAATGTACAGCCAGTAAACTTGGACGAAGGAGGCAGCCAGTGCCAGGATGTTGCAGAGAACAGAAAGATAGTACACTACAGGTTTGCGTCCGAATTTGTCGGATAAAAATCCCCCCAAAAGGACACCAATCATGTAGCCCAGGAACATAATGGCTTTGTTAAGTACAGACAGTGCTGATACTCTACAAACCAGGTCAAACTGCAAAAAAAAAAAAAAAAATTCCATAAAAAACCTGCTTGTTCTGAGTTTTGACAAGTATGCATTAGTCAATAACGTGAAGAGGGTATTAGGATAATCGACTGAATTTTGAAACAAAACGAAAGGTAAAGAAGATAAGAGAAAGACAATATTAAGCAAACTTAGATCACATTATCATGGCATCTCCATTTGTTTCTGTTTAGCAGCAATGTTTAGCATACTTTACGCGTTTTAACTTATAGATTCTTAACCTGATGGATCTCACCTCAGTCACAACCGAGCTTTTAATTTCACTTCTGTCAAACTCCCATGCATCCCTGGGTATCGAGCAGCGGTAACTGTAATTGTCGTTTCCCGGTCGGAATAATCCAGTGAGATTGCACGCAGAATTGTTGTCTTTACATCGCCACGCTGGTTCAATGGACAGGAAGGTCGGAATCATAATCTGAATTCCGTCTCCAAAGATCTTCATAAAACCAAAGATGAACAGCAGTCGGTACTGATACCGTCCAAAGCTGCCAATCTTGTCCATGACATCATCAACTGTGAGACCCATAATGCCCTGCGAAATACCTGAAAAAGTATAAACCAGACCACGATTTGTAAGAAGAGGGACTCTCGTATTTCTCAGGCTAGTTATTTTGGTGAATTTCGTCTTTAAGGTACTTTATAAAAAGAGTTTTGTCAGATAGACCTTCATTTCACTAACTGCTTATTGATAAGCATGCGATAAACAGAAGAAAAGTTAGAATATTAGGTCACGTGATACCAAAAATAGTCCTAGCAACAGGAAAGCATATCCGGTTTCTTTCTCTTCCTTTGTAAGAGTCTCCATCACAATATTTCAAAAAAAAAAAATAAAATAAAGGAAACCTCATATATAAGTTCAGTATATGATTGTAAACAAAAGCTTGAAAAGTGTGGGCAGCATGTTTTCATAATGCGGAAACTGTTACGTGGTTTAAATGAAAATATCGTTGCTACATCGTCTATTATCGGTTACTGGCACCTAACTGGCTTTCGTCTTTCATTTTTTCACATTTTTTTTTTGGATAATCAGTTTTTTTTATATTAATTTTGTTTTGTCTATTAATGGTTTGTCTTTGCTTGACTAAATTACATATCTTGTTTTCGTAGACTCAACGCACCTCTCAAATCGTCAGGCCACTTTTAATTTGTTACTACTGCCACTTAACGTTATGATTAGGATAAAATAAGAAATAAATGGATAACAATAATACGTCGTTGCTAGTTAGTCATGTGAATGTGAAGTTGGTTCTAACTCTTTATCTTTGCATGTTTAAAAAGTATTTAATTTAACAAAGTTAAATGTACCATACAAATATACCAGCTGGTTCCCTTGCGTGCGCGATTCTGGGGAAGGAATCAGCTGAAGTCTCCGTAGTTCGAAGAGCAGACACTTAAGCATCGCGAAGAGAAGGGGGCTGCAGCTAGTGGCGTGATTTGCGCGGAAGGTCACGGCCTTCTTTTTCTTTTATCTTCGTTTCTCCTTTGTAACCGTCTGCTCATTTTGGTTTTGAATATCTGGACTGCCTTCTGACAGGCCATCCATCCTCCCGATCTGAAGCCTTTGATCCCTTAGCCATGTTCGTGTGGTTACCGTGAGATAAAACAATTTGTTCTTACAGATGATCCTTGTGGCACTTTCTGGAGCCTTCAGCTCTCGTTTTCCAAAATCAAGCCCAACGAAGAGGACTTCGTTTAGTAATTGACGTGAATTCCTGGAAAATGTTCAGTTCAACCGGTTTAAGTTGAAGGAAGACAAATTCGCTGCTTGTTGCCTTCGTTCGAGATGAATTCTTGCTTGATACTGACGTATGCTCTGTTAGTACCGTTAGAAGAAACGTTGTAGGAGTCTTATTAGCTTGTTGTAGGGGACTCAGTCATCCACAACGGAAAAGATCTCTGGATTTTGTTGAACAGCGAGTGGTTCTACCAGATTTTTCAGGACAATCTGCCAAAGGAATCACTGACATTCGACCGGCGGGCGGGCCTTGGCGGGTTGTCAAGGTCTTAGGTTGACTGTGGCATCACGTGATAGCAAAGTGTGCAACTGCATTAAGGACCTTATTGTTACATATTTCGCCGGAATCATTGCGTCTACAACAAAGCAACCTAAATAAATATCACTTAAGCATACACGTATTATACATCAGTTAATACCATCGATCATCATGAAGCTCGGTTACTGACGGGAACATTAGACATGTCTCTTAACCATATGCCGTTCCTGGGAGTTATTTTGCACAATACCACCTATTATCATTGAGCCAGTCATGCAATCAAGATTGCTTTTGATTGACCTGACAATAAGCTACGATGGCGGTATGGGTAAATGAGTTGTCCACCCGAGGATTATTTTGTTTTTGTTACTGTTGTTGCCACGTGCTTATTAATATTTCCTTCTACAACACAGCTTTCTTCGCAATTAGGCGAGACGCTTTTAATCCAGTGCTTACAGCTTTCCATATCTTTCTTTAGCTAGATTTTAGCCTGCGAACGCCGACGGACCGCCCGCTAGTTAATGTGGCTGAGCACAGTTCTTCTGACATAGTGTTGCGCTCTCTAAGTAGTTTCACTAACCCAATTGTTTCCGCAAGCGCAAAAGGCTGACGTAATCTAAAGTAACTTGAAGTTTTCGCGGGAGTTTTCGCCCTCTCCTGCTAACATATTTAACACGAGGACATATGCAACCAATGAGATTTTCAAGAAAAAAATGTGAGAAAAATGTCTTTACAATTTTTTTTTGTTTTCGTCGCTCTTGTGTTGGGCATGCGCACTCGGGAATAAATGTCAGAGCACTTGTTTTGTTGACTTTCATAGACAACCTAAACAAATGAGGATATCGTAAAATGTACTATTAGAATTTGACGAAATGTGGCAAAATTTTCCTTAATATTGCACTCATTCAAAAACCCGAAAATAAAAGTGGAAGAAAGGGATTTTGCGACAAAACCAAATTTCAAAAGAAGCTATTTGGTTAAAAATTTCAAATACTGTTTGTTACAAATTGGTCAAGTTGTTTCTAAAAATTAAGGATTAATAATTGTAATCTGTGTGCAAAATTCATAAGGAAATCTATTGACTTAAACTTGCTCAAGCCTACTGAATTTATCATAAACCATCCTGTTGCCTTGGCAACGATCGAAATCTTACTTTTAACCTAATAAACAATATCTTATAAATGTATCTTGTCGGTGCCAAACATGACCTTAAAAATCATAACACCTAAATAAATAGTTACTAGTCACAAGTTACCAAACTGTGTTCAGCCGCCTTAATTTGTACGTCCGCGAAATAGAAAAAAAATACCACGCAACGACTTGTGAAGTAAAGAATTCCTGACCGTCCACTGATGAAAAGGAAACTTCCAAGTGGCTCGAGGTGTTCCAGTTGTTTTTAAATATATTTCAAAAGGCAAAAACATTCAATTTACAATTCACAGAAGCCCTCGAAATCTTGTTGTATTGTCGATCTACCCTGCGTAGCAAGCGTTTCCGTGCGGCTAAGGAGCAAAGAGCGAAGAACGAGAGTCTAAGACCGAGCGAAAAATGGCGCCAATAAAAGAGCTGGGAGGGGGTGGGGAAGAAAGGAAGGAAACGCTTGCAGACAAACCCTGGGATTTTGAAAACCGCCCACTTGGCCTGTCATGCCTGAGTTCGCGCACCGACATTTGATGCTGTCATCAGCTGTCATAATTGACCAATGAAATGTTCGGTTTAGTGGACCGGAAATGAACTTCAGAGGACGCGTGTGTGGACCTTAGATATATTTTTTTGTATTTTGGAACACGTGGACGGCGTTTAAGTTGAAATGTCAATGAATCCGAGCGATCGATACAGGGTTTTGACATTTGTCTTTTTGATCCGTCTAACAGAACAGTCTGTAAATCACCATCTGATGGAATTCAACATCCCTCAAAAAAACACTAACGCACTGGACTCAGCATGACACATTTGGAGGAAACCATCGCATTCGCGGACAAAAGAAAATCACTTTTAGTTATTCAGATCCAGGAGGCACTTTGGAGGATAAATTAAATGACCTGAAACCATTATTTAGTCGCAAGAAGAGCCTTACGTTTCAAAAGAGGTTAAAGAAAATGTTCTTGCATTGGATCGCAAATCTTGCCGACCAGAATATAAAACATCCTCGGAGACCCAGAGGCAGATAGTAGGGGCGAGGGAAAGTCTAAACGGGCGGAAAATAATGGTACGAAGAAAAGTAAAGAACGGCGAGAAGAGCCCCTGGGGACAATGTCTTACCAGACCAGTTCCAAACGGTCGCCGCCGTTCTGGGTTCTGATTGGTGTCACTTATGACGTCATACTTTCAAGAAAAGTCAAAAATACCTTTACAATTGTAAAAATTTAAAGAAAACTTTTCTCCAATTAAGATGTTCAAATGTCTTGCTTCATTTGGAATAGAAACTACACCTCTGTAAGCCAAAAATTGAATTGAAGAACCTTCCAGGAGCAAAAGCCCTAGCAACCGACCATCGTGATTAGAAATATCGGGAATATGCAATGCGAACTATGAATAATCGAAAAGAAAACAATACAATTGTGCGTGAATAATTATGGCGCAGAGTAAAATAAAGGCTGCGGACTGACTGCGGGCTATTGTTTTTAGAGTTAGAAAACAAGGACTATTGATGTTACGTATCCATTTGTATGGTGAACACAATAGTCCGCAGTCTGCGTTTTACACTGACCGGAATAATTATGTGTCATCGTAATAATAAATAATAAACTTTAATAGTATCTCCTCTAAAAGGTTTTTAAGAAACTATTTACAATAAAATGAAACACTACTTACTACTATAACTACAAATAATATGATAAGACAAGACAAAAATCATCATCAATGGATACTTTAATACTATATTACAATGTCGGCACTTAGTATGCTGTCCCTTAATTTCTTTTTAAATGTCGCAACAGATGTGGACGACTTTAAAGGGCTTTTTAGATCGTTCCAGATCTTAACCGACCTGTACGCAAACGAGCGCTACCCTGAGACTGCCCTGAATAACGGAATGGCAAGATCATTTCTGTTGCGCGTGTATCTTGAGTGAATAGTAGTTCTCTGATTTACGTTAGAGCTAAGATACATTGGTGTAAGGTTGTTCGTGCATTTATAAGTCATTACAGCATCTCTGAGATACAACTGTTGCTTAACGGAGAGCCAGTTTAATTGGCGCAGCAATGGAGTTACATGATCAAATTTAGCGGCTTCTGTAATTATTCTAGAAGCAAAGTTCTGAATTAATAGTAATTTTTTGATATTACAGGATGAAGTGTTAGCCCAAACCGACGAGCAATAAAACATCTTACTAAAAACAAGAGACTGCTGGTTAATACCTCCTTGCCGGGTTTAGTATACCATCTTTAGTTCTTTGGGGCATTGGAGTGTTCGCGCTGCGCCAAATTGTTGACAAAAAAATCTTATACTGAACTCACGCCCGGTTCAGTTCCGTTAACCCGGCACAGTAACTGGCGGTTTGTATCATTCGATATCACGACATGCGACATCCACCTTAGGGGCGGTGGATTAATTTGCAAAATATAATTGCCATAAAGCAGTCGTATTTGCCAGGTGGTTTTGTGAAATGATACGTTCCAAGTTATAAATTCTCTAGTACAAAAACTGGGTAAGTTTGAGCCGTCTTTGAATGGGGGAAAAAGTGCATGGTGCAATAACTTAACGATGGAGGAGCAATTGAAGCCTAGAAAAAAGGAGGCGGATGTTTTATGAAAAAAAAAATAATAATAAAATAAATAAAAGAATGAATATTCCTCGTTTTTCTTAATATTCCGTTCTATTCAGTGGTAAACATATCACACACTGCTTTATCGAGCTTTCAGCTTTGCAAAAAACTGCACGAGCTTTCTCTGAAATGATCGCCAAAAACACATACTATTCACAGCTTTAATTTTGCGAAGGAGGAGAACTGGATTACATCGGATTTCAGATCCAAGCTAAATGTCGATATTTTCCGGCTATTGGTCTTGTCTGTGCCGCCAACCCTGCTTTCGCTTAGTTGCAATGATGCCAAATAAATTAAGAAAATATTGCACAATAGTAGTTCATCTACCTAGAACTTAGAGCCCAATAAACAAATACTCACCTACGGCGGTTCAGCAGCCCATACAATGGCTACCGACTCGAGAGCGAGTGTCGGTGAGAACTCGTTTAAGAACTGTGCATTCCCTAGACTTAACCAGTTTGACGAGGTTAAATCCAGTTTGCCTTTATCAATATTTAATTCCTGATAAACTTTAACCCGTTTGAAGTTACTCAGAACGCAGATCGTACGCTAATCCTTGGTTCCTTTACAAGAAGGAAACAGCAGTCTCTCAAGTTTAATCTGAGCTTCTTAAAAGCCAGGGAACTGAAGAGTCAAAATTCAAAAACAGGAAGAGGCACAATCAAACGGGTAAAAACCGGTTGTGTTGTCGTGCAGCACACGTGCACTTACCGTGAACAGATGCAAATGTTAGTTCGACTGTATAACCGCATGGTTTATATTGGATTCTTTTAAACGACAAAACAAAGGGGAAAGGTAAACAAATTGAAAAATTCAATAGCTCTCAGCCCAACGTAACGGAGATCGGGAAACGAGCCCAAGCTGAGCGCAAGGAACGGGAAAATGAAGTATGGAAACAAAACCTTACTTAAACCTAGCCATTAATTTCATTTCAAATTTTCTTTTTTGTTCTCATTTTCGATGTATCCCGTTCCCCGTTTCCCCTTTCCCTTTGGTCCCCGTTCCCTGTTCCCTTTACACACATCTGGCGTGTACGTTGCCCGCCTGGCTGGTGGCAGAAAAGTTTTAATGAAATAGTTGCGGTTTATGGCAAGTATCACGAGTATTGTTATTAACCATCTTTTTGCTATGCAATACGAAAGACAGGTCAATAATTCCTAAAGGAAAAAACATCGCCTAAATAATCAAAAGGCAAAGATCCAAAACAGAGGATTTAGATGGGGAGCCCTTTATCCTCTCTTGACTCCTGTGGCACTATTGTGTGTGTGTTTTTTTTAGTTGGCCCCACTTCAAATGATAGTCTCTTACTCCTTACGTGTTCTTTGACAAAGGCATTTTTATTCTGTTTTCGTGACAAAAGACATGGAATGGAATTTAAAAGGGTCGAAAGCAGAATGCTCCGTATTGGCCTTGGAGTAATTTTACTTAACTGTTGAAACAGACTAACCCCTTAAATTGATGCAAATAAAATAGGTACAAGTAAACAAATAATTCAATGGAGTTTTGTGGATAATAGTGCATCATAGTCCACTGAGTGATTTTACTAACCCGTGAAAGAATATGTAATAATTAATCCCAAATAGTAATGAGTAAACAAAAGAAAACAATGTAATTACGAAGTGTGTAAGTTGCGTATTAGTCTACTATCTATTTCACGGCTTAAGTAAAAGAACCCTATTTATTTGTATAGATAATTATAATAGAATGATTTGTAGTGATATTTCAAAATTGTTACACTTAATTTCACGGGCCGTTCGACGAGTGAAATGTGAGACAATTTTGAAATATCACTCCGGAGTGGTTTATGACAAATATCACGTACAAATCATGCTATTATTTGTTTATACTACTAGCCGCAAAAGGTTTGTAATTTTCCCATGTAGGTATTTACCACTGCTCTAAGCCAAACAAACTGTAGACATTTTTCATGTAGTATAGTATAGCACACGTAAGGTTTAAGTGAAATAAATCTATTCCGATATTCCCTCATGGACGGCCGTCGATAAAAGCAGGAACATGGAACTTTCCGGAACATTCTGGAACATTCCGGAAGATGAAAAAATAAAATAATTTTCAAGAAAAAGTAGATAAATAAAATAATAATAATAATAAAATTTTTGTAAAAATAAATAATAACATAAAATAACAACAACAACTACAAAAACAACGAAAAATATAGAAATAAAGAAAAATAAACTGGTACCATCTCCGAGTATGAGAAAACAATATTTTGTCACAATTCATTTCTTTGGCTATTGAGAATTCAAACTATATTAAAATAAGAAGAGCTTAGGGGCTCGTCGTTTTGGACTTTAGTGGATAAGATTCACATTCGCCGTAAATAGTTGCAGTGGCAGTGGTAGCGCAGTGTAGTTTCTAACTGTTATCAGTTAGCCTGAATTTTAGCTGTCCCCCGAGTCGCAAGTTGAGGACTGGCGATCGACGCTGTCAAAGTGATTTGGGTATCCTCTGACGACAAAATTGGTGAGAGCGAAGTCATTTGAGAGATGCTTTTGCAGCGTATTTATATTTATCGGCTAATTCGAATGCTTTGCTAACGTGTTTGTTTCTTTGAATTTTGTGACGTTCCCTGGATTTTAGTGAACAAGATTTCATTTTGGAAACAGTAATGCGTAGCTATCCTCGGCGACAAGACTTCACGACGGAACCAAATGCTCCGAAGTAGATATATTCAGCAAGGTGGAACACAAAAACAAACAAACAAAGACGCACGGCTCGCCTTTCCTTTCTATTCACCTTTGACCCGGACATGTAACAAACGAATACTGTAATATTCAGTGAATTTAGCTGAAAAATAGTGTTTACAAAAATAACATGTGGCGTAAGCAAACCTTCACGTGCTTCGATAAATTAGACATGGGCTCGAAATATCGGGGGGGACAGCGTTTCATTTGAATTTCAGCCCTCTCCACGAGTCGCAAACTCCTCTTGCGACTAGCGGAGACGTCTGAAATATTAGGCTGACTGTAAACAGTATAGAAACTACTACGAATTTCTCTACGCAATTGCATAAATTGCGTTAACTGCGACGATCATTTCTTCATTTCATTTCATTTCAGCAGTTCACATATGATTCATTTCATATGTCATTAACAATGTGAGTACTAGTATTGTCCACTAAAATCCAAAGACAGGAGCTCCTAAGCTCTTCTTAAGTTGACAGAGTCTAGTCTGTAAGTAATTCATGTCAACCTCAAGAAAGCAAAGCACCTCAAGTAAGCAAATGTCGGTTATATATATAAGGAGACTATATGTTGGCTTGAAATGAGTTGCTTATCGACTTGGCTTGACTTGGCTCCTTTGTGGAGAGGAGCGTTGCGTGACGAGCCTAAAAACGGCTGCGAAGGAGACTACCCTTCTCGCGACCCATTTTAATATAGTTTGAATTTAGAAGCAAGCCTTCACTCGTTACTGTCATTTACATGGACCCTCAATCGCCCAACAAATTAATTGCGACAAAATACTGTTTTCTCATCCTCGGAGATGATACCAGTTTCTTTTTCTTTTTGTTGTTGTTTGTTCTTATTTTATGTTTTTATTTATTTAAAAAAATATATATTTCATTTTTTTTATTTTCTTTCTTTTTTTTTTTAATTTTTTCATGTTCTGGGATGTTCCGAATTTTATCGACGGCCCTCATGGACTGAATACCTCCTAATTTATTGCAAGCAACACGTTGGCTAGCCTGCTACACAGCCGTTTTTAGTGTCGTCACGCAACGCTCCTCCCACTTGTTCGTAAAAAGCCTCTGTGTCCTCTCATGATGGGGAGGAGCGTTGCGTGACGACACTAAAAACGGCTGTGTAGCAGACTACACGTTGGCGGAAATTCAAATTTTTCAAATTTACATGAATTTAGTCTACAAATGAACCAATTTTCATTTGTGTTCTTGAAAAAGACGAATTGCGTGGTCAAAAGGTTAGGTGAGGGTTTATATATTCCAGCCCAAACTCCGACCGCAGGAGGATAGGGCAGGTTTTTTCACCCTCTCGTTTTTGTAAACAGCTTTAGGGAAAGGGAGAAGGCCACATGGGACAACTTTGTTTTGAGGCAGACCAAATAAGTCGGCGAACAACATGACCTGTCGGAGAACAACAAGCTTTATTTCCATGACTATAACCAAGAGAGTAATACAATCTGTAAAAGCTACTTTTTGATTGGTTAATTAATTAAAATAACGTTTAAAAAAATAAAATTAAAATAAATCATTTCTTTCTTTTCAAGTATCTATACAGTCGGAGTATATCTTAAGCCCTTTCTTTTAAGAAAAAAGTCGCTTTTTTTCCACTAAGATCCAATCATCAAAATTTGATTTATAAAGAAAACCTAGGCAACCCAAGTTGCGGCTTCGTTTTCACGGCACATTTAGTCAGGAAAGAAGTAGGAAATAAAAAATTCAACTCAATCACAAACAATCAGTATTTAATTCGTAATTAATTTCGTAGAGACCAATGATCATAGACAACTGATTTGATTGACTTGAACCTAACACATCGGTATAAAAAACAAACAAAAAATCACAGGATATCTCCGAGCGTACAGTGTATAAGACCCTATATTTTCCCGAATATTGTTTGGAAAGAGTTTGCCTTTGAACTTGCTCCAGTTCTTGCGGACATATACAACTCCTCGCTTGAACAGGTTTATGTTCCAACACAACTGAAACAAGCTATCGTGGTTCCCGTCCCGAAGTGCCGCCCTCCAGTGTCTGTTGAAAGTGACTTAAGACCAGTGTCGTTAACTTCACCCGTAGCCAAAATACTGGAAGGTTTCTAAGCTAAGTCCCTACCCATGTGTGTTTGGGACAAGTTGGACAGTAAGCAGTTTGCTCTTCCAGGAAGATCCACTACGCAGGCCTTGGTGTATTTACTCCACACAATTTTGGAATCGGTAGACGGTGGTAAGATGTGTGTAAGAATGTTTTTTTCTGACTTCTTTAAAGGATTCGATCTCGTTGAGCATAATGTGTTGCTACGTGAACTGGATACCCTAGATGTGGACCCACATTTAGTGAGGTGGATTGCTGCCTTTCTTACGAACAGAAACCAGAGGGTGAGGGTGGGGGAGGCTCTGTCCCCACCCATATGGCTGAATGGCGGACCTCCTCAAGGAACTAAACTGGCTCCTCTTCTGTTTTGTATTTTGGTGAACAGTATGGCCTCTAACTGTACAAATAGAGTTAAATATGTAGATGACCCCACAGTCATGGAATTTGTGCCCAGGCTCTCTCCTTCATATTTGAATTTTACTGTTTCGGATATTTACTCGTTTGCTTCCTCTAGGGGAATGGTTCTTAACGGTAAAAAATGCAAGGAAATGTGCATTAGTTTTTTGCAGTATTGCCCGTTTCCCCCAGCCCCTCTACTGGTTAGTAGCTCTCTGATAGAAAAAGTTTCCTGTTACAAGCTGTTAGGGGTTCACTTGTCCGATAACTTAACATGGAACGAGCATGTCTCTCATATTGTAAAGAAAGGGAGTAAGCGGTTATATGCAATACGCGCCCTTAAGAAGTGCGGACTAACTGATAAGCAGCTTATTCTTGCCTATTGTACTATCATCAGGTCTGTTTTAGAGTATGCGAGTCCCGCTTGGGCTGGCCTCACACAATACTTAAGTGATCAAATTGAAACAATACAAAAGAGGGCGCTAAAAATTATTTTTCCTTCTCTGTGCTATGAGGACGCGCTTAAGAAATCAGGCTTAACTTTGCTGCGCCAGAGGAGGGAGGATGCGTGCATAACATTTCTCAAGCGAAGTTACTCTTCTTTCGACCTGGTACGAGGCTTAGTGCCGCGAGTTGCGCACACAAGACCGCATGCCCTTAGAACAGGAGAATCTGTTTTTGTGCCTGTCTCCTCAAGAACTAACAGATTTGGAAATTTTTGCACCATCAAATACCAGAATCACGTTTAAATTAGCGAAATGGGATATGTCTTATCATAATCAGTTATATATATGTGTCATGATTCCGAGGTATTTGTATGTAATTAATGACCCGCCTGGTAATTCAGCTTATGCTACAAAAAGGTTGAATAGACGATCATTATTATTATTATTATTATTATTATTATTATTATTATTATATCCTAGTGAATAGGTCAACTTTATCACAATGACAACAGGAAAATCTAAATCAGTGCATAAGGCATTAACGTAACCTAGTTGCTTGCACATCGTAAGAACGATACCAATTCCGTATATGTAGTTAGGCATTTTCTACTTCACAAAGCTTGCTGTTACCAGATTGATCGTTATATAAGGAGCGTTAGATTCTTGGCGGGCCTAAAATTAAGTGCGCTTCAGGACACGCAGGAGTATAAAGACTTTTCGACGTCTTCAACGGCGTGTTGGTGCAGTCTCTAAGAAAGCAATGCCGTCCACTTACAGTGTGAGCTCGTGGACACGCCTTGTATAACCAAGCTGTAAACGCACTGAGGACGTTCTAATGATAGAACGTCGTACCACCAGGTATCTAAATTTCTTGATCACGATCCCTGGTGGTATGGTCGATCCCATGAGACGCTTTAACGACGTGAGTACACCTCAAAACGCATTCCAAATTTTCAATCTCAGAGAGCCAATTGTTGGTTTTCACATGACGTCACTAAAATTCAAACTAAAAAACTATCGATCCTACCGAGATTTTACCTTCACGATGCATTAGAGCAGCTGAAAGCTAATTTTCATACAAATTTTCGCTTCAAAAGGGTTCTTGGTTTTGTGATAGAGGACGCTTGAATTTTTAAGTTTTTGCGTGACGCGACATTTACATGACGGCCAAGAGAGCTGTCATGTGGGTTAAAAAAATGACTTATTTCAGGAACTTTTGCTATTTAAACAGTTCATGTTTTAGAAAAAGTATTACTTTAATGTTTATGAGTTTCTCGAGGAATAAATTCACGCTTTTGTAGCAAAACTCGGTAACAGATGTTTCTGTTGGTTTCCTTCCGCCATGTTGGAGCTCATCCAGGTGAGCACCAGCATGGCGTCTCCATACAAATCTCTATAAATTTGGGTAAAACATTTCTTCGGATATCTCTTATACGAAATATTCCTCTGACCTGAATTTTGGCGAGGGTCTTTGTATATGTACCTCCTTTCATTTCCCAGATTCTGGACTTTATCTATGGGATAGTTTTGATTTTTATTTTGATCTATTTTGAATGGCGTGACACTGAAAACCAGCAATTAAAAAGAGCAATCGGAGCAATGACGAAAACCAAGAAAAATTACAACCCACATAATGGCTTCCCGTTGGGTATCCAAATCAGAACCAGCATTAGTAGGGGAGGAGTACGTTCACATTTACAGGTCACCAAACGTTGAACCACTCCACCCTTACTTTATGAAACCCCTTGGGCGTTAACGCAGCGCAGGAAGATGAATGCTTACAACATTTTTTATCGATAATACAACGATTAATTACCAAAAGAGCATGAAAAGAGGATGAATTAACGATATGAAACGCTGAAATTGCTGTTATCTTTACCCTCATAAAAAGACCGTGTCTGTCTATATTGTATATTGCCAAAGAACTTTCATGATATTCAAACCTTTGTCTGGTTTAAAACGCCGGACTTCACTGATAAGCTATGTTTTCTAATAATCGTTTTTTGTATGCTATATCTGTAGCTCAAACATCCGGGCAATACTAAGTTGGTCTGTTTAGTGTGCGGGACATAAGCGCAACGATTAATGGTGTGTAAATTAATCCTTAAAAAACATTGCCGCTCTTTACGTTTATATGTCTATGGAAGAAGCTTCAATAGTTCTTCTCATCATTTATTTCCTCCTGTTGACCCATTTGAAAAGTTTCCGAGTTGCGGTCTCCCTTAACAGAATCCATCACTTCCAGAGTTGGAGCGTCTTTTGTCTCTGGAAGAAGACAACACAACACGGAAGCCGCGAGGCAAAGTGCAGCTATGATGGAGTAAGGTATGAGAAGATGGAAGCGAACCTACAATGTACGAGGTAACAACAATGAAAGAGTTGTTAGTGACATTGATGACAACAAAATGAGCATTAGCTGAAAATGTAAGAGGAAAACTCAAATTGGTGGCTAAATAGTCCACCTATAGGTAGAAGATTCTTCTCTAATCAGACACTTATTTTAGAGTTTAAGGCGGGAAGCCCGCTTTACATGCATGGACTTTCGCATAATACCGAAGGGAATTTGGCATGTTCTTTTGGTGTCCATATAAACCGTATCACAGGAATAGTCTTACCAGCCAAATAAGATAAGGTGCAGCCATCGATCCAATACGTCCTACTGCAGAGGATGAACCCACGCCAAGGTTCCTGTAAAATAAATATTTCATAACCATTTTTTAGAATGCGAATACAGCCTTCTATCCTCGGTCTTTCCACTAGAGACGTTTAGATTTATTATTATGACACCCGTAAAATACCAGGTTAGCTTTCGCGAGAAACATGATATATCTTCACACGTGAGATGATCACCGTTGCTATAACTACCCAATAATAAATCGTTCCTTTCGCAGCGAAAAAAGTATGTTTTTAAAACGTGAAATGGTTTTGCATTTCATTGGTGTTATATAAGAAGTCAGAACATGACATGGCCGCTTCGAGGTACGAAAGTTCCCTTCTCGTATTGAAAAATATTTCACGAGTAAGCGCAGCGAATGGGTGAACTATTTTTCTTCTCGACTTGAAGTCTACCGAATTGTAGATCCACAGCTCTATCATGGCCACGCAGCCTTACAGATAGAAAAAATCCAATACATAATCGGAGTTACCTGACAACTGTAGGAAACAATTCAGTGGAAAATACGTAGATGGTGGCGAAGGCCATATTTATAAAAAACTTGGCGATCACTGAAGCAAAAATTATTCTTGCAACAAGAAAACCTATAAATGAATGAAAAACAAACGTTGAGAACTTGACGAGTGTTAGATTCTCTAATCAAGCAAGTTTCATTCAACAATGAAAAAACACAGACAATGAAACTCTTTGTCAATTAAAGCTTGCCCAGAAAGACTTCAAAGGATATTTCTTTATGTTTGTCCTGGTCATCGATTACCATCGATTCTCGTAAAATTGTATTTCCACAGGAGCCTATAGTCATAGGTTCCTGATTTGTGGGAGAATACTGAGATGTTACCTGTATTTGACAGATCTCTCTGAAATAGAACAGCGACTGCAGAGGCGATGGAAGAAATAATCAGCCCAATAATAGTGGTTTTCTTTCGACCGATTCTGGAAAGAAAAAGATGCCTTGGTTTAATTATATTTCAAACAGCCTAACTCAGTGTCGATAGGGTCGAGGATTCCGCGGTAACTAGCTAGCTCACAACCATAATATGCTTTTCACAATTCTCTTCATTTTGTTGCAAAAGCCCCTTAAAAGAGCACATACAATCACGGACAAAAGTCCTTGGGACAGTAATGCAGTATTCATATTTAATCTGTATTTTCTGGGTTCCTTCATAAAAGATGCTTTTATTTTTGCATCCTTTTGGAAATTTTCTTGCAGTTCACCCTCCCCCAACCCTATACAAAGTTGAAACTCGGAAAAAATTCTGGATACACGCATCCAACGTTGTTTGTGGGGTGAGAGGATGGTTGGGCATGTGTTGATTGGAAAACGCCCCAGAAATGCTAAAGTGTCTCAAGTCTTTTGTCCAGGATTGTAGCTTTACTATATACTCCGAAATTCTTTATAAAAATGAGGTCAGGTGTACAACCATTCCCCGAAAAATATGTATGATTTGTTTAAAATGACCTATTAAAGATAATGTCTACAATCAATTAACATGTTTGAAGATATTTTCAAGGAACTCACTTTTTACACGCCACAATCGCTGTGTAGTTGGAAGGAATCTCTATGAGGCTGGTCAAAAAGAACACCAAGTAACGATTCCCGCCAAAAGCTCCAGCACTGAATGAAACACCATAATACACCATTGTGACCACAAACCTATCGGACAAAGAAATATCGAGTCTCCGAGGCGAGATTTGAGAATCCCTACCTAAGTTACTGTACTTCCTAGGACACTAATTGGCGAAGTTGGGCCAACTGCTATCTTAATGTCCATATCCTTGCATGGCTTATATCTGTTTTGAACATTGTTGTGTCATGCAGAATTTTACTGACTTTAACACAAAACTTTCAAACGTTTGAAAGATACTTACCTTACATAAATAGGTAAATAAATGAAATTAATAAATAAGATAATAAAGATTTAGAGGCAGCACATCCACACAGTGCTTCTACCAATCCTGATCGAACGGAAATTTGGAAATGTTGGTTGTGAAGGAGAGGAGAAAACTGTAGCACCCGAAGAAAAACCTCTTGAAGGAAGGGAGAGAACCAACAATCCCATTAATGGCGTCAACGTCGGGATTTGAACCGGTCCACATTAGTGGGAGGTAAGTGCTCTCACAACTCCGTAATCTCTTGCTCCAAATGTTCCGTATTATTGCCTATTATGTTATCTGCAAACTTTACAGATGATCGAAGTCGTTCTAAAGAGGACACGCTGGAAACAATGGGAAGGATAAATTAAGTAGGCAAAGAAACAAATTATCTATTATAAATGCTCATACCAAAGAAACCAGCTTATTAATGTCCTGGTCGCCATGGTTGAGTTACTGAACAGGTCCCGGATGTCACCAAGTCTTTGTTGTGTTGAGTTTTCGTCTACAAGAGTTAGCTTATCTTGGGGCATTTCCTTTTTGTTAACCTTGGCGACCTTTAGGAGTTGCTCCGATGCTTCCTTTACTCTGCCCTTCACTAAAAGCCACCGACTGGATTCCGGTATATACCTTAAAATGAGGAAAATACAGTCAAAACACTCTCTGGCCACAGGGTACCCATGTGACCTATTGTAGCGTAAAAAAACCCGATTACTTGAGAAATGGTTAGCGCAGCAATGGTCCGATTAACTTAGCTACCCACTTTTCGAATCCTAATAGGAAAACGTTATCAAAAATAAAAGGGAAAGAAGAAAACCTCTACTTAAAAAAGATTCCTGGACATATAGGATGTAGATTATGAACCAAGAAGCCAGTCAAATCCATCGCGTCATCCAAATATCTTACGACCAGAGGTCCTACAACCAGAGGTCTCACGACGAGGAGGCAAACATTCATGGATCTTAAAACAAGAGGTCTTACAGCCAGAGAATTTTACAATACGGGTATTTTACAACCAGGTGTCTTGCATCTGTAAGACTTACAACCAGGGTTATTACATCCAGGGGTCTTACAACCAGGAGTCTTACAAACAGGAGTCCTAAAGCCAGGGGTCTTACAACCGGGGGTCATTCATGCATACAGGAGTCCTTCAACTAGGAATCTCTCAACTAGGGGTCTTACAACCAGGGGTTTTACAACCGGGGGTCATTCATACAGGAGTCTTACAACCAGGGGTCTCTCAACCAGGTGTCTTACAACCAGGAGTCTTGGTGCTTGTGGTCTTACAACCAGGAGTCTTACAACCAGGGGTCTTACAACCAGGGGTCTTGCAATCAGGGGTCTTACAACCAGAGGTCCTACAACCAGGAGTCTTACAACCATCGGTCCTACAACCAGCGGTCTTACAACCAGGGATCTTGCAATCAGGGGTCTTACAACCAGAGGTCCTACAACCAGGAGTCTTACAACCATCGGTCCTACAACCAGCGGTCTTACAACCAGGGATCTTGCAATCAGGGGTCTTACAACCAGAGGTCCTACAACCAGGAGTCTTACAACCATCGGTCCTACAACCAGCGGTCTTACATCCATGGGCCTTACAACCAGGGGCCTTGATACTTGCGTTCTTACAACGAGGGGTATTACAACCAGTTGTCTTACAACCAGGGGTCTTGCATCCAGGGGTCTTAAAACCAGGGTTCTTACAATCAGTGGTCTTACAACCAGGAGTCTTACAGTCAGCGGTCTCACAACAAGGGGTCTCTTAATCTGGGTTCTTGCAACTAGTGGTCTTTCATCCAGGGGTCTTATATCCATGGGTCTTACAACCAGAGGTCTTACATCCATGGGTCTTACAACCAGGGGTCTTACATCCATGGGTCTTACAACCAGGGGTCGTTCAGCCATCGTTCTTTAGCCGAAGATCTGTCGGCCTCAGGTCGACACTGAAGCATCCCAACCGTCATACGTGAGTAAAAAATAATACAATAGATGATGTAGATACTCGAGGTTTTGAATATATTTTAGGGCCTATTACTTGCTAGTGACGGTTACGTTTCTGTTCGCCTATTTTCTTGTCTTAAAAAGCTGGACTACCCCTTCTTTATGACTAGGTGAATTTTGTAAAAACCGTTTACTTACCCATAACTATCGTACTGAGTTTTACGAATAGTCTTTCACGGACCACTTACCACCAAAGGAATATTTGTAGAAGGCCTGGGGCAGCTCCGACTATATTAAGAGTGCGCCAGTCCCTTATGAGATAAGCCAGCAAGGCCATCATCATCAGTGAAGTAGGCCAGAAAAACCACAACGCTGTTCCCGCCGCATGGCGATGACGCTTGCCGACGAACTCCACCGTCAAAACGTAGGCACATAATGTACCACATCCTAGCGAAAATAAGCAATTACTGGAGAGATTTAAGAATTTTCCAATCGCGAGCTGATCATTTATGGGTCGATGCCAAACGCAGAGACAATTTTCATCAATTAAAATATTGAATTTGATAATTGACAATCATGAGTTGAAAGGTTGACTCATTCAACCAACGCGCTCATTTGGTTTGGTACGCTAAGCCACCATTGTCTCTCGAATACATAGAGCAATCTGCGAAACAGCAGGAAGAGAATTCTTTCTCTTCTGTATATAAGCAGATCATGTGTGGGCAGACATCATGTGAACGTATCTGAAAGTGAAGTATACAGCTATTTCGAGAAAGGTTGTCGGAAAAAATGTGCACGCGACAATCCCGAAAGGTAATATGGGATATGATCGATACACTGTTCCTGGCGACTGTAGCTGTCGAACCTACTTTTGTTGCTTTCAGTTAGCACTCGCAAACACATTTTCATGGCCTTTCCTGCCAATTCTTTCAAATTTCTCTGAAGAACAGTGAACTCAAAACCACCCACAATGCCTTTCGGAATTGTCGCGTGCACTTTTTCCGACAACCTTTCTCGAAATAGCTGTATATATAACGATCGATAGTCTTAAAGCTGAGTGAAACTCTTCAAGAATTACACAGATTCGCAATTCGTCTTGGTGTCAAAATAAGCGATGCTTTTCTCCGAAGTGATCGATTCATTATAATTATAACAATAGAGCGCACAATAAAGTACATGAACCGGGTCTGGAAGGCTATTCTCTGGATCCGAGATATGACCAAAATACAGTGCGTGATTCGGGAAACATTAAACGGAATACGAAATTTGACTGCTCCCCTGGAAGTGGGATTAGCCAAAATTTGAGCACGTGATGTAGAGCGCTTGGCAAAAATAGAGAATGTCCAGCATAGCAATGACAGAAGTTCGGGAAGCAGGATTCTCGTAAAAAAAAAAAGGAGCGGAACGGGAATGTGGGAATGCGTGATCAGGACCTCCCATTAAAGACCCCTATTTGAAACAAGTCCTTCTTACCTACACAGACACCAACCAAAACCCTGAGAAGAACGTACAGCCAGTAGACTTGGACAAACGACGCAAGTAAGGCCAAAGCGTTACACATGAAGCATGGTATGTATACCAGTACTCTGCGGCCGAATTTGTCAGAAAGGAATCCTCCAAGAAGAACACCAATCAAAAACCCCAGGAACAAAACAGATCGAGTGAGGCTTGATAGAGCTGATACGTCGCAAACTAAGTCCCACTAATGAGAAAGGAAAAAGGAAAATATGAACTTAAATATAGTCTTGAAATCATTCGTCTCCCTATCGCCGCAGTTGTCTAAGGCAAAACAAAAACAGGATAAATACTGTTTTGGAAGGAAAAGAATAAATCGACAGGAATGAACAAATGGCGCCAGGAAACAACGACTTTTATAAATGCTACAAGTAGTGCTGATATTATCAGTATTTATAAAATAATCAAGATAGTACGCGCGCTCTGATTGGCCGAGAGGAGTGTTTGCATGAGAGTATGTAAACATGGTTTTGACGTCAAGATGTTTTGTTTTTCGCGCGCCAATCACGCAAGCACGAATTTGAAAAAGTTTTCGAGTTCAAAACTCGAAAAGTTTACTCTATTTACCCATTCCTTCGTCGGCTGAAACTTGGAAAATCGTTACAAAGAAGGTGTGTCAATTTTTTTTCGCTTAAGCTGACATTCTAAGCGAGAAAAACCCGTATTTTGGAAAGCAACTTTTTTGCAAAACAAAGGCTGATTACGCGTACAAGCTTCGTGTACAAGACTTGCGACTGGTAAGAATTTCGCTTTTAATCAATGCGTTAAACAAAGGAGTTTTGCCTTTTTTCTGGGGAAAGTTATTTTATAAAAGCAATAGAAAACTTTTTTCCTGTGTTTGCATATCCTGATATAAACACTCGAGGGGTTGGAAGAATTCTCGACAGTTATGCAAACCCTCGACTTCGTCTCGGGTTTGCATAACTGTCTCGAATTCTCCCAGCCCCTCTCGTGTTTATATCAGGATATGCAAACACGGAAAGCGTTTTCTATTGCTTAAGTAGTAAAGTACCGCGCAAGTGGTTACTTCTGGATTCCGTTCCTTCGTAACTGCAACTTATGCAATAATTTTGACTTTAAAAGTTTGGTTAATTTGGTTTTTTTAAAGACACGAGAAGGGATGAATGAGTACTTATTAAATGCACTTTATTTGAGTGTAAATGTATTTAGCACGAAAGTACTAAACGGGGACACTATTCTTACGTCTCCAACTGGAGACGGGACCACGATTTTACGTGGTCACCCGAGCCAAGCGAAGGCCTAGCCATTTGCAGGGCAAAGGCAGTACCTTTAGGGGTGATGAATGGTCCATTAAAATTTTTAACTGCTCGCAGAACATTACCTTTGCTCGATTTGCTCGCAAAATTTAAACGAGTGCTCACTTGCTCGTGTTCCCCAAATTTTTGCGTTGCTCGCAAGCTCGCAAAGAAAATTTTTTATTTCTGCTCGTGCTCGCAAAGACCATTCGTCACCTCTACCTTTCTTTCTCAGTCATTTTGAGACCCTGAGTGTTAGTCCGGTCCCAGGAATCGAACCCACGACCTCCCGCTCTGCAATCAAGCCCTTTACCGACTGAGCTAATCCTGCCACGGTTAACTAATAACAACCGGGTTAAGTGTTTACGATAATTGTCCGCAACGAAATAAACGCCCCTGTGATTATAACCAGTGAACGTTACCACACCGATGTCAATAAACTAAAAGAGACTTTTTTTTCTACCTCAGAGACGACTGAGTTGAAGTTACTGGTGTCAAACTCCCAATCATGGCGAGGAATAGAGCAGCGGAACTCGTAATTATCGTCCCCTGGTTTGAAGATTCCCGTGAGATTGCACACAGTGCTGTTGTCTTTGCATCGCCAAGGAGGTTCGGCACTCAGAAATGTCGAGATCATGGCCTGGAAAGCGTAGCCGAACATCTTCATAAAACCCATGACCATCACAAGAGTGTACTGGTATCTACCCATACTGCCAATCTCTTCAAACACATCGTCAACAGTAAGACCCATGCCTGCAAAGTACTGCGATAGACACATAGAGAGCAATGAATAAGGAAATAAGCCGTTGGAGGTTAAACATGTTTCACTTGTTGAAAAAGCGCAGGATAAAGAAAATAGTCCCCACAGTCACAGATATATTCCGTAGGCATAGAAGTGAGAAAAACAAATTGCTGGGATGTAAAAATACCTTTTTGTTAATTTCAAAAGCTTGACCTTTTGTCTTGGTTATTAAGAAGAACTAGAATTAGAAGTGGTAGTTCCATCCTACATCTAGGTCTAAAAGATGTTGTACTTTTTCATACCCGGTATTAAATGATAGTGATTTTGTTTATTTGTCCCGGGAAGGCAAGCTCACAGTATTTTCAACACGATACTTATTTCATAAGTTTACTCTTCCTGATAATTAAAAGCTGTTGCAGCTGACTGTTGTTTTAGTTTCTCAAGGTATCTTAGAAAAATACCAATTCCTAGTTGTACTGCCAGACAAGACTTGCGTAGGTCTTGAGTCTGATAATTTTTTACTTGACCTAAATCTTCAGAAAGCTGCAAAAGTTGTTTTAAATAGTTAAAAAGGAAATTAAAATATTAAACTTCAGATTCTCCTCACGTCAAACTAGCTGAGTTATTCAGTCTGAAAGTGGTCAATTTATACACTTTATTATTCACGAACTCTACTTGATTTCGAGGCGTTATGCTCGGCCTCTCTCACTCTCTTCTATAAGTCCTCCTCCCGCCCTATATACTAAGCATCAGGTCGAGTTACAGCTGCTCGCAAACCGACTTGATTTCAGTTTAAGTATGACTCCATACGGCCCAGAATGTTGAGGAGGTATTTCGAGATCACGTTATGACCGTTATTATTTTATGTTTCAACAGCGAAGTCCAGCAGGTTACCCGCCAGACATCAGTTGTAACAGAAAATAATGTTGGAGTTCCCAGACATAAAAATCACTGGAAGCAAACCGCGGAAACATTCGGTGTACCATAAAAATTTAAAGCATATTGCATTCATTTTACATTTTCCAAGGGCTGAAGATGTATTTAGTCATCTGTAGTAACACCAAAGAAAACTTCGCATGGGAGTCCGAGAAAATGAATGTCAAATTTCACAGATTTCGGGCTCCCATGCGAAACTTTCTTTTGTGCATGTTATTACAGATGACTAATTACATCTCTAGCCGTTGAAAAATGTAAAAAAGAATGCAATATTCTTTAAATTATTCTGGCACAAGGTTTTTGTCCACTGAATATTAAAATTACTCAATTTCCTTGTGGATTCCGTCTTAAAAGCTTTCGTTTGCCACCGAATGCTTCCGCGGGTTTACTCCCAGCGATTTTTTTGTCTGGGAACTCAAACATATATTATTTTCTGTTGCAACGATATACTTGTTTTTTGTATTCCTATGAGGAGAGAGAGGGCTCAGTCCACTCACATGCTGCAGCAGTATCTAGAGCACTATAGGACATTCGTTTGCCTAAGGAAGATAAATACATACAAGCAAATGTAAAACGACGTTTCTTGGATGGAAAGTTTACACATTAGTAATAAACGATGTTTTACGATGTGATTACAACTTATTGTTTCTTGTTCAAGAGCCATTTTAGATTTAACCATGGCCGCACCGGTCATTTTGAAAATGAAATAGGCTTTTTCCAAGAGTTTTTGATGAAAAACGGTTTCCTATTTAGCATTTGACTGATCTGGCTGGATAGCTTTGATTAAAAGTAAAATTCTCATTACGAATGGAATGTCCTGGCCGGTCAGTTCTGACAAATGGAAAAACGCCCTAAGTGAAGCAGATTAACTTGCGTGAAATTTCGTCTCACGGGAAGACCTGACACGCGGAAGACTTAAGCGGGGAATGGGGTAATTAGATACAATCTCTGAGAAAAATAAGACACTACTTGTCCCAGAGAGGGATGGTCAGATGGCAACTATTATTCCGTAAAATAAAATGATACATGGTAAAGCTGGTTTCTTTATAGTGCAACTGCACTCTGCTCAAACCAATAAAGCATATAGCCTAGACTGCGAGCAGTCTCTTATTTTCTTCAAAGTCACTGGAGCCTGTTCCAGGCGTTCAGATTGTTCAGTGGCAGATCCAGGGGAAGTGCCCGGGGGGGGGGGGGGGGCGCCCCCCTTATTTTTAAACCAAACTGAGGCCCGAAGGGCCGAAAACATTTTTTTTGGAGACCGCCCCCCCCCCCCCCCCTTATCTAAGGGTCTGGATGACCGGCCCCCCTTACGTAAAGGTCTGGATCCGGCACTGTAGTTGGCTGTCTTAATTAATTAACAGGATGCTATAAATATTTGTCAAGCAATAAAGATTAACAATGATGAATAGGATAAATAAAGATATAAGGTCACGCTTGGCTTTGGTGGAGAAGAATGCAGTTAATTTTTATTAGCAGTTAAATTGATTTTTTCTTGTTTCAAACTCATTATCATGCCCAAAAACAAAGGAAAAATTAAATAAAATTTAACTGGAAATAAAATTAACTGCATCACATACACTGAACTTTTTGTAATGGTGTGATGAAGTCGTGCAATGACGATATATTGCATTAAATGTCAACTAGATTATTTTGTGCCAAATGCCCTAGCAAAAAGCGTAATACTGAAAAAAATTCCGGGACACTTGACAAAGAGGTCAAAGAGGACAGGTGCTGCATGTCTTATTGAGAGTCCGCGCCAAAAGATCTCTTAACCAGTCCTGGTTATGTTGAAAGATAATGAAAATGTTCAAATTTATCCAGGGCAAGGTAAGGGCAATGAGCAAAACAAAATAGGCTTGGCGTATTGAATGAATGAGATAAGACAGAGGTCACTGATTCGCCAGTTGGAAAAAAGTAGCCGGATTACTGGTCTGAATCATCAACCTCTAAGTAAACGTCAGGAAGGGTTGCAAATATTAGTTAGCGAAAGAATGCAATGTTTTTCTTGTTTTGCTCTGGTGCTACTTGTTTCGTTCAGTGCGAAAGAGAAGAGTTTAGATTTCTAAGATGTCGTAATTAATTAATTTTGATCACAGATAATCGATCATGATATTTATCAAAGGCGTCAGACACTTCAGCTTACTGCAAATAACAGTTGGCAATAAAACTGCTCCTATCCTATAAAACTTTTAGGCTGAACAACAACCGTCAGTTCGAGTCAGCGTCCCTCAATTTAAATTAACAGCTAAACGCAAATAACTTACCACAAGAAATACACAGCAGTGCGTGCTTCACCGTATTTCCTCAATCATCAAACGACGGAATCTGTCAAACAACAGCGCTCGTATCCTTTTAGAGCAGTCGCACTAAGCTTCATGGGAACGAGATTATATACAATAATATTTGTTGAAGGCAATGAAACGTTTATCTAGATTTATCCCATTGGTCTGACAAGTTATCTATCAGTTATATTAAACACCGTTTACCTTAGTTGTTTACCCCGCTAATCTAAGAAATATATATTAATTTTCGTTCGGTGGCCTGGCCTTTTAAACTCGTAAAACCGCATTTTTTGTGCACCTTAGAACCTCCGCTCCCCCGGATCTCAACTATGATAAGCTGTCTTCATCGCATTGATGTGATTGCCAAAAAGGCTCTTGAGTGACACTGAAAACCAGGTACACACATTAGTTGACTAATCTATACTATAAAGGTCGGAATGTGCACATCACAATTGGAACATCGCTAATTAGCTATTGTCAACAACCTCATATCGCTGAAGTGTCAACGGTGACTCAGCATACAGCGGTAAACACCTAAGAATGTGACACATGTTTTGTTACAAGTAGTAATATCATGCTTTTACATTAAGAAGTAAATCGTTTTGCAAGTCAAAGTAAAGTTTACTCGTAAAATAATTAATCGTACTCATGACCGTCATTTTATTCATTTGGACTGATTTCATTCGGTGTGTTCGAATGTCTGCGACCGTTGAAGGCAGCAAACGAAAGAATTAGAGCAATTGGTTAAGGTTATAAGAATGATTATTGCTTATGGTAGTTCATTCATTTCAGTCATAATGAATTTATTTTGGTCATAAGTCAACTCCCTCTAACACAGACACCTTCGGGACCGGCCCTGACTGTCCGTCTTCGAGAGTTATAGCGAGTCGAGGTAACGTGACACCAGTAATTTAAGAGCTGAACTTATTCGCTACTAATAAATGTCTGTTTTAAAACTTGTACAAAACAGCTAAGACTTCGCCCCATGACAGTCTTGGAGTTTGGATTCCACTGGATTCCGGATTCAAGCGCAGTGGATTCTGGATTCTAAAAAGGGCTGGATTCCAGTTTTTTTTCTGTTTTAATGCTTTTCTTCGCATTTCGTTTTCGTGATCGAATCTAACATACAGGAGGAATATAATGTATTACAGTTCCGTAAGGGTTTATGGTATGATAATAAGGGGGAAATTGGGGGTAGGCCTAGACAGATTGTGCTCGCAAAATCATGAAAAGTTGCTCTTTTTAAAGCCAAAAAGTTGCTAAAATGTTGCCCAAAAACCCAAAGAGTTGCTACTAAAACTTCAAAAGTTGCTACTTTAATATATCAATATATATTTCATACTAATATTATTAAATATCATCGATCATTGTTCTTTTTGGATAATTGGAACTTAAAAAAGTTCAATATGTTAATCTGAAGTGTATATCTTGGGCACATGTATATTATAAAAGGTTTGCACAGTTGCAGAACAAAACTTAATATATATTAAATGCTCTTTCATCTTATAGATGTTTCCTTTTCAAAATTTCAATCACATCACATGTGGTCCACACGTTAATTTTTGTGATTCTTATTAGACATATCAATACAAAGTTGCTCAAAAGTTGCTCAGAAAGCCAAAACTTGCTCAAGGTTGCTAAAATTGGAAAAAGTTCAAAAGTTGCTCAAAAGTTGCCGAGCACAATCTGTCTGGGCCTAATTGGGGGACTGTCCACGCCGCAACACCACGGAAAAAAAAATCAAACACAGCATCACCGCAAAAAACGTGGCGAATCACCGACATCGCAATTTTAAATTTTGTCCTTCTATTAATCTAATCCAAATCTCCATATAATTAGCGATCGAGGATCTCGGAGCTGGTTAGCGATTAGTAGAGAGAGAAACTGACCTCAAGACTCTATTTTTCACTTACTCTATTTTTGCAAACTCTATTTACAGTCATGGAGATAGAAAAATGCTTTAAAATTAACAGAAACAAATTAAAAGAACTCTAGCTGACTTGCAAATCATTCCTATCATATATTCACAGTCATTGCCAGGGAAAATCGAACTGCAATTTGCAAGAAAACGGCCTAACAAAGTTCGTGTGTAACTCCAAATCAATTTTTCCTATCTATGCCACATCATAAACCAGCGCAGGTTAATCAAGTCTTTTGCTATCCACCAATAATATAATAGAAGGTTCATTTTGTTTTTGTGTCGTTACATTCGTAATTTTCCTTGTCCTATCCGAACGCCGGAACAGGCTACGTCGAAGCATGTTTGCAAATTCTTTTGGAACATTAAAACAATATTTGGAAGTAATCGAGAATTGAACAAAACGCTAACAGCCGCCAATCGCTAATCAACTCCAAACTATCACCAAGAAAAGCCTGGTTTCTTAACATGTATTTGGACATTGTTTTTCGTTCTCTTTCTACTTTTTATTGGAATCATTGTCATACCGCAAAAAAAAATACATCGGTTACCGCTCTTTTGTAAAACTTCTCATTGATAGAGACAGAGTAATAAGCTGTAGAACACGCGCATTAGATATCACTTCTTAACTGAATTGCTTTCACACTTTCTCATGTGACTCATGAGACACGAATTTTAGCCAAATACAATAACATACACTTCTCCTAGGACGGGATCGATAAGCATATATAGCTACTTCGAGAAAGGTTGTCGGAAAAAGTGCACGCGACAAACCCGAAAGGCATTGTGGGAGGTTTTGAGTTCACTGTTCTTCAGAGAAATTTGAAAGAATTGGCACGAAAGGCCATGAAAATGTGTTTGCGAGTGCTAACGGAAAGCAACAAAAGTAGGTTTGACAGTTACAGTCGTCAGGAACAGTGTATCGATCATATCCCATACTACCTTTCGGGATTGTCGCGTGCACATTTTTTCCGACAACCTTTCTCGAAATAGCTATATACTCAGTAAAAGATTGACAGTCAAAAAGAGCACTACAGAAGACTAAATTGGACTTCAAGCTGACAAAAGTCTTGTCCCGATCAGCGCGGCCCTAAAGTGATGACTAAAGTTGTGTGTCACATAATTGTCGAAGAATGATAACATGGTTCACAATAAATTTCGGACAGTGGCCGGACCACGTTGATCGACCAAATAAATTTTTACGCTGTCACGTCTCGACGTTTTTGACTGGTCAAAATAAAGAAAAAAAGTTAACTCTTGACAGTCTGCAAGCCCAAAACTATCAGTTACTTGGTCTAGCCGTTGCTGGGCCATTTAAATCGAGAAAAGTGACTTAAGGTCATTCCTCTGAATTGCATTGCGCACCTCTACTGCGCATAACATTGCAACACTGGTCATGCAATCTTTCAAGATGGCTACCGTCGGCGTTCGCACCAAGTCGAGAGATAAAAGAGGATTTTTTTGTAAGTTCAAAAGAAAAGGGAAGACGAGAGAAGTTAAAAAATATTTGGAAAAGGAAGTGTTGTAATGTGGAAGGTGAGGGAGGCGTTAGCACAAAAAAGAAATGCATCGAAGCCGGCAGCTGCAACTGTCGAGGCAGACGAGTGATCGAGTTAGACGTGCTGGCTAAAGCCCTAGATAGTGGTTGCAGTGCATGTGGAAAAGTTCTTCAGCTATCAAACTGACTATCTCCGGGTTGCCAGCGGATGGGACAACGAACACTCTGGAAGAATCCAAAACCGGAACCACAAAATCCTGGTTCCGGTTTAACTGCGCCTGCGTGAAATTGTTTACCCATTTGACCAAGAGAAGGTCTCAAATGCAAGGGAAATTTTCCTTGCTCGCACATTGCTGCAATTTCCTCTTTCCAAAGCAGTTTTTCTTCTGTGACCTTTGATGGATGTATTTAGTGAAGAAAGACAGGTAAGGGGACCAAAAATGTCTACTTATTTAGACGCCGCGAATGAACATTTGTTAGTCACGACGACACACATTCTTTGGTGCACGGTATGAACACAGGTGTATGCAAATTTGAAAGGTTCAGTGGCATAAATGTATATCATCTCTTTAAACAAAAAAGCATTGGAATGACTTTCAAAAATAAGAAAAAGGAAATTTTGAAAAAAATGTCACTGTAGCCTGATTTCGGAAATTATCGATCGAGGTTAACGTTTTTCTTAACGGTTCCAGGTCGTATGAGATTTATGTGTACACAAGTGGCCTGTCAAAATCAAATCAACGTGCTCACTGTTTTTTGATTAGCAAAGAAATTTGCATGTGATGAATACGATTTTATCGGCCAATCAGAGATGGTTTTTTACGGATTCTTCCAGAGGTTAGTGATCCCCGTCGCTGTACAAAAGGATCGCGGCCTCTGGGAACGAGATTGGGTCGCGGCCGACCAATTTTTGATGTAAACACCAAACTTGCCTCAGGTAGGTATATTTATTTGATTAGCAGCTTTTATCTGAACATTTTCCCGAGCTTCATCATAATTTAACGATCATAATACCGTGTAATAACTAACTTTAATTACATCTGTACGAATAAGTGCAGTTAAATTTACGATGTTTTTTTCCTGGAAAGAGAAATGGGCCTGCCCGCGTGGGAACAGAAAATGATGGCATAGCTTCTAAGCGAATACCGACACCCCTCTCTTTTTTTCACTTATTTGACTCTAAAAACAATAGGCTGCCTACACAAAAAAAATGGACAATTTTCGAATGTTCAGAAAAAAAGATATAAAGGAATGTATAAAGCCAATACTCAGTTTTTCATTTAAATTATTGTAACCATGGTAACGAATTTAGGGTGGTGCTTCCTCAACATATGCGTTTTCGTACCAAAAGCCTTTTGAAAGTGTTACTCTTGTCCAACTCTAAATGTGTATAGCCTCATTTCGCACAATCAATAAAATCCTGAGTGTTATTAGGCCTAATTATTAATATAGTCCATGCTGCAAGGCAGCAAACCGGAAGTATAGAAAATTACCTCAAAGGGGGTATGTTTGAGCCCTCGCAGCTCGTAAACGAATACCGAATACCTTTTTTATTTTTATTTTGAAGTTTCAGTATGATGAATAGTTAATAGACGAAATTTGAGAAGAAATCTATGTTAAGTTCTATTTCAGGGGAATGACAAAAAGGCTCAAAACGCAATCAAAGATGGCCTGATTTGCCCGCGTTCAGTCAAAACTGTAGCTAGAGCTGAACTTGTTTGTTCTTCACTGCTACTTAATGCGCACGGTACATACCTCAGTGACTAGTAGATTTCAGTGCGACAAAATAGTTCGTAAAAAATTAAGCCTTATACTTTTCTTTTTTGAAATGTACTAGTCATGGAGGTATGTACCGTGCGCATTAATTAGCAACATTAGCATAACGTCCAAACAGTGAATTTTGTCACGCAGATTTTTGGCCGGTTCGTAGGCTAGGTTCGTCTTGAAATTTCAAGGCGTTAAAGTGAAACAATCTAATGAAAGGTTCAGACATAATATTACATACATTATGAAGATTATGGGATTTGATTTCAAAAAAAATCGTTGAGTAGTTTCAGAGATAGACAAAAAAGCGTTGAAAGTCAAAATGTAGAATAAAGTTTCGCTTAGACAGGTGGTGAGAAGGCAGGTTGCTTTTCAAGATCGTAAGAACGAAAATACACCAAACTTTCCTAGCATCGAAATATGAGTTTAAGCAGCATTCCGACACAACTTAAGATTAACTTAACGGTTAAGTTATTCAGAACTTTTTTATTAAGTAATTTATCTCTGCTATTGAAAATACGAGGTTTGGAATATATTTACGTTTTATTTATTCAAACATACAGAATTTTTTACTTCTCACGGAGGTTATTTGCTTAACACCAAACTTTAAGTTCCTAGTGTTGGTGTTTTAGTAGCAGTTCTAGATTGCGCAAAATTCGGCTTTTATCAATTTCCAATTTTTTATTTATTGTTGTCATAGTAATATCGATTTTAGTTCAAACTACATTTTGACAAACTTCACTGAATCCATAGTCAATCACTGGCGAAAATTTTATAGCGATCGCACATGGATAAAACTCCCCTTTAAGGCGATAGAAAAATATCGGCATTGTGCCAGAAAAACTGTATCGAGACACCTTAACACATCAAAAATTGAGGATTTATTTCAAGCATGCGCTTAGTTATTGTTAATTTTAAGGATATACCGTATAACTTACGTGGGTTTAGCACAAGGCTGGATCTACCTTCCTTTAATCGAGAGTTTATGCATCGATCCTTTACATTTTAGCCAGCAAACTTTGGAATGCGTTACCTCCAAACGTCATAGAATCTCAAGACACTGCGTCATTTAAGCGAGCTCTTAGAGCTCACATGGCTTAGGGTGTAGTGCTTGTAAATTTTGTAAATAGCTTTAGGTTTAGATTCTGCTTCTAGCCATTTTGTAGATCTATTTATAGTTAATATTTTAACAGTAGTTATGCACAGGTTACTTGAATAATTTTTTTAATTTTTAATTTTTTAATTTGTAAACACGTACAAGTTTTATCGAGAACTTTAGTGCGCCTGGGTGTTACTTGTTTAAATAAAGGATTTGATTTGATTTGATGGGCTCTTTCATAGCTTGTAACATTCCTGACAGGCAATCACGGGTACAAAGTCGGATTTGAACAGATCTAGCCTTTGGCTTCATCAATAAGTAAGAGATCTGGGTATGAGATTATGAAATCCCCCGCGAGTTTTATTTCATATTTGCACGCTCCAGGTGGCTCTAGGATCCGTTTCAAAGAAAAAAAAATACGGTCTAAACCGATCTCAGATCGGTCTATTTTCCAAAAGCGACCTCAATGTGAACGAGGCCTAATCACAACTGTAGAACCACAAAAGATGAAAAGTCCGTCTGATCCTCGATCGAGTCTGAGATGACTGAGAGATCGAGAGAGACTTGCGCGTTTCTTACGACTCGTAGCGCTCATATGTACACGATATCTTCCCCAAGGACGACGTCAAATTTATATTACATTCAATTATGATTGAGAAGAAAATCAATCAGCGGGCTTAAAACTATTAACTTAACGTTTCTTTCGTTCATGATTGTGACTTGCTTGCCACCACGTTCAGTACAGTCCACAGATCGACACAAACGAAAAACATGAAAAAGGCACCCACCGTGCCCTTGCACGTGATTACTTTAGTGACAGCTGATTGGTATGGTTCTGACAATTCCTGGCTGAAACTGTTTTCAGTGAAACTACTAGGACCAAAATAGGCACTAGAAGACTGTGAATTTTTTTTTTTTTTTTTAAGTAAACTGTTGAACGTAGACGTTTATTTTCAATTGTGAACCAGGAAAATCAGGAAGGTTCAAGAAAAGGTTCAACCCAGGTGCACCTTTTCTAGTCCTATGCCAGGTCAAAAAGCTTGCATAAAATCACTTTTGATTTTTCAAGTTCAGCGAAGCGGGTGAACAACAGAGAATCAAACATAGCCAGAGGTCGAAGTTATTCATAACAATTCATTTTATACCTTTAAAAGGCTGCGCTGTGTTCCTTTGAAAACCCCCCAACTTTGTGATCCTGCCAGCCGCTCATAAGCAAGGGTTCCCTCTCTATTAAGAATTTCAGTCATGTGACAGTGACCTCGACCTTTCATATGGAGCTCGTGAACTATTGTTTTGACACCAGATATGCCGATATTATGTCGTCACGTTCAGGTCTATTGCTGGTTTTCAGTGTCACGCCATTCAAAATAGATCAAAATCAAAATCAAAACCGTTCAATAGATAAAGTCCAGAATCTGGGAAATGAAAGGAGGTACATATACAAAGACCCTCGCCAAGATTCAGGTCAAAGGAATCTTTTGTGTACGAGGTATCCGAAGAAATGTTTTACCCAAACTTATAGAGATTTGTATGGAGACGCCATGCTGGTGCTCACCTGGATGAGCTCCAACATGGCGGACGGAAACCAACAGAAACATCTGTTACTGAGTTTGCTACAAAAGCGTGAATTCATTATTCGAGAAACTCATAAACATTAAAGTAATACTTTTTCTAATACATGAACTGATTAGACAGCAAAATTTCCTGAAGTAAGTCATTTTCTTATTTAAACCTACATGACAGCTCTCCTGGCCGTCATGTAAATGCCGCGTCACGCAAAAGCTTAAAAATTCAGGCGTACTCTATCACAAAACCAAGAACCCCTTTGAAGCGAAAATTTGTATGCAAATTAGTTTTTAGCTGCTCTAATGCATCGTGAAAGTAAAATCTCGCTAGGATCGATAGTTTTTTAGTTTGAATTTTAGTGACGTCATGTGAAAACCAACAATACCCTGGGAGGCTTTTCATAGATGGTTTTTCTTTCGAGCGAGTTGCTCAATTTAATCTGGAGTGGATCTTTAGTAAGGTGGATTCCGGATTCCAATCTTTAGTAGGATTCCGGATTCTTAGTGCTGGATTCCGGATTCCAAAGCCCAGGATTCCGGATTCCACAAACAAAAAATTCCTGGATTCCGGAATCCCTTATATGGGGCGAAAAACTGGAACATGGTAACAGAATAATGGAATTATCTTCTCATTTTGCAATGAAACATTTATTACAAGCAAACGCTTACGGCTTTGTGGTGTGAAAGCTTAATAGTATACACTTTGAGAACTGGAGAAAGACTACAAAATATCAAACATATGCATTTTGTAATTTGCTATAATGTAGAGGACCTACAAGTCCGTTTTGAGGTATTTTTCACCAGATAAAGCACTTCCCAATTGTCCGCCGTTGACGGTTTCAAAAGTGTCCGTTGTCCGTCTTAGAGAGTTATCGGTCTAATAGAGAGTATAGTTACAGTAAAATGACTGGAAAACGGCAGGGACCAACACCAGGTGTCCGTCTTATAGAGAGTATAGTTACAGTAAAATGACTAGAAAACGGCAGGGACCAACACCAGGTGTCCGTCTTATAGAGAGTATAGTTTACAGTAAAATGACTAGAAAACGGCAGGGACCAACACCGGGTGTCCGTCGTAGAGAAGTGTCCGTCTTATAGAGAGTTGACTGTACGGACATTTTTGAAACTGCATTTTCTTTATTCATGGACGAGGCCTAAAACCAACGATTCGCGTAAAAAAATATGCACAACTCCTAGATGAACGAGGCCGAGTAGGATATGGGGAATTATGCAGATCGAGGAGGGTATTATCCACCGAGGATAACACCCTCCGAGATCTGCATACGAAAGCCGAATTCATTAATTGCTTTATTATTTATCCAAAAATAATTCCTAGTTTAAAAACAAGCTAAAACATGCTTACCTTTGTCGATGTTAAGTTCACCTCGATAGTGCATGTTTAGAAGGTAAAGGGCTGTTCAGGCCTGCAAATATACTCCAAATAGCAGATGTTGTCCGTCGAGTTTTTTTAGACAATAGTTCGTGGTGAAACGAGTAAAATGTTCCGCCGACCGTTCGGCCATTTTTCTTTTCACAACCAAAAAACTCAACCTTCCCCAGGTCTTCTCGGTTAACTGTGCATTAACCTGCAACTGTGCTGCACTTTTGACGTCATCGGTTGATTAATCGCAAAATTCTTCCAAATTTGGTCAACAGTAACTGGTTATGGTGAATTTTGGATGTGCTTAGCCAATCAGAAACGGAGAAATATTTGAATGAATAATAACTGGATATATTTGGAGGTGGCCTAATAATTAGCAATCGCCGGATTTGGCATTCGTATGATAACTATGTTAAATTATGCAGATAGAGGAAAGTGTTATGAGCCCCAATAAACGTCCAATAAGGGCGAAATAGCTGTCCATAGATGACACTGATTTTAAAAATCAACTCTTGATCATAGTAATTCTACTTCAACGGGAATATGATTATCTTCATCGAGACATCGATCCATCCCCTGCCCAAACTGGCCCCACCTAACCAACCCATATTGTCAAAATAAATCAAAACATGTAAATTAAAATTGGAATTCTATTTAGCAAATTACAGTAATTTTATTTACTGGATTTATGCTCATGAATTAAATCATTTTCCCGCTTGTGCTTGTGCAGTAATATTTGTACATCTAAATTCTAGGCAGTGGTTCTAGTTTTATTTCGTGCAATCGCCGTGCCTTTTTAATGAAATTTGCTGCGATAATTGACAAAGAACAAGTCAAGCTTATTAACTTGAATTCAAAACACTTTCAGCTTCCTCGCATAAAGGGTAGCCATTACAACCGTCCCAAGAGTATAGATGTCCACGGAGTTACGACGAGCTCCACTTGTTTCGGGTGCTGTAAAAAAGGATGAAACTAAAAGTCAGTAAGCGCATCAGATCATCATTCACTACCCTGTGGTGGCCTAGGAAATCCAGTTACTTCGGGCTCCCTTTAAGAACACCTCCATAAAGGGATACCTGTCCCGTGAAGTTCCCTCCGAACTTCAGTCATTCCAGTGTCTTTCTATTCATAAGTGGCTTTGAAGGGGTCTTGTTACCAATAAAGAGATCGTTAATTAGGACTTGATAAAAAGAAAATTCATTGAACTCACCACAGTCAACGCTCGGACGATACTTGTCAAAGGCATCGGGGTTGGAATTTAAAACCTCGTTAAATTTTCTTTCCGGCTCGTGGAGTTGATTACCTGCAATTTCCGTTCATATGCGGAGTTCAGTGGTTAGAGGTTTTAATACACGTAAATCTAAATATCAGAATTATTGGAATAGCAGATAACAATTTGCTGGCTTTCACCGTCACGCCATCAAAAAATCAAAACCGTTAAATAGATTAAGTCTAGAATCTGGGATATGAAAGGAGGTGAATATGCAAATATCCTCGCAAAAATTCAGGCCAGTGCAATTTTTCATATGCGAGATATTCGAGGAAATGATTTACGCAATTTTTTTTTGCGTTTTGTATGGAGACGTCACGTTGGTGTCCAAGCAGATACAAATCCTTACAAATTCAACCGCACTGCATCACAAAACCAAGAGCCCTTATTACTTTTCAGCTGCTCTACTACTTCATGAAAGTAAAAACTGAGGAGGATCGATAATTCTTCATGTTAGAATTTTGATGTCATGTGAACGCCAGCCATAGAGCGTTTTCACTCACGTGACGAGCATCTATGTAAATTTGTGGAAACAAAAGAAAGTGTTTACATAAGAAAAGAGATCAACTCCAACAGGATTGGTTTGGAACACCAACATGGCCGCCGTTTTATTGTCTTGGAACACCGATATGGCCCCCGTGACGTCATGTGAAAACGCTCTATAGCTTCGGTAAATCCTTGAGGTAAATAATTGAGGTCTCAGCATTTGGAACCACCGCGATGCAAGTCAGGCGGATCACTTTCATAACTGTTGACAAGAAATGGTCAGGTAGAAATGCTAAGGAGGATAGACTGCTGGAAGCTCTATAAAAGAGAGTTTTACGTCGTTCCAATGACACACCTTTGCCAATGATCCCAAACTTGACTATTTGGCACTTGTCATTCTCGGCTTTCTCTGTATGAATGTTGAACAATCGCCATTTTGGAATGTTCAACGCTTTGGACACGACGTCTGCAAAATAAGCCCTGAAAAGAAAGGAAAAACTTCAGCTAAGCTTCTGGGCTAGCTTCCAAAGGCCCATTAGACAACAATAATTGGCGGAAACTTATGCGGTACTGGTTCATTCACCTACGTGAAGAGAGACTGTACTGTCGCACTTTGTAATAAAATTGTCACACTTTGTAATACCTGTCGCACTTTGTAATAACACTTGTCGCATTTTGTAATAAAAAAGCTGTCGCACTTTGTAATAACAGACCATCGCACTTTGTAATAAAAAAAGCTGTCGCACTTTGTAATAACACTTGTAGCACTTTGTGATAAGCTTGAAATAGATGGTCGGAGGACAAGTGAACCCAGTAATAAGTGTCATCATCGACGACAACAACAAGTGTTCACATCAACTTCTGGCTTCAAGATCTTTCTAACGAAGTACAACTCTTTATATGCGGACGACCTCGATAGAGAGAAAGTGTCTACGCCTTTGACAGGGAGCACTGGGCAAAATAACTTATTTCGGTCCAGTTTAAGCAACATTAAATAAATATTAAATTTGAAGATGGTTTTAAGTCAGGTTTAAGGATATTAAACATGACTTAAAAGCAAAGTTTATTTTAAGTCATGTTTACGTTTAAGTTAAATGCATATTAAAACTAGCTTTATATTTAAGATATATTTAAGTCACTTTAAACATCCCTAAATTACTGTAAGGATTTAATTACATTTAAGTCTTCTTAAAAATGTCATTAAACGGAATGAAAGATTCAAGACAAATTAAAGTCTTCTTAAATATACCATTAAATGGACTGAAAGATTTAAGACAAATTTAAGTCTTCTTAAATATACCATTAAATGGACTGAAAGAGTTAAGACAAATTTAAGTCTTTTTAAATATATCATTAATTATAAACGGACTGAAAGATATAAGACAAATTAAAGTGTTCTTAGATATGCCAAAAATTTAATACCAGATTAAGACGTGTATTATTGATTTAAAGGTAAAAAAATATTACATCATAATTATTCAAATGATAATTTAATAATAATACTTTTATTATTTATTATTATTAAATCTTTTCCAGAATTTATTCCAAGTCCATTGAAGCCTCTTTTAAGCGTAGTAAGTCTGCTACACACTTTTTTCCCCAATCCCTTACAAGAAATTATCATTCTCCATCCATGCATACATGTATTGGCCTTTGGCTTAAAATTTTTTGCCATTTTGGAATAAGGTACACAAAAATTAAAATGGTGCCTTGTTCAGCTAGAGGAAAAAAGGAGTGCCTCTAACAACCTAATTTTTTCAATATATAATACTAATCTTTTCACACGAAAGTAAGAGTTGAAGACTTACAAGTCAAGGCATGTGTAATTGAAATGACTTTCCACAAGTATCACACTTATTGCTAAACACAGAAACCTGAGTTTCTGAACTGAAAGAAAAAACTTCATTGTCTGAGTCAAGCAAACTCATCTTGATCGTCGTCTCCTTGAACGAACGCGCGCGCGAATGCGCGAAAAATATTCTCCCACGCATGTGAAATCGGATATTGGTGACGTTAAAGGTACGTCAGCAATAGAACGCCAATCAAATGTCCACAGCTACAAACGCGGTATGTTTGATCACTGTTTTGACCGCGTCTTCATCAGTTCAATTCGAAAAGTTGTGCTGTTCGTTGCGAGCTTGTGCCCTGGTTGTTAGTATCGTATTTTACAACCGAATCATGGCTTCGTGCAGTCCTTCTCAAGAAAGACAGCTTGTGCTTATGGAAAGTATGATTGAGAGATTGGATTCATTTTTAGAGAGCCTTCAGCAAGAAAACATCAAGTTGCGAACTGATCATGGACTCTCAAAACAGGAGAGACTATAAATACAAACGCGGCTCAAAACGTAAACGTACAGAATCCAAATTAGAAGTTCCTGTGGATTTAAGGGTAGGTTTACGTACTTATTTTATTGCTTTGATGTTAGAAGAAAAGCTTTTCATCATGAGAGATCAGAGTTTGTGCTTATTCTTTAGAGCTGACCGTGTGATAGCGTGTCTTCAAAGGCGCCGACATGCCTGTGTCGTCATTGATCTGTGGTGATTGTTAGCTCAGGTCTGAATTGGTATGGGTGAAATAACATATTTTTTAGTCCTCAAGGCTGTGCTCAAAGAAACTTTGAAGGGAGTCCATTGCCATGGACCTGTGAAATACAGAGTGCCCATAGAAACCTGAAATTTTCTAGTCACTCAGGAACAAAAGTTAGTTGCCAGGGGTGACTATGCACTGCCAGAACACAGCCTTGGGTGTTTTCACCTTCAATAATTGTACAGTTAATATTATAGTTTAAGTAATTATTTTTATATGATATATTTTTAAACAAAAACATCAATTAACTTTAAAAGTTGTTCATAAAATTGGAAATAGTCCACTGTAAAATGTCATTGATAGGCTTCAGTTAAAATTGACCTATTACATGAATTAGGTCTTGTTTTAACTGGGGATATTTTACTGAGCCTTCACTTTGAAATTAACATACTGTTTTTGGCACAGTTCCCAGTCAGAGGTGAACCAAGACATCTTGTCTAAAATAAAAGAAGTTCTAAAAAAGAGCACGGAGGAGAAAATTGCTTATGGACTGATCTGCAAATGGAAAGATTGTTGTTACATGAATCAAAGTACTCTTATTAACAAACAATTAATGAATGAGCCTGAGTATCACTCTTATGAATAAGAAATCTCAGCAGTTTTTTTTATAAAATGTTGCCTACTTTAAAATTTCTTTTTGCTAATTATTGGTCTTTACGTCAACAGCTCAATTCCTTCGTTACTTCAGAATGGTAAAGGAGAAATGTCAAAGAATAAAAAAAGGAAAAAATGAAGAGAACACACAAAGGTGCAAAATGAGTAGACGTCTCACAAGTGTAAGTATAAGGAAGTTTTTTTCCAAACATCTGAACATGGTCAAATATAAAAACTTTTTTTGATAATTATAAATGCAGTGGTATTCCATTAATAGGGACATTTGTATGTACTGGACAGTTTTTCATGTCCTTATGAAAAACAATGTATAATATGTTTATAATGTCATAATGATATTTATTGTCAGTGATACATTCATTTGTTTTTTTTTTTTCCTGATCTTACCTGTATATGGGTGAGGCCACTCTTATCCTTAGTTATTTTATTTTTTACCTTCTTGAAAAAATTCCATTATTACAAACATAAATTGATAGATTATATTTATTATTGAAGGACTGCAACACCATTATTTAGTTTGATTTTTGTCCTTCTTTATGTTTTTATTAGAAGCTGGACAGGCGATGTGGGACTTTTGAGCTTATAAGAGAATCCTTATCCTCGAGCCAGAAGCAGCTTGCCCCAGAAGTGCTCTATGTCAAGTACATGAGCAGTGAGGAGTCTGCCTATGAAGATGAGGAAGATCCCATCACTGGTGAAGTAACACAGAAACTAAAGGGTTATTTAAACAGGAAGCTCTCTTGGGAGAGAACAGCCCTGACAAACTTAAAAAAGCAAGCTTGACAGAGCCCATTATAGAAGCCTCACCCCTCATGCCAAAGCATTGGCAAAGCCCAGGTTTGAGGGTGATATATCAAAGAGGCCAGCATCCGATGGTCCATCATGGGCGGTGAGACAGGCCATTGCTCAATAATAGGCTTTCTTATCTCAACTCAAATTTTGCATAAACCAGCATTGCATAACCTGGTCCTTAGTAAAATATGGCTATTTATTTAAAATTTAAGTCAGTGAGTGGAACCTTGTTTATACAGACTCAGCAAGACTGGTGGCAATAAATATTTAACTGGCAAAAAAAGGAGTGTGGATGATAAGAAAATTGATATCTACAAGCCATAGGTTGACTTTCAAAAATGCCATTTACTGTGGCTTTCTTAATAGGGTAGCTTATATGATGAACAACACATATAAGCACTAACTTTGATTTTCAAAGAGAAAGAGACTTGAAGAAAGAAAATCAGGTTTGAGTTTGCAATATTCATATGAGAAATCTGGGATCAGAAGAATGGGATAACCATAAAGTTTGTTTGAGATATTAATCAAGGTTCAACTGATATTTTGTTAACTGTAGAAAACAAGCTGCAAGCTGTAGTCATTGATTACGCTTAACTTTTCCAAATTCTCAAGCTCTCAATAATAATTATTTAATATTTATTATTATATATATATTTATTATAATTATGTATTATTTATTATTATATATTGTGTAAATATTATATGTCAGATTTTTGCTGTTTACAAATTTTTTAGTAGCATTATTGATTAATGTACATTTAGCTCTTTTGCACTCTATCCACATTTCAGCTATTTCATAAGTTTTGTTTCCTTTGGCAAGCATTAATAGCCCACCAAACAAACCTATGAGGCATTTACTTTTTGTTGTTGGTGTTTCCTTAAATGGATTTACATATCGTTTTAATATAAGAAACAGGCCTTTTTGTCTGGACTTTATTTTATAATTATAAAATCAACTCTCTATAAGACAGACACCTTTGGGACTGGCATTACTAACTAGCTGTCTGTCGAATAAAGAGAGTAGAGAAGCGGAGACCAACTGTAGATGCCCGTCTTACCGAGGTGTTTGTCTTGTAAAGGTGTCCGGTACTACCAGAAGAAATGAACTGTTTTGAACCATAAGAAATGTATTGGAGACGGTAGTTTTACCAATTACAATTCTTTATGCTGTCGTTATTAGTGTTAAATATATTTAGATTTCTGTTTTAGTGTTTTCTTAAAATTGTGCTCTTTGTATTTTCAAAGGCCAATGAATTTCGTTTAAGTAATTTTTTTAAAAAAGAATTGTAACCATCTCTATTAAATAAAATAAAGCGAGTTGAAAGCGGAAAAACTGCTTGTCTTCATTGTGTAGGGAAAGGGATTGACTTAAAAGGGATAGATTAATTTCATTTTTCCAAAAGGATTTTGAAAACTACTTAACTTTTCGAGAGCAGTAACTCATAAAATAGTACCAGACAAAATGATCAGGGCCATACCATTCTTGAGCCCACTGGAACCAGCCGATTAGTTTAAACTGTAGTTTCTGAAGTCCAATTAACAATTCAAGTTCAAGTCCTTTGACTTTAAAAATCAAGTTTTGGGCATATTTAAGATTGATTATTTTAAGCTAAAACCTTGAGTTTAGGCTCCGTTTAAGTATGGTTTTATAGTACGCTCCTGCTTAAACTAAACGTTTCAAGCAGATTTAAGCTTGATTTAATGCAACCAAAACAAGGCGTTTCACACAATTAAACAGCTGATTAAACCTACCTTAAACTTTAGCCTTAAAGCTGCTTTAAGCTGGGTTTACGTTAAATTAAAATTTGGGTTTAAGGAACTTAAACGTCCACTTAAACTTATTAAAGCCAAGTTTAAGAAAAGATTAATTCGTGTTTAAGAACACTTAAATTTCATTTTTCTTCTTGTGGAGAGTCGTAAGAAATGGGAGTTTGTATTGGAATCTCATTTAATTAATTGTTAGTAAAAGTAATTAAAGGTGTCCTTCAGGCGAAACGTGATCGTATAAGCAAAATACTTTTAAAGTTTTACTACTAGCACAGGCAACTAGAAAACCTATGACCGAACAGATAAAAAATCTTATAAGCTACGCTAGCTTAGAACGCATTTCTAGAGATCTAAAAGTGATACCCTAAAAAGTGTTTTCAATGTAGTTAGGGGGAAACCGTCGTTGGGTGCCGCTTTGACATGTTCACATCTCCCCTGGGTAAGATAAAATAGAGATAACAAGTGTCGGTCGATGCAAGTCAGACGCCAAAGAACCGATTACTTCCTTTGCATCTCCAGTTGGCGGAAAGATGTTGGCCCATGGTTAACGTCGTTAACCGCGACGTTAAATTAAAAAAGAATTTAAAATGACCAACTGGCAGAAGGGTTCAATAGTTTCACAGTGATAATTTCTCTCGGAATTTTATAAGTTTCGGCTTTTTTTAAATTTTTAAACATCTTTTTAAGCACAGATCAATTTTTCAGTGACGATTGCCTCGATTTCTGGGGGTTTCAAGTAAAATTGAGCACACTTAATTAATTAAAAATGGCGGGTTGTTTCAGACTCTTCTTTAACAATGAATGATGCCATTATGATATCGCTGCTATTTTTTTTGATAATTAATGTGTTTTCCAACTTCTTGATTTTGTCAGACACCTTTTTCATTTCGAAGGAAAAATAATGGAATTGGATTTTGCCAATACCTACACTCATTAAATTACGTCATTGTGACAATCACATCTTTCCTAGTTATTGGAAATTAAGGGCATATTATATTACTCTGTGTTAATGTGGTGGCCGTCTCATGAGCGGCCTAAACAATCATCAGCGTCATCTTAAAACATAAGAACTATTATAAAGACTATAGAAACCAAATCTTCGCATTACTTATTCATTTTGCCTTGAGAATGGTGTCATGATGATACCGAAACGTCGGCTTTTAACGCTAATATTCGCTTGCTTAAATAATAATTATAATAATAATAATTATTATTATTACTATAATTATCATTATTATTGTCGTTGTTGTTGTCGATGATGACACTTATTGTTAATGATATATGAAATGAATCATATATGAACTGCGGAAATGAAATGAAGGTATGATCGTCGCAGTGAAACGCAATTTAAGCAATTGCGTCAAGAAGCCTGAAAAAAAAATTCAGGACTTCAACGGGGTTTGAACCCGTGACCTCGCGATACCGGTGCGATGCTCTACCAACTGAGCTATGAAGCCACTGACGTTGGGAGCAGGTCAATTGTGGGTTCATATGTTCCCGTGAAAGAAATGAGTGTTAATGATATATGAAATGAATCATATATGAACTGCGGAAATGAAATGAAATGAAGGTATGATCGTCGCAGTGAAACGCAATTCAAGCAATTGCGTAAAGAAGCAATTGCTTAAATTGCAATTGCTTAAATTGCGTTTCACTGCGACGATCATACCTTCATTTCATTTCATTTCCGCAGTTCATATATGATTCATTTCATATATCATTAACACTCATTTCTTTCACGGGAACATATGAACCCATAATTGACCTGCTCCCAACGTCAGTGGCTTCATAGCTCAGTTGGTAGAGCATCGCACCGGTATCGCGAGGTCACGGGTTCAAACCCCGTTGAAGTCCTGAATTTTTTTTTTTTTTTTTTTTTTTTCAGGCTTCTTTGCGCAATTGCTTAAATTGCGTTTCACTGCGACGATCATACCTTCATTTCATGACACTTATTATTGGGTTTACTTGTCCTCCGACCATCTATTTCAAGTTTATTACAAAGTGCGACAGCTTTTTCCGATTACAAAGTGCGACAAGTGTTATTACAAAGTGCGACAGGTATTACAAAGCGTGACAATTTTATTACAAAGTGCGACAGGTGTTACAAAGTGCGACGATTATTACAAAGTGCGACAGTACAGAGACAAGTGAAGCAAAGTGTTTTTTCTAAGGAAACCCAACCTGATATGGGTCATGATGAGTTAGAAGTTAAGGACATCTAACATCATAACTAAGCTGAGGTCTCTGTACCAGCTAATAGGGACTTTAAGATAGGTCACTACGGTAGACTGGGACGGTTGGATGCGTATACCGGCGGCCTGGGGCCATGACGGTAAGAAGCCACGAAAATTTTCAATTTAAGATCGGACAACAAAACAGAGGACGGTGAAGTCATGTGCGAAACTCGCTTGCAGAAGGCTCTAATACTGAAGAAGAATTTCTTATTTTATATGAAGAATACCAATCAGAAAAATAAGGGTACAAATTAAAGCTAGCTTTTTCAAAAAAATTAGTCTATGTTTTATTTGAACTTTCCTTTCCTGAGCCAACACCTTTTGAGTTAAAGAAATCTTTTCTTGATAAAGTACAGTTTTAAGTTACAAAAATGATGGCTACAGTCATCACTGTTAGGCCCAGTTGAAACGTCGATCTTCTCATGTGCCGAAACTAATGCATAAATTGCTAAAATATATTTTCACTTGTTTAAAGCATTCTAGACCATTGAACATCGTGAAGATGAAACGAGTTCGACGTCTGAATCAACCTCCAACCATTTGGGTCGACCTAAATAGGTCTTAAGTTCGGTACATGAAAAGATCAACGTTTGAACTGGGCCTTACACTGTACCTTTCTTTTCGGCAATTTTCCTCTGCCGTGGTGGTGGACGACACCACGTAGAAAACAAGCAGTCGCCGTGCGGCCGCGAGCTAAGTTATGAATGAACCCAGACATTTTCGCTTTTTTTTTCATTCCACCGATAGGTAAATTAATGTAAACACAAGCCAACGCATATTTAACCCATTGGCTACTCAGTTTTATGAGAAAAGTGACAATAAGTATGCATGAACTCTTAACGGTTTAACCGTTGTCTGCACGACGAGAAACCCGGCGAAAACATACCGTCGCAGAATGACGACGGTGAAAGGTCACGCGTGTTTTGCGTGACGTGACATCTATCCAACCGTCCCAGGCGACCGTAGTGACCTATCTTAAAGTCCCTAATTAATGCCATAACAAACCGTGAGACGCCTTCTCTAAAAATGATGCCCAGATAAAAATAATTTCTAATACTTGAGGTTACACTCACTTGGAAAACGAGTTATCTTTAACGAATTCCAGAGACTTTTCCACAAACAGCGATGAGTCAGCCTCAATGTTCGCACAACCAATGCTACCTTGTCGGTGCAACACTATACCATGGCCGACAACTGAGAAAACAAATGACAACAAGTGATCGACACTTCTTATTTAACAAGTAGCCTTGCAAGGGGATATGATTAGTATAGGCTTGAGTCCGCAATGGAGGACAAAAGAACTTGGGACTGTGGGAAAAAGCTCTTTCAAGTAATTGCTACGTAGTAGTTTGCTCCTAATGACAATTTTTGGGTTCAATCAGTCGTCCCCCCACTCCCCCCAGCAATGTTTTAGCCAAAAAAAACACTCATTTCCACCCATTTTGCTCAAAATTCCACTTTGTTTGGGGTGTAGGGGAGGGGTCGCTATAGTTTTACTAATATCACTGGAAAGGTCCCAACACTTTTGACCTCCATTGTGGGTTAATCAAACTGCTTGAAATGAATTGCAACTTCTAATCCCATCATGAGAGAAGAAAACTGGAAACAAATCGTGACTCTGTTTGCATGAAAACCCTGACAAATCAAGGGGCATTCAATGAAAATTTTCTTCAATTTGACTTCACAGTTGATCCTCTTCTTGTGGAAAAGCTTCTAAAACAGACAGCTCAGTTTGTAAACAAGCGAATAGCAGTAAATTTAGTAACACGTTAAAACCTCAGCTTTGCAAGAACTAAAGAGACCAGGTAAGACAGACCGTCCACATTGGGTTGGAACAGACTGACTCCAGATTTGAGTATTTTTTGGCTCACTAGATGTTACAGATCTTACGTACTCTTACTAGCAATTTGTTGGTGGTCCCTCGCTTTGTTCAAGTTTACTTACGCAAAGATATGTAGACGCTTATTTTGATAAGGACACTTGGTTCCGTCCCTATAGTGTCTGTCCTCATTAAGTAGGTTATGTTTGACCATATATCATAACCTGACATGGATGAGGGGTAGTGATAGTTAGGCAATTTGACGAGTGTGCTACGAGAGAGAAAGTCATTAATGGAGAGAGGTGCGGAAATATCATAATCTCAATCACCACTATCATCTTATATATCATTTTTGATATAATATTCACTATCATTTTTCTCATACAAATTGCAATAACAACATCGTGTTCATATTTTGATATTCCGCAATCCTTCACCTTAGTGAATTAATCTCCATCCACTTATTAACAATTATTCCTCGAGCCCGAATGGGCTCTGAGTCAATAGCTCATGAGGCCGAAGGCTGAATGGGCTATTGACTCATAGTCTATGAGGGCGAGAGGAATAATTGTTTAAGTAAAATCCAACTAGTTGGTCAAAAATACCGAGACAAAACAACTTTAGCTAGTTAAAGCTAGACTTTAATCCTTTTTTACCGCCAAAACGTCGGCGCGTTTCGCTACTAGAGGGCTTTAACATATGACCTAGCAGGAGCTCAACCAATCAGAACGCAGCATTGATAATAGACCACTAGCTGGATTTCACTAATAAGGTATAGGAGAACTCGTTTAGAGCGTTTTTTTTTTTTCAACACTGGACACCAAGACCCTTTTCAGTAGAGCGGCAACAAATGCGTTACGACAGCAAGACTCTTACCTGAATTGTGGCCAAACAATGGCAGGTTAACATCATTGTACAGTTGTCGACCGTCGCCCACCATATAAACTCCGTGTTTTTTGGTCATGTCTCCTGACTGACAGCGAAGCAAGTTTGTTAGGCCGCAAGCAGAGTTGTAGTTTCCCTGAATAATAAGCAATATATATTACAAAACAATTACCATTGACAAGAGGGAATGACGTTCTCATTTTTCATTTCCTTTTACTGAATTTTATCCTTTTTTCTGTTAAATTATAATTATTTTGCAGAAAACATAGTTTTTCTAGCTTGTATTTAAACAAAGTCCGCCAACTGCATTGAGATGCTCTTGTCTTCATAACTTAAACAAAGTCTCATAACTTAAAAGAATATGCAACGAATTATACTGTGCATTAACCAAGTCATGAAAACAGTTTTGAGGCCGAGAGGGTACAGACAATAGAAGTGAATGAACATGATACGGTCGAACCTCCATACGCGACCACCTTCCAAACACGACCACTTATCCAAACCACCAAATTCTTCCCAGTCAACGCCCTACAGTTAGAATTTCTCTCAAAAGACTACCTCTCGTAAGCGACCACGACCTCTTTTCGGGTCTGACGATTCTATAGTTTTCCGTTGTTTTTGCTCTTCTGTGAGAGACTACTTGACACATAGTATGGTCTCTTTGTTCGCTATATGTACTACGCTAGAAGATACAGTGGCGGATCCAGACCTTCAGATACAGGGGTGGGGTGGGGATGGGGTGGTCATCCATTAGTGGGAGGGGCGTGGTCTCAAAAAAATACGTTTGGTCTAAAAATAAGGGGGGAGGGGTGGGTCTCCCGGGTCTCCCCCTGGATCGGCCACTGAGATGCATAAGGTGTAGGATGAAGTTTCAGTGCCAAAAACATGGAATTGAACTACATGTTGACATAACTTACCAAAAAGTAGATGTGTCGGGACCACTTCTCTGAATGTGCCAGGGTTTGTTGAAAATAAATTAATTTTCACCGGCAGCTTCAGAAACCTTACCTCAGTAAAAACTTTGTAGGGATTAAACTGTCCATCCAAACTCTGGCACCTCTTGCTGGAATCAGCAGCAGTCGCATCGTCGCCAACAGGATTGCTACGTACGTCCCACATATGGTAATTCTGATGACAAAGAAAATAACACTGGTTGCCGGGTAATATAGGAGAGAAGGTTGTGAATGAAGAAAATGCAGTTAGCATATTCCCGACTGGAAAACTTACGGATCTACTGTCTTTCTTATTTAGCACAGTCTGCCATGCTAACATCAAAAACGCATAAATTTCGCGCGTTGTCGTTACCCACTGGTTATGAAGTGAGTTAAACAACCAGTTATGCTCTCGTCTTTCCCTCCGTTTTTTAACTTGCTTCTAGAAGCGAACTCCGAAAGTTAAGAAGATTATAGTGCAACAAACAAATTTGAATTCAAATCTAAAATTCAGTTCAGAGAAAATAAAACAATGGTATTAAAGCGTACATTTCTTGCACTTTCTCTCGTCACTCAGGAAGCCCAGGTTATGCAAGTGATGTTATTACGTCCAAGCCTTTTTGAAAATTTTTACCGCCGACCGTCGATAAAAATCTTGCCCGGCGTTCTCGTAAATAAAATCCCCGCTGCCATAAACCTCCACTTTCGAAAACCTTCTTCTTTGACCGTTTCATTGTAGGCACGAGGAAAAAGCGCATAGAGATGTAATCATAATTAACGACTACCCGCATAACAATGTAGAATAACTTACGCCCGTGACTTCTTGGGTTGTATTTATGTCCACGAAAATAGTGGACTCTACAGCAGCAGTATTCTCCTCGCTAGAAAAGTACTGATCCTAGTAAAACAAAAATTTTACACTTAACTTGAATAAATGACAAGCAATGTTCCTTTCAGCCACATAACACTCTTAGTCAGAACACTGATTCAGGAGTTTAATGTTCCCGTGTTGACCACTTAATTCAATTTTTTAAGCAAGGACTGTCGTGAAACGTTAGAATGCTTATGATTGTATTTTCTTATGCCATTAAATCTTCAGTAGTTGATTAAGTAAGCCATAATTTCGCTACCGCTAAAAGAGATATTTAGATTGTAACAGGAAATAACGTGGGATAAGATAATTAGAATTAATCAATGTTGTATTTAATCCGGTATTACTAGCTTAACCGCACATAAGGATTAGCACCATAATTGTCAAGTAAACCCACGCTTGATAGGAAATTGGTTAAGATTAGTGCCCACGAATCGATGTTAAACGTGAGCAAAGAGCTTAAACCCCATTTGATTATTGTGACCACGCCGGAATTACGCATCTGGGTGTGGACTTCCTTAGTTAATATATGCAGCGTTTTGTAAAATTTAGTTAGATTGAGATCGATCGTAGAACGGAACGTGTAATGTTGAATTGTAAAGAATAAAGTCAGATTTGTACGAAAGTATACAGTCCTCGATTGTCGAACCAGCGTGTGCGGAATATCTTTCTATCGCAAGAGGGAAATTCTGCGAAAAGGACCAGCTTACAAAAAAGGACCGGATCCTAATAAAGGATCTAATCAGCAATAAGTGAAAATATAAGACAAAAAAGCAACGCTGATTTTACAGTCGGGAATATATTATCTTTTGACCAATATTTCGGAAGGCAGGCCTTCCGAAATATTGGTCAAAAGATAATATATTCCCGACTGTAAAATCAGCCTTGCTTTTTTGTCTTATCTTGACCATTTAAGCCGCAATATCCCAATACAATTTCTCCTGACTGGTCTCCATGCATTTTCTTGGAGAATTAGTTGGGAGAATTTGATAAAGATCAATGCACTTTTTCTTATTATCCAGTTCTCATAACATTTCCCTTCCGGTTTGGAGAAAATTGATATAGGCCACTCTTGGGAATTAAAGGGTAATCTTCTTGCCGATGAGTGCTCTTGGTTTGTTCCCAAGTTACAAGGCAGCCATGTTAGTTGACTAAATAAAGCATTTTTTCCCGCAGAATTTGCATGAAAATGAGTTTAGTTCCCAGCGGAAAAAGACGTCTTTATTCTTGTCAGCCGACATGGCCGCTGTGAGGTCCGACGGTCCGCAAACAAGCGGTATCCTCGGCAGTCTGTAAAATTTTCTAGTGTGAAAAGAGCACGAAATAAGTAGTCAAATGAAAATTATCTCCTAAAAAAACTCTCTTAAACGGACACCAAATGATCTCCATTTCCTCCGGAAACGCCTGAATTTACTCAGACTAGCGGTAGGGGTCACCCTTTTCTGATGCTAGGGAGGGTAAGTTTTCCCAAAACAAACAGTTTGGGTCACCCAGCCGGATTAGCTCGGTCAAGGCGAGACAATCCGAGCATGCGCGAGTGCTATTGTCTCGGGCAAAAGGATCGAGTATTTTCTCATATAAACGCGCGCTAAAGTTTACTCGGTTGAGGGGGCCACCCACTTTCCTATATAACAGGGCCTAAGGCACTTTAACGTGGGGCTTCCGGGGTTACATGCAATGAGAACAAAGAAAAGTACCAGGAAGTTTGCTACTAGTTAAAAAAATCATGTCCTTTTGCCTATCAAAGGTATTTCCTTCTTTTCTTTTCGTTGCTGTCGCCGTAGTCGTTTCTATTGCTCCCTAGTAGTAGTGCCAGAATGGAGTGTTTGAAATAATGGCTTACATTGTTACAGATACATTTGAAGTCATTGTTATGTCAACTCACCATTAAAATCACTCCTGACAGTGCCGGTCCAGTAAAATTTGCACTAGCTTTCATGAAATACAAAGTCCCTGCATCATTTACAGGCATAACATTGTTACAAACCCATCGCTTGTTTCCGTCTTTTTTCAGTTTATGGATAACAAGCGAACGGCCCTGGATGCTGTACCTACCAAACAGTGGTAGGTTATAATCCTCGTGCTGTTCGCTGTAGTCTGTAAGGTTTAAAAAGGATCCGTATTTTCCACTCAAGTCGCCGATTTCATATTCATCGTCCGTTCCTAGAAAATAGACAAAATGGTGTAGTACGCTATTTGTTGAGTTTTCACAAGGTCAAAAATCGCTTTTGACGTCTTAGAAGACGAAACATAATGTGTGATCTTTGCAGTTATTTCATTTCATTTCATAAGTTGAAATTCTCGTGCACGAGTAACAAGGATTATGAACGTAAAGCAAGAGCAGCAACGCCGGGCATAACCAATCAAACAAACAGTTGGCTTTCGAAATGTTTCATCAGTAAGGAATCTCGATCTGCAGTCGTTTCTCAGACGTAACAGTGAGTTTAAGTAACAACGACGCCGACGACTACGAAAACGTGATTTAAAAAGTGAATTCGCGCTGCTTCAAACTCTATCTCGCTTATACCATCTCGTTTAATTCGTCAAAAGTTGGCAATTGTTTTGGAGTTGAATTTTAAAGGACTGTGTCAAAGTTCAGGAAAAGAAAAAGAAAGTTGTTATCTTGTGTTTCCGTCCTCGACAAAACGTGAAATTTAAGGCACTTTCACGTTGAAGTCGTGCAACGATGGCTAAGAAATGACAAAAAAGCGTGATGCACTTGCAAAGTTGTTGTTTTGCCAATCTAAACCTATTGCTTTTTTGCCATTCTCGTTGCCGTCGCCGTCGTCGTTGCTAATAAAAGCTCCTTGTTATTTCGCGAGGGAACCAGTGGTGGCATCTTGAGATGTTGGTTCGAGTGTTTTCTCAAGCTACCATGCAAAGCAATGGTTGTGCCGTTCTCCGCAATGTCGCCTCAGCTTTGGCTTCTCAACCCTTTGAACCCTAATTTTAAAATTGTTATTCTCATTTGTTGTCCCTATACGTTTTCAATAGAAGTAGTGGGGAGAATTTGTTGAAGTATCAATTAGACTTACCTGAGCATGTACTCAATTCTCATCACCACTCGGTTTTCTAAAGCATTAATATTATAAGGAGAAATTTCATGCTGACCACTCTTAGGGGTTAAAGGGTTAAAAAATTCCGTTGACTTAAGAGATCTTTAAGATACAAAATAAGATGTATAAGGCAACATTTATCTCAATAGGTAGCATTAAAAGCAGGAGGGTTGGTAAACTAGACATGGTTGTTCAAGATACATAAGATGCAGATGCATATGGTATCAAATGAATGCCCAATCTGTGTTACTCACGTTATGGACTTCTTGACATCTTAAATTTCGAATTAAAGGATTCCTTAATTATTCCGAATTGAAGTCCAAGGCTTTTAAGTCTGACGGTGCTATTTGGGAAAAACGCTTAGTAAAAAGCGTTGATCATAATTTACTTAAACCTTGAGGAATGAACTTAGCGTTTCCCTTGCTATTCGGAGGTAATTTTTTGCATGCATCAGTAAGCGTAACTTCAACATTCCCGCGAGAGTTGGCACGGACATTTGCGATAATTTCCGTGATACTTTGCAAAACGTGCATAGGATGTGTAGTATGAAACAGAAGTCGCAACAGCGTTAACCCTAGACTTGCCTATAAGTTGAGCTCAAATTTTTTCACGGGCGAGAAGCGCGAGCGGTAGATTTTTTATGCTTTCTGCGGCAAAAGCCAGCGAGAGAGCGAAAGCTTGACTTGTTTTTCCTGCACAAATCGAATCAAGTGACGTCATTTTGGCGCAAACTATTTAAGTCCCTGTTGCGTGTGTTGTCGCGTGCAAATAACGGGAAAAAATTCCGATAAGAGAAAGCTAAAGTAAATACAGGAATGTTCAAAACAAAAAAAGGGAATGAACAAAAGTGCCTTCTTGTGATATTTGTGAGTTCAGTCTCCAGACGTTTCGCGCTCTTTGAGAGGTTTGCATTCGCCATGAAAGAAAACATAAAAACTTTGTAGTGCGCGCGCTCAAAACGAAATAAGTCGGTAATGTTTTTTCGCTAAGTGGTTGCAAGGAAAATCCGACCTTGGTAAAGTACTCAAATGAAGGAAGATAAAACGCCCACTAAAGCTTTGTATAAAAAAATACAGGCGATAAAACGAAATCGAAATACAGCCCGAAACAAATGCACAGTTCAATCTGAATTTGGATCAAAACAGTTCAAGACACGTTTCATGTGGCGTGATCGGGTTTGATTGACGGCGCATCAGTAAAACCGTTCGTGATTGGATAAAACCTACAGGAGAAATATCCCTCCTGTAAATTTGGCGCGCTGCAGGGAATAAAAGTCCTTCGCGTGGGGGCCAACTACCGGAACCGGAAATGAGAAGCGAAGGACTTTGAGAAAGTCTACGTTAACCCTTTAAGACTCAATATCCAGTTCTCCAAACCGATCTCCATACCAGGATAGTTCCTTGAAGAATTTACGGTGAGAATTCATCAAAAGATTTGAGCATTTTGAATTCCATTTGGTCATCATTTTATGTCTTCTCGTTGATTTTTCTCTTGATTAAGTATTGACCTTGTAAAAGCTAGTTTAAAACAAAAAAGAAGCTAATTACCTGTGCCTGCAGGAGGGCTTGTCTTGATATTGATGTTGAATGGATTCCAGTGATCTCCTGCGACAAGTCCCGAACACGAATCCTTTGCGGACAAATGCTTGTACTCGGGGCTTGGATAAGCGTGTATGTGATACCCTTCAGCTTTCTTGGCGAGACCACTCAGGCTGAATACACTTGTTGTGGGATCAAAGGGAGATGCCTGAGTAAACTTGATAGATCCACTTACACCATCATTGACGGGAGCCTCAAAAGAAACTTCAAACTCCCTTCGTTTCAGAGTCATGATCTTTGCGCAGGCGATTGGCTTTCCTGGGTCGCTCACTGAAATCAAAACTATCGTTTTACCGATAACAGAGTTAGCGCCACTTAACGGCAAGTTAGTGTCGGTGAAGGCCACTTTACTTTGTGATTGGGTTGGGGTTGCCAAGGAAACTATGACATTTCCATGCTTGGAAGACAGGTCACCAATGGGACAACTGTCATGCATCGTCTGGTTACAGTTTTCACCGTTGCTGTTTGTAGGATTGAATCGCTCGCCCAGTGTCTTGCAGTAGGTTGTTTGGTCTGAGGAGTCAACGTCGACCACTCCTTGGTTTATTTTCCAAGTAAACTGGTTGGATGATTGTGCATCGTTTACAAAAAAGAGATCAACAAAAATAGAAGTATCCGAATCCTGATTTACTTGTCTCAAATAGATAAATCCCGCAACTGGAGCCTTGAAAACGGCTACAGCAGTTGTTATCATGTGTTGATTAGGACGTATTAGTGCGCATGCTTTGGGAGTGTCGCCGCTGTACAGGACGAGTGTCCTACCCATAATGCTGTGAGGTCCTCTAGTTGGAATAACTAAGTTCTGACCTGTGTGATTCATTTCTGCATTACTCCGCGTTATGTTTCCAAGCATATTTCCCAAGTCTCCAACTGCGCAGGCCTGAAATCTTGAGATACTGGAAAACGTACACTGGGTGGCGTAGTCTGCAGCTTTCATGGCCATCTCAGGATCAAACACTGCTCCCACTGCGCTTGCGTTACAGCTCAAAGCCGCATTACCATCGTAGATCATTGGCAGCTCTTTAATGCTCCACATCAGAGTTTCGTTGACGCCAGTTAACTTGACAATAACACTTGTGGGGCCGTTAACTTGAGGCTGAGAAAAAATGACGTCACCCTTTATTCCACCCATGCTGAAAACCGCTTTTAAAGCATGGTCATTATGGGAGGACGAGGAGACAAGACCTGCAATTAAATTGAAGGAGATTGTTACGTGGCAATGGACTTATTATAAATCTTAATTCTTGCACGACAAGGGGATGGCAGGCCTTCAATCGATTGTCTAATTCTGCTTTTGTTTAAATACCTGTTTCCCGCCTTTTCGAGTCTGTGAGGTAATTAGTCTGGATTCGATTGAATCAAGAGCATTATAGCTCTTGATTGAATACAGTAATTCTTGGCTTCCATGTTTGCCATAGCTCGTGATATTATTTGGGCAGCCATTCTGAGAATTTTTGTTATATTTTTTGTCAGGCTAAAATATTGAACTGAACCAAAAACGAACACATTTGTACGTACGTTTTGATAAATGATATGTGATACATTGTAGAGTTTCATATTCCATTCATAGCATTTAAGTAATGGTCCGGATAAGAAGGAAAGGACCAAAACGCAGTGAACACGTCGGAATGCAGAAAGTTGCTAACTTTACTACTGTCTCTACTATGGTTCTGATTGGTTTAAACATCAAATTTTACGAAATCTTGGCAAAGCAGCATGTATATTAATCTCTTACTTTCTATTCAACTTCCTTATAACAAAATCTCGTCTTAGTCTAAGTAACACAGAAATCGTATGTGCGGATCATGTCAAATTGTAAACATTCCTTGGCTATTGTTTGCAACTCTTGTGATTGGTCGAAATGTTTTAACACAAAAATACACTCTTTAAAAGTGGAGTTTAAATACACTTTCTTTCGTAAACTAACTTTTTGTAGGTTTATGCATTCTCTGCGTAAAAATGAAAACATTTCTAAGTGAGGAAAGCGTATTGCGCCACAGCAAAAGAAATTGCTTCCCTTCTTACCTGGATCGTTACTTAAACGACTACATTTCACTCTGATTCTTAGTAAATCATTTTAAAGGAACTAAAACGTTCAGCTAATTTTTTATAACCACCTGGCCCTAGTTATTCAAGCTCTTTGGGTGGGGGGAACAAGGTACATTATGGTCTATATGAAAATGGTGAATAAAAAGTTACAAGAGTTACCATTTTTCAAATATTTAATTATTAAAATATTTTGTAGTGATATATTAGTACGCAATGTAATTTTTACCATATTTCAATTTTCATGCAGACTCCTCAAAAAGCAGGTGACATTCATCGATATGTGCATTCTACCAATCATTTTAGGCAGTAATTTTGTTATTTCTTTTTCGCGAGCCAATGAACTCTAAGACTTTGGTCGCATTTCTGAATCGCCAACATGCTAAGACAGCTCATTCTCTCTTGGGCAGCTACATTGTAAACTCCGCGCCTCTGTCTTATGTGACGTCAGCGTTTATATATACAGTCATCGACAAATGACTTACTGAAGTCAGAGATGGAATACACCAAAGTATATTCCATTTTGATCAGCGCCGGCTGGTTGTGTGTTGTTTGTTATTTATTCCGCATAAATTAACACGGTTTCAGTGCGTTCTGTTTATGAGCCACATTCGACTAGCATTAAAATTACAGATTCCTACCCGCTAAAAACTCGACTGATTCTCCTGGGAAACCACTAGTTTTGTTGGCAAAACAGAAGATGTTGCTGACACTAGATCAAGGTTTTGGAAAGCTGTGATGTACCTCCGTATTAAGTACAGTCTGCCTTCTTGTCTCACTCTGGCTATAAACCACACGACAAACTAGATTGCGTCTAGGATTGTTCGTTTAATATATGTACATATTTCTAGAATTTGTTTTCTCTTGTACCCGCCTCGAATAGCCTTCGCTAATTGCGCGCACAAGCTTTGTAAGCTATACATAATTTGATATAAACTTGTTGTTGTTGGTTTTGACCTACAAAAGAATTTAATTGAATTAATTTAAAAAGTAACGGAACAAAAAATATATAAAGTAAATGGAAATAATTATGTCAAGTCAATTAAGCAAGCAACTACTGGCCTACAGCTTCCAATGAAAGTCTGAAAACCTCAATCTTTTAGTGCCTTTTCCTTATGTGGGCGTTGTTAATATTTGTATGAAAGAAAAACACGATACGGAGGCGAAAAAAACACAAATCCATCTATTGTATTCTTAAGCACCGATTTTAGAAGAGGTGCAAATGATGCTTGAATGAAATACACACTCAAGAAATAATAATTTAAACAACGTCTCCATGACTGGTCAACTCAATTGTTGCTTTTCCCCATATACCCGTTCTCATGTTAACGTATTTTCATGAAAGAATATAAGACGCACATCACACTGATGTCAGCTTAGCTGAATGAAGCCGGCTGACACCTGCTCCTTGGTAAAAGACTTAATTGATATCAACTAAGACAAGAGGTGTAATCATGGTCTTTATCATAGCTCTTGACTACGAAAAATACAAAAAATGATAAATGAAAAATAAAATAATTGTTTATTTCACAGTAATCCGTCAAGGCAAACAAACTGAAAGGGAACATGCAGTCATTAACTTCGCACATACCTGCAAATGTCAACCATAAGCTGGCCACTAGAGTCATTAAAACGTTTTGTGTCTTCATATCGGGAGCAAATGGTTAAAATGTTCGGTTTTAGCCGATCTAAATCGTAATAGTCAAGTTGTTTACTTGCTTTGTCTTGAAGAACGTTAATGATGTTAATGAAGTCTATCGCGCGTAAAAGACGCCTTTTGAAATACCTACGGCTTTTGTTATCTGACGTTTTTATTGTTGCTGTTCTTTTGCTTACGCCGCAAAAATAATAGCGAATATTTTAAAATCAAAACAGCAGAAAAATCTAGAAAAAAGCAAATAGTGTGACGTCGTAATTATATCAAATGTTTACAAAGTTACGTTGAAAAACAAGTGATGCAAAAAAAAATATGTATATGCAACTGTATAAAATTGTGTTCCCAACTGCGAGGACCATTCTTCATTAGATTTCATTTCCGCAGTTCTTATATGATTTATTTGATATACATCTATCACATTCATCTCTTTCACGGGAACATCTGAACTCATAATTGACCAGTTCCCAACATCAGTAGCTTCATAGCTTAGTTGGTTGGAACATCGCACCGGTATCTCGAGGTCGCAGGTTTCAATCTCGTTGCAGTCCTGAATTTTTTTCAGGATAATTCATATTACCTTCACAACTGCGAGGATCATTCTAAATTTGATTTCATTTCCGCAGTTTTTATATCTGATTTATTTCATATACATCTATTGCATTCATCTCTTACACAGGAACATATGAACTCATAATTGCCCGGTTCCCAACATCAGTGGCTTCATAGCTCAGCTGGTTGGAGCATCGCACCGGTATCGCGAGGTCAAGGGTTCAAATCCCGTTGAAGTCCTGAATTTTTTTCAGGTTTCTTCATATACGCTATTACGTAAATTGCCTTCACAACTGCGAGGATCATCCTACATTTGAAGCTTTCTAAACGAAATGGCAAACCATTTTATCCGACCGGGATTTCCGGTGTACCCATGTAAATGGTAAGTACCCCTTATATTAGCCTCCCCGCAGACGCCCTTTGGGGTTTGTTCATCACGCATTCATTTCTGAAAGAATGCGTGACGAACAAACCCCAAAGGACGTTTGTGGGGAGGTTACCCTGATATCAACCTCGTTCCCGGGGCTTTTCTCCTTAGAAAATAGGGGGACAATCCCTGGAACGAGATTGAACTGAAATGAACCAGCACGATCTTCTGTTACTGGTATTTATACTAAATACCGGTAACAGAACATTTTTTTCCATTTAGCCTACACCAAAGGAGGATTCACTTGGCTTGTCCACTATCGCTGCCTTTTCTGACAATGTAAGTTAATTAAAGTGCCCATCACCTAAATTTTTTTCATTTTCGTATCTGAAACTACACCTTATTAAAATAACTCCTGCGAAAAATTTTTGCGATTTGACCCAAAGACGATTTTTTTAGAATTTTTTGAAAACGTGCTTTAAGGAACACGTGACTTTATCGACAGGAAAACATTAAGAGAAAAAACATTTAAATATTTTCTTAAACATTTCTGTTTAAGAAAAACTTTCTTCTTGCGAAGACATTGTGATTCAATACTTACTTGTAATTGATCTTTTTTGTGTACAGCTGGTGAAGGCAAGGCAATGCGTGCTCCTAGTTTGCGTGATCAGCGGCGCGGGTGTACCGCAAAAATGTAGACTTCAAAAATTGGTAAAAAAATCGCGTTTTGTTCAAATCGCAAAATTTTTTCGCAGAGGTTATTTTATTGAGGTATAGTTTCAGATAAGAAAATACAAAATTTTAGGTGATGGGCGCTTTAAGAGATTTTGCTGGGTTTTTTTTTCCTGGAAAGTCTCCTGAGAGGCTTAGGCCGGTTCATGAATTCACAGCATGCATTTGCCCAAGGCGTTAAAATCCCGCGGCCATTTGCCTTCTTTCCGGTGAGGTATATGGCAATCTGCGGTAAGATAGTTGATTTCATATCCGGTCACAAGCAATTCGATGTTGCGTCTGCTATTTCCAATTTTAAAAAAATTCTCTCTAAAAGTATTTCTCCGTTGGGACAGTTAAAACACTGAGAACATTTGGATCTGTTGACGGTGACAGAACAAAGAACACAAGCAAGATGCTGCGTTACTTATTGGGATTAATTTATTACAGCAATACCATATAGGGCTTAAGCAAGCTTTGTGCCGTATTTGAAGGTATTTAAATTCTAAGATTTTTAAGAGCGAATGCACAGAAAAATCGAGCAAACCGTGGCCACAGCTCAAAACCTAACCTACCCTCATTTTCAGTCTGTAATAAGGTTTTGATGAGTTAATAACATTGCTGAGGTTTAAATTTCAAAATGCGGACGAGTTTGGGAATTATTTGAGATTTTCGATTTCAACGGTCTGCGGGCCTAAAATTAGCCGCCGAACACGGGAATATAGCCCAGTGACAGAAGTGAGCTGACTTTCATAAACGAGCGAATATATTGGCAATCTTCCACTTAAATTCCACAAAACAGATATCTAACAATTTCTAAAAGGCACATTTTTTAGATTTAGAGAATAAAATATCGACGAACGAGCACAATTTTGAAACGTAATTTGCATAATGCTTATAAATACAACAATTTACCGCTAAAACCAAAATCGAATTTTCTATATGGGGGAATTCTCCAAATCAGCCCAAATCCCGGTTACTACCCAATGAGTTATAGTACTTCAACACGATCTGAAAGTTAGTCTGGTGTTCTCGCGAACGCTTGTAAAATAGATTGATTATTTTGAGGTTATTTTGCCCCAAACAACAGCTAATTGACCCCAGGGTCAATTGACACGTGCACGTCACCTTAGTTTTATGCGTCGATTTGAGCTCGTTAAAAGGGAGAAACTAACAAGATTCTTTTCATATGTACCTGTTTTAATGAAATGCATGCAATCTTCAAAAGGAGAGGCCGTTCAATGGGTAATTTCTGTTCTTGAGATCTTGTAGATTGTAGCATGGCGTCTGCGAGCGGACCTGAGTCTACGTCTGTTTTTCCGTGACTGCGAAATCAGAATAACATCATGAAATAATCCTCGCTCGAACCTTCGTAAATGAATCATCTTTGCAGTGCCTTACCCGAGATACAAAGTGGGCCGAATAGGAAAACATTCTAGCGCAATTTGGATCCTTGCAGCACGTAGTGTATTTGCTATGCGGCGTAGTTACTCACCTCCGATTGCGTGACCAGGCAATTATCGATTGTCTCCTGCGAAAAGTAAGTGCACGGGAAACCAAAGCTTTCGAGATACAGAAAATTTATTTTCCTGTATATGACCAGTTGTCCTTTTGTCCTATTTTAAAAGTGGTTAACTAAGTTGGATAGCAAACATACTGTCCCACTTTTAAAAATGGTACAGTAACTGAATGTTCTGTTCTTCTGATTTTACCCCCAACCCCGGAGTGTTCAGAAGATATATTTGCACTACGCGTGAAAGGCAAATGAATTAAATTTTAAGGTTCAAGGCGGTTTAAGGCATGGGCTACCAATGGATTAGTCAGACCTGTCGTAAGGTGCATTGCTCAGAAAATTGCAGGCATGATATCATCTGCTATTATATGTCCATTAAGTGATTTCGCAGTAAACATTTTGACTTCTTTACCCCAAAAGTTTTTTTCCGTTCGATTCTTACAGATCCAAACTTTAATAGTTAAATTTCTATAATTTGTTGCTATTAAAATGCAATTCTGCAAACAACTAAGAATTTAATTTTGCGTAAAAGCTACATGAAATTGAACTGTTTAGCCGTAAATCAATAAGAAGAGAAAGCATCATGCTTTCTCTTTTCAAGTCTAGTAGGACTTAAGCAATGGCATTGCTTAAGTCCTACTAGTTGTTATCCATGTCTGCTAAGGAGGAAACAGTTTGCTCTTTTCAAGAAATTGTTCTTGCCCATTGCGGTTTCAAACCAAGGATAGCAGCAAGTCTGTCGTGGTCGTATATCGCCACTTCAGTACAAGCGAAGCATAGGCGCACAAGTCAGCGCTTGCGTTTAGTCAGGTGCCAAAAATGAAGTGGAAACTTAACCCCAAGGGCGTCCATGTTCGCTCCGGCTCGAAAAGGTAGAATCCAAGATAGTAAAGCAGTTGTGTAGTAAAAAGTAATGCGAAAAACCTGCGGGGCTGGGGAAAGAAAGGCGTGTTATTTTTCTTTTGCTTGTTCTATTTTCGCAACGTGGTACAGGCTACGAAATACTGACAAGCTCAGTATATGTCTTCACCACCGAGAGTCACTTGCCTTTGGCCGGACAAGCCGTCACGTATCATATTTCGTTCCTAAAGTTATTTCAAAGCACAGCACCAAACCTACTCAGCGGCAGAAGGCAGAAATGGGGGATGAGCAAACGAATGTCACATCATATTTTGCAAGAAACCGGTATCCTTGTGTCTATCGGCTCAGGTACGATTGATTAATACTAGAATATCAGGGTCAGAATTAGAGTGCTAGAATCGGAGGGAAGGAAGAGAAGGAAACCGCCGCGCACACCTGTTAAGTCTTTTATAAATGTCTCGTCCTGACGGCTTCAAAGAAGAGCGTTGTGGCTGCTATTTAATTTGCAGTGTCTGTTGCAGGTGTGGAATTAATCTTACAGCAACTGGAAACGTGCCACGCCTGCTGAAACTGAGATTGCTTGTAGGATGAACGGCTATAGCTTTGGTATATTCACAAAGGCGTTTTGTCCAGTGAACTGAGTTCGTAGTTTTTCTTAACGAAGGGATGGGTGGGTCGAGTGAATAGTTCGGGGAAAGTTTTCTCTCCTTGGGGGGGGGGGGGGTGGGGGTAAATGAACCGTCCCTTTCTTATTGCCCGTTCCTTGTCTTAGACCCGGGAAAATTTCTCGAGATTTGCACCATCATTTTGGGCCTAAGGCTTGCAAAGTCCAACCATAATAGCGCATGTTCGCGACGGTATTTTTAAGTCAGTCAAGTTCTTAAACCAGACCTTAAACGACCAGTTTTATGCGTCGATAACAGTTTAAAGGCATACAAGCCTCATACGAAAGACAGTGGGAAGGAAGTGCACATCGGTAATGGGGAAAAAGGAGTAGCCCACAGTTTTTTTAGGGGTGGATCTTTCGAAACATTCTTATACTCTTGGACAGATATGCATTGTTTAAAATTTTAGACAAACCAGGTGTAAACTATAGTAACAAACTGTTAAATATACATCAGCAAGATTTTTGCGAATCTTTCGCTGGAGACTATCGTTTACTGGCTGGTCACGCAATCAAAGGTAACGTACTTTCCCAGGTTTATTTACTCACCTTTCGCTCAGTAATACACTGCGTTTTCCTATTCGGCCCACTTTTTATCTTTGGTAAGGCACTGCAAAGATGATTCACTTACGAAGATTCGAGGGAGAATTATTTCTTGATGTTATTCTGATTTCGGAGTCACGGAAAACAGACCTAGACTCAGGTCCACTCGCAGACGCCATGCTGCGATCTGCAAGATCTCAAGAACAGAAATTACCCATTGAACGGCCTCTCCTTTCGAAGATTGCATGCATTTCATTAAAACAGGTACATATGAAAAGAATCTTGTTAGTTTCTCCCTTTTAACGAGCTCAAATCGACGCATAAAACTAAGGTGACGTGCACGTGTCAATTATATTGACCCTGGGGTCAATTAGCCGTTGTTTGGGGCAAAATAACCTCAAAATAATCAATCTATTTTACAAGCGTTCGCAAGAACACCAGACTAACTTTCACATCATGCTGAAGTACTATAACTCATTGGGTAGTAACCGGGATTTGGGCTGATTTGGAGAATTCCCCCATATAGAAAATTCGATTTTGGTTTTAGCGGTAAATTATTGTATTTATAAGCATTATGCAAATTACGTTTCAAAATTGTGCTCGTTCGTCGATATTTTATTCTCTAAATCTAAGAAATGTGCCTTTTAGAAATTGTTAGATATCTGTTTTTTGAGATTTAAGTGGAAGATTGCCAGTATATTCGCTCGTTTATGAAAGTCAGCTCACTTCTGTCACTGGGCTATATTCCCGTGTTCGGCGGCTAATTTTAGGCCCGCAGACCGTTGAAATCGAAAATCTCAAATAATTCCCAATTTCGGCCGCATTTTGAAATTTAAAACTCAGCAGTGTTTTAAACTCATCAAAACCTTATTACAGACTGAAAATGAGGGTAGGTTAGGTTTTGAGCTGTGGCCACGGTTTGCCGATTTTGCTCGATTTTTCTGTGCATTCGCTCTTAATACTGGATTCAGGCTTTGAATATATGAATGTATTGAGTTGTGTTTACAATGAAATACAATACCTATAGATCGTTTTCACTCACGTGACCATAAGCTTAGCAACCGTCGTCACGCCGCCATATTGGTGGATAAACAAACCGAGTCGACCGAGTCACGTTTCACTGTGAAGATGGTTTTTTGCATGATAGTTGGTTGTGGAAGCCAAAGTGCTCGAGACAAACATCTTCATTTCGCTCGAGTTCCATCAGTAGTCACAAACCAAGGAGAAGAAGCGGAAAAATTGTCATTTGAACGGCGATCGCGTTGGATTTCTGCGATAAGTCGGGTCGATTTGACTGAAAACATTCTCGCGAATGATCGTGTATGCGGCCGACATTTCGTCTCAGGAAGAGCAGCGAAAAGTTGGGACAAATACAATGTTGACTGGCTGCCGACTTTAAACTTGGGCCATAAAAAGAACGTGGAGAAACGAAATATGGAACAAGTTTCACAAAGAGGACAGAGAGCTAATGATAAAGAAAAGAAACGAAAGGAGTACGAAGAGAGGGAACGCAAGCTTGCAGCGGAAATCGCAGCAAAGAAGCGTCGATTAAATGAAGCGGGTGAACAGGTATCAGATATTTCCTTTGCCGAAGAACTTCCAAAGTATGTCGATTCTAGTACCCAAACAGAGGAGTTTGACTATTTAGTAGCTGCTGTGCCACTACAGCGACCATTTTGTGAGGAAAAATTTCGCAATGATGACAAGAGGGTAAAGTTTTACACCGGATTACCTTCGCTTGACACGTTAAAAGTTATTTTTCTTCGCATTGTTCCCTTTGTTACTCGTAAGCCCCAACACTTGACTCCCTTTCAAGAATTTGTAATGACATTGATGAAGCTAAGACTTAATATTCCTTTGGAAGATCTCGCCTACAGATTTAATGTGTCGGTTTCTACTGTGTCAAGAACATTTCAGGCGTGGATCCGTGTATTTTTGTCCATGCTTCAAGGTAAAAGAGCACACTGGCTACGTGTGAGCAGGATTCCCCGAGACCAGCCTTACAGCCACAGCAATGAGCAGAAATAACAGTTCCCTGTTTTTCGGTAATGATCCACACTGGAATCAATGAGTCGTTCATTCTTTGAGAATGTCGTACCTTCGCTAAAACTACAAAATTATCCTTGATTATGTGGCCTGAACACTCGCAATAAATCCAGAAACCATCTGGTTGTACGCTTGTAGGCTTCTAAAAGCTTTGAATTGCTGTTTTGTGTAATAGCTTGTTTCGAGTACGAGGTAAAATAGAAGATCCGTCGATTCGACCTGAGGTAAACAATCGGGCTCGAAGTTCTTGCCTTCGATTAGCACTGGATCTATTCCAATAACCGAAATTTTTTCGACATGCCGCTTCTTGACCTTTGGCTCCAACTTATTAGCATACTCTGAAAGAGGTATGGGAGCTTTTTCTTCGATATTTTCGCTTGACTTCACTACATTCGCTTGAGAATCGGGCGCCATTTTTAAAATTCCGCGGGAAAAGTGGTCCACCAATATGGCGACCGGAGGTATGTGACGTCACGTGAAAACGATCTATACCGGCGATTCAATACAACAATAAAAAGCTCAACAAAGGTCAATTACTTTCACCTGCCGCATGTATGTTAATAATAATAATATATATAATAAGTTGAGCGATGATGCATGTCAGTGAAATGGTCATGATGTAGTAATCTCAATAGGTGGCATTTTTTTTATAGAACGCTTTGTACCTTGTATGTTGCATGACACACGAAGAAAAACTGAGCATTCAGGACATTCAGTGGCCTTGTAGCAGCGATTTCCACCGCTTTGCACGAGACTTTTGTTTGTAGTAAGTACGCTATACAGTGTTTCTCTGTTTTTGTTATATTGAATGCGAATTATTTGCTGTATTTATAAAGATTTTGTTCGACAACTGAAGGCGTTTCTACCGTCCTTCTGTCATTTATGTGCCTGTGAAATGTCCCCGGGGTGGGGGCATTTGATCACCCGAATGGACCCTAGTGTGGGGCATTTGAACGGCACTTTGGCCCGGTTAGGGAGAAATTTGAACAATAATTTTCGAAAAAATTGCCCGATACATTATGTTGAAGATGTGGTGCTATAAAGATGCTAATCGAGCGTGATCTTTAATGTTCGCTGAAGCTCAGAAGTGGTTATGAGGACCAGCTCAGTTGCTAATGAAACTGTTAAACATTATTGCGTTACTATCAATAAAGCCGAGGGGCTTCAAACAGGACAATAAGTTTACTCGTAGAAATGTTAAGTTTTGTGTGTTAAAAAGCCGATACCCTGACATGTAAATATAAGCCGGCCTACAAAAAATCTGGATCTTTCCTCAGGAAATATCTGTAAACTTGAGCATTAAATATATAGGCATGCTGACAGAGTGATACTTCAAGCGAAGAATTGATCCTTATTTGCCTGGGACTAACAAATACACTGGGACATCAATTTCATCAATTTACCTGTGTTTAACAAGTTCAGCAAATACGCTGGGGTGTTAATTTGCCTGTGTCTTACAAATACCGTAATTTGCCCTTGTTTAACAAATACACTGGGACATTAATTTGCCTGTGTCTAACAAAATACACTGGGGCATTAATTTGCCTGTGTCTAACAAAATACACTGGGGCATTAATCTGCCTGTGACTAACAAAATACACTGGGACATTAATTTGCCTGTATCTAACAAAATACACTGGGGCATTAATCTGCCTGTGACTAACAAAATACACTGGGACATTAATTTGCCTGTGTCTAACAAAATACACTGGGGCATTAATCTGCCTGTGACTAACAAAATACACTGGGACATTAATTTGCCTGTGTCTAACAAAATACACTGGGGCATTAATCTGCCTGTGACTAACAAAATACACTGGGGCATTAATTTGCCTGTGTCTAACAAATAAACTCGGCATTAATTTGTCTGTGTTTAACAAATACACTGGGGCATTAATTTGCCTGTGTTTAACAAATACACTGGGGCATTAATTTGCCTGTCTAACAACAACACTGGGGCATTAATTTGCCTGTGTCTAACAACAACACTCGTGCATTTATTTTCCTGTGCCTAACGAATAATTGTTTGAAGTATTTACTTCTCTCTAACAAATTTATTTATGTATTCCTTTACCAATACAATGGCAACTAAGGTAAGTTTTAAAGCTGAAAATTCCGGTCACATATATTTTTTAACCAAGCCGGCACAAAAGCACTAGCCACGAAGAAAAGAATAGAAAAATAAATACGAAACTTACATATGTAAAGTTTGTAAGGGAAGTTTAATCCTGGTCCAGGTCTCCTTCACTTAGGTATATCACCTCACCCTCGCAAAGTTTTAAAGTACAAGTATTTCAAGCTGCACACTACATTTTTGCAGTGCTCAATCTAAAGTACAGGTCACTGCTACATCGATAAATTAAAGACTTGACCGAAACCGGAAACTACGCATGAAAAGCCTCTGCCACCCAGGGTATCTGGTTGTAGGCTGAGGTGACATTAAAAAAATTTGCACTATAATTGTACCAAGACCATCCCGGTCATTTTTGTTACCCCATCCACCTCCCCACAGGGTTAGTCAGGCCCTATATCTTCACGAGTATTGATCCATGAGCAAATGAGTGTTGGATTTTGGACAATAACTGATAAGGGGTTAGGGCACCAACTAGTTTTATCGATATGTATTTAGTACTTGAAGTAAAGGCCAATAAAATTGAATACAAAATGGTGTAAATATTAACACTGATATGCTTGAACTTCGAGTTTTTGAATACAGTCGGTATTTTGCAAGGACCGGTTAAAAAGATTTCACAATTCAAGCATGTCGAAAAATAAACATTGGTATCTGTTATTACAATCGCAACAAAGATACTAGTAGTCTCTGGTTTGCTCCCACTGACATTTTCTAATTTATCTACAATTCTTCCTCATTCTATTTTTTTTTTGTTTGCGAAGAACGACCTGCATTAGCGTCCTGTGTCGGCATCAAGTTAGGCTTCTTCAGGAGGGCAAACTGTGATTCTAAACGCAGACTACCTCTGCCGCGATTAATAGCACGGCAAAGCCTTCATTGACACGAAGCCGAGTGTTTTAAAAAAGCGAAACGACAGTTTGGTCTAAGTTGCTAACAAACTCGCTCGCTCAGCGGTAAACGGTGAGACAAAGAGGTAAGAAGAGGAAAAAAGCACCGATTTCTTTGAGCATTCAGTTTGCAGTAACGAAAGCTACATTTTGCCTCAAAAAAGAAAGTGAAACTTGCTTCCTCAAAGCTGTTATGTCATCTATAAAAGTCATGTTATAAACTAGTCCAGTCTGGTTTGCATGCTCTAAGACATATGAATGTTTTCTAAGCTTCTCACCTGTACAGAGGAATAGACAGCCCGCATAAACTGCACTGGCTATAGCCAGTTTTTTATCCGCCATAATGAGGAAGAAGTTCGGCCTGAAGTAATGCGAGTGATCGATAGATACTCAACTAATACCTCGAACAGAGCGCTGCAAATGTCACGCCACAACGCGCAATTTGCATAAAAAATGCCAGTCTCAAATTCAACACAGTTGACGGTCACGGAAAATTGGGTTTGTTTTGTTTTGTTTACTTCTTTGGTTTCTTTGTTTTACGTTATCCGTGAGTTTGACAGGTTCTTACACCGAGGTTGAGCCGGAAAATTAGTCACGCAGATCACAACATAACACAACACAACACCCAATACAAAAGCTTTTGGGGACGGACCACTAGAAACTTATCGGGGGGTGGGGGGGGGGGGGGGGGCGAAGTACAAAAAAATCCGCGCAAGAGGGAGTTAAATGAAAAAAAATTCATGCACGCCAATTAACCCTAAAAAATATTCATGCTATGGCCTAAAACAAAATTCATACAAGAAATTTGATAACGAAAAGAAATTCCTGCGGCTCAAAAATTCCCTACTCCCCCCTCCCCCCACCATAACTTTTCTAATGGTCCCTCTTTAGTGAAACGTTTTGCCGTGACTGCTGCAGACACCACGTTTACATGAAGGATTCTGGAGCTCAAGAAACAAAGTTTTTAGACTGAAGAAGCAAAAAACGGACATCTTTGGAAGTCCACGTTCGATATTTAAATTAAAATTCTAAGATGGCTCCGAGGCATAATTAAATAAGGGTCAAAATTACAAATTACTCTCGACTTGAGCACAAAGAAAACCAAACTAAATATAGAAAAATGACCAGAATTAAAGCCTCGGAGTTATGCTGGAATTTTAATATATCGAAGGTGAGCTATTCAACCCATTGCATTTTAATCGTGCGTTAAATGTAAATAGCCAGGGCATAGCAGGGTCTCTCTATGTTCTGCGTGTGGTCTTTTTATTTTCATGATCTTCATACGTGTGAATTCAAATGTCGTGGAGGTTTATTTACCCGCTAGGAAAACAAAGGTTAGCTCACAGCTATTGAAGAGCATTCCACATTTTACGGCGATAGAAATCATTGAATGTTTTTAATGTACAATTTTTTACACAGACAATATTGTAGTATACTTTAACAGTGGGTTCAGACGTACCCACTCCCTGACCTACATCCCTGTTCAAGGGACGGCGATAGCAGAGGAGATGGCGCTTAACTCCCACTTCAAACCCCCCACTATCTGAAACCGGCTACTCAACCATTATGCAATTCATGGCACTGATGGCACCTTTGAACAGGTCCCTTAAAGTTTGTCTTGTGAGAGCCCGGTGTGACAATTGTGATCCATAGTGTAAGGACGAATCGAGGCGCAACAAAATTGAGCGCCAAATTGATCACTGCCGATTCCGACTTGATTGTCAGAGGCTACCTAGGATTAATATGCTGTCTTATCCTATACGCCCGCTTACATGACCTAGTGTAACTTTCATAATTACATTACTGTCAATGCTATAATGATGACGATAAATATTAATAGGGGCTGATTTCATCGAAATATCGTATGATGAGCCATATCCTGCTCATTTGATTGTTTATGGCGGTTAATTATCAGAGATAAGTTGTCTTCATCGGCGCATGCACAGTGCTATACTTAAAACAACGTTCGGAAGAATGATGAACTTGTTAATGAGATTAGCTCTTGAGGCACTGGTAGGAACAACACTCGTTTTTTCTGAAAAAAAAAAAAAAAAGACAAGAGAAAAGGCGTCAGTATCGCGACATCGATGCAAGGATTATTGTTTAGCCTTCGTACAATACTTCTAATTCTTACAATTTACGTCTCCTTAGTATTTAACTAATATTTTTCTAATATATTGAAAGTCTGTTTGAATATCTAGCCGCTGCAAATGAATCCACCCTGAGAATGTGGCTTTATTAGCCTAATTAATTCCTATTTGGCTTTTTCCTTTTTTCATTTTTTTACGACAACGTTATTGCAATTAGGTGTATGTATATATATATTTTTTCTGGCAAATAAATAAACAGAAACTAAAACTGAAAAAGGTGTGCATGCCCTCGACCTACACGTGGGCTTGCAATTTTTCTTGAATACGTCAGCTCTACTTTAGACTTCCCCCGTTTACTTTGCTTATCAAACAAGTCGGAGACGTCCTGACACGACGTCTAGGACGGCCCAGCTCAGTCTTGAAGGGGTGATGAATGGTCCATTAAAATTTTTAACTGCTCGCAAAATTTTACCTTTGCTCGATTTGCTCGCAAACTTTAAGCGAGTGCTCGCTTGCTCGTGCTCCCCAAATTTTTGCGTTGCTCGCAAGCTCGCAAAGCAATTTTTTTTTTTCTGCTCGAGCTCGCCAAAAAATCGTGGTGCTCGGCATGCTCGCGAATGCTCGCAAAGACCATTCATCACCACTTCTTGAGGGTACTGCCCGGGTGGGGGAGGGGATTCCTTTTAAACCCACGCCACGCCTTGCTTGTTTCGGGTTTGTGGGTAACTGAATGAATTCTCTCTAAAAGACTAGACAAAACAAAGATCAATTGAGTTCCGGGTAACTGACCTCCAAACCCTCCCCTAAGTCAACATTAACACTTACTTCTCGCTTAGGGAAACATTGTGACTTAGGGGAGGGGCAGTAGAAGGTCGATCAGTTACACGGAACGCTATTGATCCAGTTTTGACTAGTCTTTTAGAGAGAATTCATTTCTCAGGCTAACGATTAGTCTAATACGAAGCCGGTTTTTTTGTGTGTGTCGTAAGGAAACGAACCAAAGAACGGCTGCCAACAGAGTCTAGGAAGAGCCAAAATATTATGTCAGGCATTCCCCAAAGATTACCATCACGTACATATTGAAGCACTTCCCCCCTCAGGAGCAACTCAAAAACAATGCTGTTGCGTTAACGTTTAAGAAGGATCCTCAGATTTGCACATACCCGTGCACGATGTAGTTCGGAATGTTGGGGAATTCCATATATCGTTTTCCAATTTCCGCACACTGTAACTTTACAGCAAAAGATGTCTCTTGTTTCTTACCTGGTTCGTGACATTTATCTTTAGGTTGAAACTCCACTAGTTTTCCTGAGGATCTTTGTAAAATTAAATCGAAGGCTTTGGATGGTTCATCGACTTGCTTTTCTGTCAGTGGTTGAATAAAAAATATAAATCATTAATCTTCTCTAGTTATAAATAATCATATCCAGAGGCGAATCTTGCTCAAAATTTCTGAATTACTCTTCATTTCTCAAAAAGCTATAATCGTAGCAACTTTAAATAAAAAATAGCGAGAAAAGTCAGCGACCACCGGACGCAATTTCGAGATTCGTTTAATTACAACATATATGCCTTGAGCAACTTTCTTTCTGAATCGATCTCAAATTCATGAAGAATTGGAAATGTAGTTCACCAAGGAGGACTGACATTATTTAATTTCTTTGCACAAAATTAAAGATTGAAGAAATAACTCACTTTAACTAGCTTTTATAACTTTGAGATCTAATGAATTAGATGAGTTTTCCCTCTTCATAGTGACTCGTTGACTATAACAATTTTATTATTACACTTTAGCACTAACCATTTCCCATGATTCCAAACTTGACAGTTATACAGCCTTGAACCTGACTGTCCTCTCTTCTAATGTAAAATATTCGCCACTCTGGGATGTTGAGCAACGCTGAAACCCTTTTTGTAAAGTTCAATCTACAAGAGAATGAAATGACATTTTAAATTCAGCGTCGTCTTGGATATTATGACCGAGAAAGGAGTGTGTATATCCCACCTCGTCCCAGGGTGCTTTCTCTGGCTTTGGAGGGGGGGGGGGGGATGCCCCACCTTCAAAGCCAGGGAAAAGTGCCCTGGGGAAGAGGTTTTGTATATCCCGGTTGCGCCCTGATGCTATCGCCGTCTTCCAAACCGCATTTTATATCTAAAGTTATTTTAAATGAGTACGGTAGTCATTGTTCACGCTAGAGGAATTCGTAGTCCCTTTATCACCGGAAAGTGAAATATCAAAACTAAGGGGTTATTTTATGAGCAGGTCTCGTCGTATATGATCAACCGTTGTGTGTTGACCTACCTGCAAGATCATTTGTCTAACATTTCGAAAACCTTTGCGGAAATTAGCATCAGATTCTCTGTTTAACTATAAGTGGAAATTTTCAATCTGGTATACTTGACTATCAGTTTAAAAGCGGTTTAAAGGAGAGAGAAAAACAGAAGTTTTGGCGCCAATTTTGATGATTTTTTAACAAGTTATCTCGGCCAGCCATTTAAGGTGGCTGGCAACAGCCTTCAGTGTTTTTCCTTAAGCCTTACTCTAATGGCAAGCGCGTCCGTATTTTTACCATTTGCTGCCATCTATTAAAAGTGGTATGAAACAAAGGATAACTATTGGGGGCAAATTGAGTTCATTTCCTAGATATTTAAAACAAGTTACCGTAGCAACATAACAATCTCTGTGTTAAAGCATCCCCCGCCCCCATGTTAGCCGGAAAAGCTGGAAATTGTTGTTGCCCTTTTTGTATCTTTCTCATGCAAATTCAACTGGGCAAAACCTACCTGGAAAATGCCGTCCCTTCTACGTAGTGTAGTGTTTTTTCGACATAGAGAGAATCTACTGGTTTAATGGTAGCACAAGCAAGGCGGGCTGCTCCAGCGTTCTCGGCGTGCACGACAACACCACGACCAACAACTGGAAAAAGGAATTAATATTTTAATATTGCACACATCAGTGAATCACTGTTCGAAATTCTCTGTGAAAAAAGGCCAACAAATCCATTACTGGTCAAAGACAATTTCACTGACTTAATTAGCTGCTGTAAGTGATCATCACTACTGACTGATGATTAAGTAAAACCATAAGTCTATTAAGAAAACCGACATATTTTTCTTTTCTTTGACAGTCTGGGGCTGTTTCCTTCCTATTTTGGCGATGCACAGTACAACTCTAGGAGAAACTATTGAGATGTAAGTAGGGGTTAAGGCTTATCCTTTACCTGACATTTCTCCAAATAATGGAAGGCTTGGATCTGTATAAAACTGCTTCCCTGAACCAACATTCAGCCGCGCATGCTTTCCAGAAAGATCACCAACTTCACAACGCAACATATTGCTAGAAAAACAGGATGACTTATACGATCCCTGTAAACACAAACATACGTATAGATCTGTAAGTAATGAATACAACAAAAGATTCTTCCAGCGTAGAAGCACTACAATCTAGTAACTGAAACACGACATCCTGTAGTCCATTTTTTTAAAAAACGTTTATCAGGCTTCACTGCCAATGATATTCTTCTTACTCACCTCACGAATAGCATTTAACTTTTGCGTGCGGAAAGAACTAGCTTTTTATTTGGTGCTTTTTGAAGTATATGGCAGGCTATGCCATTACGAGGTGTATCAAACAAACCAACGATGATTCTGGGCATCTTAAGTCAGAACGGCTCTCTAACATGCTAATGAGGGTCTCACAATTGACGAACGGCTTGAAGTTTTTAATTGATGACAACTGACAAATAGCCGAAAATCTAAGTGACAAATGATTTACGAATGTGGTTTATTCACAACTGACAATTTTTTTGCATGGCCTAAGTAACCATTTGATCATCTTAAATTTCTCTTTTGGTTATTATTTATATATTTTCTCACGCTAAATTAGCAAACTAGTGCATGAGAATAGCAGAGTATATTTCTTATGTCGTTGCGGGACTACCTGAGTTAAAGTTAATCCTTGTTAATTAAACTGTAACAAGTATGATCTCATTTCAGAAACTTCATAGTAGCCACGTCCTGGCAAAAAATATGTCTTCTCAAGGAGTGATAAAAGGAATCGTGATTGTAAGTTACCATTAACAGATTAAGGTTTATTATACAAGCGACAATACTTACAGCCAGGTCAACATTATAAGGATTATAATGTCCCCCCAGACTCTTGCATCTCTTGCCCATCGCAGTGTGCGTGTCCCCCCCTTCGGGATTCACGTGCACGTGCCACGAGTGATTCATACTCTAATAAAGAAAAAAAAGACATAAGTCAAGCTCTAGGATACATCACTGTTTACAGAGATTGTTTTTGTTATTCAAATTTGTAAGGAGTAAAGCAAAAGATTCTTTTGTTGCAAGAACCAACGCGCTTGTGATTGGCATATTAATATCATCAGGTAACGTCATCTTGACTTTCGCTATCACAAGCCCACAGTAACCGGACAAGAAAATGTAAAAAAAACGTTTAATACTTTCAGAGACTACATACCCTGTGTACCGGGCTGCCTATCGATCGGGGGATAGGGCGCTAAAATGAAGCATCGAAGTTAAAGGGGAGAAAAAAATAGGTGCCTCCCAATGAACCCACCCACTTTCAATTTTCCCTTCGGGCTAACTCTTCGTGGGCTAACTCTCGTGTTCTTTCTTCTTTTCTTATTTGCAACCAGCTGGTCTGTGCTCAAGCTAAGTCATGCTAACCATGCAGCTAGTTTTAGATAGAACAAAGAAGAAGTTGAGCTCATTATTATTTTACCTGTTTGCCTGCCTCGTTCCCATACGACAGATGAACATGAATCGATGTCTCCTCGGGCGACATAGAGCTATCGGGCGTCTTGTACTGTATCTATAAAGTGGAGTTGATACAGTTGTCAGATATTTTAACGATCAATACTATGCATAAGTGTATTATGGTAAATCTGAATAACAAAATAGGGATTGAAGTATAAGTGAAAGATTTTGACGTGCTTGTCTTTATTTTGAGATTATGTTTTATCTTCTCTGACAGACTGGAAGTGCTTCGATGCTCTGAAAAATCGTATCTCCATAATTACATATGCACATATGTCTCACGGTATATGAACTGAAGAGGTGAATTGGACATGGTTCATTGTCCGCTTGACTACCTTTCAGGCTTAGTAAAAAAGAAAATCTTTTACTGATATGTTGGAGCTAAAAAAAATACTACATGCCATATCTCTCACCAACTGTTTCAATTGAGCATGATCGGTCTCCCAAAGTTTTTTTTTTCGTTTGTTTTTGTTTTGTTTTCCCTCTATCGCGTTTTTAGACAGAATAATGTAATGAAAACTCACATAAACTCACTTACCAGAAGTATGTACCCCATGACATCTGGACCCGTAAAAGTTACTTTGGTTTTCATGACAAACATTTTTTCGTCTTCAGCTACTTTTTGATGGACATCTGCACAGACCCATCTCATGCTGTTCATTACTTTCATTTTATGGATGACAACAGAACGACCCTGGATGCTGTTTTTACCAAACAATGGAAGATTGTAGTCCAACTGCTTTCCGGTGTAAGTTGTTAGGTTAAGAAATGTTCCATATTTCCCACTCAAGTCACCGATTTCGTACTGATCATTTGTTCCTATTAGAAAAGGAGTGCTAACGTTAAAAAACAACCTCGTGACAGATCCGAAGATCCGTGCTAAAGTCAGGCCGCCGAGTAGCTTCATTAAACAAGATTCTTTGCTCCACTTTGGTGGTGAACCCAGGCTTATAAATGGTTCCCTTCGACCGTCTGGGTAACCCTGTGATGGATGTATGGTGTAAAAATACGTACTAGATAACGTTTGCAAAATCATAAAAATATGGAAGATGAAGTGATCATTAAGTAAATTGAATGGGCCTGTGGCCCATGAAAACTTATGGAAAAATACATGGACTGTTTATCATGCGTGTGTGGCGTTTCAGGTCTTAGAATTGTATGGGGAGGAAATTGTAAAATTGAGGCTAAAATTGTACTTAGCTACATACCAGTTCCAGGCGAAGGACTGGACTTGACATCCACGCCAAAAGGGTTCCAGTGTCCTCCTAAGTGACTCCCTGCACAGGATTCCATTCCAGTGTACTTCATTTGCCATGGCATGGGATAGTTGTGAATGTGATATCCCTGAGACTCCTTTCTTAGTCCAGTGAGCCTTATTTCCGTCATCGTGGGATCAAAGGGAGAGAGCTGTGCAAACTTGAAATAGCCGTCTACACCATCGTGAACACTGGCTTTAAAAGTAGATATGAGAACTCTCGGTTTTACTTTCATTATCTTTGCGCAAGCAAAAGGGGTCATTGAATCGTCACTTGAGAACAATGTAATTGTCTTGCCAATAACGCTTTTGACACCAGTGAGTGGAAGGTTGGTGTCGGTGAAGGCCACTTTGGTTTTGGACTGTCCTCTTGTTGCCATGGAGATAGTGATGTTTCCATGCTTGGAAGTCAAATCACCAATCAGACATTTTTCGTGTTCTAACTGGCTACAATTTTGCTTGTTTCTGTTTTCAGGATTGAAAACGTCACTGGGCATTCCGCAAGTGGCTGATGCTTGGTTTATCTGCCATGTAACCTGCCTACCAGATTGAGCATCGTTGGAATGGAAAAGGTTAACAAATATAGTTGTATCTGCGCTCTCATCAGCTTGTCTCAGATACACAAAACCAGCAACTGGCATCGTGAAGACAGCTACTGCTGTAAGCATAACTTTATCCGGACTAATCAGTGAGCAAGCCCTTGGTGTGCCATCCTTGTAAAGAACAAGCGTTCTGCTCATGATGCTGTTGGCCCCTCTGATAGGAACTGTTAAATTCTGATATGTAAAATTTTTCTGTGCGTTACTGGCATTTATAGCCCCCAGCATTCTTGTCAAGTCACCAGTGGCACATACTTGGAATCTTGAAGAACTTGATTGACTGCAAGAGCTATTGTAGTCTGCAGATTTCATGGCCATTGCAGGGTCAAACAGATCTCCAACTGCGCTCGGACTGCAACTCATAGCTGCATTACCATAGTAGATCATTGGCAGCTGTCGAATGTCCCATGTCAGGGTTTCGTTCTTGATACCTGTTAAGTTAAGCGAGATACTTGTGGGACTACCTTGGTGCGACTGGTAGAAGATCACGTTGCCTTTTATCCCACCCATGTTGAAAATGGCCTGGAGTTGAGCACTTGTCGCCGATGAATACCAGATGAAACATCCTGTAGAAATAGATATTAAGTTGCACGTCATTAAAGGTGAATTCTACAATATTTTCTTTATTTGTTCGGTGGTTTGTAGTGCAAATGGCAGTGTTATTGTAGTCGTCAGACTCATGGTTCAGTGTGATCAAAAGTACGCCTGACAAGCGATTTTCCTGTTATTATTTCCGTTTCTTTCGTCGTAATGGATGGAAAGAATCTGTCTAGATTCTAATTTTTGAGTCTTCCAAAGAAACGTGTCTACTCTTATTCATTGTGTAAGGTCACTATGCATGTACGTGTGCTGGAGCTCAAGTTAGCATGCGCAGAAGCTGCCGTTTCAAGCAAGGTTATAAAAAAATATTTATATTTTCTATCCAATTGAATTAAGCCAGACAAAACAAAACAAAATTTAAGTAAACATCTCACTTTGAGGTTATTTATTATTCAATAAAATCTCGAAAGCCATTGCCATAGATAGTAATTAAGTATATATTATATAAAGACGGGGTTAAAAAATGCATATGCATATACATATGCATCCAACGACTTATGCGGACGAAACGGCTATTAGGATTTGTGGCAGTTTGCGTTTAACGGCTGGCGACTGATATTTGCTAAAGAAGGGTATTGCCTTTCAGTCAAATAACAAGGTGAAGTAACGTTTACAATGAAATTGTCAACTGTTAAAGTTCTAAGTAGAAGAGGGTCTCTAGCCATGATAAAGTATGTGAACGGTCAACACTTCATCTGTTCTTTACCTTATTTTTTTCTGGGTTACTTGCCTTGTTGCGAATTAAATCTACTGAATGCGGATTGACCTTCCAGCAACATAAAACAAATAGAAGAAAAGAAAAAAAAAGCCGGCATGTATAAAAGCTTTTCTCGTAGAACCTTTACAAACCGAAAAGATTCAGTCTCGAGTCTTTTAAGTACCTCATCAGGTATTTTGCAAACAAGGCTTGATAAGCGGAAGATTACCGGGTGGGCCGCGGTAATTTTCCGTCGACTGTTGATACGCCTTGGCTTGCAGCTTGCCAGATTCAGTGCCTTTTTACAATTATAGCTACGACAAAAGACAATAGAAATCGCTCAGTAGAGTTCAATTGCAATATCAGTCACGTTGTTATTTGTTTCCACACATCATTAATCAGTTAACGACCGAATCGCTTCGTTTGACCCACGGAGAGCATAATTGTAGTTTATTTCAATTATAATTTGCAGGCGGAATCGAAAACTTCCTATTTCAGGTAACTTAAGCTAACTTAGAGTTTGCCGGAGAGATAAATTACCAGTTGCCAAGTTTTATTTCTTTGTTGCAAATTATAAAACGTGTTGTAGAAGTGCCAAATTTAAGGTAAATACCGAGAGGAGTTGTTTGGAGGGTTTAGAAAAATGATGAGACTCGCAAGCGACGCTTCGTCGACTCTTCTTTCAAAATCATCACTAGCAATCGTCCAAATATCTCCACAATTAGAGTTGAGTCCATTTAGAGACAAACTCTGAGATGGGGAGAAAGGAAGACGATGAAATGAAAGCTCCTTCCCCATCTGTCCGTCCTGGACAAACCAAGCGATGACTCGAGGGAGAGTTTCGTTTGAAACATTTTACAACGGTTGATATCGCTTAAAAATACACATTCAAGTGCCTAAATTGCTGAAGGACACTAGGGCTTTGAGCAATAAAAATAACAGAAAACACGTGCACAATCAGTAACGATTATGGCAATAGCGACTGGTCACCCACTTCTTTTAGTCAGTCCCCATCATTCAAAAGTAACTGCTGCATCCAGCTTCAGTTCCACCGCGGTCAAACATTGAGTTATTTAGCGAGATTTATTAAAACCTTTGGGATTGGATTTATAAGACATCCAGTCTGCGTAACTATCTTTCATTTTTATTGAAATAATGTGCTTTGCGTCCATGTTTGTACATGCAGACAATTCCGCAAATTCAGCTTTCAAAGCTGTAAGACATTTTTATAGTAAACTTCTAAAACTTGAGAAAAGTAATACTGGGTCGTGATAGCATAATGCCGGGAAATACGTTACTTTAGTAAACTTGAACCGTGAATTGAAAACGGCTTAGCAATGAATTTCTTTTCGCATTTGCACATTTCTTCCGTTTGCAAGCAGTCAACCCTGCAGTAGATATCAAACCCTACGTCACAGATAGTGATGTGTATCTATAGAGTGTTTTCACATGACGTCACGGCGGCCATATTGGTGTCCCTAAACAATGAAACGGCGGCCATGTTGGTGTCCCAAACCAATCCTGTGGGAGTTGAACTCTTTTCTTATGCAAACGCTTTCTTTTGTTCCAATAAATTTGCATAGATGCTGGCCACGTGAGTGAAAACACTCTATAAAAGGCTTCATTTTGTTTGCATGCATCACCCGTTTCTAATTAGCATAATCAGCCATTTCTTTGTAGATGAAAATTTTGCAGAGTCATAATGTCCTGTGTTTTTTATGTTTTTAGTCTCAGTTCTTGTATACATGTATTCTCCTCTTCTTTTCCCATGAAATGTACTGAATCTATGGCTTGTAAATTTAGACTCGATCTCAAACACTTTCAGTTCGTGATGTTACTAATATTACAGATATTACGTAATCATTGCTCATATTATTCACTATGCCAGTTTATTTGACACCTGCGTATAATTATTTTAGCTTTCGAATTGGGCACGGAAGTATTTAACATAACTAACCGAATATGATGTTCGTTTCTATGAATTTGCTCATGACTGGGATGCATGGTGTAGAGTTAGTGTGAATGTTGTATAGTTGCATTTTTAAGATTTATCGCTTATTGGTGCTGGTCTCTGGTCTAAGGGAGACTCCCTTCTGGAGAAAGATTAACGAGGACAAAAGTTCTAAAAGCTTCGCTACAGGGAAGTCTAGTTGCTTCAGAGGCATACACAGCCAATATTTAGTAAAGCGAATTTTCTGTTTTTATCAACTACACTATTTCGTGTCAGACATACTGTCTTGCAATTGTGGCCTTGTGAATTCCAGCTTCCTGTAACAAGACTTACAAACAGTTTTCCATGGAGCCGGAGGAAACGAAAACAGTCATGGATATAAGGCTCGCTTGTTCGCTATATTAACGCGACATTTCTGAAGGCGGAAATGAAAGCTTGTGAGTACTGAACAAAGTTGTTCTTTTTTTTTTTCTGAATTTTCATATGTATCCAGTATGCTTTTCTCAGTCTGGCTGTAGGTTGGGTCATAACTAAAGGCAATTTCCTCATATCCTTTTTCTGACTACACCAGACTTTGTGAGGTCAAGTTATTGCATCAGCAATCAATCAACAATATAAAATTCAGCTGCAATGGAATATCGTTATCGTTATTATTCTACTATCGATAAAATATAAAAGATCTAAGTGAATGACAATCAAACATTAAATGATTAACAACCTCACTGGGATTTTAGTCTAGCGGGTACGAACAAATTTTGACGGGCAAGGAGAGTTCTTGAAGATTGTTGGCTTCTTTGGTCTACACTAAAGTATGACTTAAGTTTTCAAGGTCGAGTTTTTGTTATTTTATAGAAATGAAGCATAAACGAGTTATCTGTCTGTAAAGTTAAAAAAAAGACAGAATTTTCTTACCGATCACAGATACGGTTGTAACACCTTTATGCTACTACTGACAGCAAATTCTTATGGTGCCGACCTGATTCCCGGTTTTTAATTCAGTGTAACTAAAACCAATTTGTATATCAGTTTTATATATCGTTAATAGAAAATTATTTACCTGAGTAAAAAAGAACTGTCAAATACAGCATTTGGAACGGTACAGGTGGAGACATGGTGAACGGAGGTAACAGGGCAAGTTCACCGGGCGTTCAGTGGCAGGCCTAACTGGATCTGTCTCACTTTAGCAGGACAGAGGATTATTTATACCCTTTCAAGCCGGAAATGTTTTTTCAGGGTCATTTATACTATTCTAAGAGTCAGTTTGACAGTTTTTAGACAAACATCGAATAGGAAAATTAATGAAACAAAAGAAGACCGCTTATAACGTCATATTCAGGGACTAGAAGGACTTTGATCACTTATGTACAATTGTTTTTCTTCAAGGAAACAATTGACCCACGTGAAATATAGAACGCAATTGTGTATCCATAACGAAATTATTTTACATCTGAATTAACTATTTATGATTGAAATATCATTAATAAGTCTAAGAAAGCAACACGCACGAAACTGGAATTGTTAAAACACATAACGAAATGTAATTTTCCTAATGAGTTCATCGTTTTGTTGCTGGGGGCTAAAAATTACCTCGGTCTGATTTACGTAGTTGTTTCTATTTATTTTCCAAGTGAATATCGCTTTTGCTGAATGGTTTCATTCGATTCAACATCATCTACTTTACATATTTTGTAATCTAACGTTCAGTAATAAAACGTAATACAGAAATTGTCTCGTTTTTTTTTTCTTTTCTACATTTCGGGAACCCCAAACTATGTTTGAGTACTGTCTTACAGCCCGGAGCAAATTAACCGTAACTGTCCTTCTGTTTTTTACATATTATACGCGATCCAACTTCTCTAATAAAGCCTTAACTGAAATTATTTTTTAAACTTGTGAAGGCGAAAAGAGCCTAATATCAAGTGAAAAAAATATTAATATAATAGCGACAAAGTTTTAGGACCACAATTGTTTCGTTTTACTAGACCTGCCCTCGTTAACCAAGAATAAGTGAGACTCGCATTTAACGGCAAAGGTTTTCTAGAAGTGTAGATCACAAGTAAGCAAGAATCTGTAATTGCCGGATGGGAGGATAAATTTGCTTTAAGAAACATTGTCACAGTGCTTTTTAGAAAACAACAAGTTTCTTCAAAGTTTACGTTGAGAAAAGATAAACGATATATGTTATTTTAATACTTTTTCCGAATGAATTATATTTGGTTAGGTCCCTGTTTAGTTGATGACCAGGGATTGAAGTTACTAAACTAAGCTAAACTTGACTACCGCTAAAAAGTGCCGGAATAATATCGCTTAATCTTACTACATTTTACTCTACGAACTTCAAGTTACCAATGAGTACATCTAGATGAGACGGTCACTCGATTCTATTTCTCTAAAGACATGAATAGTGAAAAATAAACAGTATGACGAAAATTGCCTCGCAAAAGTTAATATGTGATGACTTCCTTGGTGCTTAAGAATTGCGGAAACGTTGTTTGGTCTTCTGGCCAATCTAGCGATATTTACTTCTTTCTAATCTTTGTCTCTTTATGGTTGAATTCATCTGCAGCAAGCAGTTGTTGATTTAGATTTCAGAACGTCGATTGCCCAGCTTGAAAATGCAAATCCTTATTTTGCCTCCCAATAATTTTATTCTTATCTAAAACCCATTGCTCTTTTACCAAACCGGCTTTATCTATAGAATAAGTTGAATTCCTCCTCGACACATTAAAATTCCGCCAAGCTAGGACAATTTACCCTAACTGCGTCCAAATATAGTCCAGCTCATGAATATCTCACCTGCTTCATGAATCAGTAAGGAATATGGTTAGTTTGGAAATATTTTGCGACTATTTCATTAAGAAAATTTGTTATATTTTTAATTATTTCTGAAGATCCACCAAACTTTATCTGGCTTTATCTTTATCTGTAGTGTGTAAATAATCGGCAAAGTTTATGTCGCCATTGCAATTGTTATGTGTCTGTTGTAATAAGACTGTTGTCGTCAGTCGGAGGGAAAATATCGTACATGAATTGTAAAAGATAATATATGGTTACGTGTTTACATTTTAGTAATCGAGAAACTAATAAAACATTATTACCATTGTCTTTTGAGTAAATATATTGCCGTATCGGCTACCCCGCTTTTAGTGGCCTCAACATAATTTGCACCTTTGAAACCACAGCAAAACAGTGTAAAGAGGCCGAGGTATATAATGGTTCTTTTTTACGGAGCCGCGATATAACAAAGTGCTACTTTAAGAGTGAAGGGCACCCAACGACGGTTTCCTCCTACATTCATTGAAAACACCTTTTAGGTTATCCAGGGTACTTTTAGATCTCTAGAAATGCATTCGAGGGGCGCTATAAAATTTGTATCTGTTCGGTCATCCTGGGGCAACTTGAGTCTGTTCGAAATAATTAGGTCCAGCATTACCTTCTCTAAAATTTTAGATGCAATTTAACGTTTTACGAAAGTGAGAATTTTTAATTCTAATTCCTCTCTCCATCGCATTTTTGAATCCGAAAATTTTAGGTTCCCTTTTTGCTACGAAAAATAGCCTAACCTGGGGCGTAAATGTGAAAAATTAAACTTCGGAAAATCGCAGGGAATCATTAGATAAGCTCCGAAAATTGTACATGAATGGAACAGTAATCTAGAAATTTTTTGCCGTCACCAAGTAATTATAGAATATTCTAGGCAATATTTGCTTCTCAAGCCGAATTGTCCGGTAAATATGCATCAGCTTCACGATAATTTGCCTACTCTGCACATTTTGAAACAAAGGACAGTGCTATCACACAGTAAAGTAGTATTTAGCTACAGTGCTTATTCTCATTTGTTTCATAATTAGGCGTAAGGGATTATATTTTATTCACTAGACTTAGGCGCTCTAGCAGAAGGATCCTTGCCACACAATTGCAAGAGACCTTAAGATTGAGGTTTTTCGGCATTTCTTACGAACCGCGAACGTCAAGAAGTCACTTGACCAGGGCCTTGTCGTCAGATTTGCGGTCTGAGGTTGACGTTTGTACGGCTAGACCACGCTCCAGAGTGTACCCTAAAACATCAGAATCCCACGTTTGACAAGAAATTAAAACGACTGTTTAGAACTCCTTTTTATTGATAAACGTAATTTATTGATAAACGTAATTTTTAAGACAATTTCTCAGCTAAAATAGAAGTAAGTGGATGAATGAAAACAAACATGTTTGGCAGCCGCGAATCTTAAGTCCCAAATATGGGCACACGGGTAAATTTAAACCGTTAATCGCAAACTGCAGTTTGTCGTTTGCGTTAAAATGACCAAACCTCGATATTTAGGTCTCCACTTTCTGCTTTGCCCGGGACGGTCAAACGTGAACAGGTTTGTGAAAGGTTTGAACCCAGGAGTCATTTCAAAAGTAGGTTAACGTTGAGTTTGATCGTCCGGGTGAACGAGTTTCCTCTCTTATTAATTTATTTGGATCTCATTAACCATTGATTGTAATCAAAAGAAAGGACGTATGAAAAATATTAGTTAATGTTATCATATTTTTGTTTTATTTTCAAAATAATGGGCTTCTTTATCAGTCCCAGTTTTCAGACTCAATTATAGGAACTTGAAAAAGTTGAGTAAATCAGTAAATTAACAGGGCATTTGTAACATGTATTTTAAAACTTCGAACAGTGAAAGTAACACCATTTAGCTTTGACTGGACGTCGTACTTTACTTAGTTAAGACTGGAGACCGAAATTTTAGTTACGCCCCGTGCGTCAATTTGAGCTTGCACACATTTTTCTAGTGGTCTACTGATGTAAATTTTGCGATACATGCAAAGAATTTTAATCGCGCAGCGGAAGCTTAATTTTTTCAAGGGGTGTAATTGGGCTTGCAGAGCTGTATATGTCCCAACGGAAATACTGTCCGTGACTCTATCCCCACGTTTCGTGTTTTCCTGTAACAATGATCCATTTTGCAGAATCATGCTGTATTTTCCTTTAAACTTAATTGTTTGCGGAAGAGTAATTTTGATCAAATCACAAATTCCCGCGCGCATCCATGTTTCAGCCATAAACAGCAAGCTTTTGGAAGAAGGAATATCTAGACTGCTAGAATAAATGAACGACTCAGTCTGTTATCAAAGTAATTCAGTCCGAACATCAGAAACCTTATTTCGAGAACATATGGCAAGGTTTTTCACATTCCATGCTTGATTCGTTCAGCAAACGACGTTTAGCCGGTATTCAAATTGTGCTCTTGAAACTGGAGTAGTTAACCTTTCTTATTCCTAAGAACAAAGCGTAAGTTTATAATATTTTTCTCGACTGATCAAACTGTATATTCTGCGAAACTGAATTTTCAATGGCTAATGATAATAAAGCTGTTCTAGGTCAATTCTATGCTGAACTCATTTGTCTTACACAAATTGCTCCATTAGAGATATGATGATATCAAACAAATTTCACCATTGAGTGCTCTCTATTGATAGCTTTTGTGATTTTTGCAGGCATAGCGTTACTAGTAAAACTTGAAAAAGTTGGCCCAACTTTTTAAAGTTTCAATCCGTGTCGATCCTTGCAATTCCCTTGCAACAGAAGACCACAGAGGAGCGACAGGAAATACTTTCAATACCTAAATATACTCTTAAATAACAAAACTCGACCAATAGCACGTCTTTAGAATTCAATTGATATAAAGCCAACTTTTGGCTTTAAATAGCCGCTTTAAGTATCATGATCTCTTGGTATCACGACCGTTGAATAGCATTGGTCTGTTCGACGGCTAGAAAAACGTCATTCACGAAGTATATTCACGCTGCCTCAAACTTTATCGCGTTTATTCCATCTCGTTCAATCAGCTAATTAATGGCGAATTTTTCTGGTTGTTGAATTCTAAAGGACTGTATCGAAATTCAGGAAAAGAAAATGAAAATTGTTGTCTTGTGTTCACGTCCTCCACAAAACGAGAAAATAGGAAGTTTCACGTTGTAGGCGTGAAATGTACAAAAAAGTGTGATGCACGTGCAAAGTTGTTGTTTTGTCAATCTAAACCAATTGCTTTTATGGCGTTCTCGTTGCCGTCGCCGTAGTCGTCGCTTAAGCTCCCTCCCTGCTCTTTTTTCTTGCAGTTATTAACTGTCCTTAACGTATGCCTGGGGGCGGTATCATTGATCATTGGAGAATGGATTTGGCTTGTTTAAATTCTTCTTCCCTACTCAAAGTGAACTTTTCAATTATGTATGACATCTCTTTTCCTGCTTCAATATCCAAAGTCGCTCGGCTTAAGCTGATAAAAAAGCAATGCAGCGGTTCAGTTCAAGTCTTCAATTTTTTAAAAATTGATACCGCTCACACCCCCCAGTGCTCTGTGTGGTAAAGTCAGTAACCGCGATGCGGGCATGTTCGTGGGTTATCAATATAAGCGGCGTTTGTTTTTTCGCCCACAAAACTCAACCAATCTTGAAGTAATAGCCCTATTTAATTGATGGCATTATAAAGCAGGCCAGCGATTGTATCAGTTTCCTAGAAACGTTTCCATTTTACGTTGTTTGACGTGCCTCATGCGTCATCCTTCGGTTAACTTTTAGCCAATTTGCGTCGGTGTTAAGTCACTGTAGAAAACGTAAACAGTTTCGCCAGTACAAAAGGTCTTTGATTTTATTGCAACGATTGGCACAGTTGGTTTATCCGGGACGTCCTGTGCGTGAGGTCCCGAGTTCGATTCTAAGGTGTTACCTCAAATACTCTATCGACTTCTTTCCTTTCCGTGTAGCTTAAAAGACTGAAAAGCCATGGGAGGGGGGGGGGGGGGGGCTAAAATAAGCGCATCGTTGGCCACAGGGTTGCTAGGGAAGTGATGACTACGTAGAATAAGTACACTTTTCCTTTACAAGACCTTAATTACATTAAAATTCTGAGATATTTTCTTTGCATTTAAACTGATACGTGAATTTCAACCGTTCAGGTCGGATTAGACAAAAATGTTAGCAGGTTCTTTAAGCAGGATTGCCGTTCCTTTAATTCTCTATAATAATATAGCGTGTCAGCTCTATATCGCAGGGTTCACTTGATTGAGATTACAAGGTGCACATGATAATACCTTTCAAAGGACAAATACAGGATGTACTCAGTAAAGAGTCAAATAATAATGATTTTGGGTTTGCTTCTTTTTTAATACTTGCCCTACCTAACTAAATTACTAGTAAAGCAAAAGTACATTAAGTACTCACGTTGCTACAATGAGTCCCTCCTTCAATATCGAAGGTGTGTTTGATAAGTACCTTTTAAAAAACTGACGATAGAAAACGTATTGTAGTTTGCTCAGATTTGAGGGCGTAAGTGTAAAGCGCGAGACATGTGAAAAGAGAAGAAAGAGAAACTGAATAACTGTTTGTTCGGCTCGCGTACCCAGACCGCGAAACCCACCAAAGCGCCCCCAATAACGCCTGTTTTGCAGGCTACATAATATATTGATTGGTCGCTTTTTTGTAATAAACACCTTTGTTTTGTTCTTCTTCGCACTGTAAAATGCCCAACGCCATGTTCACGCTAATTATCGGATGGCTTTGCGCCGGCACGAAAACGATACCGGATGGGGTTTATGTTCACTCATAAGAATGGTGATTTTGGAGCGATTTCTGTAACGGAGCGAAGCTGCGCTGCGCCGATATCTAACGTGGAGCGCCGTCACATATCGGATAGGTGTTCATACTCATTTACCGGAAAGCATTTCGAGCGTGCTCGAAAAGCTATCCGGTATAGTCTGAACATAGCCTGAGGGACAGACGTCATATTCTCCGGGAGACCTGGCCTCCCAAGATAATATGTCTGCGGGTATTTATCAGGGGCACCCAACGACGGTTTCCTCCAAAATACATTGAAAACGCTTTTTAGGCTATCCAGAGTACTTTTAGATCTTTAGAAAGCATTCTAAGCGGCTCTATAAAATTTGCATCTCTTCGGTCATCCTAGGCAAACTTCAATCTTTTCTAAATTGCAAGGGCTTCAGTATTATTTTACCGAAAATTTTAGTTGAGATTTGACGTATTACGAAAGTGAGAAATTTTCTGATTCCTCTCGCAATGACATTTTCGAATCCGAAAATTTAGGTTCCCTTTTTTCTAAGAAATGTAGCCTAACTTAGGAAGTAAAATATGAAAAATAGACTTCGGAAAATCGTAGGGAATTTATAAAGATAAGCTTCGAAAATTGTAAATGAATGCAATAGTGATCCAGAGATTTGTAGCTGTCTTCAGGTAATAGAAAATTCTAGGCAATATTTGCTTCTCCGAACAGATATTTTACAGAAAACAGTCGTTGGGCGCACCTGATTTATTTACATTTACATATAGATTTATTGTTTACGCCGAGTAATGATAAACTTATTTTCGTTCACTTGTACAGTCTTGTTACGATGAGACAAACCATTGCTCGTGGCTCTGTGGAGCAAATGAGAGAGAAACGTTAAGATAGGTTTTCCAGGTGTAATAGCTTGTAATCGATGACCTGATCAATCATTATATAGCTTCAGTCGCTAATACTAAGGAGCTTTGATTAAGTTTTATTCCAATTTTTCTATTTGCCCTCCAATGCATTGCTTAGAGAAACATTTTGTGTAAATCATTATTGTGTCTCAAAGTAAAGTATTCTGTAAGCTTGAGTTACATGCTCTTAGGAAGAAAACCGTGCTCAAAATTTCGCATAATCCTGGGTTAAACTTAACTGTCTTTCTAGGAACCGGGCCCAGATATTGGCCTCAAAGTGGCAACATTTCTCAATTATTACGTATTGATAATAAGAATAACGGAACAAATGGTTTCAATAATCACGATATTTTCAAACGGTCAGTCTTTTATCATTAAGTAGCCTCGCCACCATCTTCCTTCGGCCAGGCTGTCCAAGCAGTTTACCTGTAGAAATTTCTGAATCATTAGCTATTACATCACTCAGTGCTATCTTGACATCTTAGCGCTTTGGCTTGTAATGTTTCGGTAACATCAAGGCTTTAACGAGCGCTGACCTTTTTATGCTCTGCTTGTATCGATAATTCCAGGACTTTCTAGGCCACCTAAAGAACCCCTGATCAGTGAAGGATGAAGGTTGCCTATTTTCGTTCCTTCTTTTAATATTAAAGCCTTTGCAAATGAAATTTTTTTTTGTTAATTTTTCCGGAAATGTTAAAGATTACTTCAGACCGGATTTACGTAGTTGTTTCCATTTAACTGTATCCGGTCAAAATTCTAAGTTCAGTTTTGAAGCCGGAAGCTAGAAAATACGTTCGAATACCGTTTTATAGCCCGAACGCGGAGAAAATCAACGGAAATAACTGTTCTAGTTTGGATAAATGCATGCAATCGCACTTCCCTCAAAGCTTTGCATAATGTTATTTTAGACTTGCGATGGTGAAAAGCACCTATCATACAGTACAAAAAAGTGCATTGATTCCACCACTAGCTCGTTTCATTCACTGGAACTGTCCTCAATCGCCGGAGTAATAATACGTGGTCAAGAGACCTCTTAAAGATACAAAAGCAATCGCTTTCAATAATTATCGACCACAAACAACATGGCAGAATTGTGCCATTTTGAAAAAGTGGTCACACAAAGATGTTTCACCGTAAGGTCTATCTATCTATACTTTGCCCGATACTAGTCGGTACAAAGTCGGTCTTTTCCACAGCACTCGAAACTGACTTGATCCAGCTACACGTGTTGGTGATTCGGACTTCAGAGGGTTGGTCCCTTTAGCCTCCCACGCAGATGTCAGTTAGGGTTCGTGACGAGCCAAAAGAATGTCTGCGTGGGAGGCTATGGTCCGTTTAGCTCCGGCACAAACGCTTTTAAGACTTCTTAGTTAACTTGGACAAAATTAGCATTTTTCGGCTTCCCAACAGTTCATTTTCATCTGAAACTCTTTCCTTTTTTACTTATTTCGCTAAATATCTCCCACAACAGTAAATTGCGCCAGCGACAGTTATTTTACTCTAACAGCCAGAAGGTATAACTCACAAAGCTTCGGGGGGGAGGGGAGGGGAGGGTACTCCTGGGAAGTTTTGGTGGGGTGTGCCGCCCGGTTCCTCAAATCCTGCCCCTATTTCAGACCAAAAAATGTAATTTTTTGCTCCCGTTTTCAGACCTGGCCTTTTGTGCAGAAATTTTAATGTGTCTTATTATTCCTTAGATTAGAGGGCAAACAAAAAAAAAAATCTTCAAACCCAATTCGAATTCGCATATTGGTTTTTTTCTTTCTTACTCATTTGGAATTGAAACGTTAAATCGTTCATACACTCCTGTAGGTACCTCGAAAACCATACCCAATTCCAGACCAAAACGGCGCACAAACCCTACCCGATGGGGCAGCACATACCTATATAGCTTATATAAGGGAGTAACCGCCCCTTTGTGGCTGACCTATAGCAAATAATATCGGCTGCATATTCTGGTTTACCATTAACTGTACCAAGAGTCCCATTATGGATCTTGCTGTATATGAGATGTGTATCCTACTATTTATTATTATTATTATATATTATTATTAATTTTATTATTATTAGTAGTAGTAGTAGTAGTAGTAGTATTAATATTTATTGTATCCCAGTTTATGGCATCATTGCAATTTTTTATGCGCTTGTTGTTAAGGCTCTTTTCCTCATATTGGACGGGGATGTAAATTTTAAAAAGTCGTTGCAGTGTATGTGTTTACTCCTTAATTAATAAAGAAACCAGTAAAATAATTATGAGCAATATCGTTTTGAAAAATATTACAGCTACCCTGCTTTGACACAGTGTTGCACCGTTCAAACCAAAGTACTACCCCTGAAAAGTGGTATTCGCTACCCGCAAAACTCCGCGTCCAATCGAGGTGTGATGTAAGGAAGTTCTAAGAGACTGGGAAACTTTCGTAATAGCTCGATAAAAGCGTGTCTATTAAATAAGTCTCATCAATTTTTGAACGTACAGTAATTCAAATTTAACTAAAACTGGAGAAAATAAATCAATGCCATGTCTTTATATCGGGTTCTCACTCTAGATGCAAATATGCCGACTGTATTTATAAAAAGCCCGGCGACTTTATCAACTGAGTCAGTAAAGTAAGTTCAATTATTTACTCAGTGTGGCACGAAAGTGGAGTTTATCTTTGCAGATTGGCGATTTTTTGAGTTTTGCCGGAACCAATTTTTGCGATTAAGGGAGACTTGTTTTTCTTACTGGGAATTAATTTTGCGATTTTCAGAAAGGAGAACGTACAATAAAAATACATATTTTTATACTACGGTGTGTGTACCCTGTGTAAAACCAGTAAAACAGATTACTTTTCTTTGTCATTCATTTTAATCGTTTTGTTTCTGAACAAGACAAGTTGTAATTGAACAAACAGGATTTCTTAGTACTGTTATTTTGTGTAGCGAATGTAAGTTAGAGAATATTTACTCTGGAGTAAATTTTAGGGGAAAAAATTGTTTTGGGGTATAGATATATATTTTTTGCGGATCGCTGGAAAAATTGCAAAAATGAGAACCGGCAAAAATTTTGTAACACACGGTACATGAAATCTTTTTCTTGCCTTATTTTTCTAACCACTTTCGGTGTCAATTGATGTATTTTAATTTAAAGCCATTCGGCGGTTTGCTCATTCTTCAATTATTTGTTAATGCTACCAGCTACTACTTGATGTGGTAAAATTCTGCTACATATTTCAAATTATGCCATGATATACCAAATGCTCCTTGTGGGTATATAAGACAAGACAAGCAATATTTTTATTCGGAGTTGTATACAAGCTGGAACTGTGCATGGATACATCAACGTTTTTCAAATAGTTTTACTTCAGAATTACAATACATTCTAGTCATTACACTATATTGTAACAAGTTATAATTAACAGAAGAAAAAATGGTTCTTTGATCGATTGCGTCCACAGAAATCAACTAATCTTGAGGCCAAATTAAATGGCTTACTTCATTGATGGTACTATAGAGCTGAACAGCGATTAAATTAGTTTCTTAGAGTTTTATTTTTAAATTGTTTGACGTGCGTCATGTGTCCTCTTTTCGTCAGTGCTTGCGCTTGCGTCACTAGGGAAAACAAATTTGCCAAAGCCGCCTTTAAATCAATAGATTGAACTTTGCAGATGACATTGAAACTGTTTTGCTGACGCCCACTGAATCGTAGTTAGTTTCGACTTAATAAAGAAGACAACTAAATAAACAGGATCGATCGTGTGGCAGGAAATATGGAAAGAAAAGTACAGTATCCGCTTTCTAATTGAGACTCTTACTACCCAACTTGAAAATTTGTAACTTAGAAGTATTCTGATACAGTAGCCGGCCTGCTTACCTAGTGGTTTTGTTTAGGAAGCGCGTAAAGTATCGGCAAGAAAAATAAACACCGCAGTTTCTCCTTACTGGTTCTCCCCTCCGTTGGCCTTACCCACAAAAGTACGAAGGTTGTGATACATCGATTCTTTCAATATTAAAAAGGCTATTAACGGTACGTCTGATACTGACAACTTACTATAGAAATATATATATTTTTCTCTGCACAATTTGCCTATTTGAGGGCGTTAATTCATACACCGGTTTTAAGGCGTGAACGCGAAGCACGAGACACGCTAGAGGTGGAAAAAAGAAAAATAACTCCTTTCCGTCCTCTCGCATGTCTCGCGCTTCGTGCTCGCGCCGCAGAACCCACTTGAACGCCCCCAACAACGCCTACGCAGGCTACATATATTGGTTTGTCGCTTTTGGCAATGAGCACTTATCGTCTTCTTTAATGTACTTATCTAAGTGTCAGACGTCATCTCCTTCGTGAGACTGACCGTCCGAGACTTGTCTGTCTGATTTGTTTACGCAGAGTAAAGTAATTATTTTCGTTCAAGACGTGCTGAAATACATGTATCAGATTTGCCTACTTACCACCTCTCGGAGGAGGAAATAGAAAAGAAACATGTAAGCGTCTTTCCGAGTAATATAAACTAGGGACCTCACGATCCGACAACGGCGACGCCAATGAACATGAAACGTCGCTGAAAAATAGACTTTGCGTCCTTTGAAACTTTTTCGCCCTTATACCAAGTCACCCAGTTACTTGAAAGTAGGGAAATAAGGTTTAGGCTAGAACTAAGAGAGGGGACCGTGTTTAAGTTCAGAGAGAGATAGAGTTGATGTTTTGCTCATAAAACCTATTGTGTTTTAGACGTTGCCGTTACACACAAGCTTTCGATCAATGGTCGAATCGAAAGCTTTTGTGCTATAGAGTTTTTTTCCTATCCTGTAAATTGAATCGTCGTTTATTATACTCCTTTTAGTCATAAATCATTGTGACCATTTTAAATATCGAGCCTTAGTTAATGTAGATGCTTTCAAGATGCAAAATTTCTCAATTATTCTTCATCGATATGAATCACGAAACAGAAAGCTGCTTTCACAATCATGATACAGTTGAACCTTCATATATAAAAATATGCGGCCACCTCCCATTAGCGACGGGACCAATTTTTGGCCTGACGGTTTTCTTCTCTTCAGTTATTTTTAACCTCTTGTAAGCGACTCCTTGACGTATGACATGGTCTCTCTTCGCTGAATGTACCGGTACGACGCCGGCTCAGGAAATACGATGATCGTCCACTGACAACATGAAACTACACTTATACATAACTTAGAAATTGCATGCAATGAGTTATCTTCCAAAAAGTATTATCGAGTGGACCCCTTCTCTTCCCTCTTTGTCGATTCTCGTAAGCGACCACTAAATCTTAGAATTTGCCGAAAGAGAACCTGGGAACGAGGTTGGCCATTTTGAAGCACAAAGGATTATGGGCCGTCCAGGGGGGCAAAATAAAAACAAAGA
>JBBMOI010000002.1:18997500-19045000 GCA_038088405.1 Porites divaricata
GAATGATGTACAACTCTTGGTGAATATGCTTCCCAGAAATTTAAAAGAGCAAACAAAAAGAACAGTTTTACCACCTTGGAAAAAGGAATCACCAAAAAGACGAGGTTAATGCAAATAATGCCAAAACCCCGAATAATTTAGGTTCTAAATATAAAAAATCTAGCTATCAAAAATTATCAAGTATCAGTCCAGCTGCGAACTTGGATTTTTGTACTATTTTCTAAATAATATAAGGAACACAAAATACATACTCTATTGCATCGTCTCTAGATGACTCTATTAAAATAAAATTTCATTTCTTTATAAGTTGGCATATCAAAATATTAATTCAGATGATAGAAAAGCTGTTGTTTAGCATGAGAGAAACTCTGTAGGTGGAAGAGTATTTTTACACAGTGCCCTCGTCACCCATTCATTCTAAATATCCTCTTGAGAATGGAATCGAGCAATCCCTTCTTCAAATAGAATAAACTAAATAAGAGAAAGAATTATTCTTCTTTTAAAACGAAGCTCCTTAGTTTACGAAGATTCAGCGGACTCATCGTGTTAAAAAAAAGTATACAAATGATTTTAGCCTCCGTAGGGAAAGAAATTTTATGCCGCCCTCGCCAACTTTGACTTCTTACCCTTTTAAAGGCATTTGGTCCAAAATGACACCTTGTTTACCATGTTTGAGACTCGATACTCTTAAAATCATACACTGTTCAGCGGCATATATTACCCATCTAGACCATATTAGGGAGCTTTCCCTCCCTCTTTCAGTCATTTTGAGTTGAATCATCGTCGTGCTTTACAAGTGCCACAGGTACGTAACCTTCATTGACGCGTAAGTTAAGTTTACGAACGAGCATTAGCCCTATTTGCTCCTTGAAATGCAACATTAACAAACCAATGGCAATTCCAATACAGGGAAACAGGGTTAAATTCACTGTCAGGGTGGTACTGGGTGCCTCGTTTGTAAGAGTCACCCGATCGGGATGTCTTGACGCATGGAAACATTGGTAAGATGAGTTCATCAAGCCCCATTTTTCACGAAAACGTTTTACATGCTTGTAAACGTCATTCTTCGTTTTACAGTCATAGTCCCGAAGTTTGTACGAACACGTTTCTGAGATACGTCGTCGATCATTCACGACCAAAGCTTCCCGCGTTGATAAATTGTCGAATGAAACGTAGATTTGAAGGCATGGGTAATAAATCAAACACTTTGATTCGCTTTTGAGCTCTTCACAGCGGCAATGAAGTTTCTTGCCATCCATGTTCAGGAATATTTTCTTGACCTTACAGATTCCTCCTTGGTATTGCAGGCTTTCAAGTTTTGGCAGAGTCGCTGTAACCATTACAATAAGGAGAGTCAAGCCTGAGGAGACTAAAATTGCGTTGCCCAGTTTTTTCACCCTCTTGACAATTTTAACTTGAGGCGAGCTGTCGTTTAGATGCCGAGTCATGATTCACATTATTTAAAATAGCATTCACTAGATGTGAGCCTCGTTTGCCTTGCCTATTGGAGAGATTAAACAGAAGTGTATTTAAATGGCACACTGTAGATAAAATGCACGGCGGGTACCCCCTACGGTGGCCTATAGGGAGAGGCGCCGCTCGAAAGGGCATTTTCAGCAGGCTTCAGGTCAGTATGAAAGGGTAGGGAAGTTTGTCATTTTTAAAAACCCGTAAAGAGGCTCAAAAGGGCTGACAGATGAATTTTATGGGTGTGAAAAAGTCGAGAAAACTTTTCTTTTTTTTGGTGCATTTACAGCTGTTAAAGGGGGGTGTAAAATTTTAAAGTGTGTATTTGACAGGGTACTTTTTAACAATTAGTCGGCGAAGGCGACGTGAATATCGGCGAATAGTCACCGTGCGGTGATTATAGCGGGATAAAGCGAAACTTCTAGCCAATCACAGCACTCTATTTTCGATAATCATCAATGTAATTATACTAATTGTCAATAGTAGGTATGCGAAAGGGGTACCTTTTCTGTTAAAAATGGTATCTAAAACATTTAAAAGGGTAAGGGGATGGACCTCAGTGAGGAACCTCCACGTACTAGTAAAATTGTTGACGGTAACCCCCACTCCCGGGATAAAAAGGCGAGGTAAAGAAGTAATGTCGACTCAGAAAAAGGAATTCTGAATTCTCAAGACTATAAAAAAACGAATATTACTGAAGAGGCTATGACTCATGGTAGTGGATAGTGTTGAAAAGGGATAACGACATCAACTCCTCCGTCCGTGAAACCACAGGCCGTCCCCAAGATGGAAATATGACCATCGGCACTGTTGCGTGACAATCAAAAAACAAGGGATTATATGGGGGGAAAATACGATTGTTTCTGTGACCAACGAATGTGGAAGGAATTAAATAAAATCGGCAAACCTGTGGTTTAATACCGAGCCTATTTTACGCGTCTTCAGTTGGAACCTGTTTGTTGTCTCTATAAATGGCCGTGAATCGGCTCCGGGAAAGAAGAAACACACAACTTTTTAAAAGTTTGTCAAATCCTTTCACATTCGTTGGTTACAGAAACAATCGTTTTTTCCCTATATAAATCCTTTTATTTCGAACGTTTCGTATGCTGATTTCGTGTGATTGTGATTTCGAGCTTGGGTGACCTGTGGTGAAACCATATGTATGCGAAAAGTACAGATATATTTTTATCCCCAAATTGTCTTTATATGTTTTCCTATGTTAGCCTAACAACTAACAACCTACAATATCATTGACTTTTATTGTAGGTTGGCGTATTTTATGGCGAGTTGAGCTCTATCGTATTCCCTCTTAAACCGGATTTCATCGGCTAAGATTTGAATACAAACCTTGATTATATGAAATGAAACTTCAAGTTAGGACTTCAGTTTTCTCACAAGCAGGAAATGAATTTGATTTCAGGGAACGTGTTTTAATTAAAATGAATAGGCTATGTTACCTTTTACACTGTACGTGCGTATTTGAAATCTTTTGAAATGCCTTAATTAGGCCAGTACTTGTAATTTTAACATAATTATAAAGGCAGTGCCTACCGATGTGAAAGACGTTTACGCCGGATATTATATATTTTTCCCCGAGGAACGTTTCTCGCAATTTCGCTGATCTATTTACCTTTCCGTGTCATTTCATTGCCGTATTCAACTTTACCAAAATATTACCATGAAATTCGGCAGAAACGGCACGGTGGAACGTGCAAATCAAGGCAATATTTCAGCCACAGTGTTAAATACATAAGAATTTCATTGAAAATGTAAAGTAAAGCGTTGTTTCTTTGCCAGGCGGAAAAGCAAGTAAATATAGTTTTAGTCTTCAAAAAAATTAATACTACTTACCGTCGACCACCACTATCCCACTCAACAATTCTTTCTGTAGACTTGAATATTTACTGTTTTTGTATCTCCAAGGCAGTTGAGTAGATAACGCAACAGAATATTGCTTTTCGCTGCTTCACGGCATGCAAAATTTTACATTTGCATAAAATATAACTGAGAACGGACAGAGATAAAATTGTTTAAATTAGCAATTTATATATAATGAAATTTAAAAAAACAGTTCGAGGGAAGAATAATTTTGAGATACGTAGTTACCTGTCGTGAACAAAAAACTAAGTTTATTTCCGGACAATTTATGATCAAAGTGAAGAGTTGTTAGAGGGAGATTTGAAGAGTAGTCTTTCCTGTCAATTAGGCCCTTGCAGCTAGCATGATTAACGTGGTACAAAACCGCCACACTGGAGAGCAAAAATAGATAAATGGTAATTTTTTTTTATTATTTGTCTTGTCCCATGCGACTTTTGCCTTTTGTACCACGTGAAAGGCTAGCTGCAAAGGGCCTATCTAAACATCTGTCTTTACATTGTTTTGTTCCGTTTCATCTTCCTTGGAAACCATACTACCCCTCTGTTGTTAGCGAGTATCGAATATTTAAACATAATATTATCAGATTATATCAGAGAAACCTTGTAAACGATAATTCATTTGAACACAATTTGAGCAAACGCTTGAAATACGAAAATTTAGCATGTTGTTCTCTGAGGTCACCGTGAAGATTAGTGAATATTTATGTTTCCCAATAAGACCATCGAATCATTGAGGGTTTCATCGACTGACTGGTCGATCCTTAGATCCTTGCAAAGATGGTCCTACAAAGCTTATGTCAGCAGTTAACTGCAAATTTAATCGGCTGTCGCAAAAACAAAGCGCTGCTTCACTTGAAACATATCAAAAAGTTCCATCGCTATAAAAATATAGCCGTAGCTGATGGTAAAACTCATTTGCATCAACGTGATTTATTTTCCGTGGAGTTATAACTACAGTTGACTCTAGATAACTCGAACCTCGCGCTAACTCGAACCAAAGTCGATTTTCCCCGGATTTCCTTCCTACATTTACTGTAATTTTACCCTCGGTAACTCGAACCCTCGATAACTCGAGCCTACCACTAACTCAAAGTATTTTTTGTTTCCCTTCAGCTCATTTCTAAACAATTTCACCCTCGATAACTCGAACCATGTTATAAGCGCGTGACAAGTTGGGAAAAAAAACCGTGTACTGAAGTCGTTGTCTCTCCTTTTTGTTCACTCCAGTTCAAATTCAGTGTCCATTCATACATACTTTGTTGCTTAATTGCCTTTCCTTCCCATCCATTTGTTCATTTCTTTACTTCCGGTTATCTGCTTCAAACTCCCGATAACTCGAACGTTTTTTGATTTGCCTTATGGAAGGTTCGAGTTATCGGGAGTCGACTGTAGTCGTGAGTTAAAGAGCCTTAACGGGCAATCTCCTTTCAATTCATGTCAACTGTGAGTACACCGGTATTTTGTTGTAATTCTCCCCAGTTGAACTCACATTTAACAAAGGGATTGATTCTATTACGCCATTTCTAACTGCCAAAAATCGCATGCTAATTATACCAGGGTAGAATTTATTAAATTAGACGAAGAAGCGTTTAGAAACGAGGTTGAAGAGAGAAATCAAAATCAGATCATAAATAATACTTACACCAAAGCCTGAACGTCGCCTTATGTTTTGAAGGAAGTCCATGTACTAGAGGTAAGATTAGATGAGCCTTCAGGAAGTATTTTGAATAAATAATAAAATAGTTCTTCACGGATGATGTAATTAAAGAATTAATCCGCCTCAGCCTTCGAATAGAGCACATAACATTCGATCTCGATCTAAGATTTACATACAGTCGACTCCCGATCGATAACTCGAACCGTCCCGTCCCAGTCAAGAGAAATCGAAAAAAGTTCGAATTATCGGGAGTTCGAGTTATCGGGAGCTCGAAGAAAATACCCGGGAGTAAGGAAAAAAAAACAGTTTTTACTGCACAGTGAGCATTATAATTAATCACATTTAATTGTAGAAATGTTAAGTGAAAATTAAAAGACACTTCAAGGTTATAAATCAGAACGTAACGTAACAAAACATTGCCTAAATAGAGCATTCATTTTACTTTTTGAGAAGTAAAGCTGTTTCACGTTAGAATTGTAACAAACAACTAGGGGCGTAGCCAGGATTTTTTCGAGTTAGCGCTAGGTTCGAGTTAGCCAGGGTTCGAGTTATCGGGAGTCAATTGTTACAGTAGTATATCATAAATATTCATAAACAGCCTCACACAATAATTGTCATTAACGGCGACGTTGCATGATTGTTTTCCTGCCCATGATGTAGTACTGTAGTGCAACTGCTGCTTTCAGCCTCTGTTAGGCTATGCTCAGTCACACTATACTAGATAGCGTTTACGCCGGGGAAGAAATGAATGCGTGACGAACGAACCCCAAAGGACGTCTGCGGGAAGGCTATACCGGATAGGGCTTCCGCTCACACGTAAGAACGGAAGAACGGTGATCATGATTTTGGCGCGATTTCCGCAACGGAGCGAAGCTGCGCAGGGCAGGCGCAGAGCAGATCTCTAAAAAAAAGAAGCCTGGTTTTCATATGTCGGGAAAATCCCAGACGATAGGGGATTTTACTGTTTCCCGACTGTCCCAGATTTTGCCGACCAATGAAAACTCGAAATCGTAGATATCCCCGATCGTCTGGGATGGACGGGGACAAATCTGGAGAATCGGGAGTGTTTCTATTTTCCCGACGCGCCCAGATTTCTTCGATGGTCAATGATCACTCCCGACAAATGAAAACTCAAATTTGTACCGTCGGGGACGTCGGGCGATGGATTTCGCTCATTACCAACCCTCTAAGGCTGTTGGGCTCCAATCCCCCTATCACACGTTTGTGTACAAATTTCAACTTTTGGCGCACTTTCCATTTCCAAATTCAATATCGGGAGAATCTAGGACAGACTTCTGGCGATTATCCGATAATCGGCAAAATCATGGGACGGTCGGCGAAAAGTAAAATCCCTGATCGTCTGGGATTTTCGCGACATATGAAAACCAGGCTTAAGTGGAGGGTCACATATCGGTTAGATGCTCATGTACCGTATAGCTTTCGTTTCGGCGCGAAAAGCTATCCGTTATAACATATCCTTAGTTCCTTCCCCTATTCGGTCAGTGAACAATCACTATACAAGTAATAAACAATTCTAAGGGCACTTTCCAAAAGTCAGAACTGGCCTGGCGGGCCATGGACGGACCAGTCATTTATGAATGAAATAGAGGGCTTTTCCAAGAACTTTTGCTGAAAAACGATTTCCTTCGTGCATACTATTCAGGATTTGACCTCTCTGGCAGGATACTTTTGATAAAGAGTGAAATTCCCGTTACGACAGGAATGGTCTGGCCGGTCAGTTTTGACAAATGGAAAGCCATGCACCATGAAATAGAACTGGCACAAATACTATAAATGGGAGACGTCGATATGGGATTAAGTCGAAATTCTTTACTGTGTCAGTAACTTGTCCTCATAAAATCAAGATATATAGGGCTTATATGAGCTCAAAGAATAGTTTAGTATATTTCGTCTCAAGTGTACTAAGTAATTGACAGGAAAACCAAGAGAGTTCTTCATCCGGAGAACAGTAGAGAGTCTTGCAATGAATTACTGAAGTGGTTAGAGGGATGTAATTTAATTATACGTCCTTCTAAGATGAATTATAAATATAATTCTTAGACTACTAGTAATCCCTCATTTTCCCTATGAGGGATAGTAGAGCGTGCGAAACGCAAGCGCGCGTGAAAATCACCCCACGCGAGAAAGGCGAGATGCGGCAGTGAGAGAAAAACCTCATTTTTCTCTCTCCCTGCCGCGTCTCGCCTTTCTCGCGTGGGGTGTTTTTCACGCGCGCTCGCGTTTCGCTCGCTCTACTGTCCCTGAGGGAAATAACGGACCACTCGTAGTCTAAATATTTTTAGCTTTTATGAGTTTCTAAGCATTCTGGCCATGGCTTCTTTTGAACTCCTTGTTACTTCGTCAGCGTTCATACTGCCTGACTATTAAACTTCCATTCACGTCATTTGACCTTGAAAAGAAAGCGTGCAAAAGTTACAAAACGTCATTTTGACCCGGAACATGTATAAAGAGGTTTAAGCTTTAATTCTTCTAGAAACGACAACAGCAAGACAAAACAAAACAAGGACCAGGGGCCAGTTTCGTCAATCCCAAAGCTTCAGACGTTCAGCTCAAGTCAAACTCTTTTAATTACTTTAAAGCCAAACGTTAGCACTTTCGTCTGACGTTAGGATGTATGCATCTTTTCTTTCCTGAAAAGGAATACTCGCTATAGACCAACCTGACTATGTCTCGTTTTCTGTGTTGTCGTTGGGACGCCGTCCGCTGCAGACTAAACAACAGATACAGCTCATTAATTATCTATCACCCTTAAGGCTGGTTTTCAATAGCGACGGAGTCGGAGTCGGATTCGTAATCAGAAGGGTAGAACAGATTCCGCTTACGACTCCGTCGTTTACGATCAAGTGAAAACTTGGTTTTCGTAGTCGCAAGTAGAAGCGGAAGAACTAAACCAATCATGCATTGTGTCCGACAATATGGTTTTTACTACATCGTAAGCGACGGAGTCATAAGCGGAGTCGGAAGAAAATGGAAACGTTCTGATTCTTCCAACTCCGATTCCGTCGCGCTTATGACTCTACTTACGATTCCGATGTTTAATTTTCACTGAATAATAAGCGCTCTTACGACTCTGCTTACGCCTCCGACTCCAACTTCGTCGCTAGAAGTGAAAACCAGCCTTTCAAGTGTGCGGGAAACAAACGGCAGAGGCGAAATAAAGGATGCGTTCGATTGATGGTATTCTGGAATAAGAATACGCGAACGTTTTGTTACAAATCATGTTTGGGCCACCTTTAAAAACGCTACTTAAATCGGGATATTCTATTTCAAATCAATATCTAGCCATTGCAGAGCAATAAACTCGAAAACGAGTGATTTGTAGAGTTTATTCCTATTATTCTTATCCTTGGGCCTACTGTTCATGGAGTGTGCTTTGGCCTGCTTTGGCTTCCAGGTAGAGGGGAGAGGGTGTGGCATATTTAGGGCCTGTTTACATGGAGGTGGGAGACCCCAGGTAGGTGAGGTAACCCACCCACCTGTCCATATAATCTCTCACCTTAATTTGGTCACGTTTACATGATAGGATGGGTGACCCGCTGTCGGATACCTCACCTACCTGAGGTCTCTAACCTTCATGTAAACAGGCCCTTAGACTAGTACCACGAACTGACCGGTCTATTTTTAGATATACCGTTTAGAGCAGTTTTTTTCTCCCGGGAAAATGGAAGCTCCGCTTCGCCTATGAACCGAGCGTATTCGTGTTCGCTAAACCAACACACACAAAAAGCCGCGCAAGTTTGTGACCGTTCGATAAACCTACCAAATTCTTATATTCTTGTTGTTGCTTTAGTTTTATTCGTGCGTAACCGTTTCAAGGTCAAACGAAACTCGCTTTATATAAACCTCCATATATATTCGTTTTTACTTACTTTTTTCAACTTTATGAATGTGTGTGTTTATTTTGGTTACTTTGAGGAGTCTGCAGCCCTTGCCAGAGTAGCCGCCAGCTTTTTATTAAAAAGAAAAGAAAAGAGTTCTAATCAAAGTATTCATTCATTTTGTAAACAAGAGGTTAGGGCAGCATTTGCAAAAAATTGTCATGTATAACACCTACAGATAAAACAAGCTTGAAAAAGGACTGCTGTTTTCTTAAATTTACATGGGAATTAATCGTTTTGTTCAGGTGAGTAACGAAGCGGGTGACTACGTGCCAGGAGGTCTGGGAACACTGGGACCTGAGGACGGAGTCGGGGGCCTGGACACAGTACAGTGTACTTGGATTAGTCGCTCCTTGAAGGCAAAGAGCACAGAGCAAGAAACGCAGTTTCTTACGTATATAGAAATATAGCTAGTTAGAAAAGCGACATATGTCGGGGGTCTAGGCAAAGAGTACAGAGCTAGAAACGCAGTTTCTTACGTATATAGAAATAAAAAGCCAGTTAGAAAAGCGACATATGTAAACATTTCTGAATGTAAAACGTTCTCCATGGCGGAATATATACGACAACGGCGAAGCCAGTAAAACCTCGCTAATAAACAAAATTCGTGTAAATACTATAGCAGGACATGTTTCCCTACCTGTGGATCCGGGTGGCTTAGGTTTGTTAGCTTGGGCAGCCGCATCTAAAAAATAAAAAATTAAGTTGAAGGAGAATATAATATTATGAATAGTGATTCAAAAACATCCAGCAGATGCTATAGCTCTCTTAGACCTCTGTCGTTCAACCCAGACGATCTCTATTACAAAATGTTTAGGGAGTTAGAGCTCCGACATCACTCTTAAGGTCATTATTTTTGCCAGTGAGGTTGCAAGAAAAAAACGCCGGTTTATGTCAGGGTCTTGTCGCTAAAATCTGGGGCAATAACTGCCCGGCAGTCAATGTCTGCATGCTTATATTAAATATAATTAGTACTCATTCAAAAGATTTCTGTGATTCTGATTGGCTAAAAGCACACTCATAATTCACCATAACCAGCTACTGATGACCAAAATTGGAAGAATTTTGCGATTAATGGACCGATGACGTCAAAAGTGCAGCTTTCTTAATGGTTAATGCACTGTCAACCGAGAAGGCCTGGGAACGAGGTTGAGTTCTTTGGTTGTGAAAACAAAAATGGCGGACATTTCACTCGTTTCAAGAGTAAGAACTAGGCGAAATAATAGCTAAAAACATGGCAAGAACAGCAAGAAGACAACTCGAAGGGCGACATCTGCTATTTGGTGAATATTTGTGGAGCTGAACAACCCCGAGGCTAAACGTGCACTATCGAGGATGAACTTAACATGGATGGAGGTAAGCCTGTTTTAGCTACGTTTTTAAACTAGGAATTATTTATAATAAAACAATTATTGAATTCGGCTTTCGAATCTTATGAAGAATTATGGAGATAAAGCCCTCCTCGATCTCCATAATTCTTCATAAGAAACTCAGCCTCATTCATTAACTGTTAATTATTTTACCCACCGCATTTGTACATAAGTCGGGCTTGTTTAACGTCCAGTTTACTTGGGCCTTTTCGCTGTCCAGTATCCACTGATGGGTCCTTGGGCACAATTGTCTCGACTCCAGGCCGGTTATTTCCCTGAAACTTTGAGTAGTGCATGAGTGATCCAAAGTCGTATCCCACTCCTCGACTGTCAATCACGCCTTCTGGCTGTTTTTTGAAATTGTTCCGTACCACTTTACCTTAAAGATCGTGAGTTTAATTTAGTTAGATTTATTTAATTTCTTTTTTAGCGAATAATTTGCCAAAGCGTATATGATATATATAGAAGATTTTCTTCAAATTGTCTCTGCGTTGCCAATGTAAGAGTATAATCTCTTTTTAGTAGCTATTAAAAAAGTTGAATGAAAATGTCTATAAACTTTGTTTGATATGATTAGTTGTGGTTAGGGATTCACTGGCATTGACTCTTTCTCTGAAGACCATTCAAAAACCTTCACACAGTCACCGCCAAGGTAACAATTAAACTTGTGCTGTCCACATTATGCCGGCATAATTTGGAACGTAACAGAAAGCAAAAGAGTCGAACATTAGGCTGTAATTAATAATACAACATTTCTTTGTCTCTTTTTCTTTAAAAAGAAAAAAATGCAAACCAGAGGATTTCTATATAAATCACCAGCCGGAGTACCAAATTTTACGACCACGCCTGGTTACAAATTAGCAAAAATTAAACATGGCTCCCAACAGCTCTAGTTCTACAACGTTGGCAGTTTCTTCAGATAATATAAGTCGTCTGAAAACTCGAGGGAAAGAGTAATTGTGTGTTTAACATAATTATAGTGACATTTGTTGGGCATAAAGAATTAGACAGGATAATAGTATGGAACATTAAGCATAAAGAGAACAACTCTATACCAAATCGATTTGGTTATTATCAAACTAAATAAGAGACAAAAAAAAAGAGGGAGAATATACAATTACACGCACCTGGCCGTATATTTTCCCAGAGAATTTTAACGTACTTGTCTCTGTCAGGTCGTGTGTGCTCATGATAGAAACCGAGGGCGTGGCCAAGCTCGTGAGTTATGGCTCCTTGTTCACATGGGGGATCCCTTCAAGAAATAAACAACAATGTCACTTAGAATGTACTTTGTTAGTTTGGACTATTTTCGATGTGCTCTTTTGTATGAAAAACCATATATACAGTTATATACGATATAATTTTAAAATACCATCCAGCAAAGAAATGTACTAAAAGGGTGATGCCCTTGCAAAGTTGTTGTATTGCTAATCTAAAACATATTGCTTTTTTACCGTTCTCGTTGCCGTCGTCGTCATCTCTGCTTAAGCCGGCTGTAGCGTTTTTGTCTGTTTCCGGGGGGGAAATTTCTAAAGAATTCTTTGTAAACTAAAAAGTATCTATATAGCTGGCAGGTTTCCCGGCCACCTCTTTCTAAACTTTCTGAATCCGCTCATATAACTACTCAGCACAACTCACCGAGTAAAGCGTCCTAAAGACAATTCTTGTCGCCTGCCGCCGTATCCCACATACGACCAACACCTTCACACAAAAAAGAGTCACTCATTTGTTCTCCTCTTCAATTTTACTGGGCACTGGCAGGGAGGATGGGAGGATAAAGAACAGGACCCATAAAAATATGCGAGGGGTCCTGTATATTAAACTTCACAAGCTATAAAAGATACTCCCTACGGGGGTGGTCAGAGGTTGATTTGTCTCTGGTAGTTCTTTTACTTCACACATAATCAAATCAGTGAATATGTCGTCAAAACAGGTTTTCCTTCGTTATTCGTTATCCGAAAATAACTAAAATCTGACCATTTGCAGATGTCAGGGGAGAGGTAACACATTCTCCTTGAAGTTATTTTAAGACAATGCGTGTTGGCCCGGCCGAGAATCGAGACGAGACCTACCTGGCACTCCGAAGCCTGTTAACCAAGCAATTGAATTAACCAGATCGAAGTTTTCACATAAAAAAAAAAAAACAACTAAACAGCACATTTATATCATTTCCATATAATTTGATTGTCTAATCTTGACAGAAGTTTATGCGCAGTACTTATCAAAGGTTTTGTTAAAAGGTCGTCGGAATTCCCTACCAATGAACAAAATCTTCCCGACCTCTTGCAATTAAAGATCATTGGAACTTAAGACAGTTGGGTATTTAAGAGTCCTTGACTTTAGATGGTGTTCGATACTTTTGACTCAATTCACGACAACTAGACTACAAAAAGCATGAATCAGCACGATTACATATGCACCTACCCTCGCTTATAAACGAAGTGAATGTATCCCTTTTCTTTGCCTCTGGCCTTAAATTTGACACACACATGTTTTTCCCAGTCCTTCATAGAGTTTCTTATCAGCTGCCGTCCGTCAGCATCTATGCAAAGAAAAAACAGACAAATAAGGAACCAAAACAATAATTCCACTCTAGAACTGAAACTCACTGAACTTGCTCTGTGTGCAATCCATGATAGAGATTTGCTTTACTGAACGACACAAACCACACAATACGTGGCCCAGGGATTTATCCTTGCTTAATTAAAATATCGTATTTTTAAATGTACTTGCGGGTTGTAAGAAAAATAAAATAGGGATAATTTTTATATATGCCATATACTAGGTACATGTGGTACCAGTGGGTATGGCCGTTTATTTTTACCCCTTTTGCTCTTAAATTGGGTATACGACTAACCACTGCGGCCTGAAATGGAGTAAGGGTTGCACCAAATAGTCTGGCAATCTCGACTCCTTTAAAAAACCGCAACCTACTAAGTCTCTTCTCTAATAAGTATCGTGGATCATTTTTTTTTTTCAACAGCCCTTTTTTTTTATAAAAGCTTCTCTGAATGTATATGTTACCTATATTTTCACTTATCACAAATGGTATAATGCCGTTTGGCCAGAGGTATGCAGCGTTTCCAATGGCCCCTCTTGTGTATGCGTCCTGGTCCTGGGAGGAGTTGGGTGGGCGTGTCTTGTTTTTTTCCAGTGCAAGGACCTGTTCGTCAGTTAAAGCCATATCTCCTTCGTAAAGTGTTGGTACATCATAAGTTTCTAACAACACAATAACAAAGTCAGTTTCCAAATGCAGTCGCAGTCGACAAAAATTGTAAACAATTAAAAACAGATCCGAATTCACTCCCGTCCAGAGTCAGTATTCACATTTGGCAGATGTGAAACGAGCTATTCGAAAGACAGATTCTCGCGCGGGCTAAAATCCGAGAATCCCTTTGCTATTTCTTTGCGCCGAAAAGCTTGCTACGCAGACTAGTGTTTTCTTCTGTCCATGATTAACGACACGCGCAAAAATCACCACAAGGTAGGGATATCAGAAGGAACGCCCTAAAAGCACCTAACAAAGAAGCATACGAGAAGAAGTTAGGAACAAAAACTCGACCAATCTTGTGGTGATAAACCAAAAGAAAGTCTAGAAGATGAGGAGATAAGGTTTTCAATGGTCTATAATCCATTTGAGGCTAAGAGCCTAAGTGAGTAAGTAAATAAATAAACAATTTATTTTCATTTTGTTGAGAGAACAAAAACACTGAGAACATGATAATGATAAGGGAACAGAAATCCCTATAATTTTAAAAGTAACTCTCTTTTAAAAAACAGAAATGTGGTTGTTGATCAGCGAAGGAAGCTTAATTCTGTTGGAGCTGTCGAACCTCTATTTAACGGCCTTCTTTTAATCGGCCAATCTGTATTTTGCGACCACTTGCTATAGTCCGGACAAAATTTTCGGTGAATCACAGGCACCGCGTAACACGCCGTTCACACCGCAGCGGATGAATTTTCGACCGGCTGAAAATATGACTGGCCACTTCGTGCACATGGAATCGTTCGATATTTTCGATCTGTTCACATGGTAATTTAAACGGTTAGACGTCTACGGTTTTCGTAAGGTTAACGCGGTTAGGCGTGAACGCAATATCTAAACGCACGAATTTTCCACCGCTCGAAAATTCGTCCGGTGCCGTGTAAACTTAGCTTAAAAAAGTGGCCAACACTTCTTCTCTTCCACTCTGTTTGAATTAATGGGAAAAAGGAATATTTTTTTTCCCAAGAGATTCTCTCATAGCAACACTGAATCCTGACGTGCTTTAACACCACCTGTTCCTTTCGTACTGACAGAAGACATGCTTGATAGATCTTGTCAAATCAAAAGATTATCATTTGCGTGTAAAAATAACCTTTGAGCCACTTGTGGACAATCAAAGCATATGTTCATATGTAAGCGAAAATGAAAGCAACTTTAAGTTTCCAAGAAATTGAGTGCGCCATTCGTGTTTCTCATCGTTCACTACTCACGCAGGGGCGGGAGCTCCGGCCACGCCCATTAACCAACACCTACCGGATTATATATAGGCAATTGGCGAAATCTTAGCGAGCAATCCGTTGATGTGAAATATAAGGTATCAACGCTGAAATAAAGGAATAAGAGCTCCATTTCCCTGGCCCTTAAGGCATTCAATATATGCATTTTTTAAATAATATAAGGAATATTATTTAGTACGCTTTTACCCAATGGCAATCACAGACTCCGATTTCAGGGTTTTTTGGTAAAATTCATGTTTACATGAACCCTTGCAAAAAGGGCTTACTTTGATGATGTCTGTATGCATTTCATTTTAGCATTTAACGAGTTGATCCCTTTTAAGATTTGGGCAATCAAGCGGGGTGCCGCCAAGATTATGGCATCACTTGTCTTAGAGTCAGTACGTGGTGAATGATCATTTGATATCTGGATTAAAACTACTTACGAAACTTAGCACTCAGAAAACATTGTAAAACAAGTGAACCAAACCTTTGGGTCGAGCGTGAATTATGGCGAAAAATCCCACATACGAGATTATGAGGCAGTTCAAACGTTCTTTCATATCCAAAGGACGGACAATAATCACTAGTTTTAAACTGAGCTAATGCAAAATTAATGATTAAACTGACAAGTTTCTTTCGCATGGACTTCCAAAAGATTGACAAGATGATTATTTTTAGCTTTACATCTTTTTTCTGAGAGATTTGGTTATCTACGGAAGACAAGAAGGTTATTCTGCACTCCTGATGTATTTTCGACACACTTAACTTGCATATGCACGATTTAATAATCAAAATTAAATTTGTCTGAGAACTCATCAGGTGATATTCAGCTGAACGAAACTAGTTTTGTCAATCGCCTTTGCAAATTACTGTCGAAAATAAAATACAGAAAAAAAGGTTTCTCCTCATTAAAGGGTCTGTACCATGGCTGTCTAATTCATTTTGTCAATAAGCAAAAACAACAACTTCGTACGAGCATCACACTTTTTTGTACGATTTCTTTGCCGTATCTGCACGACTGAAAATGCCTAATTCCACGTTTTATGGAGAACGTAAACAAGCAACGACGAAATTTTATTTCTCTTAGTTTCTGAACTTGGATATGGTCCCTTGGAATTCAAGTTTAGGAGGTTTCGGCTACATATGACAAAGTAAGTGGGTATAGGGATAATTGCGATCAAGTCTGAGAGAATTCAAATTCACTTTTGACTTTTTAAGCGACGTTCTCGTTGCCGTCGCGTCGTTGGATCTTTGAAAGTTCTATTATTGCCAATATTTCTTTGCTAGCGTTAACTTTCATAGCGCATAATTTATGCGCTATGAAAGTTAACGCTAGTAAAGAATTTCGAAATTACTTGTCAGTGACAAGATTACAGATGCTTGTCCAACAAATATGCCTTCTTAAAATTATATCAAACGTTATAGAATCAACGGAAATGAACTTTGAAAAACTGTTATGTTAAAACGTTTTCAAAACGCACAATTGCAACCTTTTAAATGATCTTTCCACACTTATTTATTTAAAGTCCTCTCTATTTTGAAGGAAATAAATTCTTGCTAAATTTGTTGCATGGTCAAAATGACTGTTTATTCTTCAGTATTAAATTGTTCCCACGCATTTTACTAACCTGGTGTTCCGACATTGTGCTTATAAGTAGTTGCTGACTTAAAGCTATCCCAGGGCGAAGCAAATAAAATTAACGGGAAACGGCAAAAAAACTCAGCTGGTACGTGTTGAACTACATGAACTGCCAACCTCACAAAACATTATTTTTCCAATTTCTTTATTTCAGAAAAGGTGATATTAGATGGGAGACTCGCTCTAGAAAACGTTTAGATATGTAGTTCCTTAATATTTTTTCCTACAAATTTACATTTCAAGGCTGTACTAACTACTACAGAGACCATTTACTATCAAAGCCCGACGCGATTGGTTTGTTGTTATCGTCGTCGTTGTTGTTGTAGAGAGGCACTATCATAATTCTTATTAAGTGTAAGATGCATCATATGCCTTTTAAAAGCTTCACCTGTGAGAAATGTGAAAACCAATCAATTAACGAATTAAAGAAAATGCGCCTAAAATTGACAAAATTTGAGTAACGTCGTTTTTGTTGTTAATCCTCATTTGTCAGAAATCTGCATTTCAAACATCAATATAGAGGATCTCACTATAAGTAAAGCTAAGTAAGATAATAATCGTGATAAATATATGGCGCATCTTCCGTCTTTAATGCTTTACTTCTTTAATAAGCTCGATCCGGCGTTTAGCTGATTACTTGTGAGCCGCCTCCCTCGTGCGAGAACGTGGGCTGAATATAAAATTATTTCATTATGTCTTAATTGGTTATTATACATGCTAGTCATAAGATAAACGTATAGCTTTCAATTCACTAGTTACTTCCATTTCAGTGTTCGTTCGTTGTACGATTACCATAATTACATTCAACTGCTTCATTGACTTTTTAAATATTGTTTCTCAGATCTGAAGTTATCCAACGAAATGGCCGCATCGGAAGAGTAACCTAGTACCGGCAGGACATCAACATGAAAGGGAAAATTGAAAGGAAGTACAAAAAAACATGAAAATAATAAATTAATTTTAAAAAGATCGATAACCTCGCGCATAACAAAATTGTTTATCTGGAAAACATACTAATTTCGTCTATTGGTTGTATTTTAAGAAATATTCTCTTGAAGTGTCTTCTATAACTCGAGCTCTGAAAACCATAGAAAAACGGATTCAAGCACGAGTTAACATACATAATGAATCCTACAATTCTATAAGCTTTATACAACACTTCGTAGTTTTCTAAAATAGTCTCATATGACTGAAAAGATATGTATATCTCAAAGGTTAAAAAGGGGACGTAACAGAGATAATAAGTCAGCGTAACAGTCAAAGAGGTTATGGCCAGTTTTTGTTTTTCCTTCATGGTATCGTGCAGAGAAGAGGCCGTTTCGGCAGAGCAAACCGTTCTGTTGATAAATATTCCTTTTAAAATTTGAAAGTAGCAAAAGAATACGCAACCAGAAAACAATGCTGAAAAAACAGCGGTTAAGACGGAGAGCCATTTCATTTTACATGCCATCTCAAGAGACCAGGGATCAAGACATCGTCTGCTTTGTCCGTCATATTCGCTGAAAATGAAGCCGGGAAGCGAAAACGTGATTGCTATCACCCAAATTGTACCAACGACATAGTACATGGACTTGTTTGAGGCAACTAGAGGTTGTTTAAAGGGCTTAACAATTGCATAATAACGCTCCAACGCTAACACCACCAAACTTTGATAGGTAACTGAAACAGTCACACAAGTGGCAGCGTAACCTGTGAAAAACTTGCAGATGAGGTCGGCCGCTCTTCCTGAAACGTGCTTACCCGACAAGTTAATAGCCAAAGGTATGGGACACCAGATTAACGAGATGATATCTGCGAAGGCAACATTGACCAGTAGGATGTTTGTAGGAGTGATCATTGATCTTGTTTTTCTGACGATGGTTATGACAAGGCAGTTCCCTAGAAGACCTACAACGACGATCAGCGAGTACAAAATAGCCAGTGTCACGTTAAATGACGAGGCGGAGTGGTAGAAATTGCTTGCGTTTAAAGACAAACTTGCCATGTTTTTAATTTATTTTCGACATTGAAACTGAGCAGCTTACAACTCCTTTTTGATGACGAAAAGGAGCGCTACCTCGATTAGAAATGGGTGGATACCAATATTTCTTTTCCACAGCAACGCTTTTTAGGGAAAAATTAGCAGCTGCAAGTTTTTGGCACTCTTCTACATCACCCCTCTTCTTTTTTCTCGACAATTCTTCTCTTTTTTCTTAATTAAACTATTGACAACTATTGCCACTGAGTGACACAGTTAAACCGTCATACATCATGCAGCATCATGCAGCTGCAGCGCGGAAAATCACATGTACAATTATAAAAACGAGAGCAGCTGACTCAGGCTTTCAGGTGAATTAGACCGCCTAAAACCCAAAAGCAATAAAACAAAGACAACACCAAAAGAGTTCAAGTTTTACCGTTGAATTTTATCGCCACATCACCCAATTGCAACTTAACAGAATGGAAAACACCCTGACGAGATTTCTCCTTCTTTTCGGGTGTTTTCGTGATGCCGCTGTTTCCTCGCTCCGTTTCGTGTTTATATTTATTTCTCCAATCGATCCAATATGATGTATGACAAGTGGGAAATGGACTAAATGTCAGTTAAAAGGGAAAGATATATAAAGAATACTTCATGGAAAGTGCCGGCGTACGGTATTTGCGCACGAGTTGTTGACGTTGAGACAATTCATCCTTTTGGCAGCTTTGTTATTTCAAATCTTTCAAAAATGCTAAAATTTGCCCCTACACACCGCGAAATGACAAACAAAACGAAACATTCTCGATACTCAATCTCGATTATCAGCTCATATACCTTAGTTTGACCTAATATACAGAAAGCACTTATGCTGAGGACAAAATTTCTCTCGGACCAAGCAGCGGTAAAAAGTTGATTTCGCGAGCTTTTTACCGACGAAACAAGGACAAAAAAACTGCCACAAACTTTGGTTTGAAGTTATTTAATAGTGCCCCGAAGTTTTCTTTACAAATTTAAAGAGATTATAAGCTTAACTCTTCCGTACGTCGAGCTGATTATGCAGCAACAACAACAAAGTTTACCTCCAAACATTTTCAGAATGGCTTGCAAGTCCTTGAAGGCGTAAGTTTTCAAAACCATTAGCCATTCAATATTTACGCCACGGGGTGGGCTGGCAAGAATGAGGGGTGGTCCGCGCCAAATTCAGGACAGTCACGGGGGGGGGGGGGGGTCATCAATAAATCTGCACACAAAGAGGGGGGGCTACTTGATTTTTTATTTTTGTTTTATTTTCAACCAAATACTTTTAGAGCTCTCGCGACTAACGGTACATGAAAAAAATGCATAGTTCCCGAAAGAAAAAAAAATAAGAGCTGTTTGTGTTTTGACACCTCGCTTATTCAGTCATTCAACATTAAGTTCAAGGTTAGGGCGCTAAAAAATAGTCATCGTTTTTTTGCTTTGCTTCTGAGAATTTATTTTCAGCTCTCATGAGTCGAAAAGGTGCTGAACTGTCCACAGAGACGAAATAATTAATTATTACTGACGGGACCCGCGCAAGACAAAGCGAAACTGTCAAGAATGTTGAATATTCCAAGAACGACTATTACGAGCGTTCTAATCAAGTACCGAAGGACTGGCACAGTGGAGACTTTGACGCGAAGTGGCAAGAAAAGGAGCTTCACAAATAGAGACAGAAATGCTTTGAAGCGTTTGTTTAAAAGTAACAGACGACTTACCTTACAGGACAAAGCTAAACGAGTGCAAAACAAAGACTTTCAGCCAGAAAACCGTACAAAGGGTGTTGCATTCGGAAGGAGAATTATAAAAGAAGGTTAGCGAAAAAGAAAATGGTGGTTCGAGAAGCGAATCGAAAAAAAGCGAGTGAAGTGGTGTAAACAGCGAAGACGTCGGACGGTAGACAGCTATTGCAAAAAAGTAAGTCAGATCGTGCTCGGTACAAACAACCGCGTTTACATTTGGCGAAAAGACGACGAAAAGTACAACCCACATCTTATTTGTTCTCGGTCTGAACGTAAGATAAGTTTGATGATCTGGGGATGTATTTGTTATGATGGTGTTGGAACTCCGACTGCAGTTAAAGGCAAAATCAACTCTGGCAAGTACACTGACATCCTATAGACAAGAACTTATGGCCTGTATAGTTGTCTGGTATTTTGAAGGAAAAGAATACTTGTTCATGGATGACAATGTGCCTGTTCATAGAGCTCACACTGTAGAAAATGATAAAGATCAAAACGAAGTAACCTCAATGGAATGGCCAGCACAATCACCAGATTTAAATTTTATTGAAAATATCTGGCTGTAAATGAAGAGGGAGCTACAAAAGTCCGCGGTAGATATCGCTACCAAAAATGATCTTCTGCGTGAAATCCAGAGCGTGTGGCGGAACATCGAATTGGATTATATAAGAAACCTTTACCAGTCCATACCTGATCGCCTAGACAATGTACTTAAAATGAAGGGTCATCTTTCTAAATATTAAGGTGATTTTAAAGTTAGATTTGCTGAAAACGGTGTTAAAACTAGCGCGCGTAAAATGTAAACAAACGTCGCCATATTGAAAGCGACGAATACTTATGTCCCGCGACTGTAGCTTTTTACTGTTTTTTTATCTTGCCTTTTAGTGAAAGTTTAAAATGAAATAAATCCTTTTTCTCTTTATCTCCTGTCCAGATTTCACCAGCGCGAAATAGAGTGTTCCAGTTAATCTACCCGCCACTCACTGATACTGAGCTTCACGGAAATCTATACTTCTTTATGTTCTATAAGCCTGGTTCTTTTATCAACGCTTTAACTTTGATCAATACTCTCTACCCTGGAATGCAAAACCAACTCTCACTTGGTTTTTCTAATACAAAAAAAAAAATTGAAAAGAACTGGCGTGTTAGCCTGCGTAGCAGGCGTCAATAGGGGTAGGGGATAGGGAGGAAGGCGTTTCATCGATCCGTACCGCTACTTCACTGGCCACTTTTCGAGCACTTTTCGCATTCGCTCCTCTTCCATTTCTGCATATTCCTGAAGACTCAAGGATAGTACTTCGTCTTCTGAATTCAAAAAACCGTTTGTGATATATTCCCTGTCTACTTATTATAGCTCTAGCACAGGAGAGAGAGCAGAGTATATATCACTGAGGATGAAAAGGATCAGTTTGATGCAGGCTAGTTCAAACACTCAATAATCTCGCCTTTTTGAATTTTTATTGTGACATATACATTTTTTTTTGGGGGGGGGGGGGGGGGGGAACTAGCCAGTTTTGAAAAGCACATACTCCGGGAGGGGTCATGTCTTTTTTAGTTTTCCTTGGAAGGGGTCAAAACGTTTTGTTCTGCTTTCTGATGGATCTTGCTAGCCCAGCCCCTGGCATAAATAATGAATGTTCCCTTAACACTTTCGCAAGTCCATAATGGGCCTCAAGTGAATCCTACAACGAGCGGCTTTCCATTGACAACAACAACAAATTGATTAATGAAGCTGGGTCTTTGTGGCGCTCCGATTCAATGGACGAAGAAAACGAAATTGACAAGCAATCATTTAGACCTATCCAGCGTCAAATTCCACAGTCACAGCGAGGGAAAGCGAAAACAGTACTTGTCGATATTAATTTAATTTAAGCGCAAAGTTCGCAAACGGCGCACATGTCATGTACTTTGTTTTCCCTTGGTTTACCGTAAGTTACATCAATATCCGGTCGTTTTGCAATGAAAAAAAAAAGACATTTACGAAAATTTATTTGTAATAACCAGAAGTTTGGAGTTTAAAAAAATTAATAAAACAATTATTCCATTCGCGCTTGTTGGATATGAAAAAGTTATATATATATTCTATATATATTTACCATCTCATACCCAACGCGCGCTCATAGAATAATTGTTAAATAGAAGACAAAGTACGTCTCTTACGTCTAGTTCTGTTTTTCCCCTTCCGCTGTTGTTTAGCCGGCCCTCTACAATTCTCTTCATCGATAGAGAAATACACGAAACTATTCCACTCCGATTTAGGAGATGTTTTTCACTTTTGTTACGAGAAGAACTTTTCGAGAAAAAACTTTTCTAGTTGAATGTCTGCCAAGCAATCGCAAAGCGAGGGCGCTGCAAGGTGCGAGCGCCTATAAAAGGTGGGAATTTTGGCGCGAAACTCACACACCCTGTGACTTCTGATTGGACGTATCATTCTTCTCACACGTGAAAAAACATCGTTCGCGATTCTGATTGGACCTTTTTTTCTTTTTTCACGTTTTAAAAACATCGTTCGCTCCTCTGATTGGCTAGAGCTCATTTGCGTATGACTTACGACACAGCTTTTTGGTGAGTATTTCTCAGTATGTATATAATAAATTAAATACTATATATTCAGTAATTCACTGAGGGACCGAAATCAGTAAACGTTTTTGACCGTTTCACCACACGACTGGCCGTTTTTACACTTGGGAGCCTAGTCTCTAACCTGCGAAAACAGCTGTTTCTCCTCGTCCAAAGTGGCGAGGAGCGAGAAGAAACGGCTGTTTTCGCAGGCTACCTAGTCCCAGACTAGGATATGAGTAAAATACCTCAGTGCACATAACGCTGATTAGCACTTGCTGTCTCCGTGTTCTTGCCCAAACTGGTTTCCTTGTCTCTCTTCTATAAAGGAAGACTTGCAAGCTTGTCCGGAGGAAAACGAGTAAATACAATCTAAAATGGAACAATAGACATAAAGTAATCACAGTGACTATTGCAAACATTAGTATCCGCTAACAATGGCTGCGGTCACATCTGAGCTACTAATTAACAATTATTCGCCGAAGGTGACGTGAATATCGGCGAATAGTCACCGAGACGAAGTCGAGGTGACTATTCGCCAATAATCACGTCGCCTGAGGCGACTAATTGTTTTAGTATAATTACACTGATGATTATTCGACAAAATAAAATTATTGACCAATTTCCGACCTCGAAACATCAACAAATCTGGCTGCCATTTTGAAAACTGCTAGCCTTCAATGCTATAATCACCGCGCAGTGATTATAGCGGGATAGAGCGAAGCTCCTAGCCAATCACAGCGCTCTATTTTCGATAGTCATCAATGCAATCATACTAACTATAGTTAAGACGGGGATAACTATAGTTAACTATTTTGGTAATGTGACAGCTTCTCTGTTCGCTCTAACTATAGTTAGAAAATTTACGCCTCGGTGATCCAAAACAATACGGACGAACTATTGCTATACCCAAGCAGGGTTCGTGGGTTAGTCTTAATTTTACAAACAAAGAACCAATCAGAATGTAACACTCCTTTTCGCACTTGAGAGATAAACATATATAAATATGCAAATCAAAAACAAGCGTGAAGCGAGGGGGAAACCAAAAACAACAAACAAAAAATTTACATAGGCTAATTAGAACTAACTGTTGTTAACTGCGTGGGGTGACCGCAATGTCGACCGAAAGCACTATAAACTACAGTTAGGTATGACGTCACGTAACTTGACACTAACTTAAGTTAACTTTAGTTACGTCGTAGATGTGACCGCAGCCAACAACGCCAGCATTATTGTACGTTGGGAAGGCGAGAAAGTGAAAGGTACGCGAAAAGGGGGGCAGTTTCCTTCCGTTCTATTTTTATGTTCGCGCTTTCTCAATCCCAGCGGATCCTACTATCTCGGAGCCCGGAAGTAAAGAAAGCGTGACATATTGTTAGTCACGTAGTGTTTCATCAGTGCTGCCCTGTTTCAGTTTAAATAGCCCCTCTATATTGTAGAATTTAAACTTTTTGCTTGTGAGAATTATCTTGAGACGATCCGCTCGGGACATGTATGTAATAACATCAGCCGTTCAGACTTTCAATCCTTATTTGACCTAATTTGTATGCGTGTTCGTCGACTGACGTGATGTTAACGCATTCCTTGGGAAACAAAACACTGATTAATAATCCGTTAACAACCGAATAGTAAACAACACAGACTCAAGGTCGTTGTGTCCCTTTCTATAAAGAATGAGAGCACTTACCGTAAGCTGTCATGAAGAAAACAGCAAAAGAGCAGGTAAAGCGCGGAAAGCATCGCGGTGCTCATCATAAAGTTACTCCTTTTAATGGAAACGTAAAAAATGACAAGCTAGCTGCAGCTGGTGGCCAAAAGAAGTCCAAGCCGTTTCGAACGTCGGACAGTAACTTACATCAAGATGATTTGGCGGAAAAGATTCCCAATGGACGACTTCCTCCGTTAGTTCCTCCTGTTAGAATTTCACCGGAGAAAAGTAATGATATTGCACTTCAAGAGAGTGAAGTTGAAGTTAACAGGAAGCGAGGGGTTGACTCACAATCTGGATCGAAACGCTTATCGAATGTCGTCAAAGACGACATGTCACCACGTGCAACAAGCCCGGCCACGAGGCGAAGAAACGATAATATGACAAGCTACGAGAAAATGCTACAAAGAGAGAAACGGCGAAGCCGTAAGATATCTGAATCGTACGCCATTTTGCACAGTGTGGCTGAAGATCATGACCTGGATTCTGCGGACGATCACTTGGACGCTCTGGTCGTAGAAGACGAAACGAATATTTCCCTGTCGAATACTTTGCTTCGAAGTCGTCGGTCATCTGGGACACCATCCAGACAAGACCCGAACCAAGCCTTGCTACAGTATTTTGCCAAGTTGTCGAGCTCTGTTGATCTGGATGATCCACTAGATTTTAATTACATCCAGTCGTTGTTACATGAAGGGGCTTCAGTAAACACCAGTGACCGCTTTGGTCAAACGTTACTTCATGAAGTATCTAGAACTTGGGGATTAGATGTTGCACAGTATTTTATTGACCAAGGTAGGTCTGGTTATTAGCTATGAGAGATAAAAGAAGTTTTAAGTCTATTCTTTGCTTTATGCGAACATTGCTAACAGTAAACAGTGTTCATGTTTTATATTAGGTTAAATGGATTAGAACGTACTGTACTTCTACGTACTGTAGCTCTGTTCCCGGGGGAGCTACTGCCATATATGGGCTATTTAGGTACGTGCCGCTGTGAAGGGTATGGTTTTCAAGCAGTTTACTCTTGGATAGGGTATAGAAAACAGAGGGTTTAGGTCAGGAAACTGATCAATTGGTAGAAGGTTTTAGTCTAGACTAGGGAAACCGGAAATTGCCACTAAAATATGAAAAATCAAATCGGTTTTGTTTTGGCTGGACTGTGTTTGTGACCTCAGTAGTTTCTGGAAAACAGCTACTCTGGGATAGGGGGGTTTTGGGAGTTTAGTTTAGTATAGGATAGCAAAATTCAATTGAATGAGCTCTGGTACAGGCTTAGCCTGCGCGCAGACACTTTAAACCTTGTTCGATACTTGGGCCGGCTGCACCGCAGGCTAGTACAGGCTAAGGGTTCCAGGGAACCAGCGACACATCCCCACCCAATAATTCCTTAAGTTCCCCTCGCCCCACCCACCCGGGGTTCTGTTGAAATTAGTTAAACTTGGTTTATACAGTTTACACACTTAAACAACAGACAAAAATCATTTTTAAAACATTTACATATGGCAAATGAAGTGAAAACTGAACAGCAAAGCTTGCTGACAACGTTCATGTGCTATTTACAGATGCAGACATCAATAAAACTGATGATTATGGCCGAACACCGTTACACGTGGCTGCCCTAGCAGATTACCCAGACATGGTCAGGTTTTTAATCGAAAATGGCGCCAAAGTTCAGGCACAAACTGCAGGAGAAGGCCAAACTCCACTGTATTATGCAGCCAAGAATGAGGCTGTACAGTGTGTGAAGATTCTCCTGGCATATGGCGCAGACATCGAGGCCAGAGACTACAAAAAGCGGACTCCTTTGCAGGTTAGTTTAGACTGGAATACAATGCAAGTGATCTTTCTACCCATGGGAATATAGTTGAGGGGAAGTTGTACATGTGAGTTGTCATGCCATAGAACTTCAAACTGAAATGAACGGAAAATGAAAATAATTGTAATAGATAATATAAATAATATGAATAATAAATGAATAAATAAATAAAATTTATGTAATATAATGATGTAAAAGAAATAAAAAAAGAAGATAGAAAAACATGTCACGTCTGAAGGCGAAGACTAAAAAATATGTGAGTCTCTAACGGGATACGGAGAGACTAAAATGATTAATACCGTTGATTTGTAACATCTGTAATATCAGATTTTAATTACACTTTGATTGCTCTGTTACTAGGTTGCAGTGGAGCATAACAGCTCCGAGGCAACACGATTGCTTCTGGACGAGGGAGCTTCTGCTGGTGTAAAAGACGACAGTGGAATGTCTGCGCTATCACTTCTTATTTCCCAGATGCCTGGGGTGGTAAGTTGCAAGAACTAAAGCGTCTTAAACTAGAGATTTTTAGATTTGAAGAAGAGTACGACTGCGAGAACGAGAGTTCCGCAATTTGTGTACTGAGTAGGGGGCGCCCTTGAACCAGCGTCATTAATTTTAGTTGTAGCGAGAATGTCGTAGTGACGGAACTGACAATGCAAATTATCAAATGAAATGAAAAGTTTTACCATTTTGCAATCGGGAGAGAGCATAACCTCCTTCGATAAAATTAACAGTGTTAATTTTTATGGCAAAAAATGTAAAATGAAGCTTTCTGGAGTGCTTATTTTTTGAGAATAGAAATCTCGTTTTTTTAGTCGTCCTCGCCCTCGAATCTAAAGGTCTCTGCTATCATTTTTGAAGGGCACGCTACCCACTAAAATGTATGTAAGGGTGTCTATGCTAATAGTTGAGGTGAAGTGTGCTCGAGGCCTGGTTAGCTGTTTTAAAACCCTGAGTTAACTGCAAACAGGGCATGAATTGTCATGGTATCTAGCGCTTTCGGTTAGCGTTAAAGCCGCAAGACAATGGACTCGGGTCAAATTTGGCAGTTCCGCTCCATTCAGCGGCCAGCACTTCATACTCCAATTCCGCAAGCAACACATGGTAATGCTTAAGGTTTTTGTAGTTTGATAGTAATATGAATCGCACTCCGTGTTTTGAAATTGAACTATTTATTCCTCTTTTTTCTTTTTCTCAGGCTTACAAAGCTCTTGATCAATTTCACTCAGTTGACAGAACTCATCGCAAGCAGAATTTTTACCTCAACTTTTTAGAAAATTGTGAGTCGCCAAAAGAAGTTACTACTCTCGCCCCATCGCCATTACAGTCAGCCTCCTTGTCGAATTGTCTTGAACTTGTGATGCACCCCATTTTCCAACGTCTCATTGATGTTAAATGGCGATACTTTCGGCTTGAGGCCTGGCTGGATATTCTTCCAAATGTGCTGATGACCATACTGTACACTGTTTTAGCTTGTTCAATGCCTCGAGATGTCAGCACGTTTTACTCGCCACTCAGTGAACAGTGGTGGAAAATTGTCCTCTCAGTCGTGTTTGCTGTAATAATGCTCAATGAAATCAGAAAGGAAATAAGGGATTATTATCGATCAAAGAAACAGTCCAAGAAACTAATCAAATGGAGGCGGAAGGAGGTTGAAAGAGACTTGGCTTTTTGTCATCCACGGTGGCCTCAGGAAGCAACCTTTGTCGAGCAGGAGCTGAGGCGGATTAAACAAGACAGGGGTAATCAGCAGATTTATTTCTCAGACGTGTGGAATTACATTGACTGGATCACTTATGCCATGTTGATAGTGGTGATAATTCTTCACTTAATTAATATCTACGTCAAAAGCAATGGTTACAATGATGTTTTTGTCCGGATCCTCTCCTGCACCTTAATTCCTGCCTGGGTTCGTTTGTTAAAATACGCCCGACCCTTCCCTGGCCAGGGACCTTTTGTAGTTATGCTCGATCACATTGTTACGGAAACCGCGAAGTGGCTGCTTGTAATTTTGATGTTTTACATACCCTATGCAGCAGCCTTCTGGATCATGTTCGGGCCCCAGGCTCAAACACCTGTAAACGACTACAACTCTGTATTAAGTCTAATTTATACCATCATACGGATTCCACTGCTTGACGATTATAATTTTGCTGAACTAGATAAAGCGGCGCCTTACATGTCCCGCCTACTCTGTGGCACCTTTATATTAATTGCTGCGATTGTTCTCATGAATCTCTACATTGCACTTTTGTCTAACACGTTCCAGCGGGTTTATGACAACGCTCGGGCGACCGCTGCCATACAGCGGGCTAGGCTTCTTCAAGACCTGGAATTGGACGCCTCCCTCAAGAAACTGAAGCGTTATAGAGAGTTCATAAGCACAAACTACAGTCCTGAGGAAACGGACCACATTGCAGTTCTATCAGAACAAGAGGAACACAACCGAAAGCAAGAGGAAAAGGTGTCTGAGATTCACAATATTGTAAGCAAGCGATTCGGAGGCAAAAAGTTTGGCAAACTAGACAGAAGTGAATTCGATTTAGTTTTGGAAGATTTAAACAATCTTAAGCGTTCTCATTTGGAAATCAAACGCTCTCTTTCGTCCTTAACTTCAAACCTAGAGCATTTGAAAAAGACAACATCGTTTCTCGTTGAAAGTCGGACGCATGATGATCAAGAGCAACAGAAAAAGGAACAAGAAGATATTTTAGAACGACTGACGCTTACTGTTCAAAGACTTGAATCAGTGTATGCTATCGATAATGGTGGAAACCCCGGGCGAGTGATGACAAATCACAAGGCAAACCAAACAGATTAATGACATAACGTTCTTGCACGAGTGAGTGGATTGGCTTCATTTATTTATAACTTTGATTTTTGTCATGAAAGATATTAATCATCATGAATAATGTGTATAAAGGATTTAGTTTATCGTTTATCTCACGATTGTCCCTTTGATATTGATCGCGAAGTTTCGATCGCACACTGCAGGTCTTCATCAGGCGATAGTGTCGATTTACTGAGTCGGACTATCTGTATCATCGTGGTTGTTAGTGATTGGTGTATCACAAACCTCGCTCATGGTTGGTGGGTTTCGATCCAAAGCATTGTCAGAGGAGGAAACTGATCCGTCATGAGGTCCGCTGAGGTTTGTCGATTACAGCAATAACGAAATTTTAATCACCGCCCGCTGGTAACAGACTATGATGGGCTATTTCTGAGTTGCCCCAAGCCTCTGTTTCAAAGCGAGGCTAGGCGCAAAGCCATTAATGTAAAAAGATTTTTTATTCTCAAGACATGCACATAAAAATTTTCTCAAGAAAGGTTTTGCACTTAGCCTCGTTTTGAAAGTGGGAGTTTTTGGAACTCGGAAATGGCTCATATGCTTGTTATTGGTTATCTAAAGTACAGTCAAACCTCTATTAAGCGGCCCTCCATTAAGCAGTCACCTTCTGTTAAGGGGTCACCCGCGTAATTCCTGAAGGTGAAAGGTCAGATAGAGGTTTGACTGTAGTTTCCAAAACACTATGGTTTATTTTGCGTTGAAAGAGATTTAGAGGTTGGTCGAAGCAATTAGAATAAATTTCTACCTTTTGGGGGGGGGGGGGGGGGTGGAATAGGGTGGATTTTTCACACTGTGATAATTGAATTATCCATCAGTTTGGGGGACCGGGGAACGTTAAAAAATAAAAATAATCCAAATACCAACGGTGCAATAATGCTCAAAACCGGTTTGGCAAGCTATATGATCCGAAAATCGCATAGCCGGGTGTTTTTCTTTTTTTCGTCGCGGGTTGGCGACTCTATGTCGCGGAGGTTCAAAATATCATCAACTCTAAGCTTATTCTTTAACTTCTTTTATTCATATATTCATTATTTTATCTCAAAAAAACTTACAAATCTTCTTGGACGCACGCATTAAAAAATGAACCCAAACCTAATCCTGAAATTGTATTTTAAATCAAAACCACATTTCATTTTTTATAATATATCAATTATTTGAAAATCTATCAGTCACTAAATTTAAACTATACATGTATAGAAAACGAATTTATCATCGTCAAGAGCGAATCAATTTACTGTTAAGAATGCTTAAAATAATCAGTTACACTATGCAAATGGTTGTTTCAGAGATCAAATGAAGTATAGTTGAACTTGTATCTGGCAAATAAGGTGTTAAAGTTTAGCTAAATCTTTGTGAAACGCTTTTTATAATTATTCAGGTTTATTTTACGTTTTTCTACACAAAGTTCATAATTTAACGATAAATGATTAATTATTTAATTCTGTTGTAAATGGAGACTTAAGTTCCCGCGAAAACTTTATCCTTCACTTTTCGTACTTAATTGTATATAACACGAACTGTTGGCGAAAACTGTAGCCTGGCAAACTCTTCTTTCATTCGGACCGCTTTCAAGGTCCTTCAAGGGTCCCCACGCTCACAAGCCGCTTATTAAATCAAACCATAAAAAAAGACTAAAGCTCCGACAACCATGTAAAGACAACAGACCCTTTTTCTTGCTGCAGCTGAACGGGGGGACGGGCACCTTGTAAACTTGGGCGGACTGTAAGGCCAATTGGGCCCCAATGTACTTCCAGTGGGTGGGAAAACGTTTTTACCGAAGTAACCGACATAATTGCCTCCGGGGTTGTATTTGATAGAAACAACAAGTCTTCTATCTTTACGTATTTTCCAAGCTGCTCCAATTTGTCTTGAGTTTCTCCAGACTACCTAGAGATAACAAATCAAAGACTCTCTGAAGCGGCACATCTTTAAAAGGTTTCAAAGTTGATTTAGATGCCTTAGGTTACAATTCAGCTTCAGTCGTTAAGGTGTTTTCAGAATCAGTAAGTAACAGCCTTAGACTCCTTGTGAGGTCCTGACAAGTATAGGTAGAAGCCTTGTAAAAGTATCGGCCTTCTTGGCGTACTGTATTATGTTTATGATTTTTGCTGAATGTTTTTCATTATTTTTAAAGACTAGACACCCAAGTTTTCAACAAATATCCCGTACAAGATTTTCTTAATCTATCAACCCATTCGACAATTTTTATCTGGCTTTAATACAACTTGCGTATGAAATGCCTTGCACAACAATATTCAATATTAGCCCTGGGAACGAGAGGTTGGACCATGATAACGCATTAACGTGTTTATATCACCATCCAGTAACATACCTGTGTAAAATGTCCCGCTTTTTTGACATAACCAGGTTTGTCGTAATTGTAATACTTCTCCTCCCAATGGAACCATTGTACAGCATCACTGCAATACTCGTCTGGGTATTTGTCAGGACTGGACAGGTATAAATTCCCAGGATTCTTTTGGCTATGTTCAAACTTGTTATTTTTCGCTAGATATTTGACCCAGACTTCCGCTTCTTTCTGAAGTCTGTTCGACCACGTGACATTAGGGACCTGAAGAAAGACATTCTTGAATCCTTAAAGATAAAGCCCTTTAGTTTAACTGGATTTCGCAATGAAAGTCATGTGATGTTACACTAGTAAACTGTTTCCTTCAAATTTCAGGATTATTTTTGCCTTGATGAATTTTGTTGTTTTGGCTACATATTCGACCCAGGGGCCTATTTCTCGAAAGTCCCGGTAACTTTTCGGGCCCGAAATCAAATATTCAAATCGAAATATAAAGAATAAGAGCGCGGGTCCTGGCTAGCAAACTACTCCATTTTGTTTCGTTAACTGATAGTTTTATCATGTTAGATGCTAAACTATTGAAACCTCTATCTTTTCATGTAAACCCAAACAGCTTTACGGGCCCGTTGATTATCGCGACTTTTGAGAAACGAGCCCCTGACCTCTACCTAAAGACTCCCCGACCACCTGACATTGGGAACCTGTGTGAAAAGATTTCAACTTCAAACCTAGCTTACTGTAAGAAATTTTTGTCTTTATAAGCAAGAATAATGAAATGTGAGACAGTGTAAAGAACCATCTTCGCCAGAGGAAATGATCCTCCAAACTATAGGCGACGGTCAAATAAACGATATTCTTGATAAAACTCGTCGTCCAATTTCGTTCTATTTATCAATTTCTCTGCAACTTGAAAGAATTAACCATTAGTATTAAAGTTTTTTTTTTCCTATCTAATGTCAAAAAAGGCGATATATCTTTTTGGGCTAAGACTGTACACCTCGAAAGGAGAAGCTGAAACAACGTACAGTGGAACACCCCCCCCCCCCCCCCCCCCCATTTACGGCGACCTCCGTGTGCAATACAAAACATTGCTTGATGTTGGGAGTTGTTGCGCAAAGTTTGAAATCGGTCAAACTTCTAGCTGGGTGTAAACGGACACAACTGCTTCCAACAATTTGGGAGTTGTTGCATCCGTTTGCACGTAACTTTAAGATACAAAACAAAAGCTTTGATTAAGCTATTCCGGAAGTCATTTGTTACAGCAGGAAATCATTTGTTACAGCAGGTAAAGCGGATCTCTTTATGACCTGAATTTGCCGAGGAACAGACATGCGAATCGATAGAAAGTGAATACTATAAGGCGTAATTAATTATTAACTTATTGGCCTAAGCCATATTCAGTTATAAATTTTTGTTGTGTGTAACTTTTATTAGTTATTTGGAATTAGTCAATGTACTATATATTGTATACGACTCCAAATAAAAATATGTCTATGTCTATGTCTATATCTATGCCTCCGTAGTGTATGCGCGGTCACCTCCTTATTAGGGCCAGTTTTTTGGCCGTGCAGTAAAACGACCATACATTTTCTTGTAAAAAAAAAACCCTCGTTAATACGGTCACCACGTTAATACGGCCAACTTTTTTGGTCCATTGAAGGCCGTATTAACGGGGTTCCACTGTATTTAAAAATGTTTATTTACCTGGTGAAGGGTGCGGAAATAGTTGTGCCAATAAATACACTGATATTCAAATGACAGCCTACCTGCAAATATAATTGTTCGACAAACCTTTTCAAAATAATTATTTATGCATGCACTGGAAGTCCTATTAAGAACACGTACTCTGAGAGAAAGAAATTTGATAGAAATTTTGAACCATCGCGTGCAGCTACGTACATGGAAAACAACAGGACCTAAACAGTTCAACAATTAATACTTATTGTAATTACAAAAATATTCCGGATACACAGAAAATTTTATTTTTACAAAATTGAAAGGCTATATAGCATTGTTTCAGTTAAGACAGAATCCACTAGGAAATTTGAGTAATTGCAATTTTCAGTTGACAAAACCTTGAACCAGAATATTTTAAGCCAGATCGCATTCTTTTTTATACTTTTCAAGGGCTATAGATCTAATTAGTCATCTGTAATAACACCAAAGACAATTTCTTACCGGAGCCCAAGAAACTAAATTTCAAATTTCACAGGAATTGAGAAAACGGAGGTAAAATCGTCATGCATAAGATTTCATTTTGTGAAATTTTAGGCTTTTGAAGTTTGTTTTCTCGGACTCTAATAAGGACGTTTTCTTCCGAGTTATTTCAAACAACTTATTACATTTATGGCCCTTGAAAACTGTAAAAAAGAATGCAATATGCTTAAAATTATGCTGGTACAAGGTTTTTGTCCACTGAAAATTAAAATTACTCAATTTCCTGATGGATTTCATCTTAAGGTATACTGTAAGGCATAGCCCTAGCTTATAAACTTGCAAGAGCAAAGAATTCTGTGTTTTCTTAATTCATCCGTTTCGGTGAAGTTAGTTCAACTTGGCATGGTGTACTCATCTTTCCACACAACCGCGCAAAATCCCTCAGCACGGCCTAAGCCGGAAGTTGCCTTTATCCCTTAATTCAAATTAAAGTTAATGCATTTTTATGAGCTAATAGAAGCCGGAGGAATAAACAAGCGTACAGTAGGAGAATTTTCATTGTTATGCTGCACCTCTATGGCACACGCGGAGAATACTAAGATATGGGCGAAAATAATTTCCGCGTATGCGAAGAAGTGCAGCATAACCAGGTTTTCGTCGCTGAGGGGAGGAGGGGGGGCAAAAACGCAAGTATATATGCCCTCTCGGGGCATGAACGCATAGAAAAGCGATCTGAAAAGTGATCCTAATGTTGGCAAAACATTTTTAACCACGCTCAATACCCAGGGGTAATGCAAGGGTCCCAGGAGGGAAAACCTGCAAAATTATGGGGCCCGCGTGTCCATTTCGGAGCAAACATATCAATGAAAATAGCACCCAAATCCTGGATGACTTGGGATAAGCATCATTTAACACAAGACCCAGCGTACACTGATTTCAGTGTGTTTTTACTGATATGCAATTGACACATTCAAAAAAAAGTTGCCCAAACCCTTTTTAAATCTTGATTTTCTCTAAACTGAAAAATCAAAGGGTGTTTCACTTTACCCTTCACACTTTGAAAGCCGAAGTATTCGAACTGAACGGAGGTAGGGAACTGCAAGGATAATATTAACGTGTTGTGCGCCATGTATCCTCTACCACATACGCAGTCGCTTTAATAAGCGAGATGATCATACCTTCGCAAGTTGTCAGGATGGCAATAAGTACAGTTGTAAGACTTGCTATGTTCATGGCTGTACTGTTATCTAAATACAGAGCGTAAGAAGTCGAAATGGACGAGAAAGGTCACTATTTATCTCCCTTTGCGCTCGTTGCGTAATAATCGAAAACCTTAACTCACTCTCAAAAATATGACGATGTTATAGCAGGTGCATGTTTGTCAAGTTACGGTATAAGCAATTATGTTTAATTTTATCCTTTTATGTCAATATGAAAAAACCTAGTATAATGGATTTCCTTTAATTGTTTTTTATTTCGTAAGTTTACTGCAGCCTACTCTGTAAAAAACCGAATTCGGTAATCTTTGAGGAGCGCCTTCTGTAAATTACTGTTTAAATTAGGATAATGCCCACTTGTTTTATTTTTTAAAACAAATTAAAATATGTTGGTGTAAATTGAAAGTGGTTGTCACGTTATTCCACCGATTTCTTTCCTTTTGTTGCAAATAGAGTTATTAAAAAGTAGGTTGAGTTTGATCGTCCGGGTTAACGTAGTCCTGAATAGGACTGTTGTCGTTGACAGTGACTGACGTTTCGACAACCTGTGCGGTAGTCATCTTCAGAGTCAAAGTGAGTTGTATCACGTCAGTAGATGGTATTATATACTCTGGTTATTGATCTGATTGGTCAATAAAGTCAAGATGTTATTGGTCGTCTGTCAGTGAAGCCGCGATGTCATTGGCTATGAAGACTCGTAATCAGACATCGCGGCTTCACTGACAGACGACCAATAACATCTTGACTTTATTGACCAATCAGATCAATAACCAGAGTATATAATACCATCTACTGACGTGATACAACTCACTTTGACTCTGAAGATGACTACCGCACAGGTTGTCGAAACGTCAGTCACTGTCAACGACAACAGTCCTATTCAGGACTACGTTAACCCGGACGATCAAACTCAACCTACTTTTGAAATGACTCCTGGGTTCAAACCTTTCACAGAGTTATTAAAGTGGTTAACAATATTCAGTTTTCGCTATTTGTTATATACAGCTAGTTTCGATCAATGTGGTCATATGATAAAACCATAGTATTTTCCCATTTAACTGCCAAATTGATTTTTCTATTTTGTAAAACCAGGTTTAATATTTGGCGAGTAAAATGGTTGTTTGATACATTAGTTTAACGTAGCAAGGGCAAGGTAGTTATAGAGGAGGATTGATTTTATAGCTAGAGGAGATAATTTGCTCGCAGGCTAGCAGAGCATACATGTCTCTAATATCTTTTTACGTAGGTCCTCAAATTCACCCTCAGGTCGATGAAGAAATTTCCGACAGGCTGTGCGTGAAGAGGTATTGAAAAGTTATGCATCATTCCCGCTTTAATGTCAGTCTTTGGGCATTTTAGACTTATTAAATTATTATTACTATTATTATTATTATTATTTTTATTATTATTATTATTATTACTATCATTATTATTATTTTATGCTTTAATAATTTTGTCGCAACATTTTTGCGCTTGCCTGACTTGGTTATTCTGAACTCCCCTAGAGTTGCCACTGAAGGCTAATCACAAAGTGGCTTTTTAGATGAACCGGGCTCCATCAATAAGGTGGTAGTAATATCTATCATTTGAAAGGGTGAACATGAAGCCGACACGTGTCATATTATAAGCGATCTGTCAAATTGGTAGGAAACTAAAAATAGTGTTAGAAATTTAAACGCTGAGAAAATGATTTGTCCATTTTCTTTTAAAAAAAACAATTAAACAAACAAAGAGAGGCCCCTATGTGTGTCTATTACTTATTACTATGAAAAATGGACTATCAAGTACGTTTTTATCATACTTTATTATTTTTTTCATGTTTCCATGTGTTTAAGATATCAGGTAAACAAAAAGCACCCACTGGACAACAAACGTGGCCAATCTCCGCGATTCTAGTACAGCAGAAACACCTGCCCTAACAACAAAGTTTGGTTTGGTGACAACTTGGTTACAATCTGTTGTGACAATGCTGACGTTAGAAGCGGAGGCGGTTACAGAGGAGAGTGGGCGACCCTCCTGGGTGGTTGCCGTTGTACAGTGTGGAACGGAGGTTGTCAAGATGGGCTCTTTCGGAGGAAACACATTTCTGGAAAAATAACCTGCGACGTTTCCGGGGGGGAAATATTTTACCACCACCACAGTTTTCCCGTCTTTTCTACGTTTGCTGGCTGCGCCGATTTGCTTTGTGTTTTTCCAGACGAGCTAAAAAAGGCAAGGAAAGAGTTATAAAATTGGGGTAAACAATCATTAATTTGTCTCCAAGCACTGATCAAGTTCCATGGAGATAGGTGGTGAAAGTCGCCATCATGGCCCATCCCTGCTACAGCCATAAAGGTACGAGCTTGTTGACAACAATATTAAACCGCGATATAAAAATTCGAATGTGGGACAGGTCACAGAACACGTTTCATGAGAGATGCAAGTAACAGGCGTAACGTAACGTGGACAGTAATGGAGAGTTTAAGAATCACGTTGGCAACTGCAAGTGCAGAGATGACCACGTCACCTCTTTTCCCGCAATGCTAGCTTACCGTTTGTCGTTAGTCGTTTAAACATCAAGAAGGGATCCAGTAACTTAACTACATCATCGTTCTCGCATGAATCGACAATTGCATAGCTATCTCTACCATTTACTGCTGTCATTTTTCATAAATGACCTGATTTTTAATCTTAAATCAAAATTAACCCTGGTACCAAAGAGGGCAGTCTTAACCATATTTGCTGTGGATCGATTTAGGTTTTTGGGAAACTGCCCACCTACCCCTCTACTATAAGTCAATATTAACACTTTCTTCTCACTTAGGGCAAAATGTTGGGTAAGGGGAGGGGTAGGTGGGCAGTTTCCCAGAAACCTGAATCATGATCCTTTGCTGTTACGTCCATAGGTGATTAGAACCCTGGATTTGCATCCCATTTGCACCCAGTGAGCAGAGCCTTCTTTTGTCTTCTTGGGTGCGGAAGAGAAATTAAACACCTACCCCTCCCCTAAGCTAACATTAACAATTACTTCTCACTTTGGGCAAAATGATGGCTTAGGGGAGGGATAGGTGGGCAGTTTCCCAGAAACCCAAATTGATCCGAAGTTTTTACCTGGGTGAAATGTGCAGCTTTTGGGTAATACCGTGGCTTACTATAATCATAATTTTTCTCCTCTTGGTAGAACAATTTTACTGCTTGTTCACAAGGTATGGCAGGCTTTCCAGGACTTAAGAACAAATTTCCAGGATCTTTCCAATCGTGTTCGAATTTGTTGTGTCTGGCCAAGTAATTTGCCCACTCGTTGGCTTTCTTCCAGAGATCGTGTGACCAAGTTACATTAGCAACCTATAAAGGAAAAGTATCTGCATTCTAGGAGATAAGGTATAAAAGCTCTGTCGCTCAGTTGGCGTCATTTTTTGATTTAAGTTTTGTCGGTATTACTTGCCTTAGATTATTAGTGCACCACCGCTTGGTCTAAAGAAACTGTCTACCAAACTCTCTCTCTTTTTCTGAAGACAAATCTTTTATTCTTCTTTTTTCAAGCTTCTTTAACTATTTGCTATTTGTGCGCTTCTCGTTCTTACTTTAAGCAAAATGTCACTAAATTCAATGTACAAGGTTAATTGTGAGGATGTTTTTTGCCATTAAATGATTATCCTATGAAGACAAGAAAAGGTGTTATTTCTAAAGCTAAAAGGCGGAAAAAGCATGACAAACCACGCGTAACGAGTGATGTCGGAGCGAGGAGCTGGGTGGAAAAGTTATTTTGCATGAAAACGGTCGCACGGTCGGTTGATAATCCTTTGGTGCTACAACGTGGTAGAGATATTGTTCGCGTAACACGTCCAACACCAAACTTTACCCAAATCTTACCGTGATCCCAGGAACGTAATTTCGATGACTAAAACATAACTCGCACGCAAGTGTAAACTTGAAACCGTCCAAAGTTTGCTACTGGAACGTCTGGTCATGTGACCTACATTATTACATCAGTTATTCATGTCAAATATTTGATTTGCACCTTGAAATAATTTTTGGTATTTTTTCATTTATTCTATTTTGTTTTTTTCCTAAGTTTGCGACAGGTCGGGATTCTCCAAATCATGCTATCGGATTGGTTACTGGAGCGGGCGGTTTTATACGATCTTGTCCACTAACACGGAGCGGGAGGCCTCGGGGAATTTTTCAAACGTGAAAGAAAGGGAGTTGAATTTAGAAGTAAATTACCTGATGGATTCTCCTGAAGTGGTTATGCCAGATAAGCGAAGGCTGTTTACATGGTAAAGAGCAACCTGCCAATAAAATCAGCAGTCTTTCAACATTAAAGTGCATTGTAAACGCATTGGCATTTGTCGAAATGCTCAATTCGACGAAAATGACTTTTAAAATTTCTGTCTTTCACATGGGTATCAGTTTTTTTGCATTCTCAAATATATTTAGAACGTAGAACAATCAGTCGGTTGGTAAGTAACAGTGAGCCTAAATTTAATAATTTGGTCAGCTATGATATTTTGCATTGCTGCTTTTAGATTGACAGAATACTTAATTTGTTTGAATTGGACTGACTGAAAAGGAGGAGCGCTTCATGTAGGTTATTCTGGCAACAGAGGAATCTAGCAGCGTTATTTTAAAATAAAGAATTACCAAGCGTCTTTTACGTAGACAATGTGCAATTAAAAATATGTTAACTTTCTTATGTATTGAAATTTCGTTCAGCTGACAATTTTGTTTTAATTTACTACCTGAACTTTGTGTATTCATAGACAAACGAACTCTCCGACTATTAAAAACGTCGAGCAAAAAAAGATATATAAAGGTCAATTAATCGTAGATATGATGATGTTGTTTACTCTTCTTTGGACACTTCTCTCGTTCTCGCATTGCCTTTAAATCCTTTTTTGTAATTAATTTAACCGCTGAGATACCAGAATCGATCTTCATGATCAGTTCAACAATTGATTTTAATTACCAGTTTTTATCAGCTGGTCCATATCGTGCTTGCATCTCAAATGGACAGTTATGTAATCTGTGTCAGCTAACCAGTCAGCGAAACCCTGCTGTATTTTAGGTTTCCATGCAACTTGGCTCAAGTCGAATAAGGCCAACTCTGTGCACGAATTTCTCCCAAAAACTCTTTCAGTGTTTAAAGATGAATTTCAGTAATTTGCAGTACTTTCACTTCCGAGTTCCGATTTCGAATTCCCATGTCACAGTGTTTTATTTTCGTTCATCAAGAGACCTACAAAGTGATGTTCTATCTTCAGTTTCTGGGTGACGTGAACTGCAATTTGTAGAGAGGGGTGGAAAAAATACAACCTTCCTCCGGGGGGGTACTCCCTTATAAGGGCTTAAATGGGGACGTGCGGCAAGCCAGGGTATGTTTTTCGGGGTTTTTGTCTTAAACAGGGTATCGATTTTATCATTTTTTGTCTTTATCAGCGTAGCGATTTTATCAATTTTTGTTTTAAACATGGTATCTTTTCTTGGACGATAAACAGCGTGCGCCTATGTTCACGAATGTCTTAAACAGGGTATCAAAAACCGGAATTCTGTCTTAAACAGGGTAGGAAAATCAGCGATTTTTGTCTTAAACAGGGTCAGGGTATGAGGGGCCGGGCCGCGCCTCCCTACCCAAGGATATATCGAGTACCCCCCCCCCCCGGGCCTTCCTGTGACTAATTTAGTCACAGGAAGGTTATGTGTGGTTATGTCTGAGTCAATCTTGCGCATGTAGAGAGCTTAAGTTTCCCTACTTTTAGAATACACTAACCTGCTCTCCAAACAGTCATACTTAGCAGCAACAGAAAACCTAATAAATCAAGGCTTCTAAACATAATCACTTGGTGATTTTTTTCAGATGTAGACATATTTCCTCAGCATGATGTGTGGAATGTCATCGTTAAAAGCACTTAAAGCTTCCAGACTTGTATTTTATCTGACATTTCAAGTAGCTTAAATGTTTGTACAAAGTACCGATTTAATTACCTTTTGTTAGTTTCTTTCACGTTTGTTTGTTGACTTTGTTGGCTTCAGTATATTGGCAATGTTTTTGTTTGGTAAGACGCCTAATAAACCCTTAAACTTACTTGTTTTGTGGAAACCAAACACACCGCTAATGGAACAAGTTGAGAGCTCATTCTTTTCGGGCCTAGCTAGGATGAGGGAATGTACGGGCGTAATAAAGTTTACAGGTATACAAAAACTAATTTGTTATTAGGCGACGAAGAGAATTTTCAATCGCTGAAGTAGTTCTCTTTTAACCTCAGGGAAGCATGGTTATAAATAATTTACCTTTAAAAATACATATTCGTCACCGTTATGACAAACACAGAGGCATGAGCCTTAGCTCACAGAGCGGGCTTCAGCTGGGGCTTGTTTATCTACTTTCAGGCAGAAAGAACTGATTGGAAAATCTAGCAAACAAAGGCTAGTGAAAAGTCGACTGCTATGAACACTTCAATTGAGATCAGACTCGTATCTAGTCCTCTCTTCTTCGCCGAGCCTCCCCTGAGTATCCCAATAAAAACAGCAATAATCGAAAAACAGAAAGCGCGCGGGAGAAGATGGGAAGGGGGGAAAGGCGGGAGCCTCTGCCATTATAATGTATTCAAGATGGCACCGAATTTCTTCTTCTTTCTTTCTTTTTCTTCTTCTCTTTCCCCTCCCCATCGTCCCCCGCGCGCTGTCTTTTTCTTTCCCTCCAGCCCTCTGCGGAGGATAGAGTACCTAGTCGCTATTTATGAGTTTTTTGAGTGAATGGATCGAGTGAAAATATTGGGGTTAGGTTGGCGCCTCCTCAACTGAACCCCCAATCTTCTCTTTGGGCACGAGTCTGAACTGAGATGGTGAGCATGACACGTTGACTTGAAATAGTTCCAGATAAAAGTTGTTTCTATCAGACGAGGGTGACATATAGTACTGTGCAAAAGAAATGCAAACGAAATTTGCCGAAATAAGCGAAATTACGCGAATTTCGACAATCAAATTTCGAACTTTCGTTTCAGACGAAAATGCTGCGAAATTTCGGTACTTCTATTGTTCTAATGTCGGCGAAATTTCGCAAGCAATGTGATGAATGGAAACGAAATTTCGCGGCATGAGACGAAACTTCGTTGGGAAATTTCGTGCCGGTCGGACGAAATTTCGTGTCATTAGAGCGAAGTTTCGCTTCGACGAAGCGAAATTTCGTCTTTCAAGAATTTGTAGCTGACTACAGAATGCAGCTGTAATCATCACCTCATGCAAAAGAACATGTACATGTACATGAAAACGAGTTTAAATTTTGCTTTTGAAAGCCAATTAAAAGATAAGGGTTAAGGACTTCTCACCTCTAAAGTCGCGCGTGCAACTTAACTCAAAAAAGCAATAACCGTAAACCAGATAGATAAATTAATTGACTTCCAGTGAGAACGTCTAGCTTATTCGTTATTTGGACTTATGGTTTAGGGTATGAGACGATGATAATTGAAAAAGGTAAAAAATTTTATCTTTGAGAACCAAATGAAATTCCCGGCTTATTAAAAAAACAATACACTTTTGACTAACATGCAAAGGCCTCACCTTAAAATGCCGCGAGTGTGACTAAAATCAAAACTGCAAAGACGGTAAACAAGATATATAGTGGAATCAGTTAGCCTTTCTATAAGGATTAGTTTATTGGTTATTCGAACTAATGGTTTAGGGTATTGAGACGATAATAACAAATATCTTTAAGACCCAAATGAAATATCCCTCTTAATAAATAAACAACTTTGCTTTAGTCTCGCCTCTAAAGCAGCGTCTGCGCCTGAAGTCCAAAGTAAAATAAAATGCTGCGAGAACTCGGTTAAATTTATTTGTTATTCGGGCTAATTGTTTAGCTTATTGAAAGCAGGATAACTGAAAACGGGTTATAATGTCATTTACAAGAGAGCCAAGTGAACCTAACCCGCCCAGCATCAGTGAACAGTGCACTCTGGCAATAACATGAAAAGTCTCACCTCTAAAGCCGCGCGTGCGCCTGAAGCCTAAAGTAAAAAAAATTACTGCGAGAACTTAGCCTGCGTAGCAAGCGTTTCTGTGCGGTTTAGGAGCAAAGAACGAGGAACGGGAGTCAAAGACCGCGCAACAAATGGCGCAAGTAAAAGAACGGGGAGAGGGTGGGAAAGAAAGGAATGGTTTAGAGTATCGAGAGCAGGGTAACTGAAAACGGGTTATAATGTCATTTACAAAGGAACCAACTGAAACTAACCCGCCCAGTATCAGTGAACAGTTCACTCTGGCAATAAATGCAAAGTCTCACCTCTAAAGCCGAGCGATTTAAGTGAAAGGAGCACTGACCGGCCAGATAGATAAATGAGAACCACTACGTGCAACTTACCGGGGCCCAGTGGGACACGGGATTGCATAGATATAGTTAACCTCTTGCACCCCTCCCCCCTCCTCTGATCATTGATACAGTCATCTTGGCGATAAATTTCATTGACTCTTTTTACTAGGGCGTTAAGACTGAATGGTCCTAGGAGGTGGAATTGCTCATTTTCACATCTCAACATGAAGTAACGATTGTTCTGAGTATTACGTTCAACTATAAAGCTTATATGAAAATCTTTTCAACAAAATAAGTATCCCGTGGGTGTAACACAACTTCTATTATTACCGGGGCCTGCCGAAGGCGGGCACCGGTCTTAAAATGCAGACGCTTTCTGTCGTTTTTTCAACGTTACATTGTTAGGGATATATCGCTGACTGACATATATCGCTGGCTCGTTACTTTGGCTCGCTCATTGAAATCTTATCCGCCATTTTGAAAAGCACTGGAGGGCAGGCATGGAGGACATTCAAGAGAAAGATTGTAGCTTTTTGATCCCCAACCTTTACTATGGACTAGTTTATGAGCGAAAATTTAAGAGTGAATATTTGGAGAGACAAATTTACGAGCGATCACTTAAGAGTGAACCTTCCATCGTGAAACTTATCGAGAATAAGAGCGACTTATCAAAGCTATCTAAATTGAGTGAACCTTCCATCGTGAAATTTATCGAGAATCAAAGCGAACACTTATTAAAGCTAACTTTACATCATCTTAAAAAACGTGCTACAAGGCGATCTAGACGTGCTCGTGAACCGAGCAGAATTCTAGAAGAGGTCCCAACAAGAAGAATAGCATGTTGAAGAAATTTGTCTTCAAAAAGATTTCAACGATTGAGATACCGAAGTCTTCAAAGCTCCATCGCTATGTTAATAAGGTGAGAAAACTTTCAGTTATGCACGATATAAATGTAATAACAAACGCGATCCAAAGATAAAAATAAAATGGCTATACCCAAGAAAGCTTCTTTGTTGTCTTTCTTTAGCAGGCATGCATTGTCACAGGATAATGAAACTAAAATTTAAGGCACATCGATATTTATCATTGTTTTCTTGCAATTGTGTGAGTCATATGTGAATTTTAAACTAAGTAAAGATGTTGAGAAGAATCCAGGACCTACTCAATACAGCACTGATCATCATGAATGCAGTTGACCTCTCCTATTTCCTCTGAGAATTTAATACAGTCAAAATTAGGTGAACTTGGTTTACAATCAATAGATGTTGGCGGTGCGGGTGATTGTTTCTTAAGATCTGTATCAAAGAATTGGCATAAAATCTAAATGAAAAGGCTGCTTCTTATAACGATATCCAAAAGAAGTAAATTTAATTTGGTCATGTTAACAATTCTTAAACACGCGGGTACCCTGTGCTATTGTCAGAATTTGAAGTAGGGAGCAACACCTGTAACCATATAAATATTAATTCGATTAGTTTGTTAATGCGACTATATTTACCACTTATCAATAAATGAGATCCCTGTGTATTGAAAAATATACGGTAGTTACAGTATTCATCCAAGCGAGTTTTCATCAGTCTAAAGCATATTTGCAATAAAAAAGATTTTCATGTCGGCCGACAAACTTGTTGATGGAAACTACCCTTCCACGTGGCCCCGGTAAAATTCACGAAGTGATTCTAGTTTTCTTTTAAAATACTTTCGACTAGAGAGTCCTTATTAACAAGATAACACTGTGTTAAAGAACCCTGATTCAAGTGTGAGTATTTTATTTTGATTTCTGTATCATAGATTGTTATATTACTAGGCATTTTGCCTACACGGTCTACATTACACTTCTCTTAGAACAGACATGCATGTTCATGGAGAGCCTGTGTGTTGAAGAATCCCAGTAAGTGCATGATTTGATGACAGAGAAACAAACTGCATATATGGACATAATAAAATGCTTATTTATTGATGACTGAGTATCATTTGTTAATTCATTGCACATTGAAATGGAGGCATTTGATTGTAAGGCAGTGGTTGATACATAGTGGCATTCATCAATATGACCTATACTAATTGTAGAGGAAGTATTTCTTTCCTGAACTGGGTAAACAGTAGTAAGTGGTGCAAAGCCTTGATTAGATTCTACTATTAGTAACATTTAATGCATCTGTAACTGATTGAATGATAGGTGCATCAGCCCATGTACTTTGAATACACATATTATTGAGATATCTTAGCCATGAATTTTCGGTATTGCTCTCAAAAAATCTCTCTGGGTTGTCTCTCATAAATTGAACCCCAGCAGTACGTATACGCATATGATGGTTGCTATTGCCATACAATTGATGTGATACAGATCTAACGAAACAATCACTTGCACCGCCAACATCTATTGATTGTAAACCAAGTTCACCTAATCTTGACTGTATCAAATTCTCAGAGAAAATAGGAGAGGTCAACTGCATTGTTGAGCTGTGATTTTGCATAAAAGGTCTAATTATTACTTCATGATGATCAGTGTTGTATTGAGTAGGTCCTGGATTCTTCTCAACCTCTTTACTTAGTTTGAAATGCACATAATTGGTCATATGATTCACACAATTGCAAGAAAACAATGATAAATATCGATGTGCTTTACATTTTAGTTTCATTAACGGTTAGTATAAAATATGGACTGCGGACTGCGGACTGCGGACCACGGACTGCGGACTGGGTATAAAATACGGACTAGGTATAAAACGCGGACTAGGTATAAAATGCGGACTACGGACTGAGTATAAAACACGGACTAGGTAAAAAGGGCGGACTACGAACTATGTATATAAAAATTAACAGCCTTAGAAAGGTAAAAATGAGAGAAACGGAAAGTGGGCTTGCATAAAACAGTAGTTCCAGCTCCTTGCCTCACACAAAAACATCCCGTAAGCCGGTCACGCAGCCTATATTCTCCTCATGTGGAGAAGGAAAGCAAACTGCACGGACAAGGAAGGTTATGCCGCTATTCAAGGCAACTGAAATTAAACTCTGAACGAATCAGAGAAGCACCGAATAAAAGGAATAGTATTGGTGTTAGCCGAGTCAGAGTAAAATTCCTAAAGACGCCTCTATTCCGTTTCAAATAATCCTTGAGGAAATGAAAAACTCAGACGAGAAGGTCAGTATAGGGGCATTCCGCGAGGTAAAAAGCAGTATTTAGGCGGAAGGGATTACTCACCTATACGTGAATAATAACCGAAATGAATCATCCAACCCAACGTTATATTCTACGCGATGATTATGATGACATGATTTACACCCTGCCCCTGAACCCCGGAACGGGGTACTGCAAGGAATTTTTTGGTGGAGTTGCGCCCCTGGTTTTCTAAATCCTTACGCTGTTTCAGAATAAATAATGTCATTTTCCACACCCGTTTTCAGACCTGATCTCTAAAATCCATACCCTGGCCTGTTCCTCTCGTTGTATTTTGGCACTTTCTCAATTTAGCGGACCCAACTATCTCGGAGCCTGGAACAGTCTAGGCCTAATTAGGCAGAAATTATGTCATCGTTATAAATCATTCTCTCTAGAACGCAAACAAAAAATTCTTAAATCTAGAATTGAAAACGATAAATACATTCGCACATGTACGCTCCCGTAGTTTCCTCGAAAACCATACCCGATTCCAAATCAAAATAGGCAAAGTGTTTTCAGACCACCAAAACGGCCCATATACCCTACCCTTTAAGGCGGCAAATACGTATATGGCTTATATAAGAGAGTACCCCCCGGGTCCTGACCCCTTTCATAGTTGTTAGAGACCGAGACCATGTCTAAAATGGGTGAAGAAGATAGCGTTTTTGTCAGGCTCTTTATTCAAGGAACCTCCACCAAGAATTTCTATTTTATACCCAGTCCGCAGTCTGCAGTCCGCGTTTTATACCTAGTCCGTGTTTTATACCCAGTCCGTATTTTCCAGTCCGCGTTTTATAACTAGTCCGTATTTTATACCCAGTCCGCAGTCCGTAGTCCGCAGTCCGCAGTCCGCAGTCCATCTTTTATACTGACCGGTTTCATTATCCTGTGATAATGCCTGGGTATAGCTATTTTATTTAAGTTAATTACCTTTGGATCGCGTTTGTTATTACATTTATATCGTGCATGATAAAGTTTTCTCACCTTATTAACATAGCGATGGAGCTTTGAAGACTTCGGTATCTCAATCGTTGGAATCTTTTGAAGACAAATTTCTTCAACATGCTATTCTTCTTATTGAGACCTCTAAGAAATAGCAGTGGAATTCTGCTCGATTCACGAGCACGTTTTAGATCGCTTTGTAGCACGTTTTTTAAGATGATATAAAGTTAGCTTTGATAAGTGTTCGCTTTGATTCGACCTCTATAAATTTCACGATGGAAGGTTCATTCAATGTAGATGGCTTTGATATTAAAGTCGCTCTTATTCTCGATAAGTTTCACGATGGAAGGTTCACTCTTAAGTGATCGCTCGTAAATTTGT
>JBBMOI010000002.1:19047500-19320000 GCA_038088405.1 Porites divaricata
GAAATCTTTTTGAAGACAAATTTCTTCAACATGCTATTCTTCTTGTTGTGACCTCTTCTGGAATTCTGCTCGGTTCACGAGCACGTCTAGATCGCCTTCTAGCACGATTTTTAAGATGATATAAAGTTTGGCTTTGATAACTGTTCGCTTTGCATTCTCGATAAATTAGTCACGATGGAAGCTTCACTCAATGTAGATAGCTTTGATAAGTCGCTCTTATTCTCGATAAGTTTCACGATGGAAGGTTCACTCTTAAGTGATCGCTCGTAAATTTGTCTTTCCAAATAGTCCCTCTTAAATTTTCGCTCATAAACTAGTCCATAGTAAAGGTTGGGGAACAAAATGCTACAATCTTTCTCTTGAATGTCCTCCATGCCTGCCCTCCAGTGCTTTTCAAAATGGCGGATAAGATTTCAATGAGCGAGCCAAATTAACGAGCCAGCGATATATCTCAGTCAGCGATATATCCCTAACAATGTAACGTTGAAAAAACGACAGAAATCGTCTGCATTTTAAGACCGGTGCCCGCCTTCGGCTGGCCCCGGTAATGAGTCAGCGATATATCCCTAACAATGTAACGTTGAAAAAACGACAGAAACCGTCTACTTTTTGAGACCGGTGCCAGCCTTCGGCTGGGCCCCGGTAATTAATTGACTTGCAGTAAGCACTAGCTTATTCGTTATTCGAACTAATAGTTTAGAGCATTGAGACGATAGTGAATAATGACGGGTGGAAATCGTTATCTTTGAGAGCCGAATGAAATTCCCGGCTTATGAATAAACAATACACTTTTGACTTACATGTAAAGTCTCACCTTAATTAAAAAAACGGCGCGTGCGACTAAAGTCGAAAGTGCAAAGACGGTAAACAAGATATATAGTGGAATCAATTAGCCTTTCTCTTATGAGCCTTAATTTTTCGTCATTCGCATCCTTGGTCGTCTATCGCTTGTCACGCTCCGAATCTCACAAAGAATCGAAAAGATTAGATTCTAACATTTATTTTCCCTTTTTTGTCAACTCTTTGACGAGGGTAGGTTTAACGATTACCAACATACTTGACCTTTCAATTTGAAGACTTCGCTTTAAGCAATTGCCTGTACAAGTACAGCAAACGCAACGATCCGAACAAAGGGTTCTCATTAGCCTCAAGTGCCTGCCATGTACTAGAATTGTTTACCTTTTTTTAACACTTTCGCTCCTGGACCGTGTTATGGCAATTAAAATATGTGGCACACTTTTGGATTTCAGTTTAATTTTTAGTTCAGTTAATTTTATTTATCTTTGTACGAGGTTAAACTTGAAAATGATATGGCATTAAATATGTAGAATTTTTCTGATAAACAAATACTAGCTAAAGAAAATTTTAATCTCTATTATGACACTCTACATTCTACTTACAATTGTGTTTGACTATTCTGTCCAGCTATTTACAATATTCCGTACGCTTTAGACTTTCTTTGCCCCCACCCCCCTCTAGGGGGCTCCTACTCGCGTGCACAGCGGTGGAACTTAAATATATCCGTGACACACGCCTCTAGAGGGTTAATCAACGTTTAATTAACACTTAACTATTACTTATGTTTACCAAAGTCACGGGCAGTTATGAAGTATAAGAAATCAAAAACACCATACTCGATGCAAGAGGCCAGACAGTTGGGATGTTTTTCCATGAGGTACCCCCTACTGCATCCTTTCCAAACCCTCTCGACAACCAGATGCTTGCGACAAAACAGCAATAAGATATTAAATATTATAATAATTCGTCTACGTATTCATTGATCAAATCAGACAAAGCCTACATCCGTCTTGACCAGGTTAGAGGTTCTTACTTAATTAATAAATAGTTATTAGTAAAATCCAACTAGTGGTCTATTATCAATGCTGCGTTCTGATTGGTTGAGCTACTACTACGCTGTATGTTATAGCCCACTAGTAGCGAAAGCGCGTCCTAATTGGCGGCAAAAAAGGATTAAAGTCTAACTTTAAGTAGCTAAATTTTTTTTTTTTCCCGATATTTTTGACCAACTAGTTGGATTTTACTAAAACAATTATTCCTCTCGCCCTCAGAGCCCATTCGGGCTCGAGGAATAATTGTTAATTATACAAGTAGTTATTAATTAATAAATAGTTATTATAGCTGTTAGATGATTGAAGTAGTCATCATCCAATAATAATAACAATACCAATACATAATCAAGGAAAAAGGTTTAGAGGTCACCTGAGGAATAATGCTTTCATCTTTTATCAAATTCTCCCAACTCATTCCTTAGGAAATGTATGGAGATCAGTCTCCAGAATTTGTGTGTAGGTCGGGATAACAACGCTTTCGTTTAATTTGACTCATTAGTATCTGCTTGCTTTCACTGATTCGCGTTTAAATCATGATCAAATCAGTTCATAACATTAAACCCGCAAAGATTAAAGACCCAATAACTAAGTAAAGACTACAGATCATCCCTTTTCCAGCTGCAGGCTCCGTAGGATTCGTGGTTGGTCGTACTTGTACTGGGCACCATGTAAACTTGGGTGGACTGTAAGGCCATTTAGAACCTAGAGTACGTGCAATGGGTGGGAAAACGTTGTTACGGAAGAAACCGACATAGTTGCCTCCTGGGTTGTATTTGATAGAAACAACAAGTCTCTTGTCTTTGCGAATGGCCCACGCTGCCCCAATTTCTTTGGAATTCCTCCAAACCACCTGAAAATGAAACAACAAACAAACCAACGGATACTGAAAGTGACAAAAAAGTATTAAGTTTTATTTCAAATTTTAACCCAGGCATGAAGTACAAGTAGTCTGCTACACAGCCGTTTTCAGATTCGTCACGCAACGCTCCTCTTTGTGGGGAAGAGCATTGCGTGACGACAATAAAAACGGCTGTGTAGCAGACTAGAAGTACGAGCAGCACTAGAGTAATCGCACAACAGAAAGCCACACCTCACTATTCTGCCTCTATTATCATTAAAGTGATGAGCGTTACGTATGTGGCTGCTGAATGTGCTGTCAATTTGCCCAGAATACTACAGTATCCCCATGAGCTGAACAAGCTTTAAATCATGCGCCAAGTCCGATCCCATAATTCACCACAAATTTGAAACAGTCAGAAAATGGAAAATTTTTGAAAGAATAATAACATCATTTATTCATCAAACTATTTCAGTCAATGTTTATTCCAGCACGAAATATATTGTTCATACCGTAGTAAAATGTCCCGCTGCTTGACTATAACCGGGTTTGTCGTAATTATAAAACTTTTCCTCCCAATGGAACCATTGTATAGCATCGCTGCAATACTCTGCTGGATAATCATTAGGATGGGACAGGTATAAATTCCCAGGATTCTTTTCGCTATGACGAAACTCGTTGTTTTCTGCTAGATATTTGACCCAGTCCTCCGCTTCTTCCTGTAGACTTTTCGACCAAGTGACATTGGGGACCTGAAGAAAAAAAATCCGCGAACTGAACCCTTCAAAATAGAAAATAGACAAAATATACCTCTTCAGTTTGAGTGTTTTATTTTCCCAATGAAGGTCATGTAATGTTGCTTTAGAGAACTGTTACCCTCAAGTAGGAGTTGCGTGGTCGGAGGGTCGTTAATTTAAGAGAGGTTTCTACTGATATTATCTCACCCACGTTTAGAACCAATGAAGTTGAAGAAGTTGAAGTTTATTGAAAAGTTAAAGTTAAAAGTTAAAAAATTAAGTTACGTAAATTAAAAGTTGAAGTTTACTGATCTTCATGATCAAAAGTTACAAATTAAATTAGGTAAATTAAATCAAAAACATATATCTACACACAAACATCCTCTTCTCGCAAATAGCTTGGCTAATTGATGCGGGCAGAGGAAAATAAAAGAAACTTATAACTGGGAAGAAATTAAGTAGAGGAATGGAAAAGGAAGATAGATCAATGTAAATGACACAAGAAGATGGACTGAATTATGAGATTAACCACCCCTTCAACCCCTGATTCCAAAATTGACACCTAGGAATTGCCTTTTTCCAAACCCATGATACGGGAACTAGTTCCTCTAGCGAGAGTGACTCTCACGACCAAACACGTCTTAAGACTTCACTTCACAGTTCTTCACAACTTCTTCAACAACTTCTGTCTAACAACGTCTTTCTTCAACTAATCTTATGTCCTCTGGACTTTACTTTCGTTCTCTCTCTAAAATCTACTCCTTCGCATCTCACTATTTATTTGTTTGTTGGTCGTCGACCATATGTTTATGCTGATAATATATTTATGTTCTCATTATCACCCATCAACCTGTTACGCAAAATTCCTTATAAAAGCCTTTATTTGGTTCTGAAGCAGAATAACCAGTAAAGGAAACTAACTAGGCAAAGTTCAGTAAAAGGAACACACTTTCACGCAGCTACTTTCAAGTTACTTGGTTCTCTGAAGCTAAAAACCAAAAGTGCAAACTTCGTTAATGACAAACAAGGGACAACTCCCATATTAATAAATGTGAGAACAAGATAAATAGAGGGAAAACTTTACCAACAAAATCGAGCCGCAAAACCTTAACTAGCTAAGTTAATTATTAAAAATGTGGAAATGTCCACTTAAAGGATAAGCATCTTCGAAGCGACGTCAAGTTCGGAGACAAGATGTCCCGCTCAAAAACCTCATTCCTTGAACACACGAAAGGAGAAATTCTTAACTAAGCCAGAACATCCCTAAAGAGTCATAGAATGCAACGCACAAAGAATAACCTGAAAATACATGATGGTACAGATTGGGGTTGTCCTTGGTCAATAACCAACTAAGAAGTGATGCACGTGATCTGATTTGGTGCATGGTGCAAGAAGGCACACTTTTAATCTTTAATCTCTCAGATAAGAAGTTAATTAGCAAATGTTATTTATCTTCTTTGATACTTATTAATAAACAGTCAAAATGTTCCAGAACCTCTGAGAAAGCTTCCTACAACGATTTTTATCAGCATCCATGTCAAATCAATTAGATACAATTGTCAGAAATCAATCAGGTTTCATGCTTCATGCTTCATCTTTCCACATTTCAAACATTGTTCATTGGCGTCACATTTTACTCATTCCGCAAAGGACACATTTAGCTAAATCGAGTCAAATATCGGTTCCATTTCAAACATCATTGGGAAGATACGTAGAACTTCCATCAAGTCATAACATTTTTCATAAATCGGGGAGATACGTCCCGTGACACCCAATATACAAAAATATCCATCAAATTTTAAAAATTGTCAAACCTTTTCTCTGAATTTTCAGAGTAATTCTAGTCCAATTCCACAACCTGCACTAGCTAGAAATTACAAAGCTATTTACCTGATGGAGTGTGCGGAAATAGTTGTGCCAATAGATGCACTGATTTTTAAAGGACATTTTACCTGCAACTGCAATAAAATCAGTCCTGTAAGTCATTTATATCCAATGGAAACTTGGCTTTATAAGTTAATAACACCGCGAAAAGATTCAATGGCTGCGTGACGTCTGTAGCTCTCGCTAAGCCAAATGTTTGTGTTTTATTTCCCAAACAACCTATAGTCGGCGCCTGCGCGCAGGCAGCTTACTTGTGCGCTTTCGGAAAAAATGTTAGCGACCGAGCCGCAAGCGTTAGCCATCGAGAAGAATAGCTCGGCTTATTCCACATTTTTATTGCCAGCTTCGCCACCTCGCGCCGGCGGTTCCGCAGCCAAAATTTTTCCCAAAATTGTACCGGCGAGCCTGCTACTCGCAAGCTATTCACCACGCAGAACAGTTTCTTTTGAAACATCTACATATCTGCATTCATAACTTGCAACATCCTGAATAACGACGTTTCGAAAATTAACCATCTATCCATTTATTTATTAAAACTATAGAACCCACCCACAATACTGAGTTATAATTTTTGCTTTTCTAAGCTATTACTTTTTTTTTAACCTTGGACACATAAATTTTGCCCGATATATTACATCGATGACTATCGAAAATAGAGCGCTGTGATTGGCTAGGAGCTTTGCTCTATCCCGCTATAATCACCGCGTGGTGATTATAGCATTGAAGGCTAGCAGTTTTCAAAATGGCTAGCCAGAGTTTTTCATGTTTCGGTGTCGGAAATTGATCAATAATTTTATTTTCTCGAATAATCATCAATGTAATTTTACTAAAACAATTAGTCGCCTTCGGCGACTAATTGTTAAATATAAGCTATATAGGTATGTGCCGCCCTATCCGGTAAGGTTTTTGCGCCGTTTTGGTCTGAAAACGGGTATACAAAATTTGCCCATTTTGGCCTGGAATCAGGTATGGTTTTTGAGGGAACCACGGGATTTTATGAACGTCTTTATTGTCTGAATTCCAAATGAGTAAGGAAGACATTATGCGAATTAGAATTGAATTTGAAGAGGTGTTTTGTTTGCACTGTTATGTTAGTAAAAGTGAAAACTGGTATGGATTTTAGCAGGTCTGGTCTGAAAACGGGTGTGGAAAATTACATTTTTTGTTCTGATATCGGGTCAGGATTTGGAGAACCGGGCGACTCACCCCCGTCAAAAAGGCAAGACTGGACTTCAAGGCAGGGGACTTTTGGTCCCGTGGAGTTATAGCATTTTTTGATTTCGGCGTAACGCATGTTAACTCCAATTGTAACCAGGAAAAAGAAACATCCACAATCTTCAAGGAGCAGGAGGACCAGAAAAAGCGGAAGTACCAACAGAGGGTGCTGGACGTTGAAATGGGATCTTTTACACCCCTGGTTTTTGAAACCGACGGTGGGATAGGAGCCGACTCCAACTGCTTTCTCAAACGCCTAGCCGAGAAGCTCTCAGAAAAGAATGAGGACCCTTATCATATTACTATTACTTGGATTAGAACATTGCTTTATTTTGGGATTTTAAGGTCGGTACACACATGCCTAAGAGGTTCCAGGGCCAGGACACCCTTCCACAAAATTCCACAAGGGGATTTCATTGATGACTGCCGCTTAAACGCTACCAAGCGAGAACGGATGTTTTATGAGTCAAATGAGTCAAATGGGTCAATGAGTCACGAGTCATGAGTCATGAGTAAATGATTCAGATCTGTAAAAATAAAAGTTTTGGTAGAAACAATAAAATTTAGCTTCAAGTTAGGTTTTAGCGAGAAATCAAGAGGAATACAATGTGCTTTTATTCCATGGATCACTGTGGATCATGAACACACTGAAGACGATCCAGGAAGACAATTTGTGCTTTAAAGCGTTCGTTCCAACAATCAATTGCAGAGTTGTTTTCAGTAGATAACCTAATTCCCAATGTAGTTCACCACTTCTTCCAATCCGTTTTGCTTGCCTCAAAAGGTGAATGATGCTACGAGTCGAACAAACTGAATTGTAATTTGCCCGAGGAGGGGTATGAAAAATTGAGTCGAACAGTTGTACACAGTCAGTGTTAATATGTTAGAAACACACAGTGTATGAATAATTATTACTGAGGTATTACTGTATGCCCATTGTAATTTTAAATAACTGACTTTCAAAGGCTCGTTGACTGATTAAAATCTTTGGGCATTCATTAGTTGGCCTGTTTTAAAACTCGTGCATCAACTGAATATGAACAACCATGGGGCAGTACTTCACTTCTGGTATGGAACCTCTAGTAATATGGATTGTCTGATCTGATGGTTTTAATAATGCTTCTTAAAGGGTGTCTGGGAAGGATATTCCGCTTCGGGCCATGCACGTAGTAGTACCGGAAGGGCCTGGAATACTGCTAAAAAACAGACCAGGTTGAGATTTCATGTCAGAAATAGGCCTTACACGTGCAGGCAGCAATGAAGCAAGTAGACAAAATAATTAAAATTACTAAAACTTTTATTTTTACAGATCTGACTCATTGACTCATGACTCATGACTCACTGACTCATTTGACTCTAGCCATGCGTGTGTCCGCTGATTTTAGAGGGTGATGGTGGCATGGGCTTGTAAATCAGTATCTTAGGATATTTTTTTAACATTTTTATTTCTTTTTTAATCGAAATGAATTGTTTTTAACTGAAATGATTTTTTTTAATCGAAATGATCAGGGGCTTATAAAATGAATGACTTGTAAATAGGGCTTTGACTGATTTTTTTCTTCTTCTTCTTCAGCGAAATTAATTGTAAATATGTTTTTAATAGTTAGTTTTGTTATCAATAAAAGGTTATTACTACTAACTATTGTTAATGTTATTATTATTAATAACACTATGTATTTCCTTTCCATCAGTCAGAAATAATTTGATTCTACGGATGAGGTTTGTCGTGAGCGAGGGCATTCGCAATACGGCACTGGCGTGAAATAAAGTAGAGGGGAAGTTACGTCTTTGGCGACGCGCCCCTCCAAAAAATGCCGGCAAATATGTGGGCACTCAGAAGGAACAGCAACATATGCCACCTTGGTAAAATATGAAAAATGTTTCTCTTTCGGCCATTTTTTCGTTTCTTCCTAAGATTTGCGACGAAAACAAAATGTTAAATACTGCGATTTTATTTGGTTATCCTATTTTTAAACTGAATTATTTCTGATTAGACGAACCTACTTCAGCCTGTACTCATTTTCGCAAGGCATGCATCGCTTCTACACAAATTGGTAAAAGGCTCTATATTTATTTTCTTTTGATATAATCTATATTAGAAAGCTTAAAAGCTTCTGTTCGTGGGTGAAGATAACAATGGGTAAAATTATGGCGGTTCTTCTTAGCAAACGAAACTTTTTGCTGTTAGTTTTTGTGCGGGCTGAAAATATTTTAATTAGTTATTGGGAACTGCCGATTCACAACGTCATTTTGTCTTTGTTCGAAGACCGAAAGGGACAAATGTTCCTTAGCGGTATATAAACTTTTATGAGTTTCGCGAAAAAGTGAGACAGTACTGTGTAAATAATTTTGGGCGAATAACTTTACTCAGTAAAAACATAAATATATAAAAACAACAAATGAGTTAAAAAAATTCGGACGAGGAACTCTACGCGAGATCAATCATTCTCTAAAATAATAAATATTATTATTATTATACAGTGTCATTGACCTCGCGTAGAGTTCCTCGTCCAAAATGTTTTACCATGCAGTATATGTTTATTATTATACAGAGTGGTTGACCTCGCCCTAGAGTTCCTCGTCCAAAATTTTTTAGTAGTGATAAATAGTAATATACAGTTAGAAAGAAGTTATCTGCCCAAACATTTAAATCAGTATAACACACATAAGTAAAAAATATATATATACTGGATAAAGATTTACGCACAAAATTGTTTATGCAGTACAGTTTGACTTTTTATGAAAATTTCCAAATATGTTAATTCTCAGCTGAACAGCTGCATCATTTTAGAAAGATGTTACTGCCAATGTTTTAGTTATGAAAGTTTTCTTTGTGTTAATTAGCCATTCCCAGGAGCCATGAGTCGGTCAGTTTGTATTGAAAAAAGCCTGTGACGAGTCTCCTTGCTTTCGATTCCAACTTGTAAACATTTCTAATAATTATAATTAAACCTATTTCAGGTCGTTCAAGGGTTGAGGATTCTTGTAGATATGCCAATATATGATCTCGTGACTAATTAAATACCTCTATAAAAAGTGAAAATGCACTTTTTCTCGTCAGATATCATGGAAAGTCTAAAATAATCGATCGAGTACTGAGAGACCAAGCACTTGCTATAGCTTTGGACTAATGTATTGTACTAAAAATTAAATGACACACACATATTTGCCCGAAATGACATTAACAATATACAGCGAAAATATTTAACAAATATACAAGTATGATTATCATACCTTTACAAGTTGTCAAAAAAGCAATAAACACAATCGAGATACTCGCGATACCGTTCATAGCTGAGTTCTGTAGTGGTTCTCCTAGGCGAGAAACGGAACATAGACACCTTCTCGATGCGATGCGATGCGATTTCACTTACTTTTGATAAACAGGTGACCACGTCTGTAAAACCATTAAATATGCTTTCAATGATATTAATTTTCAACCAACGCCCGCGCAGTTTCTTATATCCATTTGTACCAATATCAAAACCGGTCAGGAACAGGTGCATTACGCAGCACTCGTAAACTTCCTTTCCAATTTCGCAATTGTTGTAGGTGCGTCAAATGCGAACCAACGTCTGTAAACGTGATACTCTCAGTCGACAAAGATGAGGGCAAGCACGTGTCAAGATATTGAAGGATTATCACTTCCTAAATATGCATTGATCGATACTCACTATTTTTGTTTGTATCACATTCAAGATGCAGTCGTCACGCTGCGTGACCGGGGTCCTTTGAAACTCAAACGCAACGCTTCCGTCTTACTAAGCTACAATGCTTTAATGTAGCTTGACAGTAACAAAACATGGAATTCAGTCCAACAAAATATCTGTTATACAAATCAAAACTGGTTTGAACGACTTTTGAAAACGGCAGGAGAATGACGTTTAAGCCTCAGAGAGCCCAAATTCACTACCAGGGAGTTGTTTAATTTCCTTGATCCGATGCGATCTTGGCAATTTCTTGCGCTTCCGTGTTTCTAAATCGCATGTGTTCAGGAAAATTATCACAAATGAAGCAAGAACGCGCCATGCTTATAAAGCAAGAGCTTTCCTTGATTCCCATCCAAATCGTTAACATGCTAATTTCCGTATTTCCTCGAATAATAGCCGGGGTCGATTATTTCTTTTTTCGCACAAAAAGGGGGGCGATTAATATTCGAGGGAGTCGCTTATTTCAAATGTTGATCACTGGACGTCTTGCCTTAAATATTAGAATATTTTATTTATTATATTTCCATTAAGTTAAAAAATAATCACATCAAATAAACTAAGAATAGGCTTTTTACGTGTTCCAAATTTAGTTCCTTGATTAATTTTCAGAGCTTGAATCCAGTTTTGCTGGATCACATTGCTCTTCAACTTGACAAGGAGGGAATAAAAGGAAGAGAAGATGGCAAGAGGGGCGAAGGAGGGCGATTATTCTGCGGAGGCGATTTTATTAGATAGATAGATAGATTGATCGATCGATCGATCGATCGATAGATAGATAGATAGATAGATAGATAGATAGATAGATAGATAGATAGATACTTTTTTAATGAGGGTTTCACTTGATATCCACAGATAATATACGAGTGGCTCTCAACCATAAATTAAGCACAAGAAATGAAACTGAAAAATCAAGTAATGAATCAATAAACAAACTCAAGAAAATCGTACTTACAAACAATAGTTACGAATATTATGGTCATGAAAGGTACTTTCAGCAAAATTGTACTAATTAATCGAAGGATGGCTATTATTAGAGGAAATACGGTACGCAAAATCGCAGAACACCCAACTTTCATGAGCTTGGGTTGCCTGTGTTAAAACCAGAGAACCAACCTCAAATAACAAAGAGTCGCTCTATTATCTTTACAGCAACGCAATGACATCATCATAAAGCCAATGGATGAGGGAGGAGCGGTGGTGGTTTGTGCTCGACATCTTTATATTGAAGAGCCATAAAGACAATTCTCGGATAACAACTTCTACCAACGAGAAGACCGTGACTACACTATAGACATAACAACATGGTTAGCCGGGTAAGGCGGCCATCTTGATAAGTGAACTAACCGGGAATCAGCCATGAATCTCACTGTGTATAATCCTCGCACGTCAAGATTCTATCGGCTGCCGAAAATCCACTAGCCTTGTAACCCTGGCAGGCCTATCGTCTCCGCATGTAATTGCCCAGCAGAACTAATTGCCCGGTACTAACAGACGATTACCAACCCGCAAGTCCAAAATCTACCCAGCTATATTTGAAAGATACAAAACACATGCTTCGTATTACCGACTCTGTTCGTTTCCCTGGGGACCATAATTATGTTTTCACCATGGATATCAAATCTCTGTACATTACCATCCCTAACAGAGATGGCTTCTTGGCTCTTACACATTTCTTTAATAAGAGACCCGTCCTTCAACCACCGACACATACTCTTGTTCGCCTCGCAGAGTTAGTTCTTTTTTAATTACATTGAATACTTTCTCTTTCAATGGAAAGTAATCATAGATTTAGCCAGGGCTAAAAGCAAAGCTCTCGTTAATATATATAGTTGAATGGAACAAAATATAAAATCGCGTAATGCTAAGTAGCGACGGCAACAAAAAAGGCCAAAAAAATCAGTACAGGGGTCTAATCAGCAAAAAAACAACTTTGCAAGTGCAGCACACGTTTTTTGTCCATTTCTTTACCGTTGTTTTGCATTACTACAACGTGAAACTTCCAGAAACTTCCTAGTTACGCGTTTTATGGAGGAAATTTTGCATGTGTTCCTGTTCACTTTTTTTTCTCTTACACTCATTTTCGCCTTGGAGGCCGCAAGCATTTCTTATTTTCTCACCGCCGATATAAAATTTTCAAGTTATTCTTCTAAAGAAATTGGTCTCCTTTGTTTTTTAGCTTTAGCTCTTTCTCTGTTATCCACGTCAATGCAGACATTAAAATTAAGTTGAAAGAAAGAATCGGCGTTGTTGTTGCTGATGTTTTTTTTTTTTATCTCAAAAAGTCCGTTGGCTATGCGATTTACCGCCGAAACGCGCGGGTACTTGAAATCCAAAATTTCACCCCGACTTACTTGAAGAGATGGACGTACGTACGGAAACGTACGGACGATTTTCTCAGAACCAAAATTTCTTGGATGCAGAGATAACCAAGTTTTCTTACCCTTGGTGCTCCGCTATTACAGCCAAATCGGAGGAGTCTATGGGTAGTCGACTTGGGTCTAACTATATGTGTGCCTGTGTACTGGTCACATCGAGGAACAAATCTCTGAACACCCAATCTGTACAAGTGGTATATCGACGACATTGCCTGAGCCTTCGCTGGTAGTAGACAAGAGATGGATAATTTTGCTACCTTTGTGGATGGTTTTCATCCCAGTCTAAAGTTTACTTGGTCCATCTCTGATGAGCAGCTACCTTTTCACGACCTCGTTTTGAAGCCAACAACTAATCGTCTCGTTACAAGGATACATTACAATTACAATGCAACTGACACCCATTCTTACCTATAATTTTGCTTTCTGATCTCGCATTCCACTCGTCGTTAGGAAACGATCCACTACTTTCATTTTCTCCGCTTACGGCGCATCTGCAGTATAGCAATCTTTCAGCCCCTACGCATTTTATATGCGTACTCACTCTGATAGCAAGGCTATGCGACTCTCTTGTCAGGAGTGCCCTGAATAAAACCAGGGCTGTCTCTATCTGGATATCTTTATGACGCTTTTGAAATACGCGAAAAAGGTAACATTGAGGGACACGAAAGAGGATGTCGACAAAGTCTGTATCGATGTACGAAGAACTTCTGACAACGCAGATGGAAAACCTACACGCAGTTTCTCACTTCAATACAAAACATTCAATTAGTGCCTTGTACAACGCCCAAGACTTTTGAACCACAGTAAAGGAATCGATAAAAAGAACGACAAATTCCAAGTGGGCTACATTCACGAAAAGTCGAGTTGCCCCGCGCGTGTCTTGAAATACTTTCATGCCTTTGTCAGTACTCTCATCCACATGTCTCTCCCATTGCATTGGTGCAAACAGTGGCAAAAGAAGAGAAGTTGTGATGAGGGACTGGATAGAGAACTTTCGTCCTGTTTGGAAAGAAGCGAATAAACTCAAGATAAAGCGGGATCTTTACCAACAGCGTCACGGGACTATGTCATGCTATTTGCTATCTTTTTAAAGAACTAAACGTTTTTTTGCATCAAGTGAATTCCAAACAAAATGGTCCAGTTTTGTTATTTACGACTATAGAGTGTTTTCACTCACGTGGCCAGCATCTATGCAAATTTATTGGAACAAAAGAAAGGATTGGTTTGGGACACCAACATGGTCGCCGTTTCATTGTTTAGGGACACCAATATGGCCGCCGTGACGTCATGTGAAAACACTCTATATTTTGGCATTGATATTGTTTCCCAACAAACAAGATACAGGACATACAGCAACCAGATAAGTACGAGACTGATTCAGATGAGGCAAGTGACGAAGAAGTAGTTTATGGTAGGACGTGCATGCATGTCTGGATCAATGAGGCTGGTGTCATATTAATAGTTATATGACTTAATCTAAATTATACTTACAGCAAAAATCGTTTAATAGAAATCCTAACAGCTATCGCTTACCTATTTTACTTCTTCGGTTAGATATATAGAGGATATTACATAGCCGCCAGGAGATACGAAATTTCTGTTCGAGTGTTGAAAAATATTTCATAGTCAGCGCAGCGAACAAGTGAAATATTTTTTCAACACGAGAAGAGAAATTTCGTATCTCCAAGCGGCCATGTAATGTTCTTTTTATTATATAAACACCAATGAAATACCAAACCATTTCACTTCAATAGTTTTTGGTGTGAAAGGCGCGATTTATTATGTAGCCATGACAAAGGTGATATTTTCACATGTGAAGATAACATGTTATTTTCACATGTGAAGATATTAAGTTTTCGCGCGGAAGCTCACCTGTTATTTCATTGGTGTTTATATAATAAAATTAAAATCTTTTCTATATTTCCAGTTACTTATAAATGGTACTAGTGGCAAAGTTTACGTGAATTCATGTAAATTTATACCTTGATTTTAGTAGGGTCTACCCCCAAAAGTGATTGACTTGCTGAAGTAAAAAAAAATGGCGTTATAACGGAGTGATATTCGCTCAGTGTAGGAAAGTGGAAGCTAACCAAAATTAACAGTTAACTGAGAACTGGCCAAAACATTAGAAGTTAACTGAGAATTGGGTACCCCCATTAGTACCCTCTTAATGTTTTAAGTGGTAACGTAAAGGAAGCCTACATGGAAGCCGGGGACTTATACACTATAGGCTTCCTGGAACTACAGGGTAAACCATACAAGTTAAGGGTACTCAGTGAATGAAACGAGGATAAAGAAAAAGAAAAAGAAAAGGTCTGTAGCTCTACAAAGAGTATATTGACTAAGAAAGAAGGGATCTTCTAATTCTTTTGCCAAACAAACTGATACTTTCACTGTTTTGAATTTCACGACTTAGAGAGTTAAAAAACTTAGGACCTTGAAATCGAATTGAGAATTTTCGAAAATTAGTTCGACAATAAGGTATATAAAAAAGGCTAAAATTTCTTGTATTATGCAAATGTATTTGGCTTGCAAGAGTAAACAGATCACGAAAATAATAATAGTGATCAAGAAAAGGGTACTTGACAACCTCGTCCCCAGAGCTTTTTTGTTTTTCTATAGGAAAAGTATTGGGGACGAGGTTAAGAACCTGGGGTATACTTTTTAATTTCTTTTTCTTAAGAACTCCAACCTCGTCCCCAGAGCTTCCCCTCCACTTCCATTTTCCATGCGAAGAAAAACATGGGGTAGACAAAAGCAAAGAGGACTTCTACTCCTGGGATATGGTCGTTAATCAAAAACAAAACACAAACAGCGGTGATAACATTGCGAACTTACGCATTTTTATATCAACTTGACCCGTATACTACCCCTATACTAGACCAAATAAATTTAAAAGTGACCGTTACAGCCGATTATGACAAAAACTACTTAAACAACAGTGACCACACCCCAGCCCTAATCACTTTTGAATGGATAGTTTTTGTAAGTCGGTTTGTTCAAAAAAATATACTATTTTCCTTTGTTTTTTAAAATGGAATTGACTGTTTACTAGCTATACTATTCAATGAGAATTTCTATATTCAAAAGAAAATACTACTAAGTGGCTATGATTTTCAGCGTCTACACTAGATATAGCTGGAAGTCTCTCGACGTAGCTACGCTGTTTCTACGGAACCTTTGGACGGGATTAGCAGCGAATTTTTTATATATAAAGGTTACAAGATTGATGATACTAAGATAAAAGCTCCAATAAATAACTTGACACTGAAGACTGCTTTTGGCGCGGCCGCTCTCACGTTAGGTATTGTTAAAGGTGGTGAAGCAGTCGGCAAAACGGCATCCGCCGGACACCATGTAAACTCGGGGGGAACCCGCCCATACTGCGGACTCAGTTTTCTCTCAGTAGGTCGGAAAACGTTCCTTCCAAAGTAACCTGCAATGTTGCCCTCGGGATTGTATTTTATAAAAATAGCAAGTCTCTTGTCTTTAAGGAGGGTCCAAGCAGCTCCAATTTGTGTTGAGTTTTTCCAAGTAAGCTAAAACAAAATAAATAACACGGAAATGTCAGAAGCACTGCTTCACCGCCCACACGAAGCACTGCTTCTATAAAACCTGCTCGCAGGCAAAACTCAGGTCGATGCCATCAACCGACCAGTCACCAAATTTATGTACTGTATAAAATTCACAGGCACGAGCTCATTTAAGATAAATGACTGTGCTTAAAAAAAAGTTCTGAAGGGACTGGAAAAACGGAATTTGAGTGACTGGGACTGAAATTTGGACTGTGCCCCAGGGAATAGTATTAACCCTTTCACTTTCAAAAGTGGACAAACTCAAATTTCACACCATTTTGTAAATTTAATGTTGTAAATTGCTGAAAAACTAAAAGCGCCATGTGAAAAGTAATGCCAAAGAGGTTTTATTGTTTTATTTGAATGGTTACACCACATCAGAACCATGGGATGTGGTCCACCGAATAGAAAATTAGAAACACCTTTCAAGACTTTATCATTCATTCTGCTGAAAGAAAACGAATTAGAGTAGAAGAATGTACTCTCCTCCGCACCCAACCTTCAAGAATCTATAAATTAAACATTCCTGACCTACCTGGGTAAATTTTTCTGCTTCCTTAACAAAGCCTGGATTACTGTAATTGTAATACTCTTCCTCGTAATGGAACCACCATGTAGCGGTACTACAGTACTCCTCAGGGTATGTTTCATACGGTGACAAATATAAGTTACCAGGATAATCGCTTCTTTGTTCAATTCCGCTATTTTTCACATTTTCCAACCAGTCCCCCGCCTCCTTTTGTAACCTTTTTGACCAAGTAACAGTGGGGACCTTGTGGCAGATGAGAAAACAAGTTTTAATAACCGCACCTCGCCTCCATCTTTATCAATCAATCCATCATTAGGTGATTATGCATAGAAAAGCAGTCACAGTTCTTGAACCGGCAAATCGGTTATGAAAGTTTATACATAAATTTGACTTTTTGGAGTGATTGGGAAGAAACACCTTTTGTCAAAATTTTTTCCCGTTAGACTCTCTTATGAGTACCTAATTTTCACTAGTGACATGTTCAAATCTTTATAGACGGTATCTATACAAATTTCCATAGCTAATAATAAGTTGGCTCTTCTTTAACATATATATATTTATCTAGTCTGCGTGAAGGGAACCGCCATCCCGGTATCACACATGTCATATTGCTTATCGCTAAGGTTGGAGTAAGTTAGCTCTTCTATCTCGCCCTCCTGACAGGCGTTGGCCTGCGAGCAAGCTCTCCACTTATGGTCCATTATGGCGAGCGAAACGAGCCGCGAGAAAACGGCACTGGATCCTGACTGGATCGTCGTAGCAAAGGTCGGGGCATGGGAGGGACATCTAAAGTGGCCATTTCACGATCAAGCTGGCCTATATTCAAGAGTGCATGTTTTGAAATCCTGGGTCTCTTTTCGGTTTTGAGAGACGACTGGAGTGTCCCAGAGCGACCGGAGATGACGATTAAGCCATAGAGATTGTCAAATGTCGATACAATATGATGTGATGAGAGTGAACTAACTCGTTCGAACTGTTAGACGCAAGATAATGACTCTCGTGACTCCCACAAATGGAGAGCTTGCTCGCAGGCTAAATAGGCATTCTTTAGGGAAGCGGGGAAATGGGGGGAATTTGACCAGCGCCCCGTTCCGACCCTTCCTCCTTCCCTTTGCATTGCGGAAATTCCAGTGTTGTGGAGTACGTTAGCGCTTCTATCTCGCCCTCATGACAGACTTTTTTCAGGGGAGGGGAGATAAGAGAACCAGTGTCCAGTTCAGCGCCTTTTCCCTTCCCTTTCCATTCTCTCTTGTTACAAAATAAGAATGGAATAAGTTAGCGCCTCTATCAATCTCACCCTCATTACAGGCGCTCTTCAGGAAAGGACGGGGAGATGGGGATTTATATTCAAGCCCAATTTCCCATGCATACCCCTTCCTTTTCCCTTTCCCAGCCTAGCGGTCCATACCTGGTGAAGGGTACGGAAATAATTGTGCCAGAAAAGGCATTGGTCTTTAAATGGTATTGTGCTCGGAGCTGTGAAATTAAGCAAAATAACGCATCAGATGAAAAATGATACAAGTCTCTTATTATCCTGGATTACAGAGTAGAGTCTAAGTGACGGATCTAGGGGAGAAACCCGGGGACCCGCCCATCCTCCCCCCCTCTTATTTTTAGACCAAGCTGAGGCCCCGAAGGGTCGAAAAATTTTATTTTTGGAGACCTGGCATCCCCCTTATTTCAGGGTCTGGATGACCCCCCCCCCCCCCCCCCCCCACATCTGAATGTCTGAGTCTTGCCTTATGTCGAGGTTAAGGGTAGACAACGGGGTTTTCACATTAAACATTCTATACTTGATCATTATGAATGACACCAAGAAGTATTCATTAGCTCTAGACCCACCCTTTTCCTTAAGCATGACTTTCCAGACCCCCCCCCCCCCCCCCAAAGAAAAAAAGAAAAAAATCGGACATGCATTGACTAAGAAATAAGCAAAGTAAAGCAAAGTTAGTGGAAATAAATGTTGATTTTTAGAAGTTATTTTAATAATAGTCCTCTCCTCTCTTGCTGTATTTAATTATAAGGATGCAGCTCAACATTTTATTGGCTTATACATTTGCCTGTTTTCAAGTGGCCCCCCCTTAAACTTCTGCATAAAAAATGGTGACCCACCCCTTATTTGCACCAGCCCCCCCCCCCCCCCCCCTAGATAAATAATGACCGGTCCCTAACCTCAACGCAAGGAATTCTGTCAAACATGAAGCTATCATTGCAGGTAATATGAAGTACCTATGGTCCGAGTTATGCGCTTTTCAGGACAAAAGCAAAACATCCGACGTTCTGAGTCTAGCTTCATCTGAAGTTACGGACTCAGAAGAAGATGGATGGATGGTCAATACGACCCGCAATACGGCAACCGTTGAGCCATGAAAATTTGCTGATAATAACGACAAGGGTTTGATAGTGCATTGTTCATTTTGTAACGCATTACACATACTTGGTAAAGTGATTGGTCCTGCTGTTGTTGTCGGTATAACGAACTTTTCAGGGCACCTTGCAAACCCGGGTGGTTGGTGCGGCCACTCTGGACCGAGCTTGGTCGCGATGGGTCGGAAGACATTATTTGGAAAGTAGCCAATGTAGTTGCCTCCAGGGTGGTATTTAATTGAAATAACAAGTCTCTTGTCTTTACGTATTGCCCAAGCAGCTCCAATTTGACGTGAGTTTCTCCAGACTACCTAAAAGATCAAGGAGAAAATGGCACTGAAACGTTTCTTGATTGCGAAAGGATTAAACCCAGAAATCATTTCATAAGTAGGTGAAGCATGATTTTCCGGGTGTGCGCAGTCCTGTATAGGACTCTTGTTGATAGTGACTGGTGTTTCGACAACATGTGCGGTAGTAGTGACGTCACACAACTCACTTTGGCTCTGAAGATGACTACCGCGCAGGTTGTCGAAACGTCAGTCACTGTCAACAACAACAGTCCTATTCACGACTACGATCACGCGGACAATATGAACTTCGTTTGATTGCAATCCCACGTGAAGGGGGGGGTTAGTACCCCGGAGTATAAGTGACGGGAATGATCAACCGATTTTTTTGGGTTTGAAACTTTCGATTCGAGGTTTTTTGGGGTAGCAAAAAATTTTCCCAGCATTTTTTTGGATCGTTTGATTTAAGTCGCAATATTTTTGGTATTCAAACAATCTGAAGATTTGTGGTGGTGCCCGCGTATCCCGGAAATTTTTAAGGCTCAGAAATTAGGCATGGAATTTGGGGGGGGGGGGGTTAATTTTTGGTCCAGGGATTTTTTGGGGGTTGTGTTGGAAGCCCTACGGATTTTTGTGGGTTTTTATTTTTGCCCCCATTTGACGATCCCCACCACTAGAAACCCGGAGTGCTCCCCCCTCCCGGGATTGCAATACATGAATCTTTATAAGCTGTTGTCTTTGCGAAATTTGCAATGCTCGTGACATACCGTTGTAAAATGTCCCGCTGCTTGACTATAACCGGGTCTACTGTAATTATAAAACTTTTCCTCCCAATGGAACCATTGTATAGCGTCACTACAATACTCCGCTGGGTAATCGTTGGGATGAGACAGGTATAAATTCCCAGGATTCTTTTGGCTATGATGAAACTTGTTGTTTTCAGCCAGATATTTGACCCAGTCCTCTGCCTGTTTCTGAAGGTCCAATGACCACGTGACATTACCAACCTGGAAATATGTGTTTTTAATACAATTATTTGAGTGAGTAAATTACCGGCAAATAATCTTAGTGGTCTGGCTCGGTACAAGGAATTTCGAGCTCATTCTGTAGCCAGCAAGGTCACGTATTTGATGGAAAATTGCGAAAGAAAATGCTCTACTCCATTATTAGGTATTCAAACTAAGTGTTTTACATTCTAAAGCGATTAAGAGGCAGTGTCTGTAAAAGCGGTCCGGTGCATTTGGGGTCGAAAAATAGTTTGCCCTTAAACTTTGCCCAGTAAATCATCTTAGTTCATAAGTAAATGAAACGACTTTCGTTTTGGGAAATATTTCAAAATACAGTTTTTAGAACGCTCAACTGTCAAACTGCCGAATGCCCTAAATTTGCGTCTGGCGAAAGCCAAAAATTGGACAAATTACTAAGCTCGCTTCTCCAAATCCACAAAAAGCGAGAAAAAATGATTATTATTTCTAGGTTACGGTGTTTATCAACAGTGCGAATAGCATGTGAATTTTGAATTTGGTTGAACTGTGTCTACAGAAAAATTAGTTTACTAGCACCTATGCGAGGCCATTTTCAAATCGCAGCAAAGTACCCTATCTTTGCTGGCAATTATCTCGTAAGTCCAGACCTGCCTGCTCTGATTTTCTACTTAAATGAACTAACAAGATGCTAGGGGGGTGAGCGCGGGCTCATTTCCCGAACAGCGGCGGCTGGTAATCGAGCCTAAGGTTTAAGCCCCTTCAAATATAAGCCCCCAAAACTCGTAACGCAAAAAAACCCCTCCGTCGACTTGTACTTGGAAAATTGCCCTCAAATACAAAGTAAAACAAAGCAAAAACGGTAAATTTATTTTCCAACTATAAGGCTAGCCCAATCGATTTTGAAACGCATATTTCCCTCCGTAGATAAACCCCTCCAAAAATAAGCCCCTCAAAAAGGGCCTTTGAAAAATATAAGCCCCGGGCTTAGTTTGGAATTTTACGGTATGCCTGATACTGTGATGATGGACAAGGGACTGATTAAACCTTGGATGACGGAGCTTTGTTGATTGAACCAATCATAGGCCAGAATTTTGGTACAGACATAAGGTTTTCGGTACAAGTTGGCAAAGTAACCCCTTTTGCAACCCCGTTGTAATTGAGCGAATGCGAGAATAGAGAACCTAATAAACAAGTTAACCTCAGTGGAATTTACTGATTGTTTTTTAGTTACTTCCAGTTTTTCTTTATCCCCAGTAAACGGTGCATAAGCTTACAAAACTATCAACGCCCCTCCATGAAAAATAACATACTGTGGTGCAAAACTGTCTAAGCAGTTCGTTCACATCTTCCTTCTTTATTGTTCAAACCCTCAACAATTATTTCACAACTGAACATTCATAGAGGCCAATTAAATTAACTCGGAACCACCATACCCTAAATGATGCCCTTCTTGAGTCTATCAAAAAACATGGGACAATTCAAAATTGGTGATAAACTCAGGTGACGCCGGTTCTGGCCCTGGCAGAGGGGGGGGGGGGGGGGGGGTGCATATGAAAGAGAAGGGTTTTCTTGTCGAAAGGTTAAAATTGAGCCGCCTCGGCGAATACGGATGTGACGTCGAATATCCTCCACAGACTCGAATAAAGCGAATTACCCTGGGAATGAGGCTGAGAATTAAACCTTCTGAGCGAGGATATGACTATACTTGACCTCAAAAGGAGATTGTACTTCAACACAGTACATGTATTATTACATGTATTTGGCATTAGCAGGAACGCCCTAAATGCAGCTGAAACCAAACTCAGCACCCCTATCTCGAAACGATACAAAGAGCAAGCCCGCGCGTTTCATATGGGAGCGGTTCGCACTACCAGGGGCTTCTGATTGGTCACACGGTTTTTCCTGGATTATTCTGTGAAGTCACAAGCGCCAAGCATAGCTTGTGCCTCTCACCGGTTAAATGTCGGAACAGACATGACATGAAAACAGAATGAGACAGTCAACAGGAAAGCAGGGTTGGATAACATAAATGGATAGACTTATTAATAGCGGAGCTCCTCGCGCGCGCGAAGCGCGCGCGTGGACGTAGCCCCATAGCTAAAGTAATCTACCCATCCCAGAAAATTTGGTAATCACGTGACCGTACACCGACCGCCCGCCCGCCCGCCCGCCCGCCGTCCGTCCGCACCACAGGAAAACCAATGTTTACTTTCACACTTTCTAACTACTTTGGGAGCCCAGGAAGCTCAGGAGGAAACTGATTGCACATCAATATTGTGATCAATTGACAGCTGTCAAAACAAGGTATCCGCTGACCAGTATCACCTGACCATATCGCGGGCTCAGGTGTCGTCCCATCGAGGTCGAGTACTTTTTTGAAGTTATCCGCTGACAAGTTACTGGTTTTCAGATGATCGCAGGCTCAAGTTTATTATTTTTAAAATTTATATGAAATATGCCGTGTTTATAGCGGAGCTCCTCGCGTGCGCGAAGCGCGCGCGTGGGCGCAGCCCTATTGCTAATGTAATCTACCCATCCCAGAAAATTTGGTAATCACGTGACCGACCGACCGAGCGAGCGAGCGACCGTCCGTCCGCACCACAGGGAAACCAATGTTCAATCTCACACTTTCTAGCTAGTTTGGGAGCCCAGGGAGCCTAGGAGAAAACTATCAATGATCAATTGACAGCTGTCAAGACAAGGTATCCGCTGACCAGTATCACCTGGCCGTATCGCGGGCTCAGGTGTCGACCCATCCAGGGCGAGTATTTTTTGAAGTTATCCGCTGACAAGTTACTAGTTTTCAGATGATCGCAGGCTCACTTTTTTTAAAAATTCATATGAAATATGCTGTGTTTATGTCATTATGGCCCAGCACTATTAACATTTTGATTTCAAACTGACCTCGGAAGCGAAAATTCAGCCAGTTATTTAAAAATGCAAGAAGGGAAAACAGATGGTTTTCACTTTTCTCAGGATAGTCACGCTTTGGTCACGCTCCACGTCCAATTTTTATGCCCTGATTGGTCAAAATTTGACAGGTGAGTTCATGCGGAAAATTCATACAACATCTTGAAACTTGTTTGCTTCAACAGCTGACGGAAGCTGACAGAGTTTTGTGTCAACTTGTGATGTTTTTAATAACTGTCTTTTTTCACTGGATGTACAAAATGAATACAGCTGCTACCAAGAGTCTTCTGTTAACGTTATTCATGGCTGGTTTGTTTATTGAATTTTTGGTTGAGAAATGCGCTGCTTGTCAAAGTGGGAAATCCGATTTCGGATGGCATCGTTTTTGTTTTTCACCTTGCTGGATGCGTATGCCATTCAGGCCTTACTTGATAGCTTTCAGGAGCTGCATCTCGAAATATGGTAAGCCTGAGTTATCATTGTATTTATATCTGTTTTCATGAAGTCGAGCACAGTTTATGAGGCTAGTTTATGCACGTTTGTATTTAGATTTGAGACACTGATCTGACCTAGTATGAGGTTTGACATAAGCTTACAGAACTTTGAAAAGCCTTTAGTCGATATTTCACCGCACATAACAAGAAAAACCGTTCCGAAGAATGTTTAGATATTATTTTGGCTGTAGAAAGAAAACTTTGAGCGATTTACTTGTCGCGAGTTCATCGAGGAAAACAGCAAACACCGGGAAGCCGGCGGCTTAAAATTAAACTTAATTTTTAAGCTTAAAGACTCTAGGATTCTTATAGACACTTAAATACTTGTTTTCGTGAATGAAACTTGTTGTCTCTGTAAATGTTCTACCGAATTATATTTCTGATCTTTTATTTATTGTTAGTTGTCTTTTGCAATTTTCATCGCTTTTGCCGCCCTTTGCCGTTATTTGTTTACAGTCGTTCATAAACATCGCTTGCAGGAGTACTCAACGTACCGCACGTATTACACATCGCCGTGACGGTCATAAAACTATCAATAAAAAATAAACACAATAAATTCTTTATTATGTTGAAGCGTAGCTCTGTTAAAATTTCTTTGCAAACTTGGTAGGTGATTTTCGAATTTTTTGAACGGTTTCGCTAAAAGCCCACGCGTGCTTCGATGGTCCTGAATATTGAATGAATGGCATTAGTCTTGAAAAATTGCGAAACTGACTGCTAATTGTCTGAGGTCAGGCGGTCTGTATGATAAAAACAGCGCCTCATAGTACTCTTTCACCTCAGATGTGATGTATAAAAAGTATAAAAGGTTGATTTGCACGCACCCAGATTTGTTGGCAAGATTTTCTAAAGTAAACTTGTCGAACGTAAAAATTCGGCCTGATTTGTTTTCCAAGAATTTGTTTTCCACGCCTAATCTACCGTGATCAAGAGCCATTATTGCTCTAAAATGTGACCGAAGATGATTGCCAGTGCTATTTTTTGGGTGTACATATAAGGCTATCAAGCTCGATGCAAGATTTGTTTCACTCTAAAATCACTTAGCCTGTCCCTCAAAAGTCACACGAATGTGCCCTTAATTTAACTGATTTGTGGATTACAAGTTTATTGTTTGTTTTAAATTATAAATTTATTAATGGAGCTTCGCTTTTAGCCCTGGCTAAATCTATATATTATGTACTCCGCTATGTGCCGTAAAATCCAGTTTCAGTACGTTTGCAAATTCTGTCCGGACCACACCCTCCGGTCAGGATCTTTGCTTCTGTTACCCCTTCGAGTGAGTGGGGACAATTTAAACGACGATGCAAAAGTCGCAGCAGTCTTTAAAGGTAACAAAGAAGGGCAAGGTGAAATATTTGGATACATAAAATCTTAACTTGATAGTTGAGAACCGTTTTGCAAAAACAACATGACAAATTAAAACCTTCTTGGCATGATCTGCTTGATCTTTAATACTACAATGCTTGACAAACTAAGAATCAAAAACTCCATTATCCATTTGAGGCATGTAAGCAACCTCCTTGAAGCTTATTAATGAAAACAGAAATGGGAAATACCTGACTGACAATTAGTTTTTACCACTGAGAAGACGATCGTTGCGTGACATAAAAGAAAGACTCTCCCAAATATCTTGTTATTAATAGCATCTTAAGACTAACCAAAGTAAAAAATATGCATCGCTTTTTTAGCACTTTTTGAGGTTTTAAAAGTGCTTTTTTTATCTGTGTAGCATTTGTGTGAAACGCATGAGAAAAGAGAGGTTTTTTGTCTGTTCAGTTTGTTGGTAACACGACGCGCTGGTCACGTTCGCAAAAGAACAAAAGTTCCAAGCCTCTATGTTCGAGGAAGAATTAAAAAAACGGAATATTTCTATATTTCTATACTTACAAGTGTCTCCTTAGCTGCTTTTAACCAGACAATTAGAGTATTTAGGTCTGAAATATCAAAACATTTGCCAGCGAAGCCGGAATTTTTCGGCATGTTTCAGAACGGCCTCAGGCGGGTACTATTAACATATGTACTTTTCTGAAACCTCATTATAGTTATAGCGTAATTCTAAACTGAAATATACTTTATTTTATTAAACCGCTTAGTCTAGAAATATTTCCGACAATTGAGCCAAAAAATTACAAGGGTACAACATTTTCTAATGGAATTTCTTGATCAAGCTAATTTGCATAATTGGCTGTCGTGTCTTCAAAAACACCAAAAGTTCAAAGTCTCTGCGTTAAAGGAAGATCAAAAGCGCAAAGTATTTTTAGATTTCTATACTTCCTAGCATCTTCTTAGTTCATTTAAGTAGAAAATCAGAGCAGGCAGGTCTGGACTTACGAAATAATCGCCAGCAAAGAGAGGGTACTTTGCAGCGATTTGAAAATGGTCTCTCATGGGTGCTAGTAAACTAATTTTTCTGTAGATACAACTCAACAAAATTCACAATTCACATGCTATTCACACTGTTGATAAACAACGTAACCTAGAAATAATAATCATTTTTTCTCGCTTTTTGTGGATTTGGAGAAGCGAGCTTAGTAATTTGTCCAATTTTGGCTTTCGCCAGACGCAAATTTAGGGCATTCGGCAGTTTGACAGTTGAGCGCTCTAAAATCTGTATTTTGAAATATTTCCCAAAACGAAAGTCTTTTCATTTACTTATGAACTAAGATGATTTACTGGGTAAAGTTTGAGGGCAAACTATTTTTCGACCCCGAATGCACCGGACCGCTTTTACAGACACTGCCTCTTAAAAGCAAACGAAAAAGCATTTTTTTGCTTTCAATTAGTGACGTAATATGTCTTCCACACTCCAACGCGAAATTATAGGCATTAAGACATTTCAACGAACCAAAAAGCTTCTGAAACTGCGCACATATAATGCAATAGTCTTGATATATTAGCCGTCTAACCACTCATCTGTGACAACTTGGAGTATAGTCAAACCGCGCTTTATGGATACCTGCTTAAAGGTACAGGTTCACTGTTCCGCGCATGCTCATTTATCAAAATGCTGTTTTTCTGCCGGGACATGTATCGTCTATGCAAGCAATATGATCATGTCATAATGTTGTCAAAGAACCAATCTGCACACTCCCCCTGGCAGTCACTTGATCAACTTATGTGCAAATAGCTGTAAATTAATCAACCATGGAATAAAACCTTCGGGTCAACAGTAAGGTTACTCTGAAATACACTTCTACTTTGAAATACGGTCTGACATCGCTAAGATACATGTGAGTGGGATTATTAACCGATAGAATTAATAGCAAATTGGAAAAAAGTAATTTAATTAATGAGCATGCCCTTAACCATGAACCTGTCCCTTTAACACGGACACCTCATTATTACGGACTGAGGAAAGAAAGCCCTTACATTATCTCTAAATTCAACCAGCTTAACACGGACCCCCGCTAATACGGACACTTTCTACGACACCCTCAGTGTCCATATTAAAGGGGTTTTAATGCAACTACAAACCGTACCCAATTCTTTGCACTCGAACAGTAATTCGTCGTAGTCTGTCCTGGATAACGAAGCAAGGGTTTTAAAAATCATAGGGACTACTTCAGAGGTAGGCTCCCACGCACACGTTCTTAGGGGTTCGCCACGCGTTTCTTCCCCACAGGGACGCGTGACGAACCCCTGCGTGGGAGAAGGGTAGTCACCAAGATTTCAAGTTGCGGGTATATGCACTTAGTAGGTGGGATCTGAACAGCCAGGGAGTTCTTTTGGTCTCATCTTTCTTTTGTTTCCCAGAATTCAGCCGGGGGTCATCCTCTCAGTAGCCGGGGAAATTCCCCGGCCCTCCCTTAGTGACAGCCCTGTGGGAGGCTACTTCAGACGGTCCTTTCTTATATTCCTGTATATATTATTATATAGAATTCAACAGGAGCTTGAAACTTGACAATGTAAATTTACCTGATGAAGAGTGCGGAAGTAGTTGTGCCAGTAGATACATTGTTCCTTAAATGACATTTTACCTGAAATACACGAAAAAAGTTTTAAGAAGGTAAACTTTAACTTGCCCATCTATACTTGACAGCCCAGTAATTTCACAGTTCGCTTTCAAGCCAAGTTCAGATGTCTAAAACAATCACATTTCATATTCTGAGCCAGATTTTGGCATGGAGATCATGACGTCATCTACCAATAGATTGTCTGTTCATTCGCAAGAGAGAAGAAACCTGGGGTGCTTACCATTTAACAGAAGAATACGGTTGAGGTGTTGAAAGCATAATGGTAATCGATTGACCAGCTTACTGCAGAATTGCCACATCCGTTACGGTTTGAATCCAAGAAAGGGGGGAATTTGAGGAGCGTGAGTCTGGAACCGAGAAGGAACCGATAAATTGGTAAATGGTACGCAACATTCCGTTTGGTTCGTACCAACCGGAATGAACGGATTACCTCAAAACGTACTCTTCAATTTTCGGTTGGAATTTCCGAAAAGTGACCTTACCATTTACCTTCCATCCGGAATTTTCAAAATTTTCTGTCAAATGGTAAGCACCCATGTTCTGTTCAAGTGATATACGGTATACACCCGGGGGATACTCCCTTATATAAGCCATATAGGTATTTGCTGCCCCAACGGGTAGGGTCTTAAATTCGAGTCTTTTTGGTCTGAAAACGGGTACACACCTCCTTGGGCATAGACGCGGCCTATTTTGGTCTGGAATCGGGTATGGTTTGCTAGGGAACTACGGGAGTGTATAAACGTATTTATTGTTGCTATTCCAAATGAATAAGAACGAAAAGAAATGTGCGAATTCGAAATGTATTTGAAGAATTTTTTTGTTTCCGCTCTAATCTGGTAATGATGACATAATTTCCGCCTAAACGCTAGGTCTGAAAACGGGTATGGAAAATAACATTTGTTGGTCTGAAATAGGGTCAGGATTTGTACAACCGGGCGGCACACCCCCACGAAGAATTTCCAGGAGTACCCCCCCCCCCCCGGGGGGGTATACAATCAGTATTAATTGCGATGCATGAGCTGATTCACTCTATTTTATTGGAACTGGCTCTAAACATAAGACTGTATTTCTTTTACTCAAAAGACATTTTGTTTACGTTACCTATCGGGTGGATTTATTTGCAGCTTACGCGTATTGCTCACTGCATTTTTTTATTATTGTTATTATTGTTAAGATTAAAAAGAAAAAATTCTAAAGGGCAAATGCGACTGCTATTTGTATATGTGGCAAATGAATCCACCCTTACGAAACGAACGCAATACTCTAACGCGACCGTCGCGAAGTCACGAATAGATGTTTACTGCAATATCCTCAGTAGTAGACTTAGTACGGGCAAGCAGAACAGAGGATATTTCCGGATGTACAAGACGGTAGACAAACGAAATGTTTTACTGAAGCAAAACCAGAAAAGTATCTTGGTCATAAAAATCCGCCTTAAAATTTGTTTTTTAGAGGAAGCTGGCTACAGGCCTGCATGTGCGTGTGAATAGAGAGGAAAAGAGTTCTACATGTTAGATGCCAATTAATAAACTCGAAGGTCATGACATCCATTCGATCCAAATGTTATGTTACGATCAATCTGTTTTTACGAGCAGAACAACTGAGTTTGGTCTGTTTCATAGAGATTCCATTTTCTTTTACTTTGTTACTTGAAGCATTTTACTGCACTAGCATCACAAATTAGATACAAAGCGCAAGAATCACGAAATGGATTATTACCTACCTTCCGATCTTGTCAATAATACAGCGAAGAGGCTGACCAACATGGTGATTTCCATGACTAACCGTAGCTGTTGGTTTACAAGACAATTTTACTGCGACTAACGTATGCCTTGTTTTCTTTTATGTTTCTGATGAATCCTTCCAATTGACACTGGTATCTGCTTATCCTGTGAATGTCTACCCCAGGTACAAATGACGTAAACGCTTAATTGTGCAATGAGGAATAACGGATGAGAAGCTGTCAGCTTGGCAATGGATGCCTGGCATTCAGTTACTTGAAAAGTTATTTCAGTAGAGAAAGAAAAACAATAACTCTTAAGGGGTTAATCCTGTCTGAAAAAGAATAGTATGATCAATGTCCCGAAAGATTGTGATACGGCAACAATATCACCGTTTTACTCCGATCTCCTTTTCCACATGATCACGCATTCACCCAACCTCGTTCCCAGGTTCTCTCTGGTAGGAGAGAACCCTGGGAACGAGGTTGGCATTCACCAGGAGCTTGGAGGGGGTCTGTCCTGGGAAGACCATGACCCGGCTCCTTTAGAATAGAAAATAATAGGTCTTTATTTGAACACGGTTAAAATTCATCAGGAGTTTAAAGATTATAAACTAAACCTAACTACCCGAACCACAACTAACCTAACTAAGACCTGTTTTTCATGAGTGCCGCGAAAACTACATGTAATTAGTAAAAATTAGAAATTTAGATGAGCCAGTCGTTTAAATTGACTAAAATATTTAGCCTCTATCTCTCATATAACAGGGTAGGATGTTCCAGAGAACTGCTCTGCCATATTTAATAATTAAAGCTGTTCTTCATGAAGTTGTTCAGAACAGAACAGATAGTTTGTTAAGAGAGTTCCCAGGGAGTAGCGAGTTTTCATTTCGTTTAATTTAGAGGATAAATATTCAAGAGGAACAAGAGCTTTAAGACTTTTAAACCATTAAGGCTTTCTGTATTTGAAACTGAAAGCACAAGTCTCTAGTTGTCTTATTAAGCGGTTGGCGTCAGCATCATATCTAGAAAAGGCTTAAAGGACAAGAGCAGCACGGTTTTGAAGCTTCTGTAACCTTTGTCAAATGACGTTTTGCCACAATTACCCCAGACAAGATTAAAATAATCGAAGCGATCTTTTTATTTATTTATTTATTACTATAGATAATTTATCGATGTGTGTTTGCCACCGTAGATTTTCATCAATAAATATTCCAAACGAAATTCTCTCCGTGTCATAAAATACCGGGATTACATTTGTAATCAGAGCGGACGGTAGAAGGTAATTTTCTGGATTTATTTTTGGCCGCCTACAGCAAAATTTTCCGAAAGCCATGATTAAGCCTTGTGAACGAACAAGTCTCGTGATTGGCAAAGTCTGTCTCGTGCCAAAATGTTACCGTATTTCGTCGCATTTTCGCTACAGCCGATGAAACACTGATCTCGGGCTTGAGACTGAAAGGCATCATAGATCGCGAGCTTTGATGTGGGCGGTAAAGAGTCTCTGGCCTCAAAAAGAAGTTTGTAGGAGTCACATCTATTCGGCGAGAGCAAAATTAATACAGATTTCTGAACAGGCCAGAGGTTTTGAAGGCCACTCTCTCAGTATGACCCTTTCAAAACGGCTCATCCACATCCAGGAACTTGATTAATAAATCGACTTGTAACCCCTGTAAGACCTTGTAACCCCTCGTAAACCCCTGTAACCCCTCGCTGTATTGGTAAGGATCAGCTTCAAGTATGATGGGGAAAGATTATTCTGTACCTTGTACATGCAGATAGCAAGTTGTTTAAACCTAGAAGTTTCAAGTCTTTACCAGCCAAGCTGCTGTCCAACAGAATAGAATAGATCGGAAAACTTTATTAACGTGTCGGAGCCGTATAGCTTGCGAACAACCCCATACTGATTTGGGGACACAATTTATAATTAAATAGTAATTGGAATTACCTATAAAAAATAGAAGCAAAAATATTTAAACTACACATAATATATTATACTCTAATGATAATCTAAAATAACAGAGAGAGAATTGTAAAATTAAATGGTTGTGATGTGTAGAGAGAACAGCTCTTACATCCATCATCTATCATTGAGCTTATGCCATTTTTACGAATTCTGCTTTAAAGATGTTCAGAGTTTTCGCTGATCTTAAATCAGGAGGTAATTTTCGCCATAACCTAGGCCTAAGATGCCTTAAAGAATGTTTACCATATGTTACAGTATTATGTAGAGAAATCCGAATGTCGTAAAGAATAAGAAGAGTTATGAGTATTAAAAAGATTACAGATATAAGTTGGACATAGATTGTACTTCACTTTGTACATAAGGATGCAAATATCCTGTAGGCGCCTATTCAATAGCGTTGGTAATTCTGCCCTCTAAAGAAGTTGTTGGTAAGTTAAACTTGCGTGCTTGTCTCTATATACAGCCCTCAGTCCTCTTTCTTGCAGTCTTCAAGTTTTCGCCCATCAATATATCGACAAAAATGCCAGACTAAATGGCAATATGTTAAGGTACGGTAAAACTGCCGATTTGAATAGCATTAGCTTATTAGGCATAGTTGGAATTAAGTTCCTAAGTCGCATGAGCACGCTGATTCTTTGACTAGCTTTCTTACAAATAATTCTAATGTGATCAGTAAAGGTAAATTTGGACTCTATTGTAACAGCTAAGAGTCTGAGATTTTCTGCATCAGTTTTATTTTCTTCATTGTTCACACGAAGTGCAGGTGCCGCACTGTTGATTGCCTGACGGTACCCAATGATCATAGTTTGGTATTTCTTGAGGCTCCCAGCAAGACCATGCACTTGGTAGCAGCGCGCGCACTATCTTTGAGCTTGGATGAAACACTAGATCAGATCCAATATGATATATTTGGTGGTCGTCTGCATACATTGATAAGTTCGTCGTAACGCAGTAAGACAGATCTTTCTGAAAGATATTCCACAGCAAAGGACCAAGGGAGAAGCCCTGGGGACAACCACGGCTGACTGTTCTACATGTGCTTACATAACTTCCTAATTTCACACGATATTTCCGATCACGTAGATAGCTATGTAAAAGTTGTACTGCGCTTTCCTAAAAACCATATGCTTTCAGCTTACTGAGCAGCAGTGGCGGATGCAAAGAGTCGAAAGCCTTTGACATGTCTGTCGATAGAATGCTCACCGCAAGTTTATTATTCCTCGCCAGTCTTCATTCTTGAACTAAGTTAATCAACGTTGTCTCACAGCTGTGAGCTTTTCGATAGGCAGATGAATACTCATACATGCGATCGCCAAAGCCAGCAGTGATTTGTGCGCCTACTGTTTGCTCAAAACCTTTGTCCACGCATTAGGTAGAACAGTAATGGGCCTGTAGTTTTCTTTAGAATACTTGTCACCCTTTTTGTAAACAGTAGTCCAGTTCCCGAGCTTCCAGCCACTAGGCCACTTGCCGTTATGTATGCATGAATTGAACAGAATAGTAAGAGGCTGAGATAGTTCTTCAGCCCCCATTTTCATAACCTTTGATGGTATCATCAGAGCCAGTAGTCTTGTTAGTATTGAGCGAATTAAGAGAAGGTAGGACTTGTCATTGGGTAACTGGTTTCACATCAGGGGTCTGTGTCCATGTCTTACTTTCCTGCCTTATTCTCTGCTTATTCTCCTGCCTTATTCTCTAGTAAACTGGTCTACCAGGACTTCGGCCACTTGTTCCTGATCTCTAGCAACGGTTCCATTAGTATTTGACTGAACCTCTGCATTTCTTAAACAGCCCTTTGTACTTAGGAACGGCTTCAAGGTTTTGAAAAAAATCTCCTGGTTTGGTCTTTATATCTTCCGCCTTTTTCCCCAATGGTCCTTTATCGCAATCCTTCTCTGTTTTGTCTCTTCGTTTCTTGCTTTTCGCCTAAGCTCTCAGTTTTCCTGTGTTTTGTTTTTTAGGTATTTGGAAGTAGCCTTTCGTTTCGCGCTAATTGCTCTTTTCCATTTAGAATTCATGTATGCTACGTCATTGTCCCGAACTCTTATCCTTTTGACTGGTGCTAGGTCATCCAATGTACTATTCATTAGTAAATGCCAGGCGTGCGCTTGATCATCAACGTCATGAAAGAATTGTCCGATGTGCCAAGGGGCCGTTGCTATAGGTGTTTTAATTCCCTGTAACCCCTTGTAACCGTTTGTAACCCCCTGTAACCCTTTGTAACTTCTTGTAACCTCTTGTAAACACTTGTAACCCCGTGTAACCCTTGCAATTCCTTGTAACCTTCTGTAACCCGTTGTTACCCTTTGTTACCCCCTGTAACCATTATGCAATTCACTGACTGTACCAGTGAATTGCATACGTTAAGTAGAATCTCAAAAGGGAGAAAATACCTAATACGCTTAATCGCACTTATGCCAGGGGCAATCTTCTTAGAGATTTCGTTAATAGGACACTCCCAAGAACGATTTCCATCGGTGTGAATACCTAGGGATTTTGAAGTCGACACTTGTTTAATCGGAAACTGGTTAATTTCGACTACGGGATTCCTTTCTAGCGTTTACAGTCTTTGCCTAGAACCAATTAATAAAAATTCTGTCTTAGCCGTGTTTAGTTTATGTTTGTTCATTGCAAGCCATATCCGAATTCTATTGGAAGGTCATTTATATATAGTAAAAACAAAAGAGGCCCCAAAATCGTTCCCTGTGGGACACCACAGGGTAAGTATGTTTCAGATGACTATCTGCAATTAACGAGACACGTTTGCATACGATTTCTCAAATAAGAACAGAACCATTGATTAGCAGAATTGCAGATACCATACGCTTGAGATTTTGAAAGAAGAATAGCATGGTTTACCGTGTTGAAAGCATTTTTAAGGTCTAAGAAGACAACTGCATTAACCAACTATCTGTGGCTTGGATCAATGCAGTAACTGTGGAGTGGAATGTGCGAAAACCAGATTGATAACAACAGAGAAGTTTCTTTTCGGTTAGATAACGATGTAGCTGATCACAAACAATCCGCTCGAAAACTTTAGCCACCACAGGAATGATCAAGATCGGCCGGTAATTTGAGGGATCGCTTCTATTGCCACATTTCTTGTAGAGAGGAGTGATCCTTGCGCTCTTCCTTTCGACTTCATCGGGAAAAATACTTGTTTCAATCGATAGATTGAAAATGGGTCCTAGAGGGTCGGAAATTAGATAGAAGCATTCTCTCAGAAGTCTGGCTGTAACTGTATCAAGTCCAGTTGCTTTCCTCATGCATAATTTAAGCAAGAGGGACGAAACCAGAGATGGACTTACTTGTTGAAAACTAAAGCTGCCCAAGAGAGATTGATTGACAAACTCATCGAAACAACTATCAATGTCTTCAATATTCTTGGACAGCTTGGGAGCGATTTCGGCAAAGAGTTTATTAAAACCTTCCGCAATTTCAGTCGGATCAGTTAATTTCTTGCCCCCAAGTTCGAGTTCATTTATAATCGCTTTTTCAGATTAGCGACCCGTCACCTCATTACTGATCTCTCAGGTCTTAAGTGAGTTACCGTGACAAGCTGTAAAAGATTTCAAATAAGAGGACTTTTTAGCATTCTTAATTCCATTGTTTGTGTTGTTTCGGCCCTCTTAAAATTGTTCCAGTCGTTACGGTCACCTGACCGTATGTCCTTTATTTTAAGTCGATCTCTTAAATGCATCATTTTCTTAAGCTCTCTAGTTATTCACGGACTTTTGGAACCACGAACGCGCTTAGATTGGAGGGGGGCATGTATATCAGACACCTCTCGGAAGAAAGTTTTCCATTTTAGCCACATTTCGTTAGGGTTACGTACTCCCTTGAGATTATCCCATGGTTGGGCTAAAATGTCAGAGCGAAAGCTATTACGATTGAAATGCTTAAATTGTCTATGTCTAATAGCGCTAGTTCCCTTGACAACAGAAGGTGACGAAATCTTGTGGTAAACGTAGATCAAACTAAGATCGCTAATTCCAATATGAGACACCCCAGAACAAGTAGGGTGCTACTCAATGGCGTAATTCTTGTTGGCTCAGTAATAAGCTGTTTTTTAAAAATTTTAAAATTGTAAATATCGGTGATATTTAACAGAGACTGAGTATTAGCATTATAAAAAGACGCTGGAAGCATATTACAGTTGAAATCACCCATGATTCTTTTCCACTCGCATCAAGCTTTCCGACAAAGTCTTCGAAAGTAAAGAATAATTAAAAAGGTGAATTCGGAGGTCTATACCACGTTGCAACAATAAAGGGCTTACTTCTTGGCTTGATAATTTCAATCGAAAGATTTTATAGTTAATCAGATGCGAGATCCTCACGAACAATATAATTAATGTTAGAACGCACATAAAACAAACTCCACCTGCGTTTCGGCCGTTTAAAGACGACGAACGATATCATAACCACTAATGCTGATCTTAGTATCAGCGATAGTTTCATTTAAACTTGTCTCGTTGATAGCTAACAAATCAAGGCGCTATTATTCTGTAAAAGGACACGAAGTTCATCAACATGTTTCGAAAGACTAGTTATCTTTAAACAAGCTCTTTTGAAGCTCCGATTGTTAGGAATAAATTCATTAGTACTAGAGAGAATGTTACTGGGAAGAACAGGTTCGGGATTGGTAGAAGGTCAAGAGTTCCTTAGATGTGAAATAAGATTTTTAGCTAATAGTTTGGTACCTTGTACATTTAAATGAAGACTAGCATTAAGATGTTCATTAACATTTTCGTTCTTGATGTTGATGTTGTAACCCCCTGTAACCCATTGTAACCCCTTGTTACACCCTGTAACCCTCGGTAACCCTTTGTAGCCCCCTGTAACCCCTTGTAACCCTTTGTAACCCCCTGTCACTCCTTGGTACCCCTTGCAACCTCTTGTAACCCCCTGGAGGCTTCTCTAGGCCATTGTAACCCCCTGCAACCCCTTGTAACCCTCTTTAATCCCTTTTAACCCTTTGCAGCCCCCTGTAATCTCCTGTAACCCCTTGTAGCTTTTTGTAGCCCCTTGTAAGCCCCTGTAACCCAATGTAACCCCTTGTAACCTCCTGCAACCCCTTTTAACCCTTTGAAACCCTTTGTAATCCCCTGTTGGTTTCGACCTTAACTTAATCGCTTTGGGGGTTATTTACAATTTTTCCCATCCCCTCCCCGGTCAGTTTCACTATTGCTTCACTCCACGCGGAGTACTCTGGGATATCCACAGTGGCTAACAGTCAGAGAGAACAACAATCCACGGAGGAGAGCAAAAATAGAAAGTGAAGCAGGACATTTCATGGACTCTAAGGAAAACAAAGTATACTATTTCATTCAACTGGAGCTTCTCCGTCTCAAAAATTGAACAAAAATTTTTGGAGAAGAGCAGTCTCCAAGGTATTAAAGATTACTTCCAGCGCACATAGAGTAGTATGGCGAGCTCAAGATCCAAGGCTAGTGCTGTAAACAATTTAACTACTGTACTGTAGTGGAAAATAGTCGACAGGGACTCTAAGACAGGTACTCCTTTAATCGTTTGCTTACCTGTACATGTCCTCAAGATTTTTTTAACTATAGCTGTAATATGGATTGTAAAGCTTCTATCGTTTTTTATTATTTTACTGGATACCTCGATCGAACATGTTATTAAACTTGCGTACATTCAATGAGCTTATATCTGTGCTTTTTAATGCGCTATCTCTTTCGGGCTTTGCCACAAGTGTCATATGATTTGCATAGACTCAAGTTCCATACATGAGCTCTCTTTTAAAAAAGCTGAATACTGCGAAAGTAGTAGTAACGAATGCGTTTATGTACCCTCATAAATAAACTGGGCTTTATAACATAGCGCGCGTGCTTGCCCTATATAAGTCCTATTCAGCCGCTATGAACAAAATCTTTATTTACGCTCGCCCGTGCGTAAATAAGATGACGTAAGCATTTTTTTTTTTAACCTGGCTGCAAAGTTGTCGTCTTTTAAGCTGCAGTGCAGTTTTCCTTCTCTTTAAAATATGGAAGAAACCAGCGAAGAACTGCCTAATTTTTCAATCGGCATTGTCCTTTTACGTCCTGATCCAAGAGCGGCTGCAAAAATAAGCCGAATTCAAAAAAACCCGCAAGTTGTGCGTTTCGCAAATTTGTTGGAAGACCACCTGCAGCAAATTTTGACCGAGAGACATTCACTGGGAACAGAAAAGACAGCAATTGGTCATTAACAACAATTAAAGGTAAAAATTACGTTTTTATTGTTGTTTTCAAATTTGTTATGCACTTTTGTTATCGCCGAACAATCCGACTAAATCAGGAAAATTTCTCTTGCAATAACAAGACAAATTACACAAGAAGACGTAGTAATTTTTTTGCTCATAAAAACAACTGCTGGCAGGTCTTCTCAAGTAGCCGTAATGACCAGCCATTGTGTTACGAAAAACTCTGTTGCGTGACTAGCGTGACTTTCTAGAAGCTTCGCGAGAGTTCATGATTTGTTTATTTTAGGATCTTGTGTCAGTGTTTCTAAAACGGTATATTTTGTAATCCTTTTGTAATCTTTCTATAATTAGACTATTTAGAAACTTCTAGAATATTATTGTAAACGTATATAAGTAAGCGAGTCTGAGTGAAGTTTCAACTAGTTTACCACAAGCGAAGAGAATTTGACGATCAGCCGTGTGTAGTCAAGTGTGACTGAAGCAGTGTTTAATATATAGATTTAGCCAGGGCTAAAAGCGAAGCTCCATTAATAGAATTAATTTATAATTTAAAACAAACAATAAACTTGTAATCCACAAATCAGTTAAATTAAGGGCACATTCGTGTGACTTTTGAGGGACAGGCTAAGGCTGAATTCATTATGTACGCTACAGGGGGGGGGGGAGGGGAGGGAAGAGGATTTTTTTTCAGCGGCTCGTTTTTTATATCCCCCCCCCCCCCCCCAAGGTCCATACAAATTTTCATAATCCCCCCCAAGCAATCAGCCAAAAAATGAATACCCCCCCTCTTCCCTCACAGGAAATATCAAAATAAATATCTGGATAATAGTACACTATATATGTTTGAAAATTCAAGAGACATGTTTAATAAGAACATCAAGAGAGCTTTGACTGTTTATGTCATACCTATGCCAGCCAGTCTAAGTAGCGCGAATTAGGTATAGATAGCCTGCCAGCTCGTGTACGAGTACTACCAGGCCTGGAGTATTGACAGGAACCTCCATTTCACTGTCACTCTCGTCGACAAAAGCAACAACCTCATCATCATCATCACTCTCACTATCACACTTATCCACGGATTCATCTCCGCTGTTGCCATCCTCTTCACCCTCGTTTTCCGGCCGTTCAGAATCATTCCTCTCAAGTGCGACATGTGCACTGGATGACGACGATGCGGAGGATATTGATGATGATGACAATAATGATGATGACAATGATGATGATGATGACAATAATGATGAGGATAACAATGTTGCTGGTGACAAGGCTGCTACTGATGATGATATTGACAATGATGTTGGTGACTGATGAGATAGACAGTGTTGAGGATAATGACAAAGATGAGTAAAAATGACAATGTTCTACATTTTATGGTCATATCTTTTTCTTTTTTAACCTTAATGGCTTAATTATTTGTTGTCTTGACAAGTGGCAGATATAGCAGGGGGTGCACTGGGTGTATGTGGACCCCTTTCAAACTGGTACAGAAAATTCATTGCTGGTTTTCAGCGCGGTCACTCCATTCAAAATAGATGAAAATAAAAATCAAAACCATTCAATAGCTGGAAAATGAAAGGAGGTACATAGGGAAAGACCCTCGCCAAGATTCAGGTCAGAGGAATATTTCGTATACGAGATATCTGAAGAAATGTTTTACCCAAATTTATAGAGATTTGTATGGAGACACCATCCTGGTGCTCACCTGGATGAGCTCCAACATGGCGGATGGAAACCAACAGAAACATCTGTTACCGAGTTTTGCTACAAAAGCGTGAATTTATTCTTCGAGAAACTCATAAACATTAAAATTATAATACTTTTTCCAGTACATGAACTGTTTAGATGGCAAAATTTCCTGAAATAAGTCATTTTTTTAACCTAGATGACAGCTCTCTTGGCCGTCATGTAAATGCCGCGTCACACAAAAGCTTACAGAAATTCAAGCGTACTCTATCACAAAACCAAGAACCCTTTTGAAGCGAAAATTTGTTTCACAGTTAGTTTTCAGCTGCTCTAATGCATCGTGAGAGTAAAATCTCGTTAAGAGGGATAGTTTTTTAGTTTGAATTTTAGCGACGTCATGTTAAAAGTGCACATTTGTTGTTCAATTTCATAAAACTGTGCACTGTCGAATTACATTGTTTTCTTTTGCAATCATTGACTCAATTAACAATAAAGTTGCACTGCTTAGACTGAGGTTGCATTAAATGTTTCCATTTTAGATGTTTTACTTTCTATACTGTATCGAAACATTACATCTACAGGCCAGGCACACTGCTTGAAAAACTACAAAATAGGTACTATAGTCTCTCAGAATAATAGAGGTACCCTTGTTGCTTTACAATCCTTGCTTATCATTTCTTTTTCCACTTTTTAAAACTATTACAAAAGCTAGACAGAATCTTACAAAAAAATAAGCATCTCCCCAGGAGATATTTAAACAATTTTCATATCCCCCCTTTTTTGCTCTAAAAATTTGAGAACCCCCCCTAAAATCCTCTGCCCCCCCTGTAGGATACATAATGAATGCAGCCTAAAGTGATTTTAGAGTGAAACAAATCTTGCATCGAGTTGATAGCCTTATATGTAGACCCAAAAAATAGCACTGGCAATCATCTTCGGTCACATTTTAGAGCAATAATGGCCCTTGATCACGGTAGATTAGGCGTGGAAAACAAATTCTTGGAAAACAAATCAGGCCGAATTTTTACGTTCGACAAGTTTACTTTAGGAAATCTTGCCAACAAATCTGGGTGCGTGCAAATCAACCTTTTATACTTTCTATACATCACATCTGAGGTGACAGAGTACTATGAGCCGCTGTTTTTATCATACAGACCGCCTGACCTCAGACAATTAGCAGTCAGTTTCACAATTTTTCAAGACTAATTCCATTCATTCAATATTCAGGACCATCGAAGCACGCGTGGGCTTTTAATTAGCGAAACCGTTCAAAAAAATTCCAAAATCACCTACCAAGTTCGCAAAGAAATTTTAACAGAGTTACGCTTCAACATAACAAAGAATTTATTGTGTTTATTTTTTATTGATAGTTTTATGACCGTCACGGCGATGTGTGATACGCGCGGTACGTTGAGTACTCCTGCAAGCGATGTTTATGAACGACTGTAAACAAATAACGGCAAAGGGCGGCAAAGCGATGAAAATTGCAAAAGACAACTAACAATAAATAAAAGATCAGAAATATAATTCGGTAGAACATTTATAGAGACAACAAGTTTCATTCACGAAAACAAGTATTTAAGTGTCTATAAGAATCTTAGAGTCTTTAAGCTTAAAAATTAAGTTTAATTTTAAGCCGCCGGCTTCCCGGTGTTTGCTGTTTTCCTCGATGAACTCGCGACAAGTAAACCGCTCAAAGTTTTCTTTCTACAGCCAAAATAATAACTAAATATTTTTCGGAACGGTTTTTCTTGTTATTTGCGGTGAAATATCGACTAATGGCTTTTCAAAGTTCTGTAAGCTTTCAAACCTCATACTAGGTCAGATCAGTGTCTCAAATCTAAATACAAACGTGCATAAACTAGCCTCATAAACTGCGCTCGACTTCATGAAAACAGATATAAATACAATGATAACTCAGGCTTACCATATTTCGAGATGCAGCTCCTGAAAGCTATCAAGTAAGGCCTGAATCGCTTACACATCCAGCAAGGTGAAAAACAAAAACGATGCCATCCGAAATCGGATTTCCGACTTTGACAAGCAGCGCATTTCTCAACAAAAATTCAATAAAGAAACCAGCCATGAATAACGTTAACAGAAGACTCTTGGTAGCAGCTGTATTTCATTTTGTACATCCAGTGAAAAAAGACAGTTATTAAAAACATCACAAGTTGACACAAAACTCTGTCAGCTTCTGTCAGCTGTTGAAGCAAACAAGTTTCAAGATGTTGTATGAATTTTCCGCATGAACTCACCTGTCAAATTTTGACCAATCAGGGCATAAAAATTGGACGTGGAGCGTGACCAAAGCGTGACTGTCCTGAGAAAAGTAAAAAACATCTGTTTTCCCTTCTTGCATTTTTAAATAACTGGCTGAATTTTCGCGTCCAAGGTCAGTTTGAAATCAAAATGATAATAGTGCTGGGCCATAATGACATAAACACAATATATTTCATATGAATTTTTTTAAAAAAAATTGAGCCTGCGATCATCTGAAAACTAGTAACTTGTCAGCGGATAACTTCAAAAAGATACTCGCCCTGGATGGGTCGACACCTGAGCCCGCGATACGGCCAGGTGATACTGGTCAGCGGATACCTTGTCTTGACAGCTGTCAATTGATCACAACATTGATAGTTGTCTCCTATCTAGGCTCCCTGGGCTCCCAAACTAACTAGAAAGTGTGAGATTGAACATTGGTTTCCCTGTGGTGCGGACGGACGGACGGCGGGCGGGCGGGCGGGCGGGTGGGCGGGCGGTCGGTGTACGGTCACGTGATTACCAAATTTTCTGGGATGGGTAGATTACTTAGCTATGGGGCTACGTCCACGCGCGCGCTTCGCGCGCGCGAGGAGCTCCGCTATCAAGTTGGCAGAGGCCGTGTGATTTTATTGAAGTTGGCGGAGGCCGTGTAAGTTTATCGAGTTAAGTGCTGTTGTGGAGTTTTACTTCGTGGAAACTACGTTCATTTTTGGAATAAATCTTCTTGTTGCTGTTCCGACAACCCTGCGTTCAGTTTAGTTTGCAAGCTACCTGTCCTCTAAAAGATTACCCGTGTAACACATTGTCGTAAATGAATGTAAAGTAGAATGACAGTCGTCTTCGCCAAAAATACAAGTTTTCTGGATTTCGCCGAGCAAAACATAAACATCCTCTCAGCGCCGGATCCAAACCATACTCCACGACGTGTTACGAACATGCGAGTATTTTAACTTTAGGTGGACTTTAAGACACTTTCGTCTTTGTTTCTACTTAGTTTCAATTGATCGTTAACGAATAAATAAGCAATTTTTCGTTCTCAGTTTTACAGAAAGAATTTTCTTTCAAACTAGGCGATTGTGGCGTGTTTGTAACCAGCCAGTAGAAGCGTTTGTTTTTCTGTGGCGCGTTACAAGAATTTTACAGTTAATCAAAGAGCAAGCATTTTTGTCAGCTATGTTATAAAAGAATTTGCTCATGCTTTTAGCTGTGCGTATATCGAGTTATGGATGCACTTGGGAAGTTTGGAGAACACTCAAGAAGCTAAAGTTGCACTCGGCTATCGCCTCGTGCAACTCTTACGCATCTTTCGTGCTCTCCAAACTTCCCGCGTGCATCCATAACTCGATATACGCACGCTAAGCATGAACAAATTCTTAAATAATGATCATTTTATATATTTCGTTTTGATTTTTTTTACTGTAGCATTCTGTGTCAGGATCATTCACTATTTTCGTTCCTAAATGTTGATTTTAGACTTAACAGTACCTGTTAAACCTAAGAAAGTCTTAGAATGGAATTACTTTATTTTATCTTCCATCTTTAGTTCGTAAACAGCCAAATGGCAGCTATGTGTAAATGTCCAGATTATGTGTGGCGTGAAATTGAACCTTAAGAAAATTTATACTATCTACACGACAAGCTGCCCAATGAGTCAATTATTTCAAAGCTTAGTAATGCCAAAATGCTTAAATAACAAGGATAATAGTAAAAAGCATAACAATTTTTTTCGATTTTTTCCACAATGAAAGCGTTTCCCTTGCGGTCCGCAACTGTTTGTGAAGTTGCGATCTCAGCAATCCAAGCAACCTTGTGACAGTTTTTTTCTTGTTTGTTCAACAAGAAGAGCCTCGGACTCTCAATAAAAGGGACATCTGTGTGTACTCGGACGCTTTAAATCTATTTTCTGGGGAATAATTACATAAAATCTTACAAAATTAAAGAAATATTCGGGAAAGTGTTATAGCCTTAGTATTAGCCGATGAAACGCAAAGGACGCGAGTGAAAAGTAAGCTTGCAGTTTCTCGATTAAGCGGAGGACTTGGAGCTATTTTCCATCTGATTTACTGATCCTTGCCTATTAAGGGATTTTTTAATACCCAAGCTCCAAGTGTAACATCTTGAAGCAATAACTTTTGATGTTTTAGAATTGACTTTTGTTTGACTATAAAATGTTCGGTCAGATCGATCATACAGCAGAAATAACAACATGCGCATACTTCTTCGGTTTTCAAAGAACTGACAAGATAAATGGAAATTATTTTTTGTCTGTTGAAAAACGACGCATTTTTTCCGCAAGAAATATGTTAAACCTCCCAGACTTACAGGAGATAAAACCATTTCTTTCGCGTCGCGCGCGACTACCTTGGCATGCGCAGAAAATGTGCGCAGTAACAATAGTGGGCACCGTCCTTAAGTATTTGCTGGAATTAGCTGTTAACAGTTCACTGAGAATTCAGTGCTACATTATTATCAAAAATAGCTAACGACCTTGGATTTTAATTTGGATCTACACGGATCTACAGGCCAGCTACCGTAAGTACCTCGACTGAGTTTCTGCGTTACTGAGCTCTGCGTCGGAATCAACAACGGATTTGTGGTTGTTTTACAGAAATGTTACAACTGTTACTAAGTTAAGAATGCCAAGGACAAAGCCCAAATAAATAGCAGAACGTTGGATAGTAACTTGGTCACGGCTGCTCTCACTGGAGGCGTCGTCATGGATATTTTCCTCTGAACGGCATCCGCTGGACACCATGTAAACTCAGGGGGAACGTACCCCCATTCCGAACCCAGTTTTCTTGCAGTAGGTCGAAAAACGTTCCTACCAAAGTAACCCGCAATGTTGCCTTCAGGGTAGTATTTGATAAAAATGGCAAGTCTCTTGTCTTGGAGTATGGTCCAAGCAGCTCCAATATGTGTAGTGTTTTTCCAAATGAGCTGGCAAAATAAAGAATACGGTAAGTTCAAAATCAAGACTTCCACCCCCCCACCCAATGCCCCGTACCTAGAATGCCTACTCGTGAGAAAGAACTGGTTTAAAGCTATGACAATAGCTCAATAGATAGATCAATACTGTGTTCTGAGTCTGAGAACATGTTCATGTAACTCAATAACTACTAACTTCTTCTAACTACTAAGCTTCTTTTCAAGCACGAGTAAATTGTTGACAATATAAACCAAAAAGAACACCAGTTTCAATCTTGAAACACAAAAACTTTTTTAGTTATCTTCCAAACATATGTCTGATGTCAGATGTCCGATTTCCGATGTCCGATGTCCAGTGACCGATGTTTGATGTCCTATGTGTCTGATGTCTCATGTTTGAGGTCTGATCTTTGATGTGCGATATCCCATGTGTGATGATTGATGTCCGATGTCCCACGTCTGATGTCCGGTGTTCGATGTCCGATTTTAGATGAATGATGTTTGATGTCAGATGTTCGATCTGTGATGACCGATGTCTAATGTTTGATGTCCGATGTCTGACGTTGGATGTCCGATTCTGATGTCAGAAGTCAGATGTCCAATGTCTGATGTCCGATGTCTAATGTCTGATGTTAGATGTCTGATGTCTGATGTCTGATATCCGATGTCTGAAGTTTGATGTCCTATGTCCGATGTATGATGTCCGATGTCCAATGTATGATTTCCGATGTCTGACATCGGATGTCTGATGACCGATCTCTGATGTCCAATGTGCGATGTCTGACGTCTGATGTCCAAAGTCTGATGTCCGATCAGGTGATATCTGATGACTGATGTCTGATGTTTGATGTCCGATGTCCGATCTTTGATGTCTGATGTCCAATGTGTGTTTTCCCATGTCTAATGTTTGATGTCCGATGTCTGATGTCCGATGACTGATAGATACTACGTTTTTAAATTCAGTGTACATTCCACCGGGGTTTTATTTATTAAAAGAGCAACAGCTAGAGCTACTGTGCTGACACATGCTGAACACTGCTCTGTCAAATCCATCTCTTCGATTAAACTCGTTCCTTTCGTTTTGGAATTGTTTGTTGTTCGATATTATCATAATTATTGTAACCCAGTTACTGTTTTTATACGATTTGCTTGTGATTTTAATTTTTAGAATTCTTGTAGCAACATTGTAAATCATTAATTTGCGATGATGTTGAGATTAAACCTTACTATCTATCTATCAATCTTTTTCACTGAATTGACAAACTTCTCTCTTCAGTCTGTGACAGACTGCAACTGCAATTCCAAAGGTAAACATTCGGACGCACTCACTAATCGCCGATTAGTTTCAGTATTACACTTATAACAGTGGACATAACAACGTTAGCTATCGGGTACTTTGTAAGCTTTTGCAAATTTCTCTTGTTTGGTAGTGGTGAATGGAGGTTGTGGAGCTCTTACTTAATGACAGATTTGGAAAAAAAAGGAAAAAGAGGGCTTTGATGGGAATCTGACAATTGTAATTGAATCATTGGTACGTGCACTGGGATTTAGCCACACCGTTTTGCCCCCATGGACGGGGTAAAAGACGAAGAATAGGACTGAGAAGATGCACCACACCCCCTCACTCCAAACATTCAAAATCATCGTTAATAGTTTTGCAGCGGACATGACCTACCTGGGTAAATGTTTCTGCTTTCTTAACAAAGCCTGGATTACTGTAGTTATAATACTGTTCCTCGTGATGGAACCACCAGGTAGCGGTACTGCAGTACTCCTCAGGGTATGTTTCATACGGAGACAAATATAAGTTCCCAGGATAATCGCGACTCTTCTCAATCCCGCTATTTTCTGTAACATTTTGCAACCAATCCTGCGCCTCCTTCTCTAGCCTCTTTGACCAAGTAACGTTGGGAGCCTTAAGCAGATGAAAAAAAGACAACTTTATAAACTCTATCTGGCCTCCATCTTCATCAATCAATCAACCAACCATCTTTTTACAATGACGTTTGACTTTTAAAGAAGCTAGGGAACTGAAAGCTGATGTGAGCCGTTAGTAAACAAACTATTTAACCCCAAGGGCGGTTATAATTACGGGCGGGATATTCGGGTGGTCACTTCAGGGGGGGGGGAATAGGTTAAAGACGGTATTTGCAAATGTCATATTGCTAGTAAATAAGGAGGGATACTGTTGGCGCCTCTTTACCTACCATTCGTGGCAGGTATTCAAAAGGGCAGGGAAAAGAAGAAATTCGACATTTTTACCTGGTGAAGAACGCGAAAATAACTGTGCCAAAAAAGACATTGGTCTTTAAATGGTACTTTACCGGGAACTGTGAAATGAAAAAGTGATTAATCAATGTATTAATCAAAAAACGATACATGTCGCTTATTTCGAAACTTCATACAAACCCAGTAGAGGAGAAACCAACCTTGTAAAATTTAAAACGTAAGTGCGGCCAAGAGGCAGATAGGACACTATTGAGAAGCTTATGGTGGCACTAAATACCATGGCCGTGAATAACTTCATTAACAGTCAAATCATGCAATGGTCCCACTTCGTCGGATACATAATGCGCAAGCGCAGATCTATCCTACGACAGTAACTTCCTCGCTATTAAATCACATTTATACCCAGAAAGATGACAATAGTTATGTGATGATCTGGTGATGGCGGGATGTTGTTGTTGTTGATGATGATGATGATGATGATGATGATGATGATGATGATGATGATGATGATGACGATCACGATAAACTACGTCTAACCATCAGTGAACTTTAGCTAGTGATGATGCCCACAATTACACAGTCAAACGAAAAAAAAGGAAAAGGATTTGCAAAATTCCTTTATCTACGGTTAAATAATGTATCACTCATTCATACATCGTCTGTTATGGAAAGTACCTTCATGTTGTCAGTCCAGGTGTATCTTACTGTCTCAAGGTGCTAACAAGGGCTCTGAGTACGTATTTCGTTCTGTATTAATAAATGGGGTTACCCTAGACTAAGCAAACTAGAGGGGATGTGGCGGATACCTGAACTATCGTTCCTTGATTAGCACTACTTTATTTGCTAGATTAGGAGGCAGACATCTTGAGATTGCGTCATAATTAAAATGTACGTTCCAAAGCATCCCTTACTGCCATAAACACAAGCAAGTACAATGGAAAAAAATACAATTGCAGTGCTTGTATTAGGGAAAATAAGGGAGAATGCTGAAATAAGACCCTTCAATGTGCCAGTTATCAAAACAGACCTCGAAGCCAGAAACACTTCCTTGGTCTTCCGCCTCTTAACTATATACAGCACCCCTCAATGAAAAAAGATAAACTTATGTCATTGCCGACAGCAGCGCCAAACTTCTAGCTGTATCTACGTAAAGCAATAGTGCATTTCTGTTTGATAATAGTGCATGACACATACTAGGTAACGTAGTCGGTACCGTGATCTGCGTTATGTTCGGCACTGTGATCTGCGTTGTGTTCGGCACTGTGATCTGCGTTGTGTTCGGCACTGAGGTCGGCGTTGTTGTTGGAACGGCGGTTGTTGTATGCCGAACGAACTTTTTAGGGCACCTTGTAAACGGGGGCGGATGTTGCGGCCATTCAGGTCCGAGTACGGTCGCGATTGGTCGGAAGACATTATTTTTAAAGTAGCCAACATAGTTGCCTCCAGGGTGATACTTGATAGAAATAACAAGTCTCTTGTCTTTGCGTATGGCCCACGCGGCCCCAATTTCTCTTGAGTTTCTCCAGACTACCTAGCAAGATGAAAACAAGAATGGCATCGAAACTATCTGAGCCTGTGTTTCTTTACATTTTATATTCTTAAGGTTGTCTTTGCGGAATGCATGTATATTACTCGTGACATACCGTTGTAAAATGTCCCGCTTTATAAGTATAATCGGGTCTACTGTAATTATAAAACTTTTCCTCCCAATGGAACCATTGTATAGCGTCACTACAATACTCCGCTGGGTAATCGTTAGGATGAGACAGGTATAAATTCCCAGGATTCTTTTGGCTATGATGAAACTTGTTGTTTTCAGCCAGATATTTGACCCAGTCGTCTGCCTCTTTCTGAAGGCTTGTTGACCATGTGACATTACCAACCTGGAGAAAAGGCAAATTTCACCATTTCACATAGACCATAATGCACCTCGTTTTCACCCCAACATTTTGCATGACCATTGTCTTTGATTTCTCTTGGGACGACTATAATACCCAGGAGAAATTGGAAACAATGGTTATGCAAAATTTTTGTGAATAAACAAGGTGCATTATGGTCTATGTGAAAATGGTGAATACTTGACAATTATTCATCGAGCCCGAATGGGCTATTGCCTCAAAACCCATTCGGGCTCGAGGAATAATTGTTTTAGCAAAATCCATCAAGTTGGTCAAAGAAAATTGATTCAGCCGCCATTGTTTTGGTTTTCAAAGCCGGCGCTTTTCGCTCTTAGTGGGCTATAACATATAGCGTAGAAGTAGCTAAACCAATCAACAATCAGAACGCAGCATTGATAATAGACCAACCAATAGGCAGCCCCCACAAAACCTTTTTGTTCATGGTTTATAGTTTTAAAACGGCAACGCTTTCTCAATCACGTATACATTTACCTGATGGAGTGTGCGGAAGTAGTTGTGCCAGTAAATACATTGATCCTTGAATGACATTTTACCTAAAATGCATGAAAAGAAGGTCAGCTGAACGTAAAGTGTTACCAACCACTGCAAGATGTACAGCGCCATTAAACCAGCATTTCATCGGCTCTGTCGTCTGTAGATAAAAATTTCACATCGCAGTCACCAAGTGGCAAACAAACGACAAAATGGGAGCTTATAATTTTCTAAATCAAGTTCTCGTCCCTCAGATTGTCATTTTTTGCACCTCTGTTGTATTTCTAAACGCCTCGCTTATCAGATTAACTGGCCGGGTTACACAAAAGTAATCAAAAAATTTCTTGCATAAGGCAGGTGAACCTAAAATACAATCAGAATCGGAAGGTTGCTGGACTTGATGTTGCCCAAAGGAAGTCTTACAAACAATTCTACATCCGTAACGAAAAGCATTTATACCTATAACTAGTTTTAAATCAGTGGTTATGCCAATAACCATTTCTGCCTAAGCAAACGAAAGACGGACGACAGTAGAAGAAAATAGGCTAACGCGAAGAAAATAACTTTTCCTGTTACCATGAGGAAGGCGATAAATAACGCGTTATTACACCCCGTAACGCTTTTCGCATGCTTATTTTCTGTCTCTGAGAAAACAAGCATCTACTCGTCTCCAATCCTGGTCTTTATCAACCTTGGTTTTTATCATAGTCATGTGCACACAAAGGTTATTTTTAACTTCGCGTCTAATTGAAAGATACTTCTAGACTATGAATTAGAACTTAACGTAACAAAACATAGCCTAAGTAGAGCATGCGTTTCCCTGTTTTGAGAGTTAAAGCTGTTGCACGTTAGATTTGTAACAAACAACATCAGCCTTCCCTAGTAAACTATATGCCTACAACATGTCAATGGGAAATTCAAAATTGAATTCGCGTAGACTCGCCCCGGGTAAGGGAACCCAAGACAGTGTCAGTTTTTGATTCTGCAGGATTCCACGCCATATATTCCGGATTCTAAGTACTGGATTTCGGATTCTTTGTCAGTGGAACTTAGGTTCAGTGCTCCAATCTTTATCCTATTTGTCTTTTATTTCAATGAGGATAATTTTGTAAAGCATTATGAAGACCTGTTGCAAGGTTAATCGGGCTAATCCACTTCAAAACTACGACAAACGGTAGCGAAAAAAATTCGTCATCAATAACAGGGCACCAGTTCCTAATTCCACACGGGGTATGTATGTGCGTCAAGTGCTCAATGCGCGCAGTTAACCCAGTCAACAAACTGAGAAGCTTAAGGAATACTAGGCCAATTTTTAGAGGTGAAAAATACATTGAAGCCATATAGTCTGAAGGTCCCTGAGAGAGTTGAAAACGCTACGTGGAACATTGTCTAAGGTTTTTGAGGCAAATCTTTTAGTCTTATACTACATGAACGTTAAATTGGTGAGCAGAACGGTAAAATTCAGTGCTTCTGCTATAACTTCAAACTAGTTTCAAATTATATTGACAGAAAAAACTTTAACTAATTACCTATTTTGGCTTAGAAAAACATGCCATTAACCTCAGGAAGTGGCAATGTACCAACAACACTTAACAGATCCCAAATTCCTGAAGGATTAGTGATATTCACAGTACAAGCAGTTTGAGATTGGGAACTGATCCTAAAAATATCTTCTCTTCAGAAATATATGCTGTTCTATTTATCTACCTTGGGCGCCTAACTTTGAGTAATCGTATCTAAAACTGCGTCGTAAGTTATTTTGTCTTCGCTACGTTAGCTTGCCAATTTATCAAACGAATGCAAAACTGTAAGAATGAGACCTGTGAGACTGTAGAAAAGTCAAAAACTGAGAATTTACCAGGTGGAATAATAAAAGGCCAGTCTGGACTCAGCTATCCGATGATATTTTACGGTATCATCAGTGTATCAAGCAATAAAATAGGCAACCGTGAAGTAGTCATGGCCGGATGCAAAGTTTATTGACCGGGAACGGGGAAGTTAATTTTTGCGAAAAAGACAAATCAAAATCACCTGAACATGGCAAATTCACAGGTTACTCTTTTACTTGAGCCATACACACGCTATTAAATCAGGGTAAACAGTGACTACGAATTTCATTGCAAGTAAGCACTGCGTTGGGATACAAATTAATGTAAAAGTAATTGACGGAAATAACACATACCTTCCGAAAATGTCAGTATGGCAGCGAGAAACGTAACCAAGCTTGTAATTTCCATGGCAAAGAAACTGTTGGCATACAGACAAATTACTCTGCGAATGACCTCCAACTCGTTTATATCTTTCCGATGAATGATAGATCAGTATCTACGCCTCGAAATAAACTGGTATCTGCCTGTCCGAGAAGACAACTTCCACGATTTACAGATGACGTAAATGTTTTCCTTTTTTCTGTAACAGCGGTTATGACGTAAACAATGAGGACCTATTTATTGTTCTAATTATTTTTACTGAGGGAGCCCATTCCTTATAAGCCTGGTGGCTTCCCTTGGGCTTCCTCGCCATGACATCTTAAATAATTTTTTTTCCCTTTACTTTGTACATTTTTATGGCAAACAAACCAATAAACCAATAAAAGACCTGTCAGTACCCTAGTGTTATCAGCGATAGGCGACAACTGGCAACGTTATTCAGGAAAAAAAAGAGAACTTACAAGGAGTCCATAAGAAGGGGTCTAATCTGTTCTAAGAAAAGAGCGATATGATCAATGTTCCCACAACTAATCTCCTCTTAGTATCAAAAACGTTTCTTTTTTTCAATAAAGAATTTTTAGAAAACGGGCAATCAGAACAAACACCAGATAACTTTCATTGGGTTTGGCAATTCCATTTACTTCATTGTTTATGTAACTTGTATGAAGAATGTGCAACGCCAGAACAGTCTATATGTGTACTTACTCAAACACATGCTATTACGCCATGTATTGAAGGCCTCTGCTGAATTGAAGTCAAGGTATATAGTGGATCCCTGAAAAAACTCTTAAGAGTAGTAAATTTTTTATTCTTCTAAAAAATGACACCGACCAACAAATATGTCCCCCAACGAAAATCCTCGGACTTTTCGAGAGAAGCAAATGACACAATGTCCGGGAGATTATGAAATTTTGGTCTGAACTTTTCTTGTGACGGATCACATAACGGGTAGAATGTTGAAAATCGTTGAATTCAATAAACACATTTCCGTTGGATGTGGTACGTAGTTACGGTCACACACACCATGGTAAAAGCCATTTTCCACGGTAAACAAGGTCGTGGCATACATAACCGGGGCATTCAACTGATTGTTGGGACTTCATTCGGCTATTTACGAGATTAATCACTGTTGAAAATGCAAGGGTTCATGCTGGTTCAAAGTAGAAGTATATTTCAAAGAAGAATTTCTACTAGTTTCTCAGTCCATAAAATTCAATAATTTAGCAAAGGCATCTACTAAGAATATCTTGACCATAGGATCTGTTGCACAGTTCGGTTGCATCCCGGTTCGAATTTATCTCGCCCAACAAACCAGCTGAAACTTTACCTTAAGATTTTCCTATTATTTTTATGGCGTGAGAAATGCCATATCAAAATAGAAGATATAGCCGGTAATATAGTGAAGGGAAGAAAGGTCGAGTTCTCGTCAATGGTTTCCTATACGTACCAACCATAAAATGTTCGCTAGAAATGTGTTAGCTTCCTAGGCCAACGACCTTTTCACGACAACAATAAGCAATGCTTCACTTCCGGATTCCAATCCACCGCACACAGTTTTGAAATTGTCACCAGAATAATTATTGAAGGAGCTCGGTTATCTCATCTCACAGATCCAGAGACTGATCTTTGGAATTTACGAGTCAATAAGTGGGTTTTTCTTTAGCCAAAAATGCTGGACCTAGAAAGAAAATGGAAGATCCGAACAAAACAAACCTTAATCAGGGGCACCCAACGAGGATATAGTTCCAAACCACTTAACATAGCATTGTTGAACGTATTTTAGTATTTAAATGGTAGATATAGGCATATTTTTATCCCCTAAAAACTTTTCATCTGTTCGGATTTCCTAGCTGAAAGTCTAGTGATCCGAAAATTATAGGGATCAAAACTTACCTTTTCGAAAATTTCAGCCAGAAAAAGGCTCCCGAAAATTGTAGGTGGCCTTTTTTACGGTAAAAATCCGTTAAAAATGGGTAATTATACCATTTTTTAGATGTTCGAAAATCCTAGGAGAGGCAGACAAGCAAGAAATTTTACAACAAATGTTCCGAAAATCCTAGATCTCAAATCGTCTTCCGAACAGATATTTTCCCGAAAATTGCCGTTGGGTGCCCCTGCTTAATGACTCTCTGTACTTCTTGGTACGAAGCCACGTAAATTCTCAACAATATGATCGCACTTATCTCTGTTCACTGAGCCATCATTCAAGCTCGTTGGCCGTGATGAAAGCGCTGAAAGGGTGCAGCGACAGAGTTTTACCTGTGTGCCCTTAACACAATTACGGTAGTTACAGTCACGAGGAAATTACTCCCAATATAGGAGGTCAATTCTGTACTAAAGTCGTTATCTAGTACCTTAACCATACATAAAATGATCCTGTAGAGTTATGAAGAAGATATCAAAAAAACTTATCAGTGAAAAACAAAAACCATAATGATTTTTTCTTTCCTTTTCTTTTGGAGTCTTGAAACATTTGGCCGTATTTCTCGAGTTTCAATATCCATGTCTATCCTTGCCATCCGTAGCACGAGACGACAGGAAACAGTTCAAATACCTAAATATGGTCTAAAGTAACAACTTTACCATTATTTTTGGAATCAAGCTGATACCAAGTCACGTTTAAGGTTTTTTGTTAAAAAAAAAAAAAAAAGCTTGAAATAGCCCTTAAACATCTCTAGTTTATATTCCATATCACGTGGGTTCGTTTAAATAGTATATCATATCCAACATTGACATTACCCAGCATCATTCACCTTTTATTTTTAATGGTTGAATTAAACAATGTTAAGATAGTGTTCTATAGGGAAAAATTTCTTTTCACGACTCACAAACGAGGCTTGATGGGAAGTAATGCTAAAATTCGTTTCTCTTCTCTCAACGTTTGTGAGGGATGCGGTTTGCAAGCAGAGGCCATCCGCAGTTACGTTTAGCCTGTGTACAGACGTCCCCCTCCTGAGGAGAGGGGGCGTCTGAAGTTGGCGCCCTCTGGTGTTTTCTATGACACGTCTCCGCATGCCTCCAAAATGACAGAAATTGCAAATTGTAAGCATTTTGAAGCCAGAGAACACCAATATCCTCAGTGGTGCGAATCTACTGAACAGCGGCGAGTTAAATGAAATAAACTATTTTCAACAAAAAGAATTTGCTATTAATTTCAACTGTAAAAAAATAAAAACAATTGCACATAACTATTTACAAGCCTCTCTTAATTGTTGGAGCTTTTTGAGTCTTTTATTCATTATAGATTGTTTTCACTCTTCACTGTAAATCAAATTTAAAAAGGAGCAGTTCTTCAGACAGTCGGAACAGCTTGTCAAGTTTTATTTTCTTGTGAGCAGACCATTTGGAACATGCAGTTTTATTTGTCTCGACAAGCCTTTGCTTATTGGCATCGATATCCTTTCAACAAAGTTTGATGCTTCACCGGCAGTATCCGGTCGTTCTGCTGGACGAAAATTATTTTCAACGCCAAAGAAACTAGCTTTTCTTACTTTTCCAACGAATAAACAACGCCACACTACAGACGGGCTTGACCGTGGAGGGCAAATTGTCAACAAATATTTTCCATAAAAAATTCTGCTTTGTCGTGGCAAGCCTATTTAGATATTGCTATTTTTATTTATTATTTTTAAAGAAGACGAAATTTCTGAGGAATGTGGCTTGTCACGTTAAGTTAGTATTCCTTGACAAGCATTATAGATTTGCCCACTAGAACGACAAAAAAACTCATTTTTTGGAAGGCAAGGCAAACTGACTCGCCAAGAAAAACGTATTCCTGCTACAGTTAGCAAACCGGGAAGAAATTATGCAAATTTGTGTTTACTCAGTTGGCCACATCACGTTGACTAGTATTGTGTTTGCTGGTCTCTTTTGATTGTGGTTAGAAAGTTGAAGTAGTATATATGATCGAATGTGACTGACATTTTGAATTTGTTTACAAATGTCGAAAATATATGAATCGGTGTTTTAAGCGGAAGTCGCGGAAATTAACTGTAAAGTTCCTAAGACACTGCTCAGACGAGGAGGGTACTCAAACAAATTAATCTTTTTCCGGAAAAAGCCGAATGTGCTGCGTAACAATGTGTCTTCGGATCGTAAGCTACTGGAAAATCATAAGAAAAAATTAGAGAGTTGCGAATGGGTTTTTTGATCTTGGAACATTGTTTCCTGAACGTCAACAGTACGTTAATGGAAGTTCGTAAGGCAAAAAGTGAACACTGAAATCTAGGAGAGCCAGTTTGTTTCACTCCTTCCAGCTGCCTCATTTATCACGCTAGGAACACTTAACGTATCTTTTTAACGAAGAAATAGCCGCCCAAAAAAGAGAGCCAACAGCTTTTGCTTTGCAAATGTACCCATTAGTGAGTTTATACTGATTTGAGGTGCAATGAATCGACTGTCGGCTTTTTGTGAAACATGCAAATATCGGGGATACTAATTGTACAAAAGCAATAAGGAGAAATGACAGTTATTAACTCAAACCTTAACTTAATAATTTGCCAAGTTTTTTTCCGCTGAAATTCAGCGTTCTCTTGCTCTGCAAAAGTGAAAAAGTTGAGCGAATTCAAAATATCACCTTTACTCTCCATTCTCCCACATTTCTAGGACCGCAGCGAAATATTTTTTATTACTGCTGTCTAACGACTTCAGCAATAAAAATATCAATTACAGGCAACTATTAAGTGACTCGGAATTTTTATAACATAAACAAAAACATTTTGTTCAAGGGATTTGTAGCAACTTTCAAGTTAATTGAAAATGAATGCTGCAAAGCTTCCATCACCAAATTAAAAAACCTTAGACAAATATTCCTCTATGCATCGTTTAATTATCCAAAGAGAAAACTATTTTTGTAAATGTGTGCAATATTTTCAGCATTTTTAGAAGAAATATACATACATTGTTCGAACACTTACATACAGTCCAGCAGCCTCGAGCGATCGTATGTTTCGTTGTTTTTGTCCGTATGCAAATGACTCCATGTCACGGTAAATATATCGCACCATTGGCGTATTTAATTTGTGATCCGACATAGGTGAACAATTTCCTGACATTTAACTTCGTGTGAAGCCCTAAATCGAGAAAGCCAGTATCTACAATTATAGAAATCGGCGTCGGCAATGACGAACAGATATCACCAGACGAACTGAAAATTTGGCTTGCGCGCCGGAAAGAAATCGACTGGTCTCGTAGTCCATAGAGATAAGAATCCGTCGAGTAGGTATTTACACAATGTTCAGTAGTAAAGCAGACAAGGTACAAATAAAACAGAGGTCAGTCATAAAGTCATACCTTTACAAGTTGTCAGGATAACAACAGACACGATTGTGATGCTTGCGATCTTCATGATCGTACTGTTAAAGAACAGCGAGTTCGCTGTTCAGCCGGCTGTTCACTTTAGTTGTGGTATTATGCTTTTATGACACTTATGCATATGTTAACATGTGTCGCATAAAATATAAGATGCTAATAACATGCAAAAGGTTTTGAGAATCTCTTGAAAATTATGCGAAAGTTTGTGAAAATTCTTGACCGCGATGGTTTTGTTAACACAGCCTTTTGATATTTTCTCGAAGATTTCTCTGCAACTTTTGCCTTCGAACTAAAAACAGCGCACTTGCCCCTCTTCCGATAAAATGGCACTTTAATATAATGATAATATATAGTAATAAAATCTTTATTCAATACTCATAAAAAAGAACTATGTACAGTGCTTCACTTAAAAGGAATTCAAACGAAATTTGTATCTTAATATCTGTTAGAAAGAAAAGATCATAATGTCTCAATATTTCTTGAAATATAATCCACGACAGTGTTGCTTTACTAATTACTATTATTATTATCTTTTGCAATCACCACCGATTATAATAATAATAATAATAATAATAAATAATAATGATAATAATAATAACAATAACAATAACAACAATACTGATTCTTAGCTATTCTTCTACTTCTATTACTACTACTACTACTACTACTACTACTACTACTACTACTAACAATAATAATAATAAACTATTTATTATTATCCCAAATATCATTCATCCATTCATTCAAAATATTTCTCCGTTTATGCCGATCGGCTTAAGAATCCCTGGCAAATTCTCAATAATCAGCTACTGTTGACCAAATTTGGAAGACGTTTGCCGATGCCTTAAGAAATGAGTCTTTTTTTACGCTTCATTGTTCCTGAAATCCTGTTAAGGGTGTTTTAAAAATTACAGCTTAGCATATCATGCATGACACAGCTTAGCTTTTGCAACAAAATGATGATAGCCCCATAAAAAGGAGCTGCATTATGAAACGTCTCTCTTGATACTAGTCATACTCTACTCCCCGTGCGCCTTAATAAAAGTATTAAACCGGGAACGATTACTAAAAGCACTATTTTTATTTATTTCTTATGTATATATCATTTACTGATATCATCAATTTCTCACTTAAGTATCCATATTTGTCACTATCACAAATAATGGTATTTATATTTTGTATTGTCACCTTGATTTAAATAAAAGTGTCACTTGTGTTAAGTTTCTGAATTGTAAAAGACTCTGCAAAAAATGAGCTACATTTGACTTAAATAAACGTACGAGAAACCGAGATATGGCAGAGCAAATTTAGGGTTTTTGGTTTTTCACTTGGCTTGTTTAAAAGGCCTGTTAAATTTTGTTACAAAGCCTCTGTGAAATTACAACAGTTTTATACCGGTAGACACACTTCGGCAAAATTTTTTTTTATTTTTATATTAAGTTATGAGTATCAGACGCCGGATAATAACGTATTCTTTGGCATGTTTCCGGAATCATTGCTGAAACAATAAAAAATGTGTAGATCGTTTTAGAATTAACCCACATAGTCAGCAGGGCCGGGTTGTTCAAAGCCGGGTTAAGATAACCCAGGGTTAGTACGAAATTTGAATTCAGATATGAAAGCTTAAAAAGCAAATTCAGCTTAATTCTTTTTGTCTACAATTTGACGATTAGCTACTCTAAAAAGAATAGAGAAAATTTTCAGAGAAAATGCTTTTGATGAAAAGAAAAAGAGACCCGTGTTAAAATTTAACCCTGGGTTAGCGCTAACCGGCCTTCGAACAACTCGGCCCAGATGTGCAAAATACTTGGAACAAAAACAAAGTTACATGAGAAAAGATCGAGTTCAAACCCCACAGGACTTTTGGGGTACACCAACATGGCCAGATTTCGTGGTTTTGGTAAACCAATATGGCCGCCGTGACTTCATGTGAAAACGGTCTCTTGGAAAATCAAACAAAAGATTTAGACGACGTACAATAAGACCCAGGCTCTCGCAGTTCAAGAAATACTTTGAAAAATGTACACATTTACAATATAATTACAGTGGATATTACAGAAGCACTGAACAGTAGTCAAATTGAGCACAGTTCAATGGTGAATTAGAATACAATGTTCTAAACAAACCTATACAATATATTTATTCGTTAATCATGCACTTATTCACAATGTATGTACGGAAGTCTAGACTATGCACCTCCTTTACCGCACTCTGAATCGGGCTCCGCGAAGGATTTGTTATTTAACGGGAAAATCTGACATTTAACGGTTATTAAATTAACCTTAGTGAGAGAAAGGTCGCCATAAGTAGCCTAACACTAGATACTGCTTTTTTTACGTCCGCTCTCACGGGAGGCACTGTCATGTTGGAGGGTGGTGCAGTAGGCGGCATTTTCTGAACGGCATCCGCTGGACACCACGTAAATTCAGGCGGAACACGCCCCCATTCCGGACTCAGTTTTCTCGCAGTAGGTCGGAGAACGTTCCTGCCAAAGTAACCTGCAATGTTGCCCTCAGGGTAATATTTTATAAAAACAGCAAGTCTCTTGTCTTTAAGTAGGATCCAAGCAGCTCCAATTTGTGTTGAGTTTCTCCAAATAAGCTAAATAAAGTCAAGAATACAACACGTTCAGTTCACCTACAGTTAAAGGCTTTAATTTGTAAAAGGGACTAGCGATAACCGTTTGCCTAGAGAAAGCTGACAGTGCATAAAATGAGAGCTATAAAGAGACTGGGAAAAGGGACGGTTACTTGAAGAGCCTCTATAATCGTTATTTATACAATGTTCCTACCTGGGTAAATGTTTCTGCTTTCTTGACGAAGCCTGGATTGCTGTAGTTATAATGCTGTTCCTCATGGTGGAACCACCATAAAGCGGTACTGCAATACTCCTCAGGGTATGTTTCATACGGTGTCAAATATAAGTTTCCAGGATAATCGCTTCTTTGTTCAATCCCGCCATTTTCGGTAACATTTTTCAACCAATCTTCTGCCTCATTTTGGAGCCTCTTTGACCAAGTAACAGTGGGAACCTTAAGCAGATGAACAAGGTTGTTTTACAAATTGCACCTTAAAGCGTTTTTAAGCTAATCAATTAATTGATCAATCAATCACTCTTAATTTAATAAAGCAGGATAAACTGCAGAGGAAGAAAGCGATGTTGCTGTTATAAACCCGCAGTAACTTAACTAATAAAACCGCCATACATCATTAGAAAAAAATTGATACATGAAAAATTGTAGCCTGAGAAAACAGCAGACGACATTTCGCGACGCTACCACTGGTTTCCCCACGAAATGACGTCAAAGAAACGAGCGCAAAAATTCCATACTGGTGACGCATCACTACCCTGACCTGGCTAGTGCTTCTGACTGATCGTGCCAGGCGGGAAATTGGCTGCACTACCCAGATCTGGGTAGTGACACTCAGACATCATTTGGCGGGAAAACCGGTGGTGGCGTTTCGAAATGTCGGCTGTTTTCTCAGGCTTTTCTATAGTGAAAGCAAAAGTCTTCCTTAACTACTGTTTATTATCAAAAGCAGTTGGAAAGAAGCTCGAGTTAACTAGTCGTTCCACTGTTTTGCAGTTTGAAACTTTGTGCGTTAAATAATGGCCTGCTCAATTGTCTCTAAATAAATAAGTAGTGCTAACGAAGATTTAGGGAAAAAAATCAAAACTATTTCTCTTCATATCACGGGAGAGAAACCTAGAGCGCACGATACAGTTTTTCCTCGATAACTCTCTTACGACAAAACCAGCAGATAAGTTATGAGTATACTTGACAAAATTACCAAAAGGTGAGGGAGAAATGAGCCAATCACTTCGTTTTGTAATAGAAAATCTTAATACTGTATTTGACCTATTGGTAATCGTAAAAATAAATCAAGTTTTTGTCAAGTTTTACTTGCGTATGATGCAGAGATTAGTGAATATTTTTACCTGGTGAAGGGTACGGAAATAATTGTGCCAGAAAAGGCATTGGTCTTTAAATGGTATTGTGCTTGGAGCTATAAAATTGAAAAAAAGTAATTACTCGTCAGGTGAAAAATGATGCAAGTCTCTTATTATTTCGTGGATTACAAGCTTCGCAGAGTAGAGTCTTGCCTAAATGCCGTAAATCCTCCATTAAACCCCCAGGGGGCATGTTTATTTCAAACACGTTTGAGGGGGGCTTATTTAATTTAGCGAGGATAGTATCGGTTCTGAGTGTAAAGTATCAATGAGTCAAATGACTCAGCCGTGACTCATATCTGAAAAAATAAAAGTTTCTGTAGAAACTAAAATTAAGCATTACTTTTACTTATTTTGTCTACTTGCTTCATTGCTGCCTGCACATGCTGGACTATTTGTTAGCAGTTCCCAGGCCCTGCCGCGTAGCAGAAGCGAAAAATAAGCCAACCTAAATTTGTGAGTGCTACGAAAGTCTTTAATTTCCTTAACTGAGATATAAAAACCTGTTATAGAATTACTTAGCGCTCAAAGACTCAAATCTGGAAATAGTCGTTCTTTGATCACATTCGCTGTGTTGATGTTTGGACACGGTTTGAAGCAGAAAATCGGTCACGAGTGCGAAGGAAAGTTCTTTTTTTATATCTGTATCGGTATGTTAGTCATTAGCTTGTCATTCTGGTGTAAAGGTAAGTATTTCGGGAAGTAGTCATTAGGTTTTAGCGAGGTAACAGGGGGAATACAATGTCCTTTCCTGGCGTGGACCGCTGTGGATCATGAACACACTGAAGACGACCCAGGACAGACAATTTATGTGTTAAGGCGTCCGCTCCAACAATCAATAGCAGACTAGGTTTCAGTAGATAATCTTCCCAATGTAGTTCACCACTTTTTCCGATCAGTTTAACTTGCCTCAAAAGGTGAATGATGCTACGAGGTGAACAAATTGAATTGTAATTAGCCCGAGGATGGGTATGAAACAGCGATTCGAACAGTTCTACACGACGGTCAGTGTTTATATTAGAAACATACAGTGTACGAATAAGTATAGGTATTACTGTATACCCATTGTAATTTAAAATAGCTTTGAAGACTCGTTGATTGATGAAAATCTTTGGGTATTCATTGTTTTCATTATGTTTGTGTATATTTACATTAGCTCGCCTGTTTAAAACTCGTGCATCAACTAATATGAACAACCTTGGGGCAGCACTTCACTTCTGGTATGGAACCTCTAGTAGTATGGATTGTCTGATGGTTTAAACGGTTCTTAAAGGGTGTCTCAGGGAAGGCTATTCTTCCGGGCATGCTCGTTTCATGTCAGAAGTAGGCCTTGCACGTGCAGACAGCAATGAAGCAAGTAGACAAAATAAATAAAAGTAATGCCTAATTTTATTGTTTCTACCGCAACTTTTATTTTTTTTCAGATCTGACTCATTGACTCATGACTCATGCCTCATGACTCATAAAACATCCGTTGTCATCGGTTCTCCAAAAAGAACTAGAATGCAAAGTGGAAAAGCTCAAGAACAAGAAGTTAGTGGTCATGCAGACGAGGATCAAAAACAAATCCGAACTTCCAGCACGTAAATAAACCATCCCGGATCAGTCCACACAAAGTTTTACAGTCATGATTGATTAATATTAGTGAAGAATAATTAGGGGTGGGGAGGGGGGGGGCTTAAATTAGAGGGGGGTTATTAACTTTCTTCCACTGAAAAGGGGGTCTATTAGAGAGGGGGCTTATTTGCGAGAGGGGTTTAATCGAGGATTTACGGCATTTGAGTTACGGGTGGACTAGTATTCCAAAATTCAATAAAAGAAAATTCTACTACACTTCAGATCCCCTATTGTAGGGACTTGTATTGATCCAAACAAGATTAACGCCAAAATTTCACTGGTATCATTAATGAAAGTAAAATGGAACCCGTCAGTAGAGTGTTTCACATGACGTTATGGTGGCCATATTGGTGTGCCAAAACAATGAAATGGCGGCCATGTTGTTGTACCAAACCAATCCTGTGTGAGTTTAACTCTTTTCTTATGCAGACGCTTTCTTTTGTTCTAATAAATTTCATAGATGCTGGCCACGTGAGTGAAAACGCTCTATACGACAACCGTTGGTCCATGAAAGTCTACTCTTATTATCCGGGTGGCTCATTTAACGACGTTTTCAGAAAAGGAAATAAGTGAGGGTATTTTACAGCCACGCCAGGTCAAGCTTGTCACCATAGATTCTATCAATAAACGGATTATTTTAAAAACGAATTCTTTATCGTTGCCTCAACAAATCTGCCTTTCTACATACATAACTAGCGCTACTTTTTTACTACAGCGTCTCAGTATTCGGTCAGATTGAAAAATCTTTCAATGGAGAAAGTTCCTTTAAAGACATTTATATCATTCAACAAAGGAATGAATGTAGAATAGGCCATTTCCGAGTTCCAAAAAATCTCACTTTCAAAACAAGGCTAAGTGCGAAGCCATTGATATGAAAATGATTTTCAATTATTATGCAAATAAAACTCATTTTCACAACAAAGGTTTCGCACTTAGCCTCGTTTCAAAGTGAGATTTTTTGGAACTCGGAAATGGCCTATTGACTGGCCTGCGAATACAGCTGCCTCATTGGCCCCCGTCGTTTGGGACGGCGTTTCGCGGCGAAGGCATAGGCGGCTGTACTCGGAGGTTAGGTGGTGACCAAGGGTTCAACTTTAAAATAATCAATTAATCAATTAATTAATCATAGGGGGTACGCTTGACCTGACTTGAATGCAAGTTTGGGGCGAAAGAATGCGGCCGTAGTTTCGGGGAAGTTCTATAGACGGGGCGGTAGTAAGGCTAGTTTTGTGGCACATACTTGGTAAAGTAATTGGTCCCGAAGTTGTTGGCGGTATAACGAACTTTGCAGGGCATCTTGCGAACCAGGGTGGTTGATGCGGCCAATCTGGACCGAGTTTGGTCGCAATGGGTCGGAAGACATTATTTGCAAAGTAGCCAATGTAGTTGCCTCCAGGGTGGTATTTAATTGAAATAACAAGTCTCTTGTCTTTACGTATTGCCCAAGCAGCTCCAATTTGTCTTGAGTTTCTCCAGACTACCTAAAAAGGTGAAAGCAAAAATGTCGCTGAAAATTTGCCTGTTTGATTGCAATAACCTAAATAAGGTTTTCTTTGCGGAATGCATGTATAATGTTCGTGACATACCGTTGTAAAATGTCCCGCTTTATAAGTATAACCGGGTCTACTGTAATTATAAAACTTTTCCTCCCAATGGAACCATTGTATAGCGTCACTACAATACTCCGATGGGTAATCGTTGGGATGGGACATGTATAAATTCCCAGGATTCTTTTGGCTATGATGAAACTTGTTGTTTTCAGCCAGATATTTGACCCAGTCCTCTGCCTGTTTCTGAAGGCCTATTGACCACGTGACATTACCAACCTGAAAAAATACAACGCGTTTTAGTCCAATATTTTAGGGTAGGGAGGTTTCCTTATATCGAAGTTTTACTTTTTTCATACATTTCATATTTACGACAAGGAAAAAAGGCTCATAACTGAGGGAGCTTATAAGCGACAATTTAGGGTAAATGAACAGTCTAGAGCTTTAGATTCTGAGACCAGGACGACTACGAGTACCAGATTTTCTCAATACAGTTGTACTAAGTAGTGCTCACGCGTGAACCAACGTCATTTTGGCGGAAAAACGTGATAGCTGTCGTCATTCTACTACGAGTTTTAGCGAGAATGTCGTAGTGGCGGGAACAAGTTATCAAATTTCAGACGTTTAATTGTTTTGCAACCGGGAAAGGGCTAAACCTTCTCCAATAAAAATAACCGCACTAATTTTTCAGGTGGAAATAGTACAATGAAGCTTTCCCGGTTGAATATTTTTCGACAACTTGAAATGCGAAAAAAACTTTAAGTTAAATCTCCTACCGGTAGTCGACCTCCTCCTCAAATCTAAAGTTCTTGGAATCCGCACCACAAAGTTATTCATTTTAGTCCCTTCAAAGTTACCCAATTTTTTCACTCAAGTGTGGCAATTCGGTTCGATAAACCTTGCTTAGGAAGCAAGATTTTTCTTTTCGAAAGGCACCACCTTGGACGGCCCTGTCTCTAATGTGACAGGAGCTTAAAACTTGACAATGTACATTTACCTGATGGAGAGTGCGGAAGTAGTTGTGCCAGTAAATACATTGTTCCTTAAATGACATTTTACCTGAAATACACGAAAAAGAGAGGGAGAATGTAAGATCTGTCCAGACCACAGCCTTCGCAGTCCCACCAACTCTGCCATCTTTCTGACATTTCACATCGCTATCACCAAATGGTACTCGACCGATGATGGCTTATTTTATATCAGAGTTTGAGTACGAGAATGTATGCAATTTGGAGTTTTCAAACCAAGTTCGTATCCCTCAGATAATCACTTTTAATTGATTATTTTTCTAATAGATTTGACTGGCCTTGAGACCATAAGACCAAGAGAGACCTAGAGACTTTTGTACTTTAGGTATAAAAAGTAAATTTCAATATAAGAGATTTGTTATCGATCACAATTATCAATCTGGAAATTTTTCGCTGGCTGAGCACCACTTCCTGGTAAAAAAAACAGCCATGCTTAAAAGAGCGTTTTTAAATGGCGTCACGTCCGCTATATTGGTGCTTGTCCCAAAACAATGAAACGGCGGCCATGTTGGTGTTCCAAACCAGTCCTGTGGGAGTTGAACCTTTTGTCTTATGTGCTAAAAACTTTCTTTTGCTCCAAGAAATTTGCATACTGGCCATGTGAGAGAAAACGCTCTATAGCAAGGGGCGCATTGGGACAAGACAAACCTTGATCTCACATAATTTAAAATGGTAATTTTAGTTGTTTGTCTTGTCCCAGTGTAGTGGCACATCCAGGGGAGGGGCCCATGACTAGCTGCAAAGAAACTATTGCTGGTTTGCCCGTGACGTCACGGCGACCATGTTGGTGGTCAAGGACAAAAACATTTCCGTTTCCTCTGGGAACTGAACTCTATTTTCATATAAATTCTTCAAGAAAAAATGCTATTGTATTGACCCGTAACATGGCCGCCTTGTCACGTGGTTGCAAACCAAGAATTGAAAGTGAAGAATGATCATCGCAGTGAATTTTCCAATTTAAGCAATAGGAAAGAAGAAGCCTGAAAAAATCAGGGCTCCACTGCGATGATCATTCTTCACTTTCATCTATAACCGCAGTTCAAAATGAATTATTTCATATATTTCACATCAAACCAAGAATTGATAAGCAGTGCGAACTAGTGCACAATGTGCTCAGTAAGACCAATCAGTAACAGAGGATTAGCATGAAAATGTTTTGTTGCGTTTGGAGGTATAAACGCATCTTGAGCGGTCTAAAGCAATGTCATTCCGCTCTTTAAAGGTGATGAAATACCACTTGCTGAAAACTGAGCGAAAATGCTTTGTGGGGCAAAGCATGATATGTCTGTCACATTACTGTTTAATCGGTAAACAAAGACAGTTTCGAAAAAAATAAACGCAAACTGATAACTTTAATCTGGCTTTCAAAAACATGTCATTCACCTGATTAGGTTTCCCGTCAAGTGAAAAGAAAAAGGAAAAAGAAAATAGGTAGTTTATATTTCACAATCGGTATCATATCACGGTCTAGGAGGTTTCCTGTAATCTACTGGCTCTAAAAATAATGTAATCATGAACATTAGACTATTAAATCTTCCGAGCATAAACTCTTATGGGTCTTAGACTATTTTGGTGTCAAAAATCGGAGTCTAAAGTAGTAATGAGTCAAATGAGTCAATGAGTCAGATCCGTAAAAATAAAAGTTTTGGTAGAAACAATAAAATTTAGCTTCATTAGTTTTTAGCGAGAAATCAAGAGGAATACAATGTGCTTTTATTCCATGGGTCACTGTGGATCATGAACACACTGAAGACGATCCAGGACAGACAATTTGTGCTTTAAAGCGTTCGTTCCAACAATCAATTGCAGAGTTGTTTTCAGTAGATAACCTAATTCACAATGTAGTTCACCACTTCTCCCAATCCGCTTTGCTTGCCTCAAAAGGTGAATGATGCTAGGAGGCGAACAAACTGAATTGTAATTTGCCCGAGGAGGGGTATGAAACATTGAGTCGAACAGTTGTACACAGTCAGTGTTTATGTTAGAAACACACAGTGTATGAATTATTATTATTGAGGTGTTACTGTATGCCCATTGTAATTTTAAACAACTGACTTTCAAAGGCTCGTTGATTGATTAAAATCTTTGGGCATTCATTGTTTGCATTATGTTTCTGTTTATTTACATTAGTTCGCCTGTTTAAAACTCGTGCATCAACAGAATATGAACAACTTTGGGGCAGCACTTCACTTCTGGTATGGAACCTCTAATAATATGGATTGTCTGATCTGATGGTTTTTTAAAACCATCAAAATAATGCTTCTTAAAGGGTGTCTGGGAAGGCTGTTCCGCTTCGGGCCACGCACATAGTAGTACCTGAAGGGCCTGGAATACTGCTAACAAACAGACCAGGTTGAGATTTCATGTCAGAAATAGGCCTTGCACGTGCAGACAGCAATGAAGCAAGTAGACAAAATAATAAAAGTAATGCTTGATTTTATTGTTTCTACCAAAAATTTTATTTTTTTCAGATCTGACTCATTGACTAATTGACCCATGACTCATGACTCATTGACTCACTTGACTCATAAAACATCAGTTCTCCAAAAATCGTGCCGCAAAGAATTTTGTTTACGAAAAGCAGTATCCTAACTTATCCATTACGGAACAGTAGCGAAGTCACGTACTGAAATTCATTCCAATATTTATGGCAATAATGGCAAGGGCCTGTTTAAACTTTTCGGCAAAGAAAATAATTTCCTCCGATGCGCAAGGCAAAGAATATTACCCCGGTTGCCTCTTTACTCTGTATGCTAGATACGGGTCTTGTACATGTGTGACAAAAGCATCAGTAAAAGTTTAATGCCTTGAAATGGTAATAAACTAGGAGGTCATGAAATATCCAAAGACGCGGCTTCACTGTCAGGCGATAAGGAAGTTAAGATCATTTTTTCTCTACGAACAACTATAGCTAACTTACAACTACAAATCAGTGAAATATGTTAAGAATTTCACTACACTACTACGTCTGACAAGTTAGATGCAAAGCACAACTGACCCGAAATAGATTATTATAGACGTACCTTCCGAACTCGTCAATAATACAGCAAATAGACTGACCAAGATTGTGATTTCCATGGCTAACCCGTAGCTGTTGTTTTACAGCAGAAATCACCCTGCGGCTCTCTTACGTCTGCTCTTTATATTTCTGAGAAGTGCCATAAATGATCACTAACCATTTAGTTCAATTGCTATCGAAACTGGCTTCTGCTTGTCCTGTACGTCAACACGCGAAGATTTACAGAATGACGTAGATGTTTTAGGCAACAGGCGATAACAAGGAACAATGAAAGGCTGTCAGTGTTATTGGTAATAGGCGATAACGGAAAAAGCTATTTACACGTTCCAGGGTTTTCGGGAATTTCTTCAAGTTCGTTTTGAAGATTTTAGAAAAGAAAGTGAAATATATAAGGCTCAACTCTATCTTTGATAAACCAATACAAACTCAACCGATAAATTTATCCTTGATCATTTTGTCTAACAGTATTATTAAAGGGTCGGACGTTGCGTCTAGGTTTGGCTCAAAAAAGCCTCATGATAGCTATCAAGGTGTCTATCTATAAAAAGATGGGTTAATCTAGTCTGAAAAACAGAACATGATGATCAGTGTTCTACCAAAATAATATAGCGATACGGCATCAATATGAATCCTCCTACACGAGTCCAACAATGAGGCCAAATAACGTTTGCGTTAAAAAAAAACTGGTGTAAATGACGAACCTCATAACACCAAAAATAGTCTGAATGTGTGATACGAAAAACTCTGTTGCGTGACTAGCGTGACTTTCTAGAAGCTTCGCGAGAGTTCATAATTTGTTTATTTTAGGATCTTGTGTCAGCGTTTCTAAAACGGTATATTTTGTAATCTTTTTGTAATCTTTCTATAATTAGACTATTCAGAAACTTCTAGAATATTATTGTAAACGTATATAAGTAAGCGATTTTGAGCGAAGTTTTAACTAGTTTACCACAAGCGAAGAGAGTTTGACGATCAGCCGTGTGTAGTCAAGTGTGACTGAAGCCGTGTTTATCAGGTTGGCAGAGGCCGTGTGAGTTTATTGAAGTTGGCAGAGGCCGTGTGAGTTTATCGAGTTACGTGCTGTTGTGAAGTTTTACTTCGTGGAAACTACGTTCAGTTTTGGAATAAATCTTCTTGTTGCTGTTCCGACAACCCTGCGTTCAGCTTAGTTTGCAAGCTACTCGTCCTCTAAAAGATTACCCGCGTAACAATGTGGTAGCTTGCCAGAGATTATCATCTTAACCTCTTATTTTGTGCTATTCACGTCGTGAAAAAAAGCTTCAAGTGAGTTTCAAGTTAACTAATAGTGTGTAAGAGTCACGCCAAGAATTACGTAAATGTCTTGCTGGATTAAAGTCAGCCTTAATTGGATAATGAAATTCATCCTGCTACTAATCTGTGAAAGCCGACAAGGAAATGATTCACTGAACCAAAACGACGGCACTTGAAATTCTAGGAAAAAAAGAGAGAGACTGCATAAAAAATAAGACTATTTTACACAAGTCTTTAAAAACCTTAGATCTAATACAGACGATAAATTACCAATTTCATGAGACTACACTGCATTACAACACTGTTGCGACCGCATTGCTTCAAATTGTCAACAACATCTTTCCGAAGTCGTCTCGTGTAAGATTGCCTTCATGCGCTGTTACAGGACATTGTAAAAATCCTAAAAGCGCGGGCGAAGATGCAAACGTGTCTAAGCATGTTCGTTTAACCTTGAAAAAAGTAAGAAAAATTGTAATCCGTTCACCCATAAAGCACTTAGAAGATCTAAGTGTCCGTGCGTTCCAGATCGAATTGGAATTTCGAAGTAATGGTTTTTCAGGAGAGGGGAAAACCGGAGTACCCGGATGTGGCTTCGACCCTAGTACTCGAACTCCGGGGCCACATTGGTGGGAGGTGATTGCTGTCACTACTGCGCAATCCTTGCTCCCCAAGTTAACACATGATTTTTCTTTTTGTACTGTGGCCAGTTTCGCTAAAAAAGTTAACCTGATTCTGAAGAGGTTTAAGTCAGCCTGTCAAAGCAAGAAGTATAAAATGACGATTGTTCTTAATCAAAATGTGCATACAAAGTGTTCAGGTCCTTTAAGACGAGAAAAGAAGCAAGATGGACAACGCATGAAACCTGACCGTAGCTCTAACATTATTCTCGCTTCATATTTGCAAACAAAACAATACTCTGTTACTTTTAGTGCAACTTATCTAAGCCAAAATATTTATCCAGTCATTTGTATACTCAAAAGACATCAAGAATAAATAGTACGTTGAAATATCCAGTATATGATGTGCAAGTGGATGACTGAACAAAACATGATGGCTTGAAAAGGCTCACGGAAACAAGCAAAGGCACATCACGTAGTTCCTATATACAGGAACTTTGATTACGAAGACATGTTATACAATTAAGCTCTACCCTTCAATTCCGGGAGTGATTGAATGATGGAGGGCTTGTAAGGCAATTCTAACTTTTGAGTCTGTGGATGAAATCTTGCCGTGTGACTATCAAATGGAATTTTTTGGTAGTACTTTGACATGGTGCTATTTGTTTATCAGCATTTTACAAATGAAACTTAGAATTTTTGATCCGTTTTGACTTTGATCTTCTCTTGGAGTAAAAGGAATCCATCACGTGGGTCCACCTCCATCCAAATATTGATGAAAGCAACATTTTCTATTTGTCTGCGTACCTTGTTGAGGGGCATGAGAGGTTACGAGTCATGTGCGACGTGTTAGTTTTCATCTTATATCGTTTTAACATCATTCAACATTACTTTTGTTTTTCGTGTGCAGTGTACCAAGTTGCAACATGAAAAGTTTTCGCCATAATGTTGGCCAAGAGCAGTGACCACGCATTCGCTACTTTGGCCCATTGCCCATAATACAGGATGTCCCAAAAGTTCGTTCCTCTATTTTCGTGCACTATAACTTTTGATCAAAACTTTATTTTTACATGAAATTTCTAGAAGATGTTTATTTGTCTATCAAGTGTATGTATTCAGAATTTCAGAAACTGGCATGCCCTTTTTGTTTTTTTTATCACATTCTGTAGCCGTTGTGGCATGAAATGGAATTCAGCGTGTAGACCCACAAATGATCCGTTTTGAGCTTTTTTATCACCTGGTAAGCAGGATCCAGTTCAACTCCCAAACTACATTTGTTTAGTTTAGGCAGCTGAAAAAATATATTTTGGGCATTCACCCAAAAAAGATAATAATCCTAGCCCCCTTCCACAGTGAGGCTTTTTTACTTCTTTACAAATTTGAAACGAGCTGGGCATTAATTGGCAGACTAAGCAGAGGTTTTTTGCCATCTCAGGGGCCTCTATATCAAACATTTTAAACAGCTTTTCATGACCCTTTTATTTGGCTTGGTAACTATGTGAGACTGAGCTTCCTTGTCGAGTCTCTTATTTTATATCTAGCCTTCTTTAAAACTATTTTAGCTACTTTATTCAGGGCTTTTGGTCTTCCCCTTAGTTTCTTGCCTTCAAAACCTTCATTTCTCCATGATCATTCTACCACCCAACATTCGGATTTTTCCAGTTTTCAGTAATTTCCACAACAGATAAGCCAGTAAATCGAAGTGTACAGGCTTATGCTCTCACGCAGCTGAACGTTTTTGCGTTAAGGGGATTTATCTTTGGTGATATTCACAAAAAAACAAGGTAGGAGTTCGAGCAATTCGGGCTATGAAATACAAAAAATATGTGGCTGGAACATATACTCGCGCACGCGCACCTTTGGCGCGGAAGTACACAGATCGAATATTCGAGTCAAAAGACGGCACATCAAGTATGAAAATAGTGAATTATATTGAAAGACACAACCTTTGTTGAAATGATTTGCTTACTAAGTCCAATCGTACTGAAATACAGACTTATGAAGTAGAGGAACGAACTTTTGGGACACCCTGTACACCTTACTTGCGCTCCACCTGCCCTAAGAGAAACTGTAGACAAGTGGGAGGAAGAAAAGGTGAATTATATGAACTATTTTCGGCTTCATGAGCGCCACATTTTGGACGGTGTTGGGGGAATCCAACACTGCCAACAAGCAGCCAACTTTGAGGATCCAGCAATTTGGGGCCGGATCCGCCTGAATGAGTCTTCATATGGGACGATTCCAGGTGGATATGTTCCCATACCCTTTAGAGTGTAATAAGGCAAATCTCGGCTTCAGCAAGGGAAGACACAAATTGCAGCCAATGAATCAATTCCTTATCCTGCATCTCTGTTTTTTTTTTTTTTTTAATTTATTAATGGCGATTCATTGTCGGATTCAGTAATTAAACACGAAACCGGAAATCGGTTTTTCGTATAAGAAGTCCTTTAGTTAAATCTCCCACGCAGAAAAATTTCGGAGAGGCAAAATGTCGTTTTCGGTTGGGAAATCCAAATTCACTGTTTGTCATTTAGAAAGAGCCCTGGCATTTTACAATGGTACTTTGAACAAGACCCAAAATGCACGGCAAGGTTTCTCTATGTTACGGTTCCCTTTGCCTGGACCACGGCCAAAGGACATTCACTTCCCTCGAACTTCCCAAAGGTAACTTCAAGTTGTTAGCTTTCAAAGTGCAAGTATGCTGCTGTTTTACATCCATCGAAACTGTGGACCTGTTGACGCCATTGTCAACAAAAAAAAATGGTCCAAAGGGAAGCTTTAACTTAAAGAAATTGCTTTCTGAACTAAAAAACACTAGCTGCTTAATGAAATTTCTTTCTGAACTAAAAAACACTAGCTGCAGGCCTCTCTTGCTGGCTATTTTATACATCCCTGTCCGTGCCTACTTCACTGTAAATAAATTCTCACTAAAAATATAAAGAACAATGCCTCAGAAGACTGATCACCCTGACAGGTACAATAGCTTGTCAAGTTACGTTTGACTTAAAGAGGGTCATAAGAATAACAATTGAACCTTCCTCTTGATCAGCTGGTCACAATTAACATAATAACGAGCAAAGTGTTCAAGCTAATCTCTTTGTCTTTCAGTACTGATTGGCGTCCTGAAAAATCAAATTTTGCAAGGTTTAGGCAGTAAAGCTCCTCAGACGCGGCTCAGACAAAGAGGTCAAACTCGTAAATTTATCAGTTTTTCCCGACGGTGCCACGTAAATGTAAGCTTCCAGAAAAATCATAAAAAATAGAACTGATGACAAAGACAAGAGAAGACTAGATTTGCACCGCGGCCTTCCAGTTGACTCTAGGCATTTTGTGGCGCATCCACCAAGAAACACGGTTTCCTGAATGTCAGCACGTAGCTTGTGCGGAGGAGTTTGTTTCTCCTTCCCGCTGCTGACTCATGTATGTCAAAAACAGCTCCCTGACGATTCTTTTTACAAAACAATGACCGCCAAAAATTTTGGTTTGCAAATGTACCCAATGTTAGTTATAATTGCATGGGCAGTTGATCAAATGTCGGGTTTTGGGATACATTCAAATACCAATGATATTATCAATTGCACCAGTTGAAGCACTAGGGGGTGTTAACTCGAGCCTTAACTTGACCATTTCCATAACTTTCGTTCAATGTCCGTCTGCATAAATCTGAAGCGAAGACGTCGATCGTATTCGTGGCTCTTCATCGTTCTCAATCAACTTTTAAGGTGCTTAGCGAATACCTTTACTGCCGGCTAATGACCTTAGCTATAAATTCATCACTTAAAGTAAAGTCTGAAGTGAATCGGAGTTTCAAGGAAACAGAACGATACCCGATTTTGTTAAAAGCCTTTGTAATAATTTCCAAGTTAACCGGGAAAAAATGCTACCGAGCTTTCGTTGACAAATTAAGAAACTTAGATAAACATCAAATACACTGTGCATCTGTAATTATTCCGTAGAAAACTATTTTTCAGAGCTTTCCAACATTTGTGGAAACAGTTATTTGTTGAACTTTCATATAGAGCCCAACAGTCTAAATTATTAGTGTAGGTAGTGGATATGTCAATGACTCCATGATGAAAGACTATATTTATTTAATTTGTGATCAGAAATTTCTGTATATTTTCCTGAGCATTATATTAAGTCTGCCCAAAGGTCCCAATCGAACAACCGGCATCTACGCATTTAGTAATCAGTGACGGTGAATCACCGGACGAAACTGAAAATTTGGCTAGCACGAAAGAAATCGACTTCTATTGAAGTCGCATAGTGATAAAAATCTGTGGAGGTGTGTTTAAGTAAAGTTCAATGTATAAGCACACAAAGCACAAATAACAAAGAAATGAGCCAGTCATACCTTTACAAGTTGCTAGGATAACAGCAAAGACAACTGCCATGCTTCCGATCTTCATGATTGAGTGGCAGAACAGCTAGTACACCATTTACCATTAACGTCTGTTTAGTATGCTTTCATTCTTCCCAGTATCTCTGATCGGAGTTCAAGGACCTTTAACTGATGCGTTATGCATATGTTAACATGTAGCTACGTGTGACATAAAATATGTGTCGCTTATAACAGGTAATAGATATTCAATCACTTCTCACTTACCGAGGTGGTATCTAAAAAAAAACCCATATCTCCCCTTACATCATTTCGCCCTATCTTGCTGTTAAATAGCACTTGACCAAATTTCTTAATAGGATTTAAAAACCAATTAGGGTCTTACGAGTGATTTTATTAGTGTTATCATTTGATTCATGCACAATACTTAAATAACCTGAAGAGTGCTAATCATGAAAGTATGCATTAATCCCGTCACTTACATAATGGGTCATATATATCAGTAGGTCAAGTGAATGCCGATGCAATCTAGAATTACCTCGCTCGAATGCAAAAGTGAAAAACGATCTTGTTAGCAATTGCACGTTATTTTTATTACTATGATTGAAAATGTGTACATCGTGGTTTGTCTTATCAGAGCCAATTCCACTACTACTGTTCTGTTGAAGAAAATCTTTACACCACATATTGGACTTACAGTGAAATGACGGCGTGATTGTTTCCTTTATATAGTCGATTAGGTGAAGTAGCAGACGTTCCAAATCCACTAAACGCCCAGCTAGGCAATTAATGTACCTCCCTCTCTGAGGGAAGTGTGGGAAAGACCGTGTTCACACTACTTCAGGTTACCTTATTATAGGAAATTAACGCGAACTTAATGGAAAACGACTTTCAAATAAAGAAAATTAACGCGAAAGAGGAGGTAAAATTGCATAATAAAGGACATTAAAACAGTTGGTGTTGGCCTAAATCAAAGGAGAAGATATTGAGATCACTTCTGACAGCGACATGACAACTCGCGATGAAGATGAAGATGAACTCGCGAATATTGTGAACATTCGCCTTAGCTTTTGTGAAATATGAAAAATAAAAGGTAAATGGAAAGAAAGAAAGCTTGTAGTTAATGTTTTTTAGGTGACAAGAATGTCTGGGCAGGTTCCAAAATTGGGGTTAAAATACTGGAAATTAAGAGCGCGCGGAAATTAACGCTGCACTTAATTAACGTCGCGGAAATTAACGCTCAACAAAATTAACGCGACTTAAATTAACGCGAATTTTAACGATTCGCGTTAATTTCATGGAGCGTTAATTTCCTATAATAAGGTATTACTTTTTTTCAGCCTACAGGGCTGAGGCAATGGTAAAGGTGATGTCACAGGTAAAAGGAAAAAAGACGCCTTCTCTTTATCTTGACAGTAAACTCGGATGTAAGCATACAAAGGAGCATGGCTACCGTTTCATATCTGCCCAATTGAAATAAGGTGTAGGTGGACCATGCTACGAGGAACCTACCCCTCATCTTATCTTTCCTTTATTTCTCAAGGAAAATCAGGTGTGAAAATCAGGTATGCCCAAGACACTAAAAAGCCCCAACAATTTTTTTAGTTTCCCTTTTGTAATTACTTGCTCAGTATTATTGTTATTATTATTATTTTTGTCGCTTCTATCACAGTCTTTGCTGGTGTTCTTTTTGTGCATCAGCCGAGCGCAAACCATGCTCCTGAAGCATCACTCAAGTCAATCATTATTATTATTATTATTATTATTATTATTATTATTATTATTATTATTATTATTATTATTATTATTATCGGATGGCTCGGAGCTTTTAAGAAAAAATTTAATTATGAAAAGACTCAGTTTTTTAAGTCCTTTGGTAGATTGTTTAAATTTTTTGTCTTATTCTCTTCCATTTACTAGTTTTTTCTCTATTTTAAGTAGCTTTCCTCTTATCGGCTTTGATAAATTAGATATGTGTTTTTATCTGGTGATCAATAAAGAATTCATATTATTATTACCGTATTTATTCGAATGAACGCCCAACCTCGAATAAGCGCCCATCCTAAAGGGAGAAAAAGGTAATAAGCGCCCAGCGCCACCCTACCCCCCTCCTTCTCCCTCCCACCCAAACAAATTGAATACAGTAAGTACTAATAAGAGACTTTCCCGAAGAAGGAGTTTTTTTCAGAATATTTTACAGAGAGGAACCTAGGCTCCTGAAAGATACCTTGTTCTGTTACATCTTCGCGATTTGTTAGTACCATTTAACACAACAACATACTACACTTCCTGAAAATGGTTTAACAGGGTTGAGAATTCCTACAAGCTGGCCAAAGGCAAACCAGTTAGCTATTTACAAGCGTGGTCCAGGATTTGAACCCAGGACTACCGTGAAAAGTTGCAACCAGCAGTCGTGTAGCCTGTGAACAGAAGAAGTATTTCCGATCGTCGCTTCTCTCTCTCCCGAGGATGAAACAAAAGCCGAAAAAACCGGATGCTCTAGCCGCTAGGCCACGCTGGAAAACAAAGCAAATTATTCCGGGGGGAGGTACTCCGGATTTCAAGTGAAGAGGATGGTCGAATGGGGAAAAATTCAAAACCCACAAAAATCCCTAGGGCTTCCAACAAAACCTAACCTCCAAGCCGAATCTTCAGATTGTTTTGAATAACCAAAAAAAATCCCTTCTTAAATCAAGCCACCCAAAAATGACACTTGCCAAAATTTCCTAACCAAAAAATCCCGGAATAGAAAACTTAAACTCCAAAAAAATCCTTCCATCATCCCCGTCCTGTCCCGTCATTTGAAATCCAGCGTACCCCCCGGGCAAATTGGCCCACAATTTACAAATTTTCTGTCTGCAGAGCACAATTTTAAATCAACCAACACAAATCAACTTTTTGTGTTTTGTGCATGTTAAAACAAATTGCTTCTAATCCATTTGCTTCCTAAGAAATCCCTTGAATCTTGAATGTCTGCATACCTCAGATACCTGTCAGGGCATAGCTCGGTGACCCAGTTGTCGCCCCGCGCCGCAAACACTAAAAGGTGCTTTTTTTCACGACCGGTAATTAAAAATAGTGACATTTGTAATCTTACCTTTGATTCGTCTTCGTGCAAAGTCGAAAAACTGGCTTCAGCTCAGACAAAATAGGTTTCACGCGTCGACAGAATGCTACCAACCGGCGCTTGGTACGGATTGCATGTCTGTCACGCCGCATCCTTCTTGTCACGCACGTGTCGGTGACTTTCACGGGATTTTCAGATGATTTTCCGAGGTATCACAACTTTGATCCTCTGCTTACACCCTCGTCGACCTTTTCCCCTAAGGCTATGATGTTTAGTTTTAGTAGCAGTAGAAAAATCGATAAGTTTATTTTCATATCAGTTAAAAAAGTTAAAAAGTTACCTTATTTGGGCTGCTATTCAGTGAACAAGTAGAGAGCTTACGTAACTTCCGGCCGAGAAGAAATTTCAGCGGCGTTCTTTGAAAAACGTCATTGTATGGTTCTAGAAGAAACCTCGTGGTAATAAAGGCACTATTGGAGGAAATTCAGCTTGAATTAAAGGGAAAATGGACAAGAGGCCTGACTTCAATGGTGTTACAGAATATCACAAGGAAGGTAACTACATAGAGAGATATCTTGTGCACGTACACTGCCCCTAAATTCTGTATACGTTTATGTTTAATATTGTGACTATGTGTGCCCTCGTATATGTCACCCACATGCCCCAGGAAATTTCTGAAAAAATGCCGCTTGATCTCCAGACAAATTAAACGAAACGTTTCATGGTTGAGTTCTTCTTTACAAGTGTGAATAATACTGTTCCGAATTTGACGGCCAGTCGTGTTTATAGGGACAGCCGGCATTTGTACGTGCCTGCCCTAAACATTTCAGCAGTAGTGACCAGTCATTTACAGCTGCATTTATGACCAACGGGCACACAATTAGTGCTTTATTTCCTTCAGTAAGAATAAAAACTGTCTCCTGGTTGCCCTCGATTGTCCTTGTTTATCCCTTTATCTTTGAAAAGAATGAAAAGAAGCTTTTCTTTATCCTATTTAGATCAACCACGAGACATTCAAACATCCCACCGGGGTAAAATTACGAACTAATTTTATAACATACAACTTCTCAGTTTGACACCTTATTATGGATACTGGATACAGCGCCGCCAGCCTTTATTTTTTGCGGGAGTATTATTTTGTGGGTGGGAAACCTTTTGGATTTTGCCGGAACTGATTTTTGTGTTTGGTTGAATCCGTTTTCTCGCTCTGGGAACGTTTTTGGCAACCTTTTGTATAAGAAATTAAGGCTTGTTTGAATCAAAGTACAGGCAAAACAGTCATCTAAAATAAAACACCCTTGTCGTATACAGTTTCGCTGCTCAAATGCGTAAAACGAGAAGTCATTTTTTGCCGATTAAATTTTGGCGGCGATTTTACTTAGCGAGAATTTTTGTGGTTTTTTATCAACTTATCATGGTACTAAAAGCGTAGAAAATGAAACCCGTACAAAGGAAGTGCCACGCGGTAGGCACATTTCAACCAGGGGAACTAATTCCACAATAAAAAACTGACCCCTCGCGCAGTTTCGGTAGCCTGCGTTGCAGCCGGCCCACATATAGAACAGAAGGTTTACAGCATCTGATACGCAGGAAGAGTTTGTCTAATTGTCGTGGGTCGTGGGTACAAGTCGTGGGTCGTGGGTGTGGGTGTGGGTGTTGGTAATGATTAAAAAATAATTTTTAATCACAATTTTAAAACAATCGTACTAAGTTTTGTTAAATATTAATAGTTTACAATATTACAAGTTTTTGATTTTTAACAAAACGAACATAACACGATGTATGAAAATTATACAACACTTCCCCTACTCTGTTACTCTACCAGAGATCGTCGACCGCCAGCGCAGAGGGTGGCGGTGGGTACAGGAGCAATTGAAAAGAACACTGAACTAATTTTTGTCTTCAAATATAAAGTTAACATAGGAAAGCTGTCACACCTTGTCTCCACCATAAACTGGCCAAAAACGCTTTCAAAGGGTCTTGCAAGAACGTCGCTAAAAACGCGAACAACAATGAGAACGGATTGTCTCAGAACCGGGAAGTTTCCCCATATTATAAGTTATACGATGAGGCTTGCTCTCCCCTTTAAATATCCGAAAAAGTGAAGAATTAAACGAGGAACGCTATAGTTCCGAAACTGCAGTCTTGCTTAAGAATTTACAACAGTCGCATACACTGTTGAGCAAAACAAAGCAGAATACCTACGATGGAAATACAAATCATCGCGCTCCAGTCCAAAAACTCACTTATCTCAAGAAAAAACTAAATGGACTACATCAGCGCTTAGAGAATGATGTTGACTGATGCACAGCATAATTCTCCATACATGATGTAGCTTTAGTTCAAGCTACAGTGTACAACTCAAATCTGACGATCTTACTATCCGTAAAAATTCGACATCGTGCAAACAACACCTAAGAGCTGGACCCAGCGTCATACTGACAGGAAATAACCACATTCACCGTGACAAATAAACTCACATGCATGCATGTAGTAATTCAGATCCAGGCATTACGGAGAAAACCAAAGAAACTAAAATCTTTGTGTAGCTGTATGAAACAGAGGTCAAAGGAAATTAAAAAACTTTGCAAATGCATCTGAGATCAAATCCTATCAGGGACACCTACTGAAGCATAAACTACGGGAAATGATTACTCAGTTTGCATGTAACAAACCAGCTTCATGACCTCTTAATTAATGTAAGCGGAAAGCCTGTGTGGTGCGGCAAAAACAAGATTTACTCAGTCAACTGAAGTTTAGAATGGTACATGCACTGTGAAGTGTAAGTAACCTTCGCGCGAGAGAGGAAAAAGGGAAAAAAAAACTCCCGTTCAAGCTAACTCTCAAGGTCACGTTTCACATTGTCGCGAGCCTATGAGTCGTGTTTGGCCTGTCAACACTTATTCTAAGTAATTAACTTGTGTGCGTGTTGTTCAAGCGTTTGACCAAAACAAATTTTCTCAAAATATTATCAAGAGATTACACCAGTCCTGAAAATAGCTCCAGTGGATTCCTTCCTTTACCCATCCCCGCTCATTTTCATACATTGTGTTATGTTCGTTTCGTTATGTTATTAGTTATCGAGTAGTTAAAAAAAATCAAAAACTTGCAATATTGTAATTAAATTATTAGCATTTTTTTAAAAAAGTAGTAACATTGTTAATTATTAATTATGATTAAAAATTAGTTTTTAAACATTACCCACACCCACACCCACGACCCACGACCATTAGACAAACTCAGGCAGGAAAAGTTTCGGTACCCCCCACTCGGCTAAGGATAAGCACGAGCATTGGAGAAAAGTCAAATAAGAGACCACTCGTTGTCTAACATGTTCCCTCTGAACAAAAAAAAACTTTTACGTGTACTGCACGTGATAGAATGTCGTAACAGTAAAATGACATTTTGCAGCTGCTAAGCTTTGTTAGTTCTCTAATCACAGCTTAGGCCCCGTCCATACTTATCCTTTTGGAGATTTTGTGCTCCGGTTCTTGGCCTAACGTCCAGGAGATGTGCCGCTGGGACCCTGAAACCCTTAGCCTATACCTGAGCTACTTCAAGTGAATTTTGCTACCCTATACAAGACTAAACTACCCAAATCCCCCCCCCCACCCCCCCATCCTAGAGTAGCTGTTTTTCAGAAACTACTGAGGTCACTAGCACAGTCCATCCAAAACAAAGCCAATTTGATTTTTTTTGTATAATTATGTATTTATGAGTGACAATTCCCGGTTTCCCTAGTCTAGGCTAAAGTCTTCAACCAACTTATCAGCTTCCTGGAAAATCATACCCTATTCTAGGCCTAAACTCTCTGATTTATATACCCTATTGTTGGTTTTTGCATGACGTCACTAAAATTCAAACTAAAAAACTATCCATCCTACCAAGATTTTACTTTCACGATGCATTAGAGCAGCTGAAAACTAATTGTCAAACAAATTCTCGCTTCAAAAGGGTTCTTGGTTTTGTGCTAGAGGACACTTGAATTTCTAAGCTTTTGCGTGACGCGGCATTTACATGACGGCCAAGAGAGATGTCATGTAGGTTAAAAAAATGACTTATTTCAGGAAATTTTGCCATCTTGACAGTTCATGTACTGGAAAAAGTATTATTTTAATGTTTATGAGTTTCTCGAAGAATAAATTCATGCTTTTGTAGCAAAACACGGTAACAGATGTTTCTGTTGGTTTCCGTCCGCCATGTTGGAGCTCATCCAGGTGAGCACCAGCATGGCGTCTCCATACAAATCTCTATAAATTTGGGTAAAACATTTCTTCGGATATCTCGTATACGAAATATTCCTCTGACCTGAATCTTGGCGAGGGTCTTTGCATATGTACCTCCTTTTTCATTTCCCAGATTCTGGACTTTATCTATTGAATGGTTTTGATTTTTATTTTCATCTATTTTGAATGGCGTGACACTGAAAACCAGCAATTGAAAACGCCGTTTTGCTGTACTCATGTGGATGGAAGAAAACGAAGGTTTTTGAAAACGATTACGTCACAGTTTTTGATACCAGTAAAGTAAATGCGCATGCTTCCATAAAATATAGTACCGTTTTCAGTCTTAATTGCCTTTTTGTGTGCGTGGGCAGAAACGATTAAAAACGCAAACTTGTGGACGCAGATTTTTTAAAAACCGGAGAAAAAATCAATCTCCGATCCATTTTCAAACAAAAATAGATACGTTTGGACGGGGCCCTAGTTGTCAAGAATAGAAATTCACTAAAACAATCAATATTAAGACTAAAATTAATCAAACTAGAGGTAATTATTGATTACGGATTCGCGTTCGTCACCTTTGCGGCTTCGCCGCTCAGTCGTGCTCCCGATAAAACTGACATGGTACGCAGGCTACCCTTAAGGAAACGAAATCGCGACGAAAGGAGTCCAGTTTCCCGGCCGAGATGCCCCTGATAAGGTTAGCAGGGACGGCTAATCGGCAATCGCCGATAACTCGAAAATTTCTGCCTTTGTACCACGGGAACACCAGATTAGGGTGCGTTCCGACGAACGCGATAAGAATATAATAATTTACTAAAATAATATTCCGGTGTGGGTATTTGTCTCTCAAACTTTTGAGTCTGTGGATGTAATCACCAAATAAAACCTCTCTGGTAAAACTTTTGTTTAACTCTCTAATTCTTCCTTAGAAGGGGTTAAGAGCTAAATTTTTATATTATTTTTAATTTGATTGATTGATTGATTTTATATATATGCATATTTAGGCCCATTTAGAGCCGAACCCGAAAATGTCACTAACGCACCCATAGTTAAAGGGAGCAAAGCCGCATCAGGAAATTTACGAACGACCACGCCCAAGCCCAAACAAGACGGGCAGGGATACCGTCGCAAAAGGACCGCATTCAGCATACGACAGCTGCAGAAACTAGAGACAGCCTTCCAGTGGAACATGTACCCTGGCGTAAATATGCGCGAGTCACTTGCCGCAGAACTGGGAATCAGTGAGGCTTGTGTACAGGTCAGGCCTCGTCAATTTCAAACTTTAAGGGGATATGTCACGCTATTTGTTTCTTTAAGGGGATATGTCACGCAATTTGTTACTTTAAGGGGATATGTCACGCTATTCGTTACTTTAAGGGGATATGTCACGCTATTTGTTACTTTCAGGGGATATGTCACGCTATTCGTTACTTTAAGGGGATATGTCACGCTATTCGTTACTTTAAGGGGATATGTCACGCTATTTGTTACTTTCAGGGGATATGTCACGCTATTCGTTACTTTAAGGGGATATGTCACGCTATTCGTTACTTTAAGGGGATATGTCACGCTTTTTGTTACTTTAAGGGGATATGTCACGCTATTCGTTACCTTTTCGAAAAGATAAAACTTTTTTTGCATCAATTGAATTCCAAAAATAATGATCCATTTTTGTTACATATAGGCATTGAAACTGTTCCCTTTTTTCTGTTGCAATGAATGGAAAGGATGGGCATGGATTAAAACTTGAAAAAGTTGCGCCAACCTTTTCAAGTTTTAATGCTATGCCTGCAAAACTTATCAAATATTATTATATAGACACGAGTGTTTTACTGGAAAATATACCACTCGTAAAATTCATAAAAACTACATCCGGGACCCGAGTGGTTTATTTTCCATAATCTCACTCGTGAGTTTATCGATGACGTAATTTCGTCATTTCCCTCTATTACTTTATCGATGTCTTTTTGTCTATATAATAAAAACAACATTACACGGCGGCTTGCAGATATGAATTTTATTTTCTCGTGGCAAAAACAATATTTTACTCACTTGCTGCGCTCGTTCGTAAAATATTGTTTTGCGACTCGAAAATAAAATTCATATCGTCGCGCTATGTGATATCTTCTTCCTAACGCTACAGGAACACTTTTTGTAAAGGCAAAATCACCAAGTTATGACTTTAACACAGAATTGGCCTCAAAAACAGCAAAGTACCCTCATGTCATGACCTCTTTAAGATAGTTACCTCGTGATTGAACTTTTTTTAGCGGTTTACAGAGTTCAGTATATAATAATGGTATTTTTTTTTCGTATGTTCGCACGCGGTAAAGTTAAAGCCTTGTTGCAACGCCATGACAGTAGTTTTAATCTGAACTGTCTCACTGTCCTTCACCGACTCATCTGGTATCATGTACGATGTAATAAACCCAGTGTTCTCATAGCTTTTTGATTGCAAAATTCAAGGCTTTTTCTAGATTTTTTTTCCAAAACAATTGAATTTTCTAGACTCAAAGTTATCAAATAAGCGATCAAAACTGGGACACTAGTCAAACGCAGGATTAAGGCTTTTCCTATGATACACTGCAAACGTTGGAGAAATCTGAAATTGCTCATGTTTTGGCTCTTAGAAAATGAGTCCTTGATACTCCCGCCTTTTTACTATTTTTCCACACCTATTCTTTTTTGTCCAAACGTCTTTCAAGTCTTGAAAACTAATTTGCAAATTTTAAGACGTTTTCAAGAATTCACGACTCCGTCAAACCCTATAAACATCATAATTATACAGTACGGCTCAATAGCTTCTATTTTGAAAGTACATTGTAACATTTTAGAGTTCCATTTACGTTAGAACCACATTATGAGTTTTAGGGTTTCTAGAAACGTTTATGAGAATCCTGCGGCGTCCAAAGCTCTCCCTTGTCCTCTACAGGTATGGTTTCAGAATCGTCGATCCAAATGGCGAAAGCGAGAATGCAACTATCCTCCTATTCAGAACAAGAAGCAATTGCAACTAGGATTGGCTACAGGAAGTTTTAATACCTACAACGCCAATGAACATGACTGGCCGCTTTCACAGGTTCAACTGACTTATTGTTCGTGTCAATTTAAGTCGGCAGCCGCTAGAATGCCCTCGGTACCAGCAATGGCACTGATGCCTACGAGCTCTGGGGTCGGTAATCACCTTATCACTTGTGCTTCTTTATTTTCAACTCATGTTCCGTCAGTTAGCAGAGGGCATGAACTGGTTCGCCAGTATAAACGTGAAGAAGAGGATCCAACATACGCTCATCACGGAGAATCCATCGTAGACGTCAAGCAAGCTGCTTTTCAACGGGATCGTTCGGTAGACGAGCTTATCGGCGCAAACGGGCTTCTGTGTATGAAAGGGGGCATCTTGCCTTCATTCATGTCAAGTGAAAAATCTCTTTAATAATCATTTTGTAGTGGCTTTTATCCAGTTAAAGACAACTACGTGCTTTACAGAAGGGTGAGTAGTAGCTTGGGCTTAACCTTTTTGAAGAAAGACAATCGCTTTGCTGTAAGCCTACCTCCTAATACCGCAGACATGGACTAATCTGCAAGAGGAGTTTTCAATAAGCGTCGAAAATGGTTTCGGCCACTTCAGTTTTGGATTGCTATGATTTGTGTTTGGCGAATATTATCGTGACATTTTGATTCTTGAACAATATTGCAAATGACTAGCACACATGAATTTTCCAGCGCTTCCAGTTACAAGGTACACCTATTTTCCTTGAGTTTTGTTTGTGCATTGCATTTTGTGCAGTGCATTGTACTGCATCTTCCCAGGCCTTCCCGTTCAATGCATTAAGCGCGGACCACGTTGCAAAACGCATAACTCGTGCGAATAATGAGGCCTGTGGACTAGGCAAATTGGTGCATACATATATGAATATCATACATGATTTTTCACTTACTAACTTGCTTTATGATTGACAAGAGCCACTGACTACCATACGCTGATGCCTGTTAAGTACAAACGCATTAAAATATTTGAATAAATTCAACAAATAAACGTTAGGCTGTTCACAGTCCCCTATATTTCCGTAAGATCTTTGAAATCGAGCGCCTACTGTTATGGGCAGCCACCTTGGTTTCAAAGAGCACCTAGGGGGCGAGCGTCGGGTTTCAGTGTAGCGGTGGGGGAAGGAAGTGAGATCTCGCCTCCTAGACCGTCTCTTGATCCCTTAGTGGATTTGATACTCTTCAAATCCAAAAAAGTTTCAGCGAGATGGAGTAATGACGACGAAGATTGAAACAGCTTGAAGTCACTCCATTGCTATGCGTTCGCCATCCTCATCCTTGTTGCGTAAGTTCCCAGAGAGCAAAGAACGACGCCCACGACAACAAGAACGTCAAAAAGAAGGAGACTGAAATAGATTAATGGGAAAACAATAATTATTATAGGTACATTTCTTTACTGTCACTGCACGAATCACCGAGACTATAACGTGAAATTTCCCAATTTCACGTTTTATGGAGTACAACAACACAAGAAGACGATTTTTGATTTCTTCTTTCTGAACTCGGATACGGTCGTTAAGGCAACGTTACACGAGTCAATTCGCAACGACGACTTTTAGCGCAGCACATCGTTGCAACGTTGGAACAATGTTGCAAACATTCGAAACAATCTCGCAACAATGTTGCAACGCTGGGTTACGCTAAAATTCGTCGTTGCGAATCGTCCCGCTTAACATCAACTTAAGAATTTAACTCCAGAAAAATTATCTTGTGTTTTGCAAACTAAACCGCAAAATGGAATAATCACGGCGATGTTTGGAATAAGGAAAATTAACTTGGTCGGGCCGGGCAGTGGTTGCCTAGGCTCCTCATTATTAACAGCGTCGCGCATCGTGAAATATATTTGTATGGAGACATTACTTCCCAGATACTAGGTGTCTCGATACAGTTTTTCTGAGGCCAAACCGATATTTTTCAATCGCCTTAAAAGTGATTTTATCCTTGTCCGGTGGCTATAAAGTTTTCACCAGTGATTGACTATGAATTGAAGTTTCTCAAAATGTAGTTTTAAGTAAAATCGACATCACTATGACAACAATAAACAAAAAACTTGTGCTATCTAGACCTGCTACTGAAAATACGACACCAGGAACTTGAAGCGCGGTACTTAGCAAATAACCTCCGTGAGAAACAAAAAATTATGTACGTTTGAATTCAAATAAAGCGTACATATATTTTAAACCTTATATTCAGAACGCTGCTCAATGTCGTCTTTCGCTGCTTGGAAATTCCTGAAAACTAGCCTGTTTTCTTACCACCTGTCAAGTGTAACTTTATTCTAAATTTTAATTTTTTTTTCTGGAACGACTCGACAGAATTCTTTTTAAACCTCATCAAATAATCTTCACGATATATACATAATATATCATTAATCTTTCATTAAGATTGATTCATTGCAACGCCTTGAAATTTCAGGATAAGACTAGCCTACGTACCAACCGGCCAAAAATGCACCGTAATTTTTAGAGAGTTATTATAACTCCAAAAATGGAGTAAACATTTTAGGTACAGGATAACCCCTTTTTGGGGGTTACTTTAACTCCTAATTTAACTCCGAATTTGGGGTCATTTTTACTCCTGAAAAAGAGTTCTTTTTACTCCCAGTTTGGAGTTAAAATAACTCCCTAAAAAAGAACTTCACTGTAAGGAGTTAAATTAGCCCCACTAGAGGAGTTATTATAACTCCTTGAAAATTACTGTGTGCGTGTTACACCATTCACTGTTATGACGTTAAGCTAGGAATTATTCCAAATTATTGCAGACCATACATACCTCCGTGACTAGTTCATTTCAGTTTGTGAATTCTGTTGCATCTTTGGAATGTAAAACATGGACAATATTCACACTGAAACGTACTAAGTCATGGAGTTTTGTTGCCATGGTGATATTGATTTTACTTAAAACTTCATTTTGACAAACTTCGATCCAAAGTCAGTCAGTGATGAAAATTTCATAGCGACCGGACAAGGATAAAATCACTTCGGTGTCTCGTTTTCGGGGAGATTTAAATTTTGCACTGAACTTACCAGGGCCAGCCTAGATTCTAGGAAAGAGAAAACGTTGTCTTACTTTATTATTAATTATTATTATTATTATTATTATTATCAAGAGAGCGGTCAATCTCGCAGCAGAGAAAGGTGCTTCAAGTTGGTTAACTGTCATTCCGGTAAAGGAAATGGACTTAAATCTCAACAAGAGAGAATTCAAAGATGCAGTCCATCTAAGGTATGACTGGCAGATAAATGACGTGCCAAATGTATGTATCTGTGGAGAGCCTTTTAATGTCGATGATGCTATGATTTGTAAACCGGGAGGCTTCATTATACAACGTCATAACGAGCTGCGGGATCTTGAGGAGCAGATGCTTGATTTGGTCTGTCATGATGTTGAAGTTGAACCTGTTTTGCAGGAGATTACCGGTGAGTCGTTAGCCAGAGGGGCTAATACTGCCCCTGATGCCCGGCTGGACATTCATGCACGGGGTTTTTGGTCTAGACAGGGTTCCACATTCTTTGACGTACCGGTTTGCCAACTAAATGCGGAATCGTACAAGGACCTCACCCCTCAGCAAATATATCGCCAGCATGAAAACGAGAAGAAACGTATGTACGCAAGCCGAGTTATGGAGGTGGAACAAGCCACGTTTACGCCGCTGGTGTTCACCACTACAGGTGGCATGGCACCTGAATGTCAAGTCTATCACAAGCGTTTAGCGGGACTCCTGTCAGTCAAGAAAGGCGAGGATTGACTCGACTACGATGTCTTGGATAAGAACCAAAATCTCATTTGCCATTCTGAGAACATCCCTCTTATGTTTAAGGGGATCGCGTTCATTGAGGAGAGTAAATCTCAACCTAAAAGAGATGGATTTTGACATCGAAAGAGGACTTTTAGGACGCTAGATTTTGATTTTAGTGTTCTGAATGAAATGACTTGTAAATAGTGAATTCTTTTTTACTATTTAGAATATTCTTATCGTGCCAGATTTGAAAGAGAAATGAAAAAAAAAATAAAATGTTTGATATCGGTGGTGATTGCAAAAGATTATAGTAATAAAAATTGGTAAAGAAACACTGTCGTGGATTATATTTCAAGAAATATTGAGACATTATGATCTTTTCTTTCTAACAGATATTTAGGTACAAATTTCGTTTTAATTCCTTTTAAGTGAAGCACTGTACATAATTTTTTTTATGAGTATTGAATAAAGATTTTATTATTAAATTTTTTTTTTTTTTTATTTTTTATTTTTTTTTTTTTTTATTTTTTACCAAAATAAGACAGATATTCTGCCATTTCTTAAGCAGATAGCATGAATGTCCGAGACCGGTAGTATTAAGTGAGGGCGGAAAAGATAGCCTCTATTGAATATCAAACGGAAAAAACTTAAGGCCTTTTTTTTAACACCCCTTTTTTAAAAAACATGCACAAATAACTTAAAGGAGTCCTAAATCCGTACAGCTCATGTTTATTTCGCTCTTGGTTTTATTTTCCAACGGAACTTTTTCCTTTCATTTTTTTTTCCAAAAAAAGCAACTTGAAACGTCTTAATGGACATTACGTCAAGTACAGGATGTGTTTTAAAGACCTTTGCTCTGGAACCGGTTGTTTTAGCTTTGTCTCAAAATACAATTATCATTGTAAGTCCGAGTTCATCACAAATTTAAACCACACACTGTCTACTGTTAGAGAACACTTGAGTTTTGAAAAAGGATTTTCACTGTGGGTGGCAATTGAACACGCCGCGTTGGAAATTGTCTTGTTATCAGTTATAAGTTGTCCGCCATTTACAACTATTGTTTGTTAAATCGACCACTTATGAGATGCAGAGTACAAAAATATTGAGTCTTGTCTCTGTTTATGATAGTGATTTACGATAAAAAGGTTTTTGTTCCATAAATCTGAAGATTGCCATTGAATTCATTGATGCAAAATCAACGTTACAGGAACTCCAAGATTAATGTCACTTGAGCTGAAGCTGCTTCTTATATGAGAAAAAAAGGCCACCGTAGCTAAGTGTCAAAAAAAGATGAAAAAGCCCGAAATAAACAAAAGCGATCAATGATGACCAAATTATATTGCTTTTTTAGTTTTATTTATTGTTCATAAAAATCTTAAACTAGCAGCTGCTACAGCTGGAAAAGGCTTTTATTAAACTGTATGTAATAAGAAACTTTCACTTTCACAAACATGCTGTTTCTTTCAGGAGAGGCATTTTTCAGTCGTGTTCATCAGTAGCATATTTGGTCGCTAGCGGTGTGTTGAAGAAAAAACTGCCTTTGTTCATTTTTTACTGACTGTGTACCAGAACAAACTGGTCTCAGATGCCAGTATGACTAGCAAGCATTGATAGCTATTGATTTTCATTTGGAATCGTGAAATTATGTCAGGCACCTTTTCACAGTCCTGTTTCCCGCGTTTTCACATAGCATGTACTCCTCGCTAACTATAATCGACCACCGTTTGCGTAAATTACCAGCTTGCATTGAAAAGGAAAATATGAATCCGGCAAAGAGGACGGTTGGGCCTGGTTCAGACGCCTTACTTTTCATGTGCCAAACCTAACTGAACAAGTTCGACTTGGAGCAACATTTGCTTCAGACGGCACACGGTTTGTCGAGCCTAAGTTAAGTTCGACAAAAGTTCGACAGACTCTGAACTGTTAAGTTGAACAAAACTTGAGATGCGGTAAACTATCTATAGTTGCCCGTCTTGCAGAGGAGCCCGAGAGTCGGGGAGCCAATACTGGGCGTATCCGGATATTTTTGAAAATGGAGATTTTTTTCCGTTTTAGCCTTCAATTCACAAGTAAACGGCGTTTTCAGGCACCAAGAACGCAGGTTTTCGTGTGGAAGTACGAATACGGAGGTTTCCGAATATGATGATCTTATATATTATAAAGCGCATGCCCCGTAAAGGATGCTACTGTATTTCCATTGTTTCAGCGTTTTCGTCTGAACGGGCGAAAACGCTCGACCGTCAGGAGATTTAGGCCTAGGCCACACTTCGAAAAAAGTCGGCCCAAATTAGAGTTTTGTTCGTCGCATGAAAACTTCGACGTTTGGCCTAAACCTTACAGACCTCTCTGTGGTGGCCAAGTTACTTTACCAATTCAGCTAACCAAAACAAATTTAAGAATGAAATTGATCCTTTAAAAGAATAATCAGTTACACTGAACAAAATACCCTGACAATATTCCAGGCAGGTGCAAAAGCTGATTTCCAGAAAAATACCGGCAATAGTAATATTTCAGGCTGTGCCTCGCGGGGAGTGATTCGGGCCTTCTTTGCTTAAACAGCACAATGGAATCTAGAGTAAGTGTAAGGGGGCTTGCGCTGTGGAAGCTTGTTCTTTGATTAAAGAGTGTTTCCACCCTACTTTATTTCGTCCATAGGAGACAGAGTCATAACTCTTTAGGCCTCAATATCCACACGCAAATTTTCCAGTGGGAACTCCAAACATTTCCTTGATAAAATAGTTGAGAGAAGTTGACAAAAAATGAAAGCACTTTTCCTTTGTTGACCATTTCAATAATTCTCACATCCTCGAACGAGGTTGTAATTCTCATAGCCTTTACTATTAATTGTGTATTGATATTGGAAACCGTTCATTGTTAATGGGGGAGGGGCGGCTGGTGGGACTCGACGGGTAGCTCCTGTAGTATATGATGACCACCTCTCTTCATAAGAAATTTTGGGGGCGCCCCCCCCCCCCCCCCTTGTATCCCAAATTAATTGAAATGACCCCCTCCCCCAACATAAAAAGAAGCAAACAAAAAAAGAGAGAGAAAAGGAATGAAAAATGACTAGCTGATTTTATTATGTTTTCCTAATGAAAGGTTCGATTTGGAATGCTTTTATGCATTTTTGTGGGATATAATTGCCTTTTGGTGCATAATAGAGTTTGGGGTCCGGCCGCGGGGACATGCTTCCCAGGGAAAATTCCAACTTTGGGAATGTCAGAAACGCTGGTTTTTGGCATTCTGGTAGGCTGTTTGCATCATTACAAATGCCTTCGCTGCAAAATTTGAAGGATTTTTTGTTGACCCCCCCTTTCCTTTGACCCCCTTTCCCTTTAAAGCCAAATTTTTTTCATTGCCCCCCTCAAAACCCACCAGCCCCTCCCTCCCCCTTCCCCTTGATAAAAAAATGATCGGTCCCTTATTATGAGAAAATTGATGTTGGTCAATCTTGGGTCTTAAAGAACAACTAAACCGTAATCCAATAGAGTGTTTTCACATGACGTCACGGCGGCCATATTGGTGTCCCAAAACAATGAAATGGCGGCCATGTTGGTGCCCCAAACCAATCCTCTGGGACTTGAACTATTTTCTTATGCAAACGCTTTTTTTTGTTCTAATAAATTTGCATAGATTCTGGCCACGTGAGTGAAAACACTCTATAGTCATGCAGTACTACATACCCAAATGGCAATTTAAAGGATATTATGGTATTTTCCGTACTGGCCTATATACTCATTTAAACTACAGCAGGTAACTCATCAATAATACAGAGATTTTCATTTGCAACTTTTATTACGTGGATTTTTGTAAAAAAAAAACATATGCGTTTGTTCTTGCGAGTATTATTTTTAGAGGACGAAAATTTTCAAAAAAGACCAATTACTCTAAGCATGCTAAGTGTTAGAGGAACGGTTTAAAAGGCCAAAAAGGTATATTTTTTAAAAATGTCATCGTTTTAGCAACAGTCTACTAAGCAGAAATTATCAACAAATAGAAATAGGATGATTTGCAAGATAATTATTATTGAACCCTTTTATGCAATGCAAGACTATAATTGACCACTCCAGAAAATACCATAACATACCATAATACTCTTTGTTTGTAACCCAAAAATTTTGCATAAGCATTGTCTTTAGTTTCTCTTGGGAGTTAAAATGGCCCCAAGAGAAACTGAAAACAATGGTTATGCAAAATTTTGGGGTAACATACCATAATGCTCTTTTTCTTTGTCATGGTATTTCTGGAGTGGTCAATGGTGAGATGACTTGTCATCCTAAGTTTTGCATCTTTTGACCGGCGAGATCCTTGGTGTTACCATTCAAATGAACTGCCTTCTTTAGCAGAACTTTGCACAGTATTTTAATACTGTAATTAAAATTACACAAAAGGCGATTTTTTAAGAATTTTAACTTTGGCGACTGTTTGGAGTAAAATGGGTTTTTTAAAAAAAAAAAAAACAAGCCTTTGTAAGGCTTAATAAGGCGATTTGGGCGTGCAATTGAATCAAATTAGACAAAACAATAGCTCATTAGAAGCTACATCTTAACAAGCCAACAAAACCTGTCGCATCAGATCAAACGAGAGCTCAAGTCCGAAACGCAACTTATATAAGTGAGACACGTTCGACACCTGTTTTATCACTAATTTCGAAGTTAGGCTGCTTACCATTGTTGCTTAATTACAGAACGAGATATTTCCAAGGTTATTGCCGCGATAAGGAGAAACATGGTTGGGAGAATAAAACTCTCTAAAGGAAAAATACTCTCAGGTTCTCATGATCATGCATCTGTCATGATTTTTGCAGGATTGAAAATATTAAAATACTTTCCACAAGTCTACTAGGCTTTCTGATAAAACATCTCCGCCTGATTTTCTTTGCGAGGAACACTACATAACTGAAAAGCTGAATAGTTCACTTAATAACTTTCTTTCTTTTCTTTCCTAATTTGCTTTACATTCATTTTTATACGTTAAGCACGATTTTATCATTGATGGAAAAGAATATTGAGCGGCAGTAATTTCCATGGAATTTGAATAATCAGCGAACACAGAGTGAGCTCACTGACAGGCAGGGCAAAAACCAAACAGCGAGATTTCTAGCATGGATTAAGATATATTTGTATAACGGTAATGTTTCTAAACTTCATATTAACGCAAAAGTTACAAAAAAACAGTGCGTGCAATAGAATTGCACGCAGATTATTGCGGAGGTCAGTCCTAGGTTGAATAGCGTCCTTAGAACTCTACCAGTTTTTCTGACCGGCTATCAGCTGATTAAACTTCGCCACGTCTGTCTGACGGCATCGTTGATTTCTCTCAAGCGCCAACAATAAATAAGAGGATTGAGGGAGGAATTAATAAATATCAAAGTTGCTGTTAGTTCGTAAGATATCCTCGACTCTGTTGAGATCCCTTCGGCTTCAATCACCGCAACCGTGCACATGTATGGTGTAAAACACACAGCAAGAATGCAGTAAACCCAGAATGTACTTATTGCTTGTCTCTTGATACTAGCCACATTTATTTCTTCTTCATCAGCTTTTTGAAAAGACAAAATTCGATTGCGTTGAACATGAACGACGGATCGATGATGGACCACTACGCGATAAATACTAAAGTACGAAAAGGAAGCCACAGATAAGCTCACAGTTATGATAACAATCGCCACTATTTTTATAACCTCATGCTTCCATAACCACAGCGATCCAAACACTGAACTGAACAACCAAATGCAAACGAGAACTAAAATTGCGCGGTTGATGGTAATCAGTTCTTTGTATCTCAAGTGAAGACGGAGAGCGAGATACCTATCCACGCTAACAGCGGTAACTGTTAGAAGCGATACGATGCACAAAGCGTTGGCGGTGATTTCCACTGAGATTCCAGCTTCGCAGAACAGTGGCTTATTGCGAATGACTTTGGCCAATATTTGCGAGAAAAACAGTGGATGTACTATCAAGCCCACACCGAGATCGGAAAGCGCTAGACCAAATAAAAGAATTCCTGACGGAGTATGTAGGGAAGGAGCCCGGTAAATGGCAACCAAAACAAGTAAGTTAGACAGCGTCGCGATTACGGAAAACACGGCGTTCACGACGCAAATGAAAATGTACCAAGCGGGCGAAGATTCGCCAAGATTAAAGTGTATGTTAGTAAAATGATAGCAAATTAGTCCGTCGTTGAGTTCACCTTTAGTTGAAACGGCCATCTTGAACTCGCTCCCACTAACACCGATTTGGTTCGTGAACCAGTTAGTTTTTTTGGTCTTTTTGGACTTCCACAGGCCCGGTTTGGAGTTATGGTGCAAGAGCGTGATACTGACTTGACAGAAAATACACTTTATAGAACAGAACTAAAGCACTTTAACGATCGGAAATGCTAACGATAAACCAGATTTTCGATTTATCTGATAATGTCTTGCCAGAAAATGCACCGTGAAGACCTAAAGCGAGAGAGTAGAGCAAATAATCCAATCGTAGATGTCAACTGACTTAACAAGAGCAGCTGTTCGATGATTGGCGTTAGCCTAAAAACACACAATATCAGCTTCTATATCGACGGTTCTTCGGGAAAAGTACACCATAAAATGATATGACTTCCAAAAGTACATATACAAAACAACACTAATTCACATTGCGAGGAAACGGAAATTAAAATGAAGAACGTATTATTTGACAAGTAAGTTATTAAAGTGAAGATCAGTTCACAATTGGTTAGTTCTCCAAGGTGAAAATCAGAATCCACTGGTTTCTGCCGGCGGGCAAGCATCAACTCAGAAGCCGAGAGTAATAGCTTAAAGTTGTATAGCGGATGTTATGATTCAAAAAGTGAAAATTATTATTTTATTCGATTCGTAGTTTTAAAATTAGTCGGGTCTGCATAGAGGAAGTTTTACGATGAACGAGGCAAGTGAATACAATCATCTGGGAAAAGGGAATACTTCAATTAACTAAGACGGCAGATCACAATGTACTTGTTTAAGAAGAAACACGATTTAAGTCGACAGACCAATCATGGAAAGGCATATTTTGAACAAGGTTGATTCAACATTATTGTCTTCATAATTAAACCAATATCGGGCGGAGGCTCCAAGCAAATACTGAAAAGAGAGCATGATTACTGCGAACAATGGTATAAAATGGTGATTAATTGAATGGATTGAATTTCAAAAAGGCCAGGCCAAGATGACTTGGGGCGCTTATAACAATTTGTCAAGACTGGCTGGCCAGAAAAGTCCGGTCGTCAGGAGAATTCCACTACAGTCTAACCTCTCCTTACGGACACCTCTATAATACGGACACCTCTCTATTACAGACAGTTCGTTTAGTCCCAGAAATGCCAAAAATCATACATTTCCTTCCTCTATAATACGGACACCTCTGTAAACCGGACAATTGGTTCTGTCCCTTTGGTGTCCGTATTAAAGAGGTTTGACTGTATTAATAACGACTTTCCAGTCCGGTTTTTCAAATGCTGGATAGCACGCTATCCACCGGAGAAATCACTATCCAACGGATAAGTATTAGGGAAGCCAACTGCGTTATCCACTGGATAAAGATTTAACCAGTGGATAGCGTTATCAACCTTTCGAACAACCGGGCACATTATTCTTAATGGTATTCACGGCAGTGATACGTTTAAGGTAAAATTTCGAAAAGACTTATCAGGACTTTTCAGTCAGATTAGTTTATTCTTAAATGGTGTGCACGTCAGTGTGATGGGTTTTAGTTAAAATTTCGAGAAAAGACTTATACAAACGGTAAGCACCCGAGAACCTGGTGGATTAAGAACCTCCTGGCAGAAATTTGCTAGACTGCTCACAGTCCTCTATTTTCCGTAAGATCATCTAGATCGAGCGCTTTGCGTTACAGGCTGCCATCTTGTACGAGTGTCAAAACTACTTAGGGGGCGGGGAGCGGTTTGGGAGGAAGCACGAACCCCCGAGCTATAATCCCCGACGCCCGCCCCCTCGGTACAATAGCCGTGACAGTAAGAAGCGGTATATCTAAACGATCTCACGAAAAAATAGGGGACTGTGAACAGTCTAGAAATTTGCATGCCACTTTAACACCCAAGAATACAAGAACCTGTTAAGCCAAGCAAGATCAAGCAGGTTCTTATAAGTGGGTTACAGCTAAATTATGGTATATAATTTAACCAAGGGGTGTAACTTAGTTGAGATTGTAAATGTAACTCTTTGGATATAGCTACAGTGAATCTTTGAACGCTAAAAAGTATTTTTAGACAATTATTGGCTCATTCCATTCGCTTTCCCATTTTATTTACTTACTTGTTACGTGTCTTGTTATAGAGTTAACACTGCATATAAATTCTGTAATCAGTTTTGTTAGGGTAATGATAACAATAATACCGTTGTGAATAAATAATGTGTATTTAAGGACCAAACCCAAGTTCGTATATTCTTCTGGTAAACAGCAATCTATTATCTCCTCCACAAAAAATAAGAACCTACTTAGCCTAAATTACCAATAAGTTCCCCAAAATACAAGAACCTATTTTGCCAGACTTCAAAAAGGTAGGTTCTTATTCGAGGGTGTTTACTGTATTTCGAAAGAGCCCTGGTAAGTCTGTACAACCGAACAACTTGAATAAACCAAACAAAGAAATTAAAGTATGCTAGAATCGTACATAGGAACAGTAACTTAGGCCTAGGTCAAGCGTCAAACTTTTGATGAGACGAACCAAACTTACTGAGTTGAGTTTACGAAAAGTTCTACGTCTAGCTCAGTTAAGTTCGTCTGAATGAGTTTGGATCGTCAAACATATTCACGCCTCATTCAGGAGAAAATTTATTACTTGCCAACTAAAATTGCCTTCTGGTCTGATCATATCTGAGGTTCGACGTCTGACCTAACAGACGATCTTAACGTAATTTAGGTCGACCCAAATAAGAGTTTGGCTCGTTTCATGAAAAGTTCGACGTTTGGCCTAGACCTAAAACTTCTTGCCAACGGCCAAACATCGTGGTATTTTTGTGTGAATTCACACGGTGGCAGCAGAAGCTAAAACTCGAGTGCAAGTTGAAAATTAGTTACTAGGAAACCGACGGTTGTTCTAAACATTAGCACTGATTTCTTTTATGTAGTCATATTCAAGAGTTCCCACTTTTCAGACAACTGGACTGAAATCGCTCCAAGAGTTGATATAACCTTTTTAAGGGTCCTTTTCTCATCCCAACCTTGAAATTGTTTTCTGGTTTTTCGCCCCTTAAGAGCAATTCTCTGTAAGAATCAAGCAAAGTGGGAAATGAAAAATTTTGACCTCCCCTCAAATTTTGCATGCAATTAGATATTGTGGGGGGATGTCTAAAAATGCACTTTGTTTGGGTTGCTACTTTATTGTTGTCATGGTAACACCAATTGTTTGTTGGTGGCAAAATATCTAATATTTAACTCAGAAACTGTTGTAAAAAGTGCAAAATGTGTAGCTCTGTTTCTCAAGTCCATTAAAACGCTACAACCCAAGACTTTAAGCAGATATAATACCATCATTCTAGTTTACATTTGTGTATATTGCTCTTTATTATATCAAATTTGCGTGTCATAAACGGTTAATCAACTACATAGAGTTTCGGCCATTTGAGTTGATGGCTAAAATATGGTTATCCTTTCCCTGAATTTCTCCAAAAGTACGGCAGTTCCAGAGCTAAAACTAAGCAGGCAGTTTACACACATATCCTAGTTACTAAGTCTGTAAAAATCTCTGCGGGGCGGGCTCTTCTGTTTGCAAAGGCAATTAACGAACAAACGCCAAATTTCAGTTTTTGTATATTTCATCGCAGTTGACAATCTATCTACTAGCCAACAAAATTTCTAAAACACTGAAACTACCTTCAGTATCAAAGAGTATTATGTACTGAGTCATTTGATGATCAAAAAATTATTACTGGCTTTCAGTTTTCTAAACAATATCGATCAAAATAAGGCTTACTTAACAGTTTTCTCTACTTCACCGCTTGAAGCGTAGCATTTACATTCAACGAACACTCGGTTTCTCGAACTATTCTCATGTGTCTGGTTGTGCTGTTTCCCATTGTAAACCATCGTAAGTCTCCTCAGTAACTTACAGCAAGTTATTAAGTGATACAGAAGCCCATACAGAAGTCATACACAAGTCCTTGGCAAGCCAAGCCACATCTTGTAAACACGCACGCTTCCACTTTGCATTTACGCCGTATTTCTTCATTAGATGCCATCAGTCGCTCCAGAGAGAGTTAAACCTCATTAGGTTTTAGTCATTAAGCCAAGCATTGGAATTATCTACGTATTAAAATCCGAAATCTCGAGTCGAGAAGCTCAGAAAGCTGAGCTAGTGGAGCCAGTGGTCACTCTTTGACATTCTCGTGAACATGCAACCTGTCCTGGTCAGCGGTGTTAATCGCGCAACATAAACAATTTCCGGGAATTTCCGGTCATTTCCGGTAACATTCTTCTCCCCTCACTTCTCGGAGATGATGGGGAAAAAGGATCGCCTGATCGAAGGTTGCATGCAGGGTCAGACGAAATTTTTCCTTCTCATTGAATGTAATCGTAATTTTTTTGCAAACTTACGGGCTTAGCAAATTTCGAAAAGATATTACCAATGGAGTTGCATGCTGACTTCCTACCGTCTGCCGTGCAGGTAAGTTCATTTTATTTTCTGCACTCTTCTGTTAAATACTAGGGGGGAACCCATCAAGTAACTCCTATGGCCGCTCACCATAGGATTTGAAACATGTTGTACCAACACAAATTCGTAACTTGTACTTTGGAATGCAGTAATTAGAAAATCTGGAGCACCGGAATGTTGGGAACATGGACTTGAGATATTTAAATATATTTTAATATAGAAGAAAGCTTTTTTTTACAGAAATCGGCTTTCGGATTCGTACATACATACACTTGCAAGCTAGTTTTCTGTGGAATTTTTTGTAGCTAAAAGCAAGGCAGGTCACTGTTTCCTGGCCCTTGAATATCATGATAACATGAGGAGCATATTGTTTTGTAAGGGCTTCCGTACCTTCTTTAGGAGTTTTCGATTTTACACTAGTTGTCGACGCAAGTAGCTTCAGAATTTGTTGTCTCCCTGTTGTCTCCTGACACGACTGACTGTCCCTGGGTTCTGGCTACAACAAAGTACTTTAAACGTATACCTGTACTTCAAGTCTCTAGCTTTCGTTATTAGGTGAATGATTTATTACAACTAATGTTAAATTATCAATCTCAGTACACATTGCGCTGAAATTATATTGCTCTTATACATTCTCTTATACTCTTATTCTAGCTATATTTCGCATGCGTGGCCGGCGTAAAAGGGATTGAAGCGGGGGGAGGAATTTATGCAAGCGTGATCCAATAGAAACTCCGTGCAGGCTTAGCTCAGGACCTGAACAATCGATGAAAATCGATGATCGGAAAATCAATCGATTAATTACTGTTGATTAGCATCGATTGGCATCGGCCAATCGATGATCAATCGATAATCACACTTAGGTGGTCGCGAACTTCATCGATTGCCATCGATTGGCACAAAATTCATGTCTCCGTATCTTCAGGTATCGCGGGAGTGTACGCAGATCGTATATTATTTTTAAACCTCAGTAGCAAAGTTTGAGAATTGTTCATCGATGTAGCTCCGTGAAAAACAGCACAAATAATTAAGACAATAAACATACCTCGTTGTTAGTACAAACTTGATCGATTTAGCTTCGAAAATGTCACGTATAACAGAAAATGCGTGCATTAAATTGAACATATTTTACGAATACTTATAGCTAAACTGTTGGCTCCAAACGTTACATCAAGCAAAAAATATTTCACACCTCGCCTAATTTTCCAGCTGTTTCGTTGAAGCATAACAGTGGGGTTCGTTTTTCTTACACACAAATCCGTAGTACGTTTCTATGAATTTTAAACTCGCGCGAAACGTGTGGGCGAAAAAACAAGTTTACTCGCTAGTTTTTATACTGAAATAAAAAGCAATGATATCAAAATGTGTAACTTTATGAGTACTCCATGAAATTGACAATTGAAATGTTTGACTGAATAGGTAATCGATTGATATTGCTATTGATATTGATAACAATCTATTATGTTAATAGATCGATTCCCATCGATTGATATTGATAATCGATGATAATGAATAATCACAAAAAGTTTCGTCATCGATTGTCCATCGATTATCAATATCAATCGATTAACTGATATCGATTGTCATCGATTGCCATCCATTATCGATTGATATTGATAATCGATGATAATCGATAATCACAAAAATTTTCGTGATCGATTGTCCATCGATTATCAATATCAATCGATTAATTGATATCGATTGTCATCGATTGTTATCGATTGCCATCGATTGTTCAGGTCCTGCTTAGCTACATATCCTAACTTCAGAGAAAGTAGAGGGGTCAGCATTCAAATCAAGGAAAACGAGGAAAAGGTGAGAATGTATCTGCAAAGTGTCCAAACAACATGTACCGCAAGAAGACAAGCCGTCCAAGTAAAGTGTCATTTTGTAAAAGGCTTTGTGAACAATTTACAACCCAAATAGTGACTAAAAAGGAATAGCCATCTACTGGCAGTTGAAACCTCTAACGGAGAGTGGAGACAAAATTAGTGTTGCTAGCCATACACAAGCTGAGAAATTACAGTATCTCAAATAACTTCCAGTCTATGTTCCCTAAATTTCCTTGTTCAAATTTTTGTTTTCCCCCCTAGTACTTTACAGCAGAGTGAAGAAAATAAAACGAACTTTATTACCGGCACGTCAAAGGAAGTCAACTTCATCGGTAATACCTTTCCAACATTTGCTGAGCCCGTAAGTTTGCAGATAGGTACAAACATCACGATTACTTTCACTAAGAAAGCATAATTTGATTTCACTCTCTGAGCAAGGTAGGGATGTAACCTTCGATCAGGCGGTCCTTTTCCCATTATCTCCAGGAGGCGAAGGGGAAAGGATTTTATTTCTACCGGAAATTGTTCATGTTGCATTGATTAACACCGCTGACCAGGAGAGGTTGCATGTTCACAGAGATGTCAACGAGTGTCTTTTTCAGCTTTCTAAGCTCGGTTTTCGACTTGAAGTTTCGGATTTTATCAAATACGTTTGCAATTCCTATTTTGGGCTTAATGACTAAAACCTAATGAGGTTTAACTCTCTGAAGCGACTGATGGCATCTAATGAAGAAATACGGCGTAAATGCAAAGTGGAAGCGTGCGTGTTTACAAGATGTGGTTTGGCTTGCCAAGGACTTGTGTATGACTTCTGTATCGGCTTCTGTATCACTTAATAACTTGCTGTAAGTTACTGAGGAGACTTACGATGGTTTACAATGGGAAACAGCACAACCAGACACATGAGAATAGTTCGAGAAACCGAGTGTTCGTTGAATGTAAATGCTACGCTTCAAGCGGTGAAGTAGAGAAAACTGTTAAGTAAGCCTTATTTTGATCGATATTATTTAGAAAACTGAAAGCCAGTAATAATTTTTTGATCATCAAATGACTCAGTGCATAATACTCTTTGATACTGAAGGTAGTTTCAGTGTTTTAGAAATTTTGTTGGCTAGTAGATAGATTGTCAACTGCGATGAAATATACAAAAACTGAAATTTGGCGTTTGTTCGTTAATTGCCTTTGCAAACAGAAGAGCCCGCCCCGCAGAGATTTTTACAGACTTAGTAACTAGGATATGTGTGTAAACTGCCTGCTTAGTTTTAGCTCTGGAACTGCCGTACTTTTGGAGAAATTCAGGGAAAGGATAACCATATTTTAGCCATCAACTCAAATGGCCGAAACTCTATGTAGTTGATTAACCGTTTATGACACGCAAATTTGATATAATAAAGAGCAATATACACAAATGTAAACTAGAATGATGGTATTATATCTGCTTAAAGTCTTGGGTTGTAGCGTTTTAATGGACTTGAGAAACAGAGCTACACATTTTGCACTTTTTACAACAGTTTCTGAGTTAAATATTAGATATTTTGCCACCAACAAACAATTGGTGTTACCATGACAACAATAAAGTAGCAACCCAAACAAAGTGCATTTTTAGACATCCCCCCACAATATCTAATTGCATGCAAAATTTGAGGGGAGGTCAAAATTTTTCATTTCCCACTTTGCTTGATTCTTACAGAGAATTGCTCTTAATACGCGTGAAAGAGTTCGCAATGAAGTGTTTCTTTAACATATCTATGATGTCACTGGCGACGTCAAAGAAACATATGAATTATCAGTAATCGATACGAAAAGCCAAAATCTCTAAGCTCCACTGTTCCCCAGTAAACAGATCTCAATAAAAACAAGCGGAAGAATAATACAAGATTAAGGATAATACGCCACTGTAATTATTATGTTGCTTCGTGCTCAGCAAATTCCTTAGGAACGGAAAAGGCGATGAATTTCAAGATGCTGTAAGATTTTCCATCGGGCTTTAAAAGTGTAATCTTATGTGATGTAGATTTTGCTTAGACTTTGGCGATTCCAAGGGCGGTAATATTAAGAGCTATTACACATTGTGTAAAGACGTGTTAGGTTTTGGCGTGAATCTCCGTTCGTCTTGCGAGACGTAACGGTCGGGACACACTAGGCGACATATAGCTACAACAGAGATCATTGTGTACAGGTTTGGCTACAAGTTGTTGCAACAGTTTGCGCGATACGTTGAAGCGACAAATTGCTTCGTGTGTACTTCGCGTGTAAAAATCTGCGGTCTCTGCAACAAAATTTTGTCGCCGCAACAAGTTGCACCAATTCAATCTGATTTGATTTTGGGCGACCTGTTCCCTCTTCCACCATCCCCGCATGGGATGAGTTGCTGGAGAGCTGTACTCAGGCAAGATTCAGAGTCATCAGTCTGCCTATTACTGGGAGGACATTTGCAGGAAGAAAAAAAAAGAAACGGGGAGTTTTACAGACTAGTTTTTTAGCTTTTGGTACGCTTCGTCTCCAGACTATAAAATATATCCTCCTTAATGTGGGTCAGATCGCGTAGAGGACGGACTGCTTCACTGAGATGAAATGCAAAGATATGCGATTCTCCTAAGGAAGCATCATTTTCAGTGCTTTCCTGTTTAAAGGCTGGGGCACGTCTAGGGCAGCATTACCAGTCTTGGAAAGCGTTGTGTGCCTGCACCGCAGAAATACGTTTTTGAAGGCGCGATACAGTATTTTACTGGTCAGCGTCATCGCCTTTTAAGCGTTGTGTGCCTGCCTAATCTGAAGGCAGGGGCAATCTGGGTGTCAGTTTTGAGTCCCTCAGGGAGTAAGAAGGTGGCGGCCCAAGAAATGTGTGATGCGTGTTTTGAACTTGTTTTTGTTAAGGTGTGCTGCATAATACCAGTCTGACGGTGCTTTGCGACCGAAGTCCCAGGAATAATTTTTGGGCACAACCTTTAAAAGTCTACCCTGCATGCTTACAACTGCATGCCTTTCACTTTGGCAGGGACCGCTTGTTGCATGTTTTGTACGCCTACATCAAATTTAGATGTTAAAGTAGTGCAACAATCATGGCGAGGTACTTTTGGAAAATGATCATAAACGATCAGTTGCCTCCAAGGGTCTGACTCCTGCTAAGTATAGGTAGCTTATTTAAAATATCGTTTGCCAAGTTGTACTGATTTTTAATTTTGAGGCCAGCCCCAGTTCAAGATCACAAGCCTATGAGATGAGAGCGAGAAAAATGAATAAAAAACGGTAAAAAAACAAAATGGAGAGATGATGGAGAGGAAGTTGTACTGCTGTTTTGGGTACTCTGTAAATAAGGGCCTTTTATCTAGACAAAGAGAAGTTGTTAAGACATCAATAATCGTTGTTGTTAAATCTGTCCCGGCATGAGAAAGAGCGTTTCGGGTAACGAACATAGCTTTTGGATGATATCCAATATCATCCCTGTCAACGGGTTAAACAGGATTGATTTAAGGTACCCCCCAGGCAAATTTTCATGTTTTGAGATCTTATTTATTTTAAGCCCAATTAAAGAGTAAATGCTCCAGAAGGTTGCAACGTTTTGCATTTTAGCCGGAAGTCAGCCCCTTTGACCGAGGAAAGATCTGGGCTGGTTACTAGGTGTTCATGCTGTGTGCGCAATATTATCCAGCGGCTTCACCGAGAAGAATTGCTGGAAATCGATCTGGAAATCAAGATGGTGGCAAATAGAGGCGTTCTTTTCGTCAAGCAAGAGGCCGCCTTTAAAGCGTTCCGTGCCGCTTTGTACAAATGGCCATGAAATTTGGCAAAAGGACCTTTTAAATTCGTCAAAAATCTAACGAAATTTAATTCTAATTGCCTCACGAGCGGGCAAAATTCTTGTGGGAATTAGGCATTGGCTAAGGTAAAGGCTAAGCGTAGCGGTTTGCTCAACTCCCAAGTTCTCCGCATGTGCGACAGTAAAATCGTGGAAAAGCATTACGGTAAAGCATTGAAAGGTTTGCTAATGATAATTGTGTTCCTTTCGTGCTTAAATTTCTTAAATTTCTTTTAATTATTTGTGGCCTCGTTGAGGACTAAGTAACTAACATAGCTCACTGATATTTATGATTTATACTGATACAAAATAAATTGCAGCATATTATCGCGGACGTATTAATACAATAAACTTCATGTCACAAGATCCTTATTTAATATAAAGATAAAACAGTGAAACTTTAAATTGACAAATGGGTGTCGGGGTTGGCTACTGTGAAACCTATAATGAGCGGACCCGAGTTAATTGTTGAGCGGGCACTTAGCGCACACCGTTTTTCTGTCTCTTTTTTAAATTGAATTCAAGTACAAGCATATTCGCCTACATTTGCATGACAAATTGAGCGAGGCTAAATAAACGTGCCAAATTTAAGGAGGGAAATTCCCTTATTTGGTGACGTTTTCTCTGTCTTCATCGTCTTGGATGCTATAAGCTTCCTCATCGGGACCCGAAGATAAAGCTTCCAAACTATCAAGTATTTGTTATAAATTAAAGAGAAACTTGTATTAAGCGTACCCCTTCTGGTCCTTACTACCGCAAATTCATTTGTTAGGTGACGTTCTCACTGCCTTCTGCCTTGGTCAAGTTCCCTAATACAGTAAAAACCTGCGAGTAATTAAGAATCTGCAGTTTCCCAAGTTAGCCTAAACAGGTTCTTGCACAAATGGTAATTAGCATAGATTTAGGCTGTTTAGAATCTTAAATAGGTTCTTTTTTCCTGAAGAAAAAAGCATTTTAGCTATGAACATTTAGTGGTATTCAGTTTATTCCTTTTATAAAATCTGTATACCAAATTAATATTTTCATGTAAAAATGACTATGAGATGAAGGACTGAATCACTAACCACATGAATTTTGAAGTCCTTTTGTCCAAGTGTACAGAATTGTTTATATAGATTTTAGAAAGCAAGAAATTGTTTCAAATGTTAGGCTAGTAAACAGGCCCTTGTTTAAAGGGTGCCTAACTGCAAATTTTAGCCTAATTAGTAACAGGGCCTTAAAAACCAGGTTCTCACACGCGGGTTTTCACTGTACGTGAGGATGCACCTGCTAAACTGTCAAGTGTTGTCTAAAAATACTGGCGTCCGCTAAATAGAGGAGAGAGGTGTCAGCTGAATAATGCATGTTTTGCCTCAAAAAATGCGGCAAGAGTGCGTGAATCGTGCAATGCGCGCTGTTGTTTTGCTTATCACCGGAAACCCCGGCTAAACGATCAAACGTTTTCGTCCAACACGTGTCTGGACAGCATGTTTTAGCCGCCTCTGTTAACACTGCATTTCTCTCCAATCTTTGATAAGCATAATTGCCTATCAGCAAGCTAATCATGCAATCAGCATTCAGTCATGTACACGGATGCCCAAAACAACACAATAGCTAGAAATGGATTATCCGTCTGAGACTAGCCTGTGTACAGTCGCCCCCTCCCCCACAGACACCCCTTAGCCGATTTTTTCTGAAGGGAGGGGGTGGCTGTACACAGGCTATCATATTCAAACTGTCCGTCAAAATTGACAGATAAAGTCAGTCGGATTCTTCATTCAAAATTAAACCCATTCCATTTTCAAATTAAGACGTATTACCTATCTAACGCGAATTATCAAACGGATAACCCGTTTTACACGAATAATCCGTCTCTTGTGTGAAAACAGCCATTTCTGTTATACTTGGGTTGAGCGTTCGCGTGTCTGCTTTTGCTTTTTCACAAAAATTGTTTTTAAATTGACTATTGACATTTTTCTCTGCCTAAAATAATATGAGAAGTGGAATACTTTACAAAAAGTATGATCTATCAATGTTAAAATTTTTCAAAAGAATATCTTATTTCACCTTTTTAAATATAGAAAAAATACAGGTGTATTAATATTTAACTCTTTGAAACAAAACAAATTAATTTTTGACTTTTTTGTTAAACGTAACTGCAAAAAATTAACCGATAGCAGTAAAAGAGCCAAAATTTTAGGCGATAACCACCACCCCCATTGAGACCCTCTAAGAACCCCTACCCCCCCCCCCCCTACCCCATTATAGTAAAATCCAACTAGTGGTCTATTATCAATGCTGCATTCTGATTGATTGAGCTACTACTAGGCTATATGTTATAGCCCACTAGTAGCGAAAAGCGCGGGCTTTTTGGCGGCAAAAAAGGATTAAAGACAAGCTTTAACTAGCTAAACTTGTTTTATTCTCGATAATTTTGACCAACTAGTTGGATTCGGCCTTCGGCCTCATGGGCTATTGACCCATGCCAGAGCCCATTCGGACTCGAGGAATAAGACTCCATCTTTTGGGAAACTATAATTTTCCCCACCCAACTTAGTAACTTCCTGTTTATGCATCTACCTTATAAAGCCTCTAGGCTTTTAACAAGATCATCCTGAAATGAATTGACACATTGGTTTAACTCTTGTTTAACTTAATCAATGAAGGAAAAATCTTCCCATTTTAGTAATCCCCACCCAGCTACCTGAATTTGGTGATCCCCCAAATCCCGAAAATGTGCCATCCCATCGAAGTAACTCTAATAAAAATGTAGCCCCATTATAGTTAATCCAGTCGCCAAAAATGCGACCCCATCCAGCGGCACATCCCCATTAGGGAAGTACTCTCCCCTGGGCTTTTACTTTTGTAAGCTCCCTAAGATCTCCACCTAATCTTATCGTTTGGAAAGGTAATTAATTACTGGACTCAGTTTTGCACGACAGTCTTAAAACAATATTCAGCGCAGACTTCTGCACGGCGTGGCGTATTTCTCGTAACCGCCAGCAAAAAACCAAAGGATTAAGGAAAGAGTTTATGAAAATGAGAATGGCCGTCATCTCGTACCAAAATCTCGTTGTTGTTGAAAGTCCACTCAGCATTATGGCCATTACCACACAAAAATAAGGGAAATAACACACGATGATGAGACAATATACCCAAAATGTGCTCAGAGCGTGTGCCTTAAATTTAGCCAGGTTGACTGCTTGATCGACATGGTATTGTTGAACCGAACATTGTAAGGCCACAGTAGAAAAGTAATGGCGCGAAACAGCGCGATATATTTTAAAATAAGAGTATGTGGAAGCCATTAGGCATATCGCAATCGTCGCCATCACAGCAAGTTTTATCACCTCAGGTTTATAGAGCCACAAAGAACCGATAGTACCTCCAGCAACCCAGATGAAGCCAATAACAAGAGTAACACGCTTGACGGTAATTAGCTGTTTATATCGCAAGTGAAGTTGAAGGGCCAGATACCTGTCTAAGCTAACAGCGGTTACAGTTAGGAGCGAGATGATACACAAAGCGTTTGCGGCTATTTCAGTGGCTATTCCAGTGTGGCAGAAAACGTCTCTATTCCGCGCCAACTTCCCAATCATATGCAGAAGAAAGAGGGGGTGAACAATTAAACCAACACCAAGATCCGACAGAGCCAAACCGAACAATAGCGTGTTGGACGGCGAATGGAGTGAGGAGGTCTTGCTAATAGCCAGAAGAATAAGCAAGTTGATGACTGTAGCAAGGGATTGGACAACTCCGTTTACAACTAAACTAATAATGTACCAAACAAGTGAAAACTCTCCTATACTGTAGTGAACGGGGTTAAAGTGATAACATAACAGGCTCTTTACATCCCATTCGTTGGCTTCTTTCGTAATGTTGGACGCATTTCTGGAAACGTTTTGTACGTGCATCTCACGCTGGATTATTTCCTTCAAGGCCACGTTATGTTAATGATCTGGCTTCGTTTCTTCTTCCACGTAAGGTAAGTCGTCAAAAATTGAACCAAAATAAATGAACCAAAGTGATTCACCGTGAACTTGTCACTGAATACTGTCAAGTAGAGCATCAAAAGTGAGTAATAATAATGGTAATAGTAATAATAACAAACAGAAATGCTCCCGTTTCGCCCACAAAGAAATTTCTATCTCGATTTCAAGTTGCGTAATGCGGAGTAAAATAGACAGTGGAGTAGATGCATAATATTAAAATTACGTTTGAATTCATATGAAGGCAATGTTTACACGGTGTAATACAACTTTTAAAGTAAAATCAATAAAAAGTTTCTCGTCGCTAAATTGCAGGCTTTATAGTTCACTTTTTTCGGATGGCCTTCCAACCTAGAATGGAAATTTTGTTGTAAAAATATCATTAGAATTTTGGCATCAGAAGTTTTACTCCACAGCAAATGACCAAAGTGTACAACTTAATTAAAAGCATTTTACATGTAATTACCGCGTTAATCTCATTAATTCAACTGTTTTTAATTTCGATTAACAATAACTCGTCTTTAACTAAAGTTGAATTTACTTGTACTAAGATAAAACGCTGAAATGTCAAAAGCGCTGAAACACAATGAAACTGGCCGCAGTGGTACACTTTTTAATAAGTTCAATTTCTGATTAAAATCAACCGTACGTGAAACTTAACCTCATGGAAAATGAAACAGCGAACAAGAAAATTTACCAATGTTATGAATATTCAAGTTAGTTCAACCTACACAAACAGGAAATAGATTAAATTTTACTTCTTCTCCAGAAAATTCTATCGAAGCCTACCCTAGTTTTTCTTTTCTTTTTTTCTTCTATTTTTCCCTCAACATAGGATTTCAGTCGAGACTTATTCAAATGCAAAAATAAATTTAAAAAAAAAGAATTACCAGCAGACGGAAACGTGATGGGAATGAAGCCAAATATTCAAATAACTCCTAATTTCCCTGAATGCTCATTCCTGCATCCGCATATGTTCTTTTCAGAAAAGAAAATATGCGGGATGTCCATTGAGTTGCTTGACGCACGCGTCGCATACGTACGTGACCTCAGCAAACTACTCAAGCACCTTATGAAATAAATTCAAAAATCGTTTTCAGGGAACTGTCTGGTCGCTCTTTAGGGGAAAAGTGTTTGAATTGAGAATGAGAGAAATAAGCGGAGTAAAAAAGGTATACCCATAAACAGCTGAGCCCGCTTTTGGGCTCAGGAGCACCTTGTCGTGGGTGTGTGGACTATCTAGTGGTTGTCTATTAATCATTCATTTCAAATTTTAATTCTAAACAACTTCCCTAATTCCAATATTTCCCCAAACTTTTAAGAGACATACCCTTAATATTTATTCACCAAGAGTATTCCGAAAATTCTCAAACGGCAATTATTGAACCAAGGACTCCCACCTTATTTAGCCATTGGCTGAATGGAATCTTGGCAAGATATTAAAGAAAAAGGGCGGAAATAAACGAAAACAAGGTTTTTAGCCGAACAGTCACCCTAACTATAGCGTTCGTTTAGCGTAGGAGTATACTTGAGCACACGGCGGATAAGCTGACGCTAACCTGGGCGGTGCTATACTCCCAAGATTACGGATTAACGAGCCCATCAATCCTAATAAAACCTAAAAGAAGATTTGTTCAAGGGTCATTTTTTTTATTGTTGCTGTCGTTTGTTGTTTTTGTTTGTTTCTTTGTTGGTTTTACGATGTCAAATGGCGTCAGGGCTTCAAGAACCTTCGCGGTACACCTAAAAATAAATATTTATTGATTTGTAAATAAATATTGATTGATTTGTATTGCGCAAATATCAATTCAGGGAAAGAAATTTTCATCTCCGCATTACATTGGACTACATTGACTAAACAAAATCTTAAAATCCTAGTACACATTCCAAATAAATAAATTCTAAAAACAATGACTAATTAATCCTTAAAGTCTTATTTACAGATCACTCCTAATAATTTGTTAAAAAAATAATAATAATAATAACAAGTCTAAAATTCTAAAAACAATGACTACATGATGTTAGTCTTTAAAATCCTATTTACAAATCCTTCTTTATAAAAAGAATAAAAACAATAAATTAGCTGGAAAACGCCTTCTGAAATAAAGGAGTTTTAAGAGCCTTCTTGAAAGCATTAACTGACGATATATTTCTAATAAAAAGGGGAAGATCGTTCCATAATTTAGGAGCAGCCATATAAAAAGATCGATCACCGAGCGTGGAAAGAAACTTGCATGATGGAATGTTAAGAAGTTTGCCGTCATTTGATCTAAGATAGTACCTACCCCCTGTGTCTTTCAGAGATAAAAGTTCGGAAATGCAAGTCGGAGTGAGTTTATGAAGCCACTGACGTTGGGAGCAGGCCAATTCTGCCAATTGTGGGTTCATATGTTCCCGTGAGAGAAATGGGTGTTAATGATATATGAAATAAATCATATGTGAACTGCGGAAATGAACATTAACACCCATTTCTCTCACGGGAACATATGAACCCACAATTGGCCTGCTCCCACACGTCAGTGGCTTCATAGCTCAGTTGGTAGAGCATCGCACCGGTATTGCGAGGTCACGGGTTCAAACCCCGTTGAAGTCCAGAATTTTTTTTCAGTCTTCTTTACGCAATTGCATAAATTGCGTTCACTGAGACGATCATTTCTTTATTTCAATAAATTCAACGTTGGTAGTGTTGGCATAATCCACTAATTCTTTCTGCGATTTTAGTACTCCTCCATCCTACATCAGGTTACTCTGAAATACAATTCTACTTTGAAATACACTCTGACATCGCTGAGATACATGTGAGTGTGATAATTAACCGATAGAATTAATAATAAATTGGAAAGAAGTAATTTAATCAATGAGCATGCGCTTAACCGTGAACTCGTCCCTTTAACAAAAAAAAATTGGGGACCTTAAGCAAGGAGGACGACGACGGCAGTGAAAACGTTGTTAAAAAAATGAATTTGCGTTCTTTCAAACTTAATCGCGTCTATTTGGTCCCACTCAATATGTCAAATGCAGGCGACTTTTCCTGGAGTTGAATTCTTAAGGATTTTATTCAGGTTCAAAAAGAGGAAGGAAAATTCGTCGTCGTATGTTCACGTCCTCCATAAAACGGCAAATTAGGAGGTTTCACGTCGTAGTCGTGCAGTGGACGTCAAAGAAATGTACTAAAAAGCGTGATGCACGTGCAGAGCTGTTGTCATTAACCCTATTGTTTTTTTGAAGTCGTCGTTGTGGTCGTCGTCGTAGTTGCTTAAGCTCCCTAATATCACCGAAACTTTTAGTCCGATTGTTTTACTGACTTTACCTGCCAGCTGTTATACTTTACTGATTAAAAAGAATAATTGTTTTCCGGCTTCAATTGCTGAGTAAACTAAAGAGATTTAATAATATATGCTGTTGTGGCTATTTATATGTTCTCTTGAAACTTAACTCGGCAATTAATTAGTCACTTTGTACGCAGCCGCTTTCATAATTTCCAATATGAGCTGAAAATTTGCATTTCCAAATGACTTCTCTAGTTGTTTGAGAACAAATTAAAAGGGTATCTTTTGAAGTTCGAAACAAAGAGGAAAAGGTGGTCGCACCAAGGCACATTAAAAGAGAAGATGTCACTAAAGTTGACAGTGTTTGATTGGTGAGCTTCAATCCAATTAGCAATATTTGCCAACTTCAGGCAATGGCAAAAAAGCACTCTTAACATTTCAAATCAGTCTTCAGTTCTTTAACATTGACTTAGCTTTGCTCGAAAATTCTCGCAAAAATTTGTCCCCTCAAAGCGCTTTTATGCCTTAGGAAACTAAAGGTCTTCTGTTTTTCAAGCATTACGAAATGGAAGCTTTGGGAAAATTCAACTTATCGACTGAAAACACCACGACTTCGTTACGAACAGGTGCATTCACGAACATAGCATACTACAATGTGGACAGTCATTTCTTTGCAATTGGAGACTTTCTCGAGTATTACATTGCAAACTTGATATTTAACACAATCTTAGCAATCGTTACTACGTTGGAGAATCTTGTCATCTTAATTGCTATCTGGAGAAAACCAACGCTACATGTTCCTTCAAACATTCTACTATTTCTTCTAGTGCTTTCGGATCTTGGAGTTGGGTTGTTTGCGCAACCATTCATTGTTGTCTACACCGCCGCAAAATTACAAGGATTTATAAGCATGGCCTGCGTTAGTTTGCAATCCGCTGCCGTTTATCGACTTATTTATGTGGTATCTCCTTGTTAAGCATCACGGCTGCGAGTATCGACCGATATCTGGCGCTCTATCTTCACCTGAGGTATAAACAACTTGTCACAAATAAGAGGGTCATAAAAGCACTTGTTTGCACCTGGCTTTTCGCTGCCCTGGCTCTTGTCCCGTGGATCTGGTATCCGAAGGCCATTTCTAATATAACAGTTGCTGTTGGTTTGGGTTGTATTTTCATCACAACGTATTGCTTTTGCCGTATCTACTTCATTTTACGGCATCACCAGAAACAAATTTTTTTGCAGTCAGAAAGTGAGCGTTCTTTCAGGGCACCGAACCGAACTGTTACCTCCAAGCGTTACAAACTTTCGGTATTAGGAATGTTTACAGTTTATATTCTATTATTACTTTCCTATATACCCTACATATGCATAGCCGTTGCAATTGTCTTTCAAGGCACAACGATTTCTAATCGTCTTCTCTTTGAACTAGTGAGAACAGTAGTTTCTGCAAATTCTGCGATAAATCCGCTGATATATTGCTGGCGTCTCCGAGACATCAGGGAAGCTGTGTTAGACCTGTTCCCTTGGTTTTAGTAAGCCATATGATATTGGCGGATTTCAGAGAGTAGGGCCGAGAGGACCGCGGTCACCCTATTATTCTGGGTCTTTCTGCGATATTTTCTATTATTTTGAAAGAATTCTCAGCTAAATTACAAAGTATCTATATAGCTGGCAAGTGTCCCGGCCACGTATTTCTAAATTTTATGGATCAGATCCTTATATTGCAAGCTTCTAGCTTCTTCAGCAAAGCGCACTTTTATTTCAGATTCTTCTGTCTGGTTTCTTTGAGAACAGCTTTCATGGTTGTTAAAAGTATTACAGGGGCTGTGTCACCGCAGCCCAGATTTTTTGCCAATTACTCGCCCTCAGTCGCTATGGAACTTACAGTAAGCAAAGAAATTACCTGTAATAACAAAGGCAGGGATTCGAGGCAAACAAATATGTCTCCTGAGCATTATTTTTGAAGTTGCAAACAGCAGAGATAAACTTTGAAAAACTGTTAGGCTGAACAGTTTCAAAAACCCTAATTTCAATCCGTTTCAATCTTCTTCAGTTTTGCCCATCCGTGGCATCTGTTGTACCTTTTGTGTTATTTTTAACCTTCCTTTAATGTTTTAAGCGGTTATTTTTATGTTTCTCTTTGATTTAACGGGCGTTTTGTAATACCTAATTTGGCTGAATTTCGTGACACAGCTCCTTATATTGAGGGTTAGTTGTATCGAAAACCTCGATTTAACAAATTGTTGGAAAAACAAGCAAAAAGTTCGTTATATCGAGATATAGTTAATGGTTTTTTCCAACGCCCAGCCTGATTTTCGGATCTGAGTAATTTCTCTAATAAACCTTTGTATACGAAGCTATTGTCTCAGTTCCCCAGAGCTGTACGTACATTGCTACGGCACTAGAAACACAAGAACAGGCGAACAAAACTGCATAAAACTACTGTACACATAAATTTTAACTTCGTTGGTCTGTTTCGCATTCCTCTTCAGCTGACTTAGCTATCTTTCAGTCACATATTGACATTTATTCGTTATATCGAGGTATATTTTACGTTTGCGTTTCTGGATTGTGTTCGATGTTCGAGTTTCGTTATATCGAGGTCCTGTTCCATACATTTTATTGTAATTTTGCCCGGGCTGAATAAGATCGTTCGTTATACCGAGGACTTCGCTACTTTGAGGTTCGTTAAATCGAGGTTCCACTGTGGTAAGTTTGAAGAGGTGCTTCTGTTACTGTCTATTAAAATGCGCATAATACTCAAAGCGAATTGAAGATAACTGATTCATACGTGGGATTGATTATTACGTATTTGAAGGGAAAACACGTTGAAGGCGCGGAATTCTCTATCACTCACGCACACGCGGCACACGCGGTCTGTGCGTCATTCAGAAGCACATCAGTGGTACACTGTATTTTTACTCTCCCTGAACCCCTTAGATTTCTAGCGCTTTCAAGGCGCCGATCTTTATTGAGGAGTATGGATACTCCAAATCTTCAGAAGAATTTGCTTTTCAAGGACTAATTTATTTAGATTTAGTTTCATGAACAGAATAGCTGGTGAATGGAATCGTCTCCCTGGTGATATCAGAAGAGCGTCTTCTGTGGCAAATTGTAAGTTCAAGGTTTTTTTTTTTTAGATTTTAAGCGGCTAATTTTTGAATTTCATTTGTATATGTATATGGGCTTTAGGTAGTTTGGGTTTTCCTCTTAGTATGGCGCTGTGGCGCTTAATGAGGATTCTTTCCTTTTTTAACGTGTATGTTGATTAAATAAAGTTCGAATAAATGAATTTTAAAAAGTCACGAAAACGTCCATGATTTCTTTTTGTCAAATACTAAGAAATACATAGCACCATGCAAAAGTGCTACCAAAGAGGTTTCATTTGAGTGGTAACACTATAGGGTTTCGTCCCCAGACTGATTCAAAATTTAGAATGATGGTTCGGTCTAAGAATGAATGGAATAATGCTGTCTACCTTTTCAGTTTAAGGGAAGTTTGGTTAGTAGGTAATTTGCACTCATGCTTTTCACTCTAGGGCTCATTACTTCTGCTTTAAAATCTCCAGTCCATGCCTTTCAGTGAATTCAAGACGCAATTTCAAGAGTAGAGCGCTCACTTACCTGTCTATTTGCGTATTTTGACAAACATTTAGTTCTCTGGCATATTCATGGCTCGGTCAATTCCCTTTCCCTACCCCAAACCCAGATATTTGTCGTTTTTCCTCCAAAAAGTTGAGAAGCTCCACAGCGGGGCCAGAACTGAGTTCCATAAGACTTTAATAAATGTTTGCAGATGCCCAACCCTGGAGGCAAGGTAAAATAAACTTTCTTGACAGAAGCTAAAGCTTGCAAGTCCATGCCATAAAAATAATGAATGGAAATCAACTCATTCGAAGTGACATTCCGAATGCATTATCACCGGTGCACACACAACAAGGAAAGGAAAACGCTAATGCACTTCAGTTTTCTCCCCATTGCTAGTGAGAAAATCTCAGTCGTCACCCAAGTCCATGATTTTCCCAGATTACGTAAAAATACGCCAATCCCAGTTCCTACTCCCTCGCTAGGCAATGTTAATAAGTTATGAAGAGAGGGACTATGATGATTTTGAGGGAGTTCACTATTTTTCAACCGTGGGATTATGGGAGTGGAAGGGGCTTTAACAAAATATGACAAGGAGTCGAGGAAATCAAAAAAGTTTCAACTCATGTTTTTGCTCACAAGATCTTTTAGAACTACTAAGGCAGTGATTTTGAACCTCTACTAACAACTACCTCTCCACAATGACCACCTCTCTACAACGGCCACTCTTTTTGGCGGACAGTCCATGCATTGACTCTTGTTTAAACCTCTCTACAACGGCCACTCTTTTTGGCGGACAGTCCATACACCGACTCGTTTAAACCTCTCTACAACGGCCACTCTTTTTGGCAGAGAGTCCATACACCGACTTGTTTAAACCTCTCTACAACGGCCACTCTTTTTGGCGGACAGTCCATACATTGACTCTTGTGTAAACCTCTCTACAACGGCCACCTCTCTACAACGGCAACTCTTTTTGGCGGACAGTCCATACATTGGCTCTTGTTTTAAACCTCTCAACAATGGCCACTTTCTTCTGTTCCTAAGGTGGTCGTTGTGAAGAGGTTCAACTGTGGTTAACTGTAGTTGCATAAAGTCGGGTGCATTTCAATTTAGGACTCACTGTTGTTTGAATTTGGACTCAGTGGTTCTGGACTGGGACTCAAGATGTTTCACAAGATGAGTCCCAGGACTCACCATAACTAGTTGCACCAAAATCACTGCTGAGGTTTGAAATTTCATGTTCTATTTCCACAAAAGGCTATTTGACCATCAGTATTGTACAACTTGAAGCTGTGATAAAAATAGCCTCAGCAACAGTTGTGACAACCCAGTTCTTTTTACCAAGCTTTGAACCACTTATTAAAGCTTGCTCTGATTCTAGCCAAATTTTTTTTTGGCTACTTTGTACTCTGGTACAAGTTGACAGTGAAACTCAGTGAGTCACTTATAATTGCTTCTCAATCTCCCTCAGCATGTATTTGGCCGGGGCAAAGGTTTGCAAATGGGAAACAACTGGCCAAATAACTCTGAAGTTTACTGGCAATAAGTGGCATTTAGAAACTGAGTGAATCAAGTTCCAGTTCAGTGCACCCGTTATGATTACCACAACTGGAACTTATGAAATTTGGCAAAGCCAGTTTAAATGAAAAACAAAAAGCTGGCTCGCCTAAAGGGGTGACCACCTAGCCTGGTCACCCTTTCTCAGTAGTAGGGTCACCCTCCTAGCCAGGCCAACTTCTATTCAAAAAACACTTTGGCTTGCCCGGCCAGGTCAAGTTGGTGAAGGCAAGACATTCAGAGCATGGGTGAGTGAAATTGGCCCCAGGGAAAGGGGGATCTGCTCTTTCGTGGCACAACTTTTCGTCATAAAAAGTGGCATTATTTGCCAAATTAAGCTTAATTAAAGGTTAAAGGTTTGTTTATAGTGGAAAGCACTTAGCTTATATCCAGCTAGTTTCCAGGCACGTCACTCAAATAATTCTGAAACAAATGATACAAATAGAACAACGGGATTAAAACGCCAACTGGTGGGAGGTTGCACCAGTTGGCTGTTTACAAGTGTGGCCAAGGAAAAGGAGGAGAAAGTACTCCCACAAATTTTAATTAGGTGTTTGTCTCCCGGGGTCATGGATACGCTATTTACATGTAAGGCCCAAATCTCAACAATGACGACATATTTAAGGGAAAAACAAAACTAACAAACACGCAAACTTTCATTAAATCGTTTTCCTAGTACTCTGAGGAAAAAGTTCAGTTTAAGCAGATAATTTGTTTCCCATACAGCTGGGCATTTATGACCTTGAATTTTAGTTGATACAATTAGACAATTTTACAGTCGTGGACTTAGTACGCTAGCCTTCGAGTGAATCTAAGGCTGATTGTGACCTTGTTTTGATACAAACCTCCTCTGCTTTGTTATGGAAATTGTCCTTTAAAAAGACTAGTAAGCATGAGAATAACTTGATTTACATAAATATAAAGCAGGAAGGTTTGTATCAAAACGGGGCATAAATGTAAAATGGCCTGTTTAGAAACACTATCTCAGGATCACAGCATGAATGCAATTCCAACAAGGGCAAAAACAATACCCCATTCAAGGATTGAGACCCTCAAAACCCATAACCCATCTGGCGGCACATATTTTTCTAGCCATAATTATATGGAGGTACGTCTCTAACGGTACCTCTCTAACCTCTAGAACGGGGTATCAATTTTACGGGAAAGGCTTTTTAAAACGGGGTGCCAACTTGGAGTCCCGGGCGGCACTTACCCACCCAAAAAATACCCAAGTGCCCCCTCCCCCGGGCTCTATGGGAGTCGTGTGAATCGATTTTATAAGAAAATGCAAGGGAATAAACAAAAAATGTTCTAAATTCTGCCTTTTAAAAAGATTCTGAATTAAATAAAAATGTCTTACCTTCAGCTTTTTGTTTTTTGTTCATGTTGTGGTCTGCACATAGTCTACACATAATTTGCTTCTGGAGCCATTTCAAACCGTTTTGGCAAGTTTAAGATATCTCGTTGTTTCTTATTGTGTTTAAACTATATATCCATAACTCGCAAAACGGCTTTAAGTTTGCAGGGTGTAAGTGGTTTTTAAAATATTTTGAGGACGTTGTTACGCCGCAAAATGTAATACTAACTCAAAATGTAATAACATTGACGCAAAATGTAACAAAATGTTCAACGCAAACTGTAATAATCTTTCAACCTAAATACGCTCTTCTAACGTATGGTAATATGCCCGTCCAACCTCGTTTTTGAGTACAAGTTCTTTTGAAATGCTAATCAGACGATGTTTTCGTATTTGAATTTCAAAAGAATTTTTACTCATCGGTAGCGAATCCAGATCTTCAATTAAATTATAAGCAATTACTATTATTGATATTAATATTAATAATGTTGTTATTGCTAATATTTCAATGAAACAGTTGAAATGAGGAGATGTAATCATCTTTAGGGAACCGAACTGGACGTTTGTTTCCGCTGATTTGAACGTAATACAGGTTCCAATACATATACAGGAGCACTATGTTATGTAGCTCTAACTTCTATTGAATTATTGCACATCTTCTGTTAGATGTCTAAAGCTACAAAAGACAGAATAGTTAGATTGAAAACTCGGGAAATGTCTCTAGAGATGAAATGGGTGACTACTGGTGTGAGTATTCCCCTGACTACTCAAACAAATAAAACGTACTATACAATTTGTATTCATAAACGAAGCCATATGAGTAGCTATGAAATTTTCGTTGAACATTAGTTCAGGGTGCAAGGGTTAGGCTAATTTAACGTTATTTATGTACATACGGCACCATTTGTTATCTTCATAGTAAGGAACGAAACAATAACCGTTTTTATTCGCTGGCATTTAGGAATCGATTATAAAATACATTAAACCATGCAACTCAAGGCTGTCATACTGCAGAAATATATCCTGTTCACAGCATCACATTTTAAAACTTGTAAGCCAAATAAAAAAAGAAGAAGAGCCACTTCACGCTGACTTGACATAGCTTACCGTTCGGCAGGATATGGGTGATTTCAGAAAAAAAATCCGGCATACTGATTTCGAGGGAAAAAAAATTTCTTGCAGGGAAATATCTGGCGTAAAAAAATTCCTACAATGGAAAGAAATATATCTTTCATAGCGTGTCATGTGTCATGTGTCATGTAGTAAAAAAATCTTACACCGTTGCATGAAGGGGAAAAAAATTCTATAACCATGAGTTTTGGCCAAAAAGGACCACATTATACGTTTCTGAGAAACTGCCCACCTACCCCTCCCCTAAGCCAACATTTTGCCCTAAGTGAGAAATAAGTGTTAATGTTGGCTTAGGGGAGGGGTATGTGGAGAGTTTCCCATGATGGTCCAAAAATTCTAACCCAAACCAAATTACCCATACCCCCTCCCCCTCAAGTGGTCAAAAATTATCGGCCCTGGAAAGAACGAAATTGCGCATTTTTTATGGATCTCCCAGATCACGATTTGGTGCCGTCAACTCTAAGCCAATCGCGATTGCGTTGCTGGGCAAATTCAATATTTTTGTGCCGGCATCAGCTTAGCTCTACTCCAATAAAAAATGCGTTACTGGGCTAACTAAACAAATTTTGCGCTATCTGTTCTAGGCAAACGACCGCCGTGAACTGTTTTACAAGGCAAACTGATTTGACTTTGCAAAGCTTGGAAACTTCAACATAAAAGAACCTTAACAGCATTAAAAACAATTCAGCCTCTATTAAGTGAGAAAGTAGGAAAAGTAAGCCACAGCCAAAGTTGTCTGGTTCTCATGAAAAAACGTGTGACAGATATCTTAATTGCATTTGAATAATGCTTTGAAAATTGATTCTATTACTTGTTTTGACAACAGCTATTTTATTCGACCGAATTAAATTCAACATCTGAAATTAAACCAAGTCTCTCAGTTGCTACAGTTGTGGTACAGTACAGCAAGCTCTTGCAGCCATTTTTGTCTCGTCACACAACGATCCTCCTCCTTTGTTGGGGAAGAGTGTTACGTCACGAGACAAAACACTGCACGGAAGTAACACGTTTCAACCGTTATTTCAGTAATAAGAAGAAGAAGAAGGAGAAGGAGAAAAAGAAGATGAAAATAAATATCATTATTGTTAATAATATTAATATTGATAATGATAATAGTAATAATTCAAATTAAGATCTGAATTCGCTACCGATGACTGAGCAACAATACCGATTTTAAATAGCAAGCACGTCGTTATTCGGAAATTATTACATTTTGCGTTATTACATTATGCGTTAGAAAAGTTATTACAATTTGCGTTGAAAGATTGTTACATTTTGCGTCAGTATTACATTTTGCGGCGATTCTTATTACATTTTGCGTTAATATTACATTTTGCGGCGTAACAGACGTCCCTATTTGCTCATTGCTTCGTTCTCCTTGCTGTGTATTCCCGCCATTCCGCTCCCATGAGTCCATTCGTCTGCTGGGTAATCCCATCATACCTTGCAGTCTTCACAACCTCGCTTATTCGATCCTCCATCTTTGTTTGAGTTCGAGTTTGGTTTTAACTAGCGTCTGGATGGCTTAGTTTTAGTTTTAGAGTACTTGACTCAGCCGCCAAGGATTCAGTGGGTAAGGGTATGTTTTAGACTCTAGGTTAAGGGTTTTAAGATGAACGGAGGAGGAGAAATGATCGGCAATGGCGCTATTGAACGGCGTGCAAGTGCAGAACACAAGGTAAACTAGTTAACGTATTTTTTGTGAACAATGAATATTTTCCTTCACGGATCCAGTTAGCTTTCCATTTAAGCTAGATCTTTTCACGGGTACATCATTTAGCAAATATTGACCAATCCTGACAGAGTTACCCTAAAAAAAAAAAACAAGCAACATTTGGGAAAAAATACCGATTTTGCTGTTCACGAGTTCAGCTAATTAATACCCATGGAAGATTAGATTTGTCCCTTTCCTTAAAAGTAAGCCAGCCAAAGCTCCATGTTAAAGGAAGACGATAAAGTGGGTAAACAATGCAGCCAAGAAGAAGATAACACGAAGAGAAAAAGGAGTGCGCGGGAAAAAGATCAAAACAGATTTGCTAAAAAAGCAAGTTCAAGTCTTTCCTTTTGTACACAGATGCTGCTTACTCTTGGCTATAAGCCGAGACCCCTCTTGGGCTCAAATTTCACCGAACTTTAGCTTTAATTTGTGTTAATATCGCTCAGCTTATAGCCGAATAAATACGGTAGTTACAACCAATTAGTAGAAAAAATATGCTTTTTTAGCCATTCCCTTGCTAACAAACCAAAAACTCACCCATAAGGAGGATTTGGTCAAAAATACAGTTTTTTTCCCTACTAAATGGTCATTAATCTGCATTGGAATTCAAGTTTAAAGGGGCTGTGTCACGGCAGTCTAGTTTATGTTGTTTAATTTTGCCAATTACTCGACCTCATTCACTATGGAACTTAAGAGCAGCTGTCTGTAAATATCGAGAATTTGCCGTCAAAACGGAAACTTCGAAATTCTTCATATTCAGTCAGAAAAAACCCTTTGGTGAAACTTTTTCGAAAATCACAATCAAAGTTTCCAAAGAGTTTTCTTTTACGAGAAAACCAGCAAAAAGTGAAATGCTACCCCACACCATATAGTCGCTGGTCAAAAACCTTTGATTTAAACCATTTTCAAAGCCGTCGGGAAGAAAGGCGGTTCAAGGAAACAAGTTCATCTTTGGCAGGTAAGTAAGGCATCTCAGTTACAATAGTATTTGGTAAAAGTATTGCAAGATAATGAATTTTTTACTCAGTTTAAAAACTCCCGAAGATTCCTATCTTCTGCACTTTCAAAAACAATGAAATTTTGCAAAACTTTGAAGGAAAAAATCACGGTTGTAGTACAACATATAAACAATCCAGCTTGGGCAATTGAAAAGCTACCCGCCAAGAGAGGTAAACCCGCAGTTCATTTTAAAATGTTGAAACCGTCACGCAACCGCGGGTAACACAAACTCCAAACATGCATATTTTTTCAATGAAGATGAATATAGTGTAATATAATGTTCTACAATGTAGTATCTAATGAATATTTTTAAGTATTATATCTTTTTTTTTTAAATTTTAACGTATAAATGGAATAATTTAAAACCCGCCACGCAGAAGGTCAAGTGCAGTGTCAACACCGACATAATTTTATACTGGCTTAACGAAAGCAGAAACTTTAAAATACATGTACAGTATCTCAAATCAAGAATCTTCGATAAAGTGCATCTGAAGGTTTGTTTCATTCGATAAAAACTTGTTACTGAGGGGCTGGAAGTTGTTAGAGTTCAAATGGGGAAAAACTGCATTAGGCGAACCAAACAACAACAAATGATATCGACACCACCCAAGGTACTCCTTTTTTAATTTATTTTTTATTAGTGTTTATGTTCATTAAAGAGCTTGCATTCATTATAAACTAGTCTTGTTGCTTCAGTGACACAGGGAAGGTCGCTCTTAATGCGCCTTTCCCAACTGGTCGACAACGTGCTTTAAATCCATTTAAAATCATTAAATTGACACAAAATGTTCGTACAAAAAGTAATATAGTTAAAACAAACAACTAAAGAGCACTTTCCTCTTCATAAAGTACGCTATTTAACCGGCCAATTTAGTAGTCAAAGTTTCCTCTTATGAATTTTACAGGCAAATTTATCATCAGTGATCTCAGAGGAACCATTTGAGGTATGTTATTGCCTGAGTAAAACCTTGCAACTCTTTACAAAGAGTACAGGATCGGCCTTTAAATGGTTCCTTTCTACCATCTATCTCTCACTTGTCGGTCTATTCCCCACCGTAGGGCACACAAAAAAAGGCTGTAATTCCCACCCTGGGACTTTTCATCGAGCGCAAATATGCTGTTTCGTTTAACAATTTATGTAAGAAATATAGAGAACCTGACTCACATTGCATCAACAATAATACCGGGATACCCACACTTAAAGAAACAACCACTGGCTATATTGTTTCACGATGCCAGAAATACTTCGCACGCACATGCACACACACAAAAGAGAACAATGAAAAGTTAGTTGTAATTCGCCCACCCTCACTATACCCCCAGCCCTCGGGCCCGAAGCTCTGGGCTTTTCCCGCCGGCTGCCTCGCGGACGGATTGTAGCAGATAAAAAAAGAACAAGGTTTTTAGGGTTTGGGTCATTTGGGTAAACCATTTGATAGCCAACTGTGTGTGTGGGACAATAATTATTTTGTAGCTAGTACTGCATAGAGAGCAAAGTAATTCAATACGATATTGTCTCATCGAAGGTCAAAAAAAGACAAGAATGGGACTGATGCCAGAGGGTACTAACTCTAGTAGGTGTCCGTTAAAGGTATCAAAGTTAGCTTGTTAAATTGTCGACCAGAGAAGTGGAACTCTTTCGCCTGTAAATCAGCCCGTGTTTTTATGTAAATCAAGAACCCACGCTGAAATGAAACATTTGGAGCAAGAGTGAAAAGGAGATTTGCCACGCCCCTATGAGCGTGTCAGGCCCACGCGCGTGTGAAAATCATTCAAGGGCATAAAAAAGAACTGGCTGTTTTTACAGTCTTGGAACTTCTGTTAAATGCTCATTGCATATTCCAGCTTCAAAGCAAGTAAATTTGAAAACATCAGGTTTGCGTTTTGATCTGAGAGATAACATTTAGAAAATAATATATGCACTTTGCATGTTTATCCATTTTTGACCAAATAAATGTTGTGTTTTCCAATATACCGGTCCAGCCTGGACCAAAAATATTTAAAACAGCACGTTCAAACTTCTATGTTTTTAATGTGGACAGGGCTTAAGATAAACGTCCACGCCAGAGGGCGGAGAGCCTTTGCGTGACTCCAGCCTGAGCGGCTGCAAAGGAGACTAAAACCAAGAGAGGATAATGACTCCAATCAAGTCTCTAGCCATGATAAAGCAGTCGTTGGAGAGAAAGCGTTCATGTGTAAATCACATTTCATGATCATGATTCATTCCGAATGGTGTCTCTTGTTGTTCACATGTTTGCTATGGGACGAGCCAGCCATTTATTTTGGGATTAGGAGGAGGGGTTAGCAAAAAAGGAAAAACAAAATCATGCACAAGAAAAGAAGAAAAAAAAATTGGTACACAAGGAAGCATGAGAAAACGTTTATGCAAGTCTCACCTATTTCTGGGTTTGTATAACAGGAATGTTAGAAAGGAAATTCTCATATTTTTAATCCTATTCGAATGAAAAGTGTTGAATAGACATAATTTCGTCCTCCCCGATATAAAATGATATTGCTCACATTGCTGAATCTCCGTAAATCTGCAATGAAAAGATTTCCAGATTAAGCCCTGGATCAACTTAATTTGTTTTGGCAATGAGTCTAAACAATGCCTGTTCTTGAAAGTGTCTAGTGAATTGCAAGCTTTTTCATACAGTATCAGCCCTGTCTTTTATACTTTTTTTGGACCAGTGTTTGTATCACAAAAGTTTAGCCCTCTCTTCTTAGCGCTTTGTATCCGTAGTTTTTGTTGTAGTGGTACTTGCCAATGTGCAGTTTAGTTTCGCTGTCTTACCAGCCATTTTTGTTTCATGCATTTATTAGGTTTTAGTTTTTTCCTCCTCTGTTTTTCTTGGCAACCTTCATTTTGAAACGTCGAGGCAAATTTTCGCCAGTTATTTTTACCGTCATTTTGCCATTTTTCAATTGCACATTTTAAGCATTGCTGGGTAATTTCTCCCGCTTTCCACCCTTTTAGAACTCCCATCTCTCAAACCCCTCCCAGGGGTCCCACCCCTTATTCTCTCGAGCTCCAGCCCCCTGTCAACCTCCACTAAATTACCGTAAATCATTTGTTATTTCATTCTTGCTTAGAAGTTTTATTTTAAAGTCCTCTTAACGTTCCTCTACGCTCGTTAAATATCATTATTGATTAAGCGACTACGTAACTGGCCGTTGTCCAGGCAAAAATGCGCTTGACCAGAAAATCTTTATCGCGCCTAACTGGTTAGTTATTTCCACCTCTGTTTCAACAAAGATTTGAATCAAGAACAGAGAAAGCCAGTTGCTCCATTGTTAATGTTAAGTAACAGAGGCTTGCCTAATTATAACTTGTGGGAAGCTACAGATTTTGAATGAATCTGGAACCAGTTTCAAATTAACCCATTCGCCCTGAACCACCTGTGCAGATCCACGTCCTTTCAACCCCTCGTGACATCATCAGTTTTAAAGGTCAAGGACACCGGAGAAAAAAGCAAAAAACCATGCAAGATTGACCTGTAAATCTCCATGAAAATCTTGTTCCATTGCCCACCTACCTTTCCTTTCACCTAATCCTAAGATCCTAAAAGCTTTCCTAAAAACTCTTCCCATCAAAATGAAGCCTACTAAATGCCCAGCAAGAGAAAAAAAAATGAGCAAGAAAAGCGAAAAAAGAGGGGAGGAGAGAAAGGGAAAAGTAAAAGTCAAGACTGCTGTGTCACTTTTAAACCCAAAAACTATGTCGAAATTTTGCTTTCTGTGCATGCCCGAACTTCGCAAGCTAATATTTTGCATCTGGATCAGAAGGCCGTGAAGTGTACGACCAGTAAACGGGTTTGTGGTAAGTTTTAGCTCTTCATAGCATGACAGTGACCAGAAAACCACTCGACTAGCTTCAAAACGCGTTTTTCGGCAAAATCTCCAGGAGCAAATGGGCTAATAACCCATGGAGTTTAACTCCATATATTAAAATACAATACAACAACTGTTGCTAGAGTTGCTTAGGTCGATGGCTCTGATTTAACTAAACTTATGAAGCGTGGGGTGTGATAAAAGGCTATGAATATACGTCTGGTACAGTTGTCGCGGGAAAAAAAACCTCTGCAAATAAGAGTGCTGAAAAAAGTGGGAGAAATTGCTCAGCCTCTACTCTCCCCCGGCCTCTCCAAATAGTCAATTCATGCCAGAGTAATAAAAGACTCAATCAATCCTTAGATTTTACAAGTAAAAACTATTTTTTCCTGATCACCATGAAAAATGTGAGTCAAGACAAGGTTTTGGAGTTTGTGTTACCCGCGGTTGCGTGACGGTTTCAACATTTTATGCTAAAACATCGAAAATGAACTGCATGTTTACCTCTCTCTCTGGTTGCTTTTTAATTGCCCAAGCTGGATTTTTTATATGTTGTACTACAACAGTAGGGCTTTTCTGGGGTATAATAATAATTCTAAAATTCCATGTACCAAGCCATGATTTTTTCCTTCAAAGTTTTGCAAAATTTCATTGTTTATGAAAGTGCTGAAGATAAAAATCTTCGGGAGTTTTTAAACCGAGTAAAAAATTCATTATCTTGCAATATTTTTACCAAATACTATTGTAACTGGGATGCCTTACTTACCTGCCAAAGATGAACTTGTTTCCTTGAACCACCTTTCTTCCCGAGGGCTTTGAAAATGGTTTAATTCAAAGGTTTTTGACCAGCGACTATATGGCGTGGGGCAACATTTCACTTTTTGCCAGTTTTCTCGAAAAAGAAAACTCTTTTAAAACTTTGATTGTGATTTTCGAAAAAGTTTCACCAAAGGGTTTTGTCTGACTGAATATGAAGAATTTCGAAATTTCCATTTTGACAGCAAATTCACGATATTTACAGACAGCCGCTCTTAAAGTATGCAAAGAAATTACATGTAAATGACAAAATCAGTGATCTGAGACAAACGAATCGAATGTCTCCTGAGCATTATTTTTGAAGTTGCAAGCAGCAGGGATCAACTTTGAAAAACTGTTAGGCTGAACAGTTTTCAAAAACCCTAATTTCAATCCGTTTCAATCTTCTTCAGTTTTACCCATCCGTGGCATCTGTTGTTTCTGTTACGTTATTTTAACCTTTCTTTAAAGTCTTAAGCAGTTATTTTTATGTTTCTCTTAATTTAACGGGCATTTTGGAATTTCCTAATTTGGCTGAATTTGGGGCCACAGCTCCTTTAAGCTTATTTTGTGCCCGTATTTTATTTTCAACTCTTAGCACATGACTTTTTTGAAAACAAATCATGTTTAGAACTTGGAGATGGTGTAAGATCCAGTGGAAAAAGTGAATGGACAGCATGTGAAGAAATTGATGAAATTTGATATCAGTTATGGATGACCAGTCAATGCTCAAGAATTATCGATTACCTTCGATTATTATTGGCAGTCAATCAATTGCATTACACTGATTGTTCTTGATTATCAACTTTTATTGATCAATCAACAAAGCCTTTTATATCGTCTGCGATTCTTTGGTGTTTCGCATCAAAATGTAGTTTCAATTCATGTTAATGATAAAAGCTCCAATTTCTTTGTTTTGAAGGTCATCACCTTAGCAAATAGGTCACATGTCACTGTGCATTTTTTCAGTAATAGATCAAATAGATTAGTGATGTTAAAATGTGTTAAGAAAAAGTGGAACACTTCAGCACGTGTCACTGATGTTCTTACCATGTTTTGACATCTTTTGTGATCTATTACTAAACAAATGCACAGCAACATGGAATCTCTTCATTTTATACAATGAACAGAAAACACTGTGTTGACAAATAGTTGCAGTCCAGAACTATTGAATCCCAGTTCAATAACGACAAGTCCAAAATTGAAAATGCTTTGGCCTTTATGTAACCAGACAGTTAAACTGAAGACAGTGTTTCAACACCATCGCTTGCTCAAAGCAAAATAATCACACAAACATTGTCAAAACTGTGAGTCTCCCATAGCAATGACACATGATGGAAGCCATTGTGAAGATTTCTTCCAGTTTAGGAATTTTCACGTCGGCAAGAACATTTTTTGTCTCAGTTTCTCCATCTGTGTATTTCAAGATCATAAAACAAGATGCAGTAGATTAAGTCTGATAAATTGGCTTTCTTTTGTTAGGATGGTGGTATCATTTTCTGGAGTAAAACTGAGCGTGGTATGAAAGCTGAACTTCGCCTACAGCATCATCCATATGACACTGAATCCTGGGGTGTTTTGATCAGAGAAGCACAGGTATACATGGCATTCCTGTAGTTTTGATGATTCCAGGGGAGATGTATTGCATCTATCAATGTTAAGCCCCAGGTTGGGGGGGGGGCAGGCAGACCCAGGGGAATTTGACATTTTAATGGCAGCCAGAGTCAAATTCCCCACCCCCAGGCACCTACTAAATGTCAATTTCCCGCCTCTGGGGTAACTTTTTCTAACAGAGTTAGGACTTAATAATTGACAGGTTGGAAAGGATATGTCTTTCTCAACCTCACATAGAAACAGAAGGAACGAAGACTCTTCTATTTATAAACATTCGATCATACAATGAAAGAAGTGATAGTTCATATATACCGAAAAATAAAACAGATTTCCTCACCATTCTTTCGCTCATGTTGTCTTGTTACTTTCAAGAAAAGCAGAGGTCATTTACCTCTGGTGACTTTTGAGTATTACCAAGATGGCAGGTCACTCATTTCCAGTTTCCCTCGGTCTTCCAAGATGGCAGCCATGTCAAATTCCCAACCCTGGGGAAGGCACGCTCAGTCAATTTCCCGTGGGTAGCCCCCCCCCACCCTGGGGCTTAACATTGATAGGTGCATCTGTATGTGTGATGTTTGTAAATGTAAATCATTTCCCTTGTTTTGCCTTTGGTGTTTCATAACCTAGGAATAGCCTTTCCAACTCACAAGTTCTTCTTAGATGTTTATTTGAGTTAGCAGCATGGCCAGTTGGTCAGTACTTTGGACGTTTGGTACTTTGGAAATCCAGCATTTGAGCCCTGCTCTTTTTAACCTTGGTGTTACATATGTACAAACAAACTCTGTTTTTACTCAGCTTAGCTACTGAGGAAATATCGACAGTCACAGTAAAACAGAATATTGCTCTCATGTATTTGCACAGCTCATGAGCAATGTTGAGGGTAATTGAAAATTAATAAAAACTTATTTTTGTATGGTATCTTTCTTTATCCGCACAATTTTTTTCTTTACCTTGTACAACATGAATTTCTTCTTGCTTCAAATTTCATTAACAACTTACTTAATAATTATTACTTTCTTTTTACAGAATACTCCATTAGAAACTTCAAGAGTACTGTGTGAAAAGCTTGTGAGAAGATTTCCTAATGCTGGTCGTTACTGGAGATTGTACATTGAGCAAGAGGTTTTTAGAAAATTTCTAGTTCATTAAGATATGTTATGTTTTTTACCAGTCTTGTTTGTCTTTCATCCTTAAGCCCATAGACACTATAAACCTTTTTGGCAGTTTGAGTGGTCACATTTGTGCACAGCTGATATTACAGCATCCAGAGTTTCCTCTTCCAGTTTATTGTTAATGTCATTGCAAGTGGTCTAGCCTGAGATAAAAGGCAACATTCACGACACCACCACTGTTTTTCTCCTGAAATGACATCTGAACAACGACTGCAGATTTCCACACTGATGATGTGTCACTTCTCAGATCTGAGTAGTGCTTTCGATTAGTTGAAACAAATATCTCTTGCGGCACAACCAACTACCCAGAACTGGGTAGTTATACATCATTAGTATGGAATTTCTGCAGTCATTTCTCAGATGTCTTATCGCAGGTAAACCAGTGGTTGTGTCATGAATTGTCAGATGTTTTCTCAGGCTACATGTGGTCTAGTCCCAGTTATTCAAATGTTTCACAGCGCTATCCATTGGATATAAGTATCAGGGAGACCATCAGGTGGATGGTGATCAACTCTTAAACAATCTTTAATTTTACTGAATTCTCATGACATTAGTCGCAACTCGCACAGAGTTCTCACTGCACTAATACTCTAAATGCCACTCAAATTTCTCCAGAAGGAGTGTCAATGAGTTCATTGACAAGGTGGATTATTGACAAAGAGACTTCAGGTGTATTTGTACTACAGAACTGTTATTTGGTCCAGATCCTTCAAAGAGTGTTACTATACCATTGTTTTTTTTTCTTTTTGAAGAAATGCTGGAGTTTTCGCAGGGCCATAGATCACTATGGCCTTGCTGAAGTTCCAGAATTTCTTTACAAACGTTATTAGTACAGTGCCACTTTTTTACTGGTCAGGGCCCAGTTTTTCTGTAGTGTTAACTCACCTTTAACAAATTTAAACAATTAACAATTCTTTGTTGCCTCAATCCAGTCAGGTAGGCAGTTAACAGATTAAATGAAACTAACAATTTTGGAACTCCCATATTGGTTTGCCCTTGTGGGGGCTTAATAAAGCGGTTTTCAGAATATGGTGTCTTTTATCTCTTAACAGAGATTGACTCTCAAACTGGCTGTGTTGTGTTTCCATTGTGTGCAGTGTGGTTATTTGTCTCCAGTCTGAGTTATTTTATTCCTAGTAATTTTGAAATGTATATTACTGCCTGCTATTTGACAAAGTTACTAATTAGTCTTGGGCTCTCAGAGAAGTAGTACATGTAGTTCAGTCACAATGACTGAAAGTTGGGAATTCCAACTAGACTTGTCTGTTCCTTGTATTACATTCATATCAAGTTTGTCAGTTGATAATGGGATAAGCCATGATTGCCATTCTTTTCTTGGGCCATTATGTTATGTTTTATCATTTTCATTCTGCTCATCACCAAGATGTATCGGTGTTTGGAGTTGGGGATTGAGGACAGAATTTCAGAAGGAAAAAAGCCTGTAGTTTTACAATACAGAGTAGAACTGCTGCAATTTCTTTCTCTTTCTGACCCTTTCCCTTCTTCCATGGGGTAGCCAAATGCTATTGCTGTTAATTGCCTGTAGACAATTACCATTTTATCAGGGAGTTCAAGCCATCACTTCAGTCCTCTGCAACCAGGATTGGTGGTGATTGGGGATTGACTGAAACGATATTTTTAAGGACTGCGTGGGTGTGGCATGCAACGGTTGCAACAAATATAAAATTCAGTTCACGTACTTACAATTTGTTGTCAAGACTATTTCTACAAACCTATCACTAAAAACAATTCCATTCTATTTTATATAACACTGTGTCAAGGAAAGAAAAGCGTGGCTGATTTCTGTAGTTTGATACACTTTAACACAAACACAAAGCAGAAGTTTTATTGCAAAAGTAATTAATTTTACTCTGTTGGTCATAGAGTGTTTTCACTCACATGGCCAGCATCTATGCAAATTTATTGGAACAAAAGAAGGCATTTGCATAAGAAAATAGTTTAACTCCCACAGGACTGGTTTGGGACACTAACGTGGCCACCGTTTCATTGTTATGGGACACCAATATGGCCGCCGCGACATCATGTGAAAACACTATACCGTAAAGAAAATTTCACTACACAGCTAAAATTTATTTAACCAGTTTATGTGCCAAAACATGACTGTCTCTTGAGCCCTGTTTTGCTAGCTTGCAGATGTGTTTCTTTCTGGTTTCCACAATCTATACCATACATTTGCTCATATGTTTTAATTTACTTCTTGGGTTAGGATGGGGTGTTCTCAGAAGGTGTGGAAAATCGCCCTGTCGACATGACCAGTCATTTTTGGCAATGTTATGTTATCAGTCATTCCCAGTGCTAGAACCAGGGTATAATGCAACACATGACCTCATTACTACCCTATTTAAAAGAGCTGCAACATAATGTTAAAAAAAGCGAGTTCCTATTTCATTCTACTGCTTAAAAAATCCTTAAAACCTCTCTTTTCAAAACAGAAAACAATAATTAAGAACAAATGATGCAACTGCCTAACCCCCCTCCCCCCTCCAGAAATGATAGCCTACCAGGAGCCATTTATCATGGAAGACCAAACCATGAAAGGATTTCCTGCTATTGTTACCTTTAAGCCCCAATATTTGTGTAATTTCTACAGTCTTGTCTACATACCTTAAAGAATTAGTTGAGAGAATTTGATATGAGATCAAATTGTTTTTGGGGATCACTTATTGGTTCTCATAATCTGTTAGGAGAAAATTGGCTCTGGTCACTTTTGGGGCTTAAAAGGTTAAGCATTCTTTGCATTCATTGGGTGGTGAAAGCCCTGTTGCTAAGGACAACAAAAAAAGCCCCTCCAACAACTGCTGTTTTCAACTTTTGACATTGACCACTGAGTCAGTGACGCTCTATTCAGGCCATCTGATATTACGCGATAGTGCGATTTCATACAATTGACCTCGCATCCAATTGCACAATTTGAGGAAAATCTCATAATTCGTAGAAAAATGCTAAATTCAAGTAAAGTAAACAATGAATTCTAGCTTTAGTTAGACATTTTCCCAATCTTAATGTTATTTAAGGTGATTTACCACTAAAGAAAGCCTTGCAAGACATCTGAAACCTTTGATCGCAGTATCTGGGCAGCCATTTTGATTTCAGAGATAAGCAGTGTGGTCAGCGGTGTAAGGGAATCATGTAATATTAACCAAGTGTCCTTATTCTTTTGCGGTTCAAAATAATCAAACAAATTGAACTATTAATATTTTTGTTTTAAAATAGGCGTTTTAGTATTCCTTTACATTCAAATTGCCGGTTAAGCAACATTAAAGTGGTTTTTCTCCTTTGAAACCTAGTAAAACAATGTAAATTAGCCCTGAAAAAATTCACATAATTTATCGCATAATAGCACTGTCCTATCTTATCGCACAGCCTACCCGGAAAATATCGCACAATTTCTAATTTTTTATTGCAGCCTATCAGATGGCCTGTCTATTAACAGAACTAAAAGAGTGCCTTAGATTCAGTGAAGTTGCCAAGTTTGAGAACCATAACGGTATGGCTCTTCAAAGTCACAAAATTGTACGGAAGTTTTAACAGTGGGGGCAGGTTTGTGCACACATTCACTCCTATCTTGCCTCACCATTAGAAAGTCCATCTATTTTGACCCTCAAACTTGGCAACTTAATAAATTCTTGGGCATTCATTTCAGCAGTGTTAATGGATTATCACTTACTTGTCCATGTCAACAATTCTCCAAAAAAGTGGAAGGTCTAAGTTTTGTTGAGGGTAAGAGTCACTCAAGTCAGTAGATGAGATTGACCCTTGCTTGTCCATCTTTAACGTCATTGACTTCTCGTCAGTACCCAGCTTTTGCACTTGCCATTTGTTTCATGACAATCTGTAAAGATATGGGGAAAGTACCAATGTGCATGTTATCACAAGGGCATACTTCATGGTGTATGAAAATCGTGCTTTTCAAAGACAATCCGGATACAGAATGCTGATCTGAGATCACTAGGATCATGGAATATCAAATGAAAAGAAGAATCTTTACCCAGAGTACATTCTTGTCGGTTCCTTTTATAAGCTATGATCTGCAGGGCATTCACTAGGCATCTGAGATCAGAGAATTCTCCATTTACTACGCAGAATTCTCTGGCTAATGTTCGGTAGCCTATGACTATTTTTATTAAGAAGTGGAGCCTCTTTCAAAATATTCCCCTGTAATGTTACACCTTTCTCCTGCTACTAGAATTCTTAATGAAAACCCTGTATCTGAGTGATCTAGGATCACTGATCTCAATTTGGATGATCCTAAAGGAACACATCTCCAAAGACTTAATGTAAGGGGGTTTTCCACAGCACCTGGAACTTGAAATCTTTTGATCCCTGGTCAAAATTTCTGAAACATATCTTGGTTGGCAGGGGCATTTTGCAGATCTGAGAATGCCAGATGACTCCCAAAATTTAGTTAAAGGGTTAGGAAACTGAGTGAATCAAGTTTCAAGTCAGTTTGCCCAGTATAATGACTTTCAATGGAACCTGATTCACTCAGTTTCCTAACCCTAATCACTGACCTTCAGAGTCATTTGGTGTTTGGCAGTCATTGGCATTATGCAAAATAACTCTGTCATATCTTGATAAGCCACAGTCTCCGTTTTTTGAGGGGTTTTTTTGTGTTTTTTTTTTTTTATCTTGGATTCTGAGAACGTTAACCTCTGAAACAAGGGCCTTATCAGCATGTATCTGGTTTCACTATTTATCTCTTCATTAGGAAGACGTGATGTTTGTAGTATGTAGAATGAATTTGCATTGTTTCGTTGCTTTCTTTCAGATGAAAAATAAGAACTATGAACAAGTAGAAAAGGTAATAAGACCTCTTTGAACCTGAATTTTTGTGTTATTAAAAGTTTGTAAGAACTGATCACAAAACACTTAAAAATAATTAACAATCCAGTGTTGGGACTTGTTATGCAATGTCCAGTCAAATTGTCAGAGGGTGTGATTGGGGAGTTGGGGGGGGACTCCCATATAAAAGTGAGGGGGAATGCTCGTCATCTTGCTTTGGGGTGTAAATTGCAGATTTTGGTCTTACTTAGGGTGTTTGGGGTGGAAAGTCACTATATTTGCCCATTCAAGTATTGTCTAGTACTGTGCACAAAGAAATTTACAAAAAATGCCCTGAGGGTTTAATTTGAATTTTCCGACAAGGATCCCCATCACTTATATATGGGAGGAACAACCCCCCCCCCCCCCCCCCACCCAGGGATGTTATAACTTATGATTCTCCCCCAACACTACATTGTCATTAAACGTTACCAATTATCTTCAAAAAGGGTATCTCTCTTCCTTGGATTGTAGTACATTCTGATTATAAACTAAGTGTGCAAGACTATCAAATTCAAAGCTTTTATAGCTGGCTTGAATTGCATATGGAAACCATTTTGTAAGAACTTGAACTGTTTTCATAATTTTTGAATGCTTGCCTCTTAATTGCCCTATGGAAGCTTAAACTCAAAGCAAAATTTGTATTGTGCCAATTCACGCATCAAAGAAAAATCTATGTCAATTATTTTTCTTTCCCCAAAATCTCTGAGTTTAGATGGCACGGACAAAACCTGGATTGGACCAAACCTTCTAACACTATCCCTAACCTTTTGTCATTAGTGACTTACACAGGGTTGATCTGATCTGGGTTTTTTTGACACCTGATTTTGGAAGTCTGTATGGGATATGTTGTTATTTTCTTGAGAACTTTGGAAGCCTTGAGAATACCTTAGTAGATCTTTGAAATAAAAAATACCTCATTATCCTCTTCTCTATGGGGCTTTTCAGGGAAAGAAAAAAACAAATTTAAGAGGAAAATAACACGGTTAAGAACCCCAACTGGTAGGAGGTAAACCCATTGGCTATTTACAAGCGTGGCCAAGGATTTGAACTCTGGACAACTGAGAACAAATCCAGCTAGTGGTCAGGACAGGACTTGAAACTCAGGGCCTCCGGATCAACTGGATTTCAAGTCTGTTGCTCAAACCACTCAGCCATGTCATGCGGGCAACTTAAAATTGCAGATTTTTTTTATTATTACAATCAAACCTCACTTTACGGACACCTGCTTAATATGGACACCTCTTTATTACAAACAGTTTGCTTTGCCCCTGGGAAAAGAAATTTCCCCTTCCATTTTCTCTAAATTCAACCCGCTTTATGCAGACACCCCATTAATCCGGACGCTTTCTATGGCCCTCTTATTGTCCATATCAAGGGGGTTTGACCCTATTTTTGAATCCCAGTTCCCAGTTTCCCTTGGGCATGTCTATGGACATGTCCATTCAGATAAGATCAGGTCCTTGATGAAGAGGCTTTGTGTTTCTAAAGCAAATATGTTGCACACCTTTGGCTTTCAGGTCTAGAAAGGGGTAATTTGAAAGTGTAGACATTCAACAAAATCAGTGCAACATAAATTAATTTCTAAGTTAAGATGTTGGTTTTTTTCTAAAATGGTGTTTTATTTTAAATTGTTTGGGGGCTTGGGGTTACTGCCATATATGGACTATAGGTTACACCATATATTTGCCATAGTCTGGGGGAGCCGGGAATGGAAATCAGAGATATTAGGCCTCTAGTAGGGTATCATTCTCCAGGAAACTAATCAATTGGTGGAAGATTTTAGTCAAGTATAGACTTGGGAACTGGCACACAGAAAAAAGGAAATCTGCAAATTTAATTTACCCTCAACTCACTAAGCCTTTGCTTTGGCTGGGCTGTGCTGGTGACCTCAATAGCAGTGCTGTCAACTCTCCAGATAATCCGGGATACTCCAGGTTTTGGACCGTATCTACCGGTCTCCGGATTGAAGTCTGAAATCTCCTGGATAATCACTGAAGTTTGCCATTTCTTGTAGACTCGACTCTACAACCATAAAATTTTAAATATTTTGCATTGTTTGCGCTATTTTACTGCTAACATAGAACATTTCCTCATAAACACTGGCATGCCATTGTAATTTAAGCAATAATGTGCCTTCATATGAACTATTTTATGGGGTATATAGGTCAATCGGAGTAAACAAGAATTTTTTGCACAAATGATGTCACATGCCATGCGATATGGTGTCATCTATTATCCCCTCCCTATCAATTCTCAATATTGGAAGGTGTGGGGGGTTGACAGCCCTGCAGTAGTTTCTGGAAAATAGCAACTCTAGGATAGGGAGGTTTTGGGAAGTTTGGTGCAGTATAGAGTATCAAAATATAGGGGAGCTTAACTACGTCTGGTCAAGGCAAAAGGTTCACGGGTCCGAGTTGTACCCCCACTCCCAAAATTTCATAAAGTCCACCCCCCCCCCCCCCCGCCTTCCCCCTGGGAGTAGGGGATTTAGGACACATACACACTCATAACCTTCCTTACTAATCTTCAACCTTTTCCTTTAAGGTATTTTAACAGTAATCTTTCTAATTTCATATTAAATTCTAGTTAAACTTTCCCTCCATACTCTTAGGTCATCAAATGAATCTTGGGATTTTTCACTATTTTGGTGAAAGAAAAAATTGAAGCTGCATGCTAATCCTGTATTGTGTGCCACTCCCTTTTAAATGGAATCCACACTCACCTTATATTATGGGGCTTTTCCACTTGTGGTAAAATTTCTGTCTTGATAATGATTATTACTTCCAGTGAGGACCTAATCTTAACCAGTTCCTGTTGTTGATTGGATTTTCAGCTCTTTCAGAAATGTTTGATCAAGGTGTTAAACATAGACCTTTGGAAGTGCTATCTGTCATACGTTAAGGAGACAAAAAGTTCTCTTCAAAACTTTAGGTAGGCCAGTGCCAGCATTTGTACTTTTTGGGCAATGTTCTTCCCACCTCACATATGTTAACACAGAAGTTTTATATGGCATACTAAAATCTTTGTTCAGCATGCCTGGCATGGTGCTAGGATATAGTTTCAAACCCAGGCTAAATAGTCATGCACCTGGCACAGCAGGCTCGACTATGATCATCGGTTCATCAATAAACAGGTGCTTGCACTCAAATAAACCTGTCTGACAAGAAAAAACAAGATTGGCTAGTCCATAAGTTTGTGCTGCTGAGCAAACTTAAGCTTGACGCTATTCAGTTAGAGCCTCCGTTTCCCCTCCTCATTCAAGAGGACAAAAGAACTTAGGCTCTGCTTGCTGCGGGTGTAGTAAAAGTTACTGACATCAAAAAATCCTTCACCTTTTACCATATGTCCTTGGGATAAACTTATAATTAACTGTTAGTGTAGGTAAAAACAGAGAAACTGGCAGTACAGTTGAAGTGCAGCTGTTTCTTTGAAGATTTCTGTTGGTTATCACAATGTCTCTTTTCCATTTTTGGCTCGGGTGTGGTAGAAGTGGGCAATGGGCATACTTTATAATCTGTAAGCTTGAAAGTCATACACTATTGTTCATACTGCAGAGATAAGATGCTGCAAGCATATGAATTTGCCCTGGATAAAGTTGGACTTGATTTCAACTCATACCAGGCAAGTGTGATGTACTTTATTAAATTATAACTAGGTGTAATTATTAAATACTTTTAAAAAGAAAAATTGAAGGTGGCTCTGAACATAGAAAGTCTAAACCCACAGACTAGGAAAATGTGTTTGTTCAATGGGAGTATGTTATTTTGTGTCCTTTCAATGCTCTGCACTTAAACTCAGGGGACTGGGTGCAAATGCCTAAAACCAGTTGAATAGATAAATAATTTATAACCGGTCACTAAGAAGAGTATTCCAGCATAAGTATAATTATGAGATTTCAGTGTTTTGAGACAAGTGTAAAGGTGTAGTGTGTTGAATATCTTTAATTATATGGAGAGCTTTGTATGGTCAGTCCATAATATAAGGGGTGGCGAATGGTCCCTCGAAAAACGTGGGTCTCGGAAAATTTTGGCAGGATCTCGAAATCTCGGAAGCATTTTTGAGAAGTCTCGAAGTCTCGTTTTTGCATGGTTTGTATTTACTTTTTTTGAGTCTCGAAACTTTTTACCAAAGAGTCTCGGGCTCGGATTTCTAACTAGGATCTCGGCGTCTCAGCGAGTCTCAGATTTTACCATTCACCACCCCTAATATAAGGTGGTTGACAAAACACTGACCCGCTGCCTAGTCCATGGACTACCCCAATGGGTTACCAAAGTGGACTACCTTTTGAATATACTAAAATGGTTCATGAGGTAACTACCGGTAAAAATAATCATGATAATAATTCAAAAGTTGGTCCATTGGGGTGTATGGACTGGGGGTCAGTGTTTTGCCACCACCGTTGAATTTCCTTTTCTCTAACTGTGCTCAAATTTCTCAGTGTGTTGCTCTTTAATGACGTAGGGATTAATTTTAGGCTTTCATACCCAGTCCTCTGCTCATTTACAAGTACTTACAGGTATTCTAGAGGCAGTTTCACTATTAAGGTGTTTGTTATGACTGGATTCCACTGTTATTTATGTTTTGTATAGCCAGCAGGGTAAATGTCCGAAATTACTCTCCAAATGACTATAAATTACTTTCCAAATGACTAACCATTTTTGTTTTTGGAATGCACAGATCTGGGTTGACTTTGTGAATTTTCTGAAGTCGGGGTAAGAATTAATTATTAATTAATAACTAATTGCTTTGAATGGTAATTATTTCATTTTCCAGTTTGTTTGTTTGTTAGTTAGTTTGTTTATTTTATTTTTCTATGTAGTTTCATCCTACACCACCTGATAACCTTTGTTATGATATGTTATCTTTCAGTGAAGCTGTTGGAAGCTATGCTGAAAATAGGAAGATCATGACGATAAGAAAAGTCTTTCAGGTACTGTCAGCAAATGAACCCCCCCCCCCCCCCAAAAAAAAAAATACAAGTGAAAACTTTTTTAAGGGATAAATCTTTTGTATTTAATATGCCTTCAGCAGTACAAAGACTCATGAATTTCCCCCCACGCTCTCCCCCCCCCCCCCCCCCCCCAATCAAGATGCACTGGAAAAAGTAATCCCCTGTAATTTAACAGATGTATAATCATGTTACTTCTGTATTTTTGTGCTCATTCCAGAGAGCTGTGGTGACTCCAATGCTGAATTTAGAAGCTCTATGGAGAGAATACAATGCTTTTGAGCAGGTGTGAGTCCTTTAGTAACTCGTTAAACTTACTAGATGCATTAGCTGTTTGTTTGTTGGCTTTTTTCAAACTTTGAAGGAAACTTTAAATTTCAGCAGGCAGTCATGTATGTGGGCTGAAAAAGACCATTACACATTTTCATTAACCTGCAATCATGGACAAAATAGTCTTGGGACAAATTTTGCATTTGTTTTGGCCCAGAATGTAAAGTACCGGGTTGCCAGTAATTGTGTGACCGCAACAATTAAGCAACACTTTCCTAACTCATATGCCTTGTCAGAACTGTGCAGCCTGGTCCAAAGTACAGGTCACTGCTCCAAAACGAAAAAATAATAATAATTGTAGAATTGCACACATTTTAGGCATTGGTGGTGAAATGTTACCACTAGATATTTCCAGCAACAACAATTGCTGTATGTCCCCTACAAATTGTTTATTGCATATATTCAGAGTGTGAACAAGATGTTGGCCAAGAAGCTGATTGATGACAAGACCAGAGATTACATGAATGCCAGAAGAGTGGCCAAGGTAGTATTAGATAGACATCGTGGCTAAAGTGGAAGAGGCCGGGAAAACTCTAAAAAGTCTTGTTTTAGAATAATAGGAGAGTTTTTCAGCAGCCTAAAGATGAGAATTAGAAGCCTCAAGAAAAGCTTTTAATGATGTTATAGAAACCTGAAACAATGTACCGATTTGGCTGCGGCTGCACTAGGGGACTTAACCGAGTTATTTCCAATTAACTAATTAAAGTTAACTGGTTTAAAATATCAGCAAGTGCAGCCGGGTTGTCTTCAGTCTTAACTGAGTTTTAACCAGGTTATGCAAATTAAGCAAGAACAATAGATTTTCTTAACCAGGTTAGGTTTTTTTAAACCACCTCGCGAGGTAGTTTAACGCAGGTTAACGTTATCAATCTGTCAATCATCTCCGCCTACGCATGAGAATGTTCCAAATTTTGGCTTTATCATGCACGCAAGCACAACCGTTTCAAAATTTCTTCTTTTGCCCCAAGTTCAGCTTTTCTTTCTAATAAACACAATTGAGTTAAAATGTTTAAGAAGTCAACCTCTTTTTATCAGTGATACGGGGTCAAATTTTGTTAGTCACTGTTATGAGTGATCCAAGTGAGTGAAAAAACAAAACTGCACAACATTGAATAACTTTGTGAAAGTCTAAATTGAGTCCGGCTGGTGATAAAAATTAACCCGGTTAACCTCTTTTAACCTGGTTACATTCCGAAGAGTGTTTTACCGGGTTTTTTCAAAAACTAACCCGGTTAACTTGCCAAGTGCGGCCGCAGCCAATTGTAAGACATTCATTATTAAAATGGAACATTACATCAGAGCTTATTTGAACCAAGGAACATTATTCACCAAGACAGAATTTATTTCAGTTGTTGCTGCTCTGTTTCTTGTAGTGCATTTTTTAAGAAAAAGTTTGAATAGTTGTACTCATTAGTCATTAATTTTATTCTGTGATGAGCTTTGTACCAGATACTTTGCATTGTGCAATATACCTTAATTTTCTTATTATCTCATTTCTGTTTGTCACTCTGTAAACAGCATTAATAGTAAATGCTTGTCAAAGCCAAACACAATCTGGCACCACTGACTCAAGTTTCTTCCCTTTTTGAGTATTTTTTGTATTAATTGGTCATAATTATTTCTCTGGTCAATTTATTAAGTTTATCGTGATTTATTCAATGACCTTTTCTTGAATTGTGCTTATCTCTGACTTTGCTAAACATTCCCAGGAGTATGAAATGAGAAAATATTGTTTTTTGCAGGAGTACGAAGCTATAACTCGGGGACTTATCAGAGGAAACCCTTCTGTTCCTGTTCAAGGAACTGCAGAAGAACTGAAGCAGGTATTACTGACTTGTGACTTACTTGTAGTTTGAGAATAAATTATATTTACTGTATTCGCACTTGTGTGGGCCACACCCCAAGAAGGTGCCTTTCAAGGATATTGACATAATTAATATTATCTCTTTTCAATGAATTGTTGATATGTTCAACCAAGACTATTTGCAGTATTTTTTGATAGTTTTACCTCACCGATTCATCTCATTTTTACAAAGAAAATTATAAAAATTATAATCTTGTAGGTTTCTTGTTCCATAACCATGGCCTTATGTGGCATGTTTTTTTTATTTTATTATTACTTTTATTTATTTATTTATTTATTTATTTATTTATTATATCATATTTATTTATTTATTTGTTTGTTATAAAAAGTTTTTTTTTGGTTTTGTGGCTCTTTTTTATATCTAGTTACAAATCTGGAAGAAGTATGTTGCCTGGGAAAAAAGCAATCCATTAAGAACAGAGGATACAGCTCTCCTTACTAAAAGAGGTATGTTATTTACCCTTCACATTTTTTTCTCCAGCCTCATATGTCTATGTTCTAACCCATGCAAAATTACCCAAATGTGTTGTCATGGAAACAAGTTGAAAGCGAGGTAGCACTGCCAGGTTTTGAATTACTTGTCCATGAGGAAAAAATATTTTAGAAGCTTGTCTTGTTGTTTTTGTTGTTGCTGTTGTTGTGGTTGTTGTTGTTTTGTTGCTGTTGTTAATTTCTTCCAAAAAAATCTTTGATGAGTCACTTCATTAGATTGTCTGGCAATATGTAATTGTGTTGAATTTCCAACTATGTGGTTTTTTCCCCTACAGGGTGTTATTTAGTCATGTATCAGAAGAAAATGTGACCTCATTTTGTTTGAATAGAACAGTTTTAACTTAATCTGAATGGCTATATACACTATATCTTACTTTTCACAGTGTGAGGTTATTGCATGTAAGTCTCATAATTTTACCTGTAGTTCCTTATTCTGTTCTAATGACATTCTAACTGGCCTTCTTGCAGTGATTTATGCTTATGAACAGTGCCTTCAAACAATGGGATTTCATCCTAATGTGTGGTGTGAAGCTGCACTCTACCTGGATCAAGTCAGTCAAAAAATGATGGATAAAGGGGTGAGTTAGTCAGAGGGTGTGGCCCAAGAGGGCTGATGAGGGAAAAATGGGTGAGTTAGTCAGAGGGTGTGGCACAAGAGGGTTAATGATGGATAAAGGGTAGGGCGTTGATCTAAAGGTAAATGACATCTGATTTTTATTAAAACAGCAATACACTGTGTTAGCTACTTACATAGATTATCAATATGCTCATTAAGATTAAGCTGAGTGTCAATAATTATTACACCTAACAAAGATAAAGGAGTGAGCTAGTCAGAGGGTGTGGCACAAGAGGGATAATGATGGATAAAGGGGTGAGTTAGTTAGAGGGTGTGGCACAAGAGGGCTGATGATAGATAAAAAGGTGAGTTAGTCAGAGGATGTCGCACAAGAGGGCTAATGATGGATAAAGGGGTGAGTTAGATGGTGTGGCACAAGAGGACTGAGTGATTTACACAGCACAAAAGTGATGATAAAGACAATTACTGTTAATTGTTTTGCACTCTTTGCTTTAATTTACACCATAATTTACTCATCTTTTATTGCAGGACATGCAGGGATCTAAAGTACTGAGCGATGAAGCAGCAAACATTTATGAACGAGCCATTAATGGACTGATGAAACACAGCATGCTGATTTACTTTGCATATGCTGATTTTGAGGAGGTAAAAAATGTTTTCCAACCTCTCTGTCTCTGCCAGAGATTCAGGTGAATATTTCATTAGGTCAGCAAGTGAAATCCAGTGCATGTCAAACATGCTCCCTTTGGGTTCTCTGTAAGTTGTATGCAAGTTATTCACCATTACGTATGTTTATTAAGTTGTTGTTTTAGGAACTGTTTTTTTTTTAATATATTTACAACATTTTCAGTATTAATTTAAACAACAAGCTTACTGTATTTTGAAAATACCCTCTTTGTTTGACATAAGTCATTTTGAGTGGCTGTTAAATGGATGAAATGTGTTAGTTTTTTAATAAGGTAGCCTTGCATTAAAACTGTTTCAGTTAGTTATAATAATTACTTTTCTTACCAAACAGGGGAGAATGAAGTTTCAGAAGGCAAAGGAAATATATGAGAAATATTTAGTCTTGGAGAATATTGATCCAACATTGGTAAGTTACTATATTCGTCAACAGGAATTTTACCTCAATCAAGGTATAACAATATTATTGGTAGTTATCTTGTGGTTAAAGACAGGTTTTAGATTAATGGTAATCTGTATACATGTAGTCAAACAGTAAAGCCTGTACAAATCTCCGTCTGCATGCTTAAGGTTTTGCATAAATATTAGAATGATTACAGTCCGCCTTTTCTCTGAGATCTGTCGAGTTCTAAGTCACAGTGAGTGTATTAGGACAAAAATGCCCTTAGCCAAAAATGGACTGAGGCATTAACTGTAGCTGGCTTGTGCCACCCTAGTTAACTTGGAGAACATAAGAGACTTCTCGCAGTCTTAGAAGTTTTTATATATAAGACACAAATGCCATCATAGTACTGTGTTGGAGTATGGCTGGAGTATGGCCTCCTTTAGGGGTCAAACAAAGGTCAAAAAATAAACTTCTCACCGAGCATCCCTATACCTTTCATATGCGAGTTGCAGCCCCCCTCTCCACCCCAAGCCACAGAAAACGTTTTAGAAGGAAAAATACTTTGTAAACAGTACTTTTTTGTGTTTCTTACCAAAAAAAGCATCATCCTGAAATTTTATTTACTTTTAATTCTTTCTTTTTCTAACTTTGAAGGCTTACATTCAATACATGAAATTTGCGCGACGGGCAGAAGGCATTAAAGAAAGCCGAGCTGTTTTCAAGAGGGCAAGAGAGGATTCTAGAACAAATTTTCATGTGAGTGTCAAAATGACTAGCTAGCAGGTGCAGGTTTCATTTCTTGTCCAAATTTGCAGATGTATATTTGAAGAAAATAGAATTTTATGTCACTATTGGTAGTTATCTAGAAAGGATATTCAAGGATTACCACTACATAGTTCTTTTATATATCCAATGTATTAGGCAAATTAAACATTCACTTTTTTCCTCACCATCATTCTGTGAGTTTTGTTTTTATCATATATAGCAGTTAAGAGTACATTTGAAAGAATTTTTGCTTGTCTTTCTTTAAAAAATTTACATCTATGAAAAATTTTGTGTAAAGGAACTTTTCAAATCCATTATGTGTTACTTTCCAGGTTTTTATTTCTGCTTCTCTTATGGAATATTTTTGCAGTAAAGTAAGTAACACAGTGTGGATTACTTGTAATTCTCTGGTTAAATGTAAATTGAAACTTAAAAAAGTAACAGATTGATGTGCGCTGGATTAATTAATAATGTCCATGATTATCACTTTTTAGGACAAAGCTGTTGCATTTAAAATATTTGAGCTAGGCTTGAAGGTAAGACTGGAGTCTGACAATTTGTTGAAATTCACATACTTTTACCCCAGGTACATGTAATACTCAAACTTTTTGTGTGTTTGTTTTTTTCTGTTCTGTCCCTGTAAATGAGCTGAGTTTAGGATGTGACAATACAAAACTAACCTGTTTTTACTTTTGGAATCTTTCTTTGATAGAAATACATGAATGAAACAGACTATGTGTTGGCTTATGTAGACTATTTGTCACATCTAAATGGTAAGTTATTAGACGTGATATGCTGTTAAACATACAATTTTGCATTTTGCATGGACCATCCAACTTTCCTTCATAAAACTGTGTTAACTTTGGTCTTTACAAACCATCTCCAATCCATCCTCCTTACTTTTGACAATAACACAGATCTCGACTTTTGTTGCAGATGACAACAACACAAGAGTGCTGTTCGAAAAGGTTCTTAGTTCCATGCCAAAAGAAAAAGCAAGGTACCTTAATTCACAGTGGTTTTGAGGGTTGCATTACTAAGTATTCTAAAGGGTTCTCAATAAGAGCCGGCAGCTGGCGAAATTCTCCGGCTATTTCACGGGAACTTGCGGCCTGCTTTATTTCTTTGGAAATTACCCCCAAAAAAGCCCAAATTTAGTGTTCTGTTCAAACACTCTAATTTTTGCTCCAGAGTGCTGAAAATGCACTCTAAGAGGCCCAGATTTCAAAATCTCTCCAGGACCCCCCCCCCCCCCCCCCCAGTAACTGAGAAAGTCACACCTGTGGTGCGAGTTTTTTCCTTCTCCACCTGCTTCAAAGCTTTTGCCACCTACTTAAAACCTCACTGAAAACCCTGAATCTAATATGCGTTTTAAAATGCTTTGAATATGTTTTTTAACTATGACATTTTTTTCAGTGATGTATGGGGCAAATTCCTAGACTTTGAAGCCACAAGTGGTGACTTGGCCAGCCTAGTCAAGGTGGAGAAACGGAAACTGGAAGTGTACAAAGAGGTGAAGATTAATTAATTAGCTTGTTTATAATTTATTGAGTTGAGTTTGTTGCTTATCAATAAGCCACTTTTATTTTCAATGTGTCCTCATTTTCTCAAAACAAAACTTTTTTGGAGAGAACTAGGTTTAAGGTAGGGAGGAATTTAAAATAAAAACAATCTACAGACAGGAGAGTTTACAAAAATATATTGTAAAACCTTCTGATTCCCCGTAACTCATACTCACACTCTCCCTCTCATGTGACCGTATTATCAGTAATATAATTGCTGTCTTTTTTCAGGAGTTAGAGGGCCTTGAAACATCATTACTTGTAGACAGATATAAGTACTTGGATCTTTTCCCTTGCTCTCCTCTGGAGCTTAAAATCATGGGCTATGTGGTGAGTCAATAATTGTTAGTCCTGTCGAATTGCTGGGGCACCATGTACCACTTCGTACTTTACTATAAATTTTTATTTGCAGTTGTCCTCATGACTGTCGCTGTTTCAAGTTATCTTTGCATTGTTTGTCACCATTTTATCTGTTAAGGTCATAGTGCTTGTCAGAATTGACCATAACAGTAACTCGTCTACAAGGGTAAAGCCTGACTGCTTTGTCCACAGCCACCAATAATTTATTGATAACATTTTCATCTTGTAGGGTTCCACAAGGCAAAGCAGTAGTATGCCAAGTACAGTCTCCTCTGGAACCATCCCAGATGAGCAGAGTGAAGAGAAACCAGCTAAATTTCCCAGACCAGATGTATCACAGATGACACCATTCAAACCAACCGCTAGTGCTGGTAAAAACCTCTAACATCAGAATTTTTGAGTTTGTGTGTCTGGTAAAAATGGGAATTGGACAAAGGCAAGAACAACCCGGCCAATCTATTCATAACAGAAAGGGTTTAATATTGCCATTCCAGAAAGTTTCTTTTCTATAGAATGTTGCTTTTCAACCATCAGTGATACTTACTTTTAGCATGTAGATTGTCCATCTGTCGGTGTCTGTCGCAATGTTATAACACAGTGCGGGAGCAATTTTACTAATATTTATACTAGTAGGTGTGGAAATCTCATGTATGTCACGTGACCACTGAACGTAGCTCCTTGGCCTTCACACTTTGTCAATGTGAGACCTTAAGTATGGAGGGACAAAACTGAGAATTTTAAAATCTTTGAGCCTTGCGTTTGCCCTTCAACATGTATGCGACATCCAGTGATGCCAACTCTCCCGCTTTTGGCAGGAGACTTACGCTTTTTTGCCTCGTCTCCCGCTCTCCTGCTTTGGTACATAAATCTCCCGCTTTTTATGTCCACTATAAATATTGAATACTTAGTAAAAAATAAAACAGACTTAGTTTGAGATTTAGCCCATTTTTAGCTCAAAACTTGAATTTTTCTTATTCGCAGTACGGTTTCTGGGGCTTTTTTGTCATTGACAAAGATTATTTCTAGCATTCGAATTTTGATAGTATGTCCATCATGTAAAACGTCATATAATGTCCTAAGTCATTCCCATGGGGGGCTGGGTCAATTTTTCGGGAGGGGTCGTTGAAATTCCGGGGGGGAGTAAAAAAAAGACAGTCTCCCGATTTTAGGTCCCCAGAGGTTTGCATCTCTGGACATCTAGCAATTGACTTGGTTAACTTGGCCTCACTTTTTCTCCATTTTTCTTTTTCTTTTGTTCAAAAGCCTTTTCTTGGATAAATTTGTCTATTCTTTTTGGAGGATGTATCATCAAATTATAGACAAAAAGAATTTAACTGAATTTGCTTTTTAAACTCTTGTATCTGAATTCAAGTTTCGCACTAACCCTGGGTTATGCTACCCTGGCTTTGAACAACCCGGCCCTGAAGTATTTTTAAGCATAACTACTGCGATTTGTTTAGCTGATTTATAGGAAGAAACTGGACTCAACTCTCTGCAGAAATAATTATTGAAAATTATTGAAATACATTCTTTGAAAGGAAAAACCAGTGTTCATATCACATGTTAAATTACTGTGTACCAAACAGTAGTGTTATCCATAGGGTAGAGATTTATCCAGAACACATCTCAGGCCTGTTCCTTTTCCTTACTGATTTCAGTCAGTAAGTAATTCCAGACATCTCCTTGACTTATATTCTCCATTGCTTGTGTTTTGATTTCTTTTTTCAGCTGGTGTTCACTCCGTACCTGGAGGAGTCTTTCCTATGCCTCCAGCAGCAGCACATCTTTTGACCATGTTACCCCCTCCCTCATGCTTTCAGGTGATTTGTGATTACTTAGTTCAGCCCTAACGACAACTTCTCTATAGAGAGGAGAAGTCGTTAAGTCATGTTGCCATGGTAGCAAAATTTTCAGATGACAAAAAAACTGAAAAAGTCACTTAAAAGTCTATTCGCACTATTTCAAACTTCACCAATCTTATTCAATTTCATTTAAGTTGGCAAATCTTGGCGAAATTTTCTTTGGGTCCGTATCTATCGTTATCTAAGTTTAGAAAAAAAACTGACAATTTTTGTGTTGTTTTTACCTACTCCATAAAGTGGGCTTGTGAAATTAGGAAGTTTCATGTCAATGGTGTAACGACCACAAAGAAATGTACAAAACAGCGTATGCACTTGCAAAGTTGTTGTTTGTTAACATACACATATTATTTTCTGCCATTCTCCTTCCCGTCGCCCTCGTTGTTGGTTTTGTTGTCATCCAGAAATAGTGCTACTATGGTAACGTGATGTCACACTTCTCCTCACTGTTTTAAAAATGATGAAGTTGCTTTACCTGTACCCCTTAAGTCCCAAGCTGCATTATCAACATCAATTTTCTCTTAACAAATATCAATAGACAATCAATTGAAAAAGCTATGAGAATCAATAATTTGATCACCAAGGGAAAAAATAAATTCTTTGATCTTTTCTCAAATTCTCTCAACTAATTATTCAAGGTAATGTATGGTGATCAGTCTGGAAAATTTGTATTTACTGGGTCTTAAGGTGATGTTACACGAGACGATTCACAACGACGATTTTTTAGCAAAACACTGCTTTGCAATGTTGGAATATTGTCACAACTGTCCGAAACAATGTTGCTACAATGTTGTAACGCTGTATTGTGCTAAAAATCGTCATTGCAAATTATTCCGTGTAACATCAGCTTTAAAGGGTTAATTTAGGGGTACAATTGTTCATTTTGTGGAATGGTGCAGCTTATGGTGCTAAAAATCTGAACTGACCACCATTTGGTTATACGGCATTTGGAAGTATTTTGCTAAAAGCAATGGACACTATTGGATGGCCAACTAAACCATCTTTTTTCAGTTTTGAACAATGAGTGCATGTTGGTGCCTCTTACAGGGTTCCTAAAAACAGCAGGCAGCCGGCACAAATCACCACCGGTCATCCATCTTCTTCAACAATAATTCTGTCTTTTTCAGAATTTTCTGGCAGCCCTGCCCTAAGGAGTGAAATTAAGTTAGGGTAGCCCACGCCCCCACATAACAATATTCGGGTAGCTTAAAGAGGCGTTTTCAGATTTTTCCAATGACCCAGGGTCACCCCTCATCACTTTTTATGGGTAAGGCCCCAACTGCAACTTACCAGTACAATATAAATATATTATACTAGGCATGGTCGCATAAATGGTTGTTTGACATGTCAGACATGTTACTTATAGCTTTGGGTTTGTTTGGCCCTGTCAGTATACAGAAGCATGGAAAAATTATTTGGATATTATCCATTAGGGATGACTGATTGTAATAACCAACAGACTAATAACATTGCACTGTGAAAATCTGGCATGACTTTTAGTAGTCTTCTTCAGAAATACCAGTGCTACATTAATCAACAAACGGACTGACATAATTACTTTTATAATGGAAAATGTGCTCTCCTCATTGTTGAACATTCTCATATTTCCTTTGGTCAGTAAACAAAATACCATAAAATTGTATTGATAATAATATTTCTTATATTACTGATTAAGATGTTATATCTCATAATTTAACCTCATGTTTAACTGAGTTATAATTAATATCTTATATTTAGGGTCCATTTGTGATGATAGATGAGTTTATTAAGTTAACACTTGAACGTGAACTACCGGAACTTCCACCATCAGGTTGGTGATCAGAATGTTTATTACCTTTGCATTCTTCAATCCTTATATGTTGGTGTTGTTGTTGTGGCTTGTGTTAAGTTGAAATTGCAATTGCAATTTAAAGTTGTGTCAACATGTATCATACTTTATAAACAAACATTTCAGAGTGACCAGTCTCACCATCTAACCCCGGTTGTTCAAAATCTGCTAGATAAGGGCCTGTTTACATGGAGGTGGAGGACCCCAGATAGGTGAGGTAACATGTGGCGGTCACCCCACCTATCATGTAAATGTGATCAAATTAAAATGAGAGGTTATATAAGGGGGGTTATCTCACCTACCTGGGGTCCCCCACCTCCATGTAAACAGCCCTAAATCTCTATCCACTCTACGGCCCAATATTGGTGTTCGTTATACTAAGTCTTGTCCGCTGGGTGGTGATTTAACTGGTGGATGTAGCTCATATCTAAAGTTTGAACAATTGAGGCTTCTAGGTCTTATATACATCAGACTTTCCTATGCCTACTCACCTTGTAACACACATTGGATAAAAACCTTAGCAATCGTTTCCTATGAGACTGTACAATCTGTTCACTTGGAAAAGTGACTGTGCAGTAACATGAAATGAAATAATCAGTAAAATGCATATGGGTCAAAATAGAAAATCCTGAAAATGACTTACCAAAAGTGAAAATAATTTCCCCGTTTCACAACTTATAGATTAATTCAGCTCTCAGCTGGCATAAATTGCTATTACATGTAATGAGTACATCAACCTTTGCTTGATGGTTGGTTTTTTTTTTTCCTAAAAATATTAGTTAAGGAAACTCTCCTGTCTTAATTATGTCTATTTATTCATTTACTATGTTATTAGTCCTTTTTCTGACCCCAAACTAAGCAATTTACAGCAGCTTGAAGGGATAGTCTTGTAGATAAGCTGCACCTATAGGTTTGAGCCTAAAATTTGAACAAAAAGAATGCAGCTTGTACATGCACGTTTATTATGGTATCATTTCAATACTCTTGTGTTGTGTCCACAGGGACACCAGATTCTGAGGCACCTGTGAATGGAGTGGAGAGTAGTGAAAATAGCATGGAGGTTGAACAGAACAAACGCGGTGTCAAACGACCAGGTGTTGACCATGAAAGTGATGATGAGAGTTCATCTGCTGCTCCCCCTGTGAATGACATTTACAGAAGTCGACAACAGAAGAGAGTACACTAATGGAATCACTGGCCGTTAATACCTCGTAAACTGCACAATGCAGCCTTATCAAGAGCCATTTGTCGTCATCACCACAGACTCTCTATTGTAGAGTTTTGTATAAAGTCTTGAAGCCACAAGATGAAAACACCTTCTAGACCTCCTCCCCTGCCCCTACTGGCTAAGTAAAGAAGCCCATTTCTGTTTATAATTGTGTGACCTCTAGAGATAAGAAAATTAACTTTTGCAACAAAACCAAGTATGCTAGTACAAAAATAGTGAAGTAGTATGGTTTTCTTTGGGCCTGTTTACACAGGCAATTTTTTTGCATGGTTTTTGATGCAATTTCAAATGTAGGAGTATAACTCCCGCTGATTTCCATGGTAGTTAGCGAAAAGCTGCCTTATGGTAAGAAAGTGTTTACGTCAGATACATCTTCAGGGTGTTTATTAGGAGATCAGAGAATTCTCTGTTTACTGCGCAGAATTCTCCGGTTAACCTTCGGTAGCCTATGACTATTTTCATTCACACGTGGAGCCTTTTTCAAAATATTCTCCTGTGATGTTACACCTTTCTCCTGATACTGGAATTTTTAATGAAAACCCTGTTCTTGCTGAGGAAACTGCTGCAATACTATACTATTAAGAATAAGTTTAATATAACCACCAACAAATCACTGTAAAATCTCCACGAAATTGCAGGAAAAATTGTAGCAAATCATGATCATGTGCTCCACACAGAGTTAAACAGAACAACTATCTGAACTATAGTATACTGCTTGCTTGGAAATGAAAAATGATGGGATACATTGCAAATAGATTTGAAGTATGGAATATTTTCCACAAAATCCTGCTATAACATGGTCTAGTCCTTCCAGATATGCGTTCTTGTACAAAGTTTTAGAAACAAAGTTTTACCTTTTTGTGGTTAGTGGCTCTTGCCTCTAATCTAAATTTTTACATTCATCTGTCTTTTTTTTCTAACACAGTGTCGCTATGTTGTTACAGTGTTTATTCATCTAGTTGATCCTCTCCCAATGGCTAAGCAACCTACAAAAACATGCAACAAAGTGTAATAAAATTTAGCTTGGTGTAAGAGAGAAGTGCTCACATTGTGGCTGTTACTTATAGTACCTCAACTAATATCAGTCTTCAGAGAAAGGATCTGTGGCAATTGCCAGCTATCTAAAACTAACCTAAACTTTTTTTTTCTCAAGGGTCTCTTAATATGTAATAGGTAGATCTCAGCACATGAATTTGCTGTAACCCACAAATGCATTTTAAACAGAGTTTGATAAAGGATTATTGAGGCGGTACAGCTTTTCCTTTAAACTATTATGCGCTACTAATTTCATGCTAAATTGTTAGCAATCTTTCTTTTTTCCTACCTAACATTACCATGGTTGCCAGAGGCTTTTCATGCATGGTTTCAGGTTTCAGTCAAGTCTTAAAAAGTGACCCGCCACTGGTGTCTTCGGCCTGCTGCCGATGAAACTAAGCTCCCTGTCACACGCAAGAAGAAACCTCTGGTACCCAGGGTAACCTAACATTGAAAGTAGAAGACTTTTCAGTGTTAAGCTCCCACACCAGATCATGCATTAGAGTGTGAGTGGCTACAATGTATCACAGGGTTTCACCAGAAACTCATACGGGGTTGTAACGTGTAACTGTCATATGTTTGCTTTATCCAATGCTCGTGAACATTCATTTATGCAAGTAATATAGTTGGAACGAGAAGAAAAGATAACTGACCAATCAAACTTCATAAATGACATGACCTAATTTTACTCCACGTTCCTGCACCCACTCAGAAAATAGGGGGATCAAGCAAAAACTACAGCTATGACTACGAAATGTCACTTTTAAAAAAGGTTGAATTCATGCTGCTTCAAACTTATTCCATCTTGTCCAGTTCATCAAATGTAAGCAAATTTTTTTGGAGTTGAATTCTAAAGGCTGTATTGAAGTTCAGGAAAAGAAAAAAAAAGTCCTTGTCTTGTGTTTTCAACCCTCCAAGAATCATGAAATTAGGCACTTTAACATCGTAATCGTGCAGTAATGGCAAAGAAATGTACAAAAAAGTGTGGTGCGCATGCAAGCTTGTTGTTAAGCCTATTACTTTCCAAATACGGTACTTCAAGGGTTTCCAATTATGGTACTAACAAAAATGAATATTCACATGCATTGAACGCAGGTTCTACGTTTTAACACCTTATGAGCTTCTGGTTTTACTTAAAACACATCCTGGACATTTTTTGCTTAATTCAGTTTTTTTATCATGCATGACAGACTTACTAAAGGTTTCATCTTAGTCATTCAACAACCTTATTGCCAGGCCCCCTCTTTCCTTCCAAGTAAGACAGACTCTGGGGCTTGGGTATGCCCTAGGTATTTCATGCAGAAGAATGATTTGGCCAAACAGAGTTAAGAAGAGAAAAGGAATTCACTTCCTTCCATTACTTGGGATTAGCCGTCCCTTGATTAATCTCCTCCCTCAAATAATCGCCCCCCCCCCCCCCTCTGATGGAAGTATTTAAAACAGTCACCTTCTCCAATAATCACCCCCCCCCCCCCCCCCACCACCACCACTATAGGTAACCCACTATCGATACCCATAAGGGGAAAACTGGAGGATGAGGCTGAAGTGGAGTCTGATCCATGGAAAACTGATCAGTGATGACTGCTAGGATATTGACAATGAAAATTAACAAAGAACCAAATTTGGAACACCAAAAAGCCCACGTTCAGTTTCTTCAATGTGGTTATTTTTTGATTCAATGGGAAACTAGAACAAAATATTTAGGGCACGACTTCCAGTGAACAATATCTGAAATAATCGCCTCCCTCGAGTAATCCCCTTCCCTTGAATAATCACCCCCTTTTGGTGTGAAAAAAGAAACAATCACCCCCAGCTATAATTCGAGGAAATACAGCTGATACAGCTGACCCTCCATTAAGCGGCCACCCATGGGGTAGGCTGGCAAGTGGCTGCTTCATGGAGGTTGGCTGCTCAATAGAGTTTCATCGCAAATTTGCATAATCTTTAGCAGAAACATCGGTTTAATTTTCAAACACAATGAGAGCAGCATTACTGATCCACAATCAGTTGTCACCTATCACGCAGGGTATTTTCCTTCATTACATTTTCGAAATAAAGCCAAACTGAGACTACCAAGCCTTTTAGGCTTTAATAGGCCATTTTACAGTTGTGTGCTCAGTGCCCTGGCCTTTGAATGGAAGTGAGCATGGTGGTTACCTTGTTTTGTTACAAAACTAACTTCTTGTTTTTTATGTGCAAATGATCATGTTCACGGGCTTGTTAGCATGAGGTTACCACGATTTGCACATGAAAAACAAGAGGGTTTCTAACAAAACAAGCTCACTGCCATCCTCGCTTTTATTTAAAGGCCAGGGCATTGAGCACACAGCTATAAAATGGCCTGTTGGAAGGGATGTAGCTTAGTGTCCACTGCTAATGAAAGAGAGCTTACAACTGGCACAAACTGATCTGGCAAAAAAAAGGACAGGGTGGCAAAGGGGTTTTCAGTGACACTTCAGGTGTCATGAATTATCAGCGTGATGCGTGATCGGCCACAAATTAGTTGCATGAGGCATGATTTGGCATAGCTGCCTTTTTAGCTGGGTGGTGTGTCATTTTCTATATTCAAAATGAGTGACACGCGAATTTCCTTATAGATTTCCATGACTGGTCAATATCATTTGAAACTAGAAGCACAGACATTAAGAACAGATATTCATAACATCATTTTCTTTTCTACCCAAAAAGGACCCTGAGAGCAATTTATTAGAGCTGATTCACTCAAGGGTTGATATATTGCCATGTTAACTTACTCATTTACATGATGTATGATGGCTAAATTCAGTTTTCCCCATGATGCTTGATGACCCAAAAAAAGTCAGCGCGATGCATGATACGTACACCCCTTTGCCACCACGATAAAATGGTTTCATTATTTATGTCTTTTGTTGATATTGTTGCTTCTTGTTTTTTGTTTGTTTTTTCACCTACCCACCCCAACATAACCCACATTTATAGTTTTATCGCTGTATGCTGTATTGAGATATAGAAAATTCCTCCAGCCGTTCTTCCGCAGGTAACACGTTATTTAGTCTTTCCATCATGGGTGAAAGGCGCTTGAGGTTAGCGTCGATTCTCCTGAGATTAGAGTTCATTTCCTCTACCTTCCTTAACTGTCCAGCCAAATGAGATAACTTCTTGTATCTGTCACTTACTCCTCGCAAAACTGTAGCACAATATGCATCCATTTCGCGGACTTGTGACGAGAGCATGTGTTGGTCAAATGCTACAGCCTCGGCGCATTGCTTCAGGTGCTTCTCATATCGAGAACACAGCGACAAACACGGGCGAAGGTTAAACTTATCAAAAAACTCCAACTCCCTGGCTGACGAGGCAGTAATTGAGCTTGGAAGGAGTGGATAATAGAATGGTATTTTGTTCAAGTTTCTCGTATCAGGATCTTCAGTTTTGGAGACAACTTTTGGGCTTCCAGTGGGCGCACTAACGACCATGATATCTTCGAGCTTGGCTCTCTGTTTCGACTTCGGTTTTGCTCCCTCCTTTTCCACAGAATACGCGGTATAAGGAACATTTGGATGGTCCATTTGACCCGCTAAACTACTGCTTTGATCTTGCCCCATTCTCAAAAACTGTAATAACCACTATCTAAATAGCATTAAAGAGGAAAGGCTCTCGCCTCTGCGAATTAACCGTCCGCCATCATCTCATGACAAAAGCCCTCAGACCTCCCTATCAGCGGTTCTACCCCTGGTAAGTAGGTACGTGGTGTAAGCATCATATAGTGGTTACAAGCACGCGTTGGTTATGAGATTTGTAAAATAACTGAGATAGTACGCGTGATCTGATTGGTCAAAAACCTATGGTTTATTATACCGGTAAACCCTTAGGAAAAGGCATCCGGACCACGAGCCATAAACAAAACCGGCTATTGATCTGCAAACAATGATTTTAGAAAGGCTAAGAAACAGCACAAGTCACTTACCCAGCCCTTCTTTTAAAATATCAAAAGCGTTCGTTTCCACATTTTATTACTGCCAGAGCTTTAAAGGTCAAATGAACCAAAAATTCGACATTTTTTATTTTAGCTCAATTCTAGTGAAATATGTTTAATATGAACCGAATAAACATACTATGAAGTTTCAGCTCAATTGAAGCAAGCATCTCCGAGATATTCGCAATAAAAAATTGTTATTTTTTGGCCCTTATCTTTGTAGAGCGGTCGGAAAAATTTTCGGTAAAAACAGCTTGTGACGGCAATGTTAGCCTGTGTACAGACGTCCCCCCTCCCTAAGGAAAACTCGGGAGTGGAGAAGTCTGTGAATCGCCGTCGTTAATCGTGTTCCGTGTTCCGTCGTTAATCATGTTATTTTTTTGTTCTTTCGCTTACAGTTGAAAAGGCGCATGTAGGTCGAAAAACAGCTCTGGCGTCGGTGCACAGGCTAGCCGAACATCTTCACGCAATGTCCACCCAAAGATATAAGATCTCTGATTACAGTCAAGCCAGATCAAGCGTACCGGGTCTCTGTAAAACGCGGACCGGATACCTGCGGATGGCGGATGCGGATGGGAAAATGCGGATAGAAAAATGCGGATGACATAAAAGTAAGAGGAAAAAAACGAGAAATGCGGATGACCAAAAAAGAAAAAAAAGAAAAAAAAAACAATTAAGGAAAGAAATCTTTCTTTCAAGTCACTGTTACATAGTTGGACCCTTCACATACATGCACAGTTTTGCACCCTGCAATTCCTGTCATTAATCACAGAAATAAGGACACTCCCTTCCTCCTTCTTAAATGCACACATACTTCATGCACTTCTCCTTTGAGTGTTTAGCCTAAGGCTTGCATGCAACAGCTCAAAAAATCGGCTAGCAAAGGTTCGCTTATTTTGCACTGGCCCCTTTTAATATTCTTCCCTTTATCCAATAAGGAGCCAGTGGTCCCTGCAACCACGGGTCAGAATGTACAATATTACTTGACCAGCATCCTAAAGCGGTGTAATTCACGAAGCAGTCTGTCTTTCTTTGGGGAGTGATCGCTATCTTTTTAAACAGTTAAACATTTCTTTATTCGGAATTTCATGGTTATCAAGCTAATAGGGAGAGGCATGGTCGTTAGTACTTGCAAAACAAACGGCAAACAATTTTTAATATAAAATCATTCTGACCTGGAGTTCTGACTTCTTTGCTCTCACTGGATATAGTGTACTCAACTTACAGAGAGAATATTCTCAGCGGCTCAAGACAGAAAACATTGCAGCGTGCATCAACCAGACAAAAGGCCGAACGTAAAAACGTAACTTTCCGATTTGAAAGATGCCAAGCAACTCCGCCTATCATGTGGATTTATTTTTTACAAGTTCTACCCTTTGGGAATTTATAAGTGCACGAATAATGAGTTCGAATTTTTAAAATTGCAAAATATACTGCAGATTGAAAAGGAAAAACAGACTTCTTGGTCAATCGCAAAAGTTATTTCCTGAAAAGGTGTAAAAAAAATCACCTAATCTGCAAAATTAAACTCCCACAAAAAAGGAGAAGTGTCACTTGTGAACGCATTAATGAAGGCTACTTTTTGTTTCACTTGTTTTTGTTTCTAATTTTTCTGCTAGCAAAATAGTTTCCAAAACATATCCTCAGTGAGTTTTTAGAACGTCTGTATCGAGCAACTTAAAACTCAGAATTCGGAATCGAAAATAATTTATATAATATTCAAATTATTTGGCCAGCTCTCGTCTATCTGCGAAGCACTGAGCAACCAAACATACTTTTCTACACGCAAAGATGTTTAATTATTACAAATCAGAAAAAAGACTAAGCTGCTTCTTAAGTAGACTTTAAAATTTTTTTAGCTATATCTACACCAGATCAGCATTTTTTATATGTTGATAGAAGCTTTTCGTAAAACTGTGAAAATGGAACGAACGTCAGAATAATGACTCTGCTGAGGGTACGGCATATTGCCTGACAATGAATTTCTGTACAAAACCCCTCACTAAGTTAAACAAGACCGATTCACACAAAACCGAGAGGAAAATTTGTGTAACGGAAAACCACTATAGTGTAACAGTAGCTTAGGTTTTTATCTCAAAAACGGGCTTCTGCAGGTGTCTGTAGTTCACAATCACTCTCTGCTGTGGCAGAGTCGACCAGAGTCAAGGCAGAGCGAAAGTTGATTTGTATTATGAGCCCTTTTGAAGATCAGGCTCCTATGTGAGGAAACATGGCGATTATGGGCGAAGCAAAGCACGCCGATGTTTTCGCATAGTTCGCCCTATATTTTGGTTTAGTTTGTTTTCTCTAGTTTTCTTTTAATTTGAGGAAATTTAGTTCTTTGTTGTTGTTGTCCGAACAACGTTATACACGTGTTTTGTTAAGAAATGTTTTAGTGACACAATTTAATTTATATATCCAAATTTTTTCTATCCTCATTTTCCCATCTGCATCCGCCATCCGCAGGTATCCGGTCCTCGTTTTGCAGAAACCTCTTTTGCTAACCGATTTTTTGGAGCTGTTTACCTTGCCTGAAATCCTTAGGCTAAACACTCAAAGGAGAAGTGCATCAAGTATGTATGCATTTAAGAGCCCATGACTGTAAATATCGAGAATCGCTGGCCAGGCTAAAAAAATCGAAAATTCTGATAATTTGTCACAAAAACCCCTTTGGGGAACTATCTTCGAAAAAAATATTTTCAACTTTCAAGAATCTATAGTTTTCGAGAAAATGAGGAAAAACGAAAATAGCGGTTTTTACCTAATTAATTATGCAAAAATTAGAGGAAAAAAATGACCTACTTTATCGCATCTGCACCGAGGCAAGATTCAAAGCTATAAAACAGAAATATTTTTGTTTAAAAGAATTTTATCTTTTCTTTCTATCCATGGTACGTTTTAAACCATAAACTTGATTTTGAATTTTTTATGGTTTTTTAAACACTACCACGAAGCGCACTTTTTGAAATGGCTAAAAAATGAGCAACTTCAGAGGCAAAAAATTCACCTTGGTATGTGTGATACCTAGCCAAAATGCATACTAGGACAAAGTTCAGCTCTTATATTAACAGAATATGAAATAAAAAATCTGGGTACTCCGGATTCGCTTTCACAAAATAAAAAGTTTCGTGACCACTAGTGGAAAATGTCACAAATTTGCATAAGTCAAATTTGTAGAGAAATGTTGCGGCAGCCGGTTTTGTTTCAATTCAGGGTCAGTATGTAATGTTCGGAAACATCACGAAGCAAGAAAACGTTTTTTGATAAAGTTTATGTTAAAATATCAGAGTAATTAACCGTTCAAAAAAAATAATAATAAAAAACGACCTCGAAGAAGCGTTATATAAAAGCGCTGAATTATTATGTAAACTATATCCCATGTCTCTCGTTTCTTTTCCTAACTTCCTTGTATCAGCATCCATCTGTGTCATCATAAATTCGCCTCCGGTATATCTAAAATAGGTAGGGACATTTTCCTTGAAATTTTATTTTGAAGGAGGTTTTTTGCGAACGGGATACACGGCGTGAGAGGAAGTCATAAACTAACAGTCAAAGTAACAATGTCACGCAACGACGTCTCGTGCAGCTCCGCCTTCTTTTACTGATTTTTTTTCCTCCTTATGAAATTTTATGGTAACTTTGCTTTGAACAGACAATGCGTTGTTCGCAACATCATTTGTTTCTCAGTAGTTTATTTTCTTTTCAGAAAGAAGGGACACTAACTTTGCATGCCTGTCAGTCACGCACTAAATGTTAGCATTTTCTTGTCAGAGATGTTGAAATCTGATTTTTTTTACTGCGTATTACAAACAACAAACCGTCCCTTGGTTAATTTTTTTGCTTTTTCACAAATAGAGGTATAATTAGGCAGCTACCAAAGGCCCTAGGAAACAGCTACGTGATCGTAGTTCATACGGTCCAGCGGTTTCTCTCCTCCGAAAGTTCATCGCGGAGTTGTACCACCTGCCAGCGCCGCGCCTTAGTGTGTAAATCTATACGCGAAACCCATGAACCAAAACAAGTTCCAACCGACGCCACCGAAGAACTGGAAAAGGAGTCTACAGGCGAACCTCCCGAAAGCGACCACCCAAAATGCGCAGACTTAATGGTCGCTAACGGGAGGTGGTCTCTTACGAGAATCGAACCACAAACCACAAACCACAGGAGGTTTCTTTGAGAAGAAAACTGGACACATCCACTTCAAGGAAGATAATTTATCGCATGCAATTTCCAAGTTACGATATGTGCAGTTCCATGTTGTTGTTGTTCCTACCACAAGAGATCAGAAAACTCGTCAGGTGGTCGCTTACAAAAGGTTAAAAACAATGTAAAATCATTAAACAGTCAGTACCAATTAGTGGTCGTGGGCGCTTACAGGAGAGATTCCAACTGTAAGACTTAACTGGGTGGGTTTTGGTGTTTTGGATAGGTGGTCGCACATGGAGGTTCAACTGTACTCCAACAAAATAAATCACCTTTCACGACGATGCGACCAGGATTTGTCTATGGAAGAGAAGACTCCTTGTTCACAGCTTTTGAGCTACTCTAACCAACTCCCACCGATGTCGAGTGCTTGCAAAACGTAGCATCATCTTGAAAAGAGAAGTATCAGAAAGGTCATCCTTGACGCCCCTGGCCTATCGCAGTATGCGCAACGAACTTATATTGACGTAAGTACCGTTTATTAACCGAGCAGTCAGGCGACGTAGAGTAAACCTTGACTACGTTTTTCAGTTTACAGCAGACCCGAGTTTTGTTTAAAGAAATACCTGCCTTTTGCTCAGGAGTATTAACGTCAGTACCCACAATGTCCCAGCTCGTACCTTCACACCGGAACGTCCGATCGAATCATTGTTTAGCTGATAGTTACCCTTCTCTTCCTCTTCCCGACTTATCTAGGAAGATCGAAGGGCCTCTGCCCCTGCTCGCAGGGTAGTTTATAGCGACCAAGGAGCTAAATAACAGAGCGAGGTAAGTAAGTGGCATCGGTGGTTTTATTTACGCCTAACCGTTTCCTAAAGTAAAGAAGGAAAGAACTTCAGACAAAGGGGAAGAAGAGTTATGCGATAAAACAGCTCTTAAATTGATGTTTAGCTAGGGCTTATGCGAGGGGCTGGGGACTATGTAATTGCTGCATAACATGTGTCGTTACCAAAAAAATTACGGAAAAACATTTTTTTCCTTGGTTTGGAATTTTGACCATGAAAATTTTAGCTCTAGCCATTTGTGATACCAGGCAAAAAAATCCAATATTAGATATTTCGCTCTTAGCAGCAGGCCCTCCAATTAATGACAGTATCTAATATTACATATCCGCAGGAGCGAAACATGACAACAGCTGGTTACAGATTGTCAATGTCTGAGGCGGGGGTTCTGGGCTCCCTGTGACAGTTCTTGTCAAGAAGACTCCAAATCAGTATATTTGCTGTTTTAGGTTGATTCTGTGCTATAACTTACTGCCTTTACCCAGTCAAAAAATGTTCAGTGTAGATTTACATGTGGGGTATGAAGAAGATCTCATTTTATCAGGGAGCACTAGCCAAAAATATCTTTTTGGGTGATGCATTTAAACTTGAAAAAGATAGCCCAATTTTTCCAATTTTCAGTCCATGTCCATCCTGGCCATCAGTAGCAAGAGAACGCGACAGGAAACAGTTTCAGTGCCTAAATATCATCCTTACATAAAAAAAAAAACTGGACCATAATTTTTGGAACTAAATTGATGCGAAATGAAGACCATATCAGCTTTTTAAAATGAACTAGCAATTAGCCTGGCATAGCCTCTTTAACTCTTTTTTGACGGCCAATTTTAGTAGAAGAAAACCCCGCCTTTTGACCAAATCCTCCTTTGTGGTCCGGCTTTCAACCAGTTAGTAGCCTGCATAACAGGCGTTATTTTTTTCGCGTTTTTGCAGGAGAGCGAAGGCAAGCGCGAAGTGAGTGAGAAGCGCCAGACAAGCGCCACGGAGAAGACGTAGAAAAAACTACGGTTAAATAACGGCCTGTCCACATACATTGTTTTTTTGCATTCCGCCCCAGACATACCACTCTCCTCACTCGCTTCGCGCTTGCATTTGCTCGCCTGACAAAAGCATGCACGCCTGTTGTGCAGGCTAGCCAGTTAGCTTGATATGGGAATGGCTGAAAAAGAGATTTGCAACACAAGACTGCTCAATTGGACGTACACTAATTTAGAAGCTTTTTTGGCGCGTTCACAGAAGCCAAAATTTGGACATCTCTTACGAACCTATATCGATCTTTCTCTCCCGCTCTCTTTTTCCCTTTGCCTTTCTTGTTCTGTTGCTTCAGCACTTGATCGTCTTCCCACTGTCTTTGTTTTGCAAGGAATTTTGGCTGGCTAACTTTTCAGGAAAGGGACATTTAATTAATCTGTAGCGAATAGAAGGTGAATAAAAAAATTGGAAGTAGATTTTTTTACCCCAAATGTTGCTTTTTTGTGTGTGTAACTCTCTCAAGATACATGAAGATAGGTGAAAATTTGCTAAATGAGGTACCAGAGTGGAAAAATCCATCCTTGTTGGTTTTGATCAGTTTATAACCTTGTTGAATAAATGGAAAGCTAACTGGGTTCATGAAGGATATACATGGTTTTAAAAAAAAAACACCAAAACGACCCCAGTGTCGGCATTACTCCCTCCATCTGATTTACTTTTTCTATTGAGAGGACAATTTGCAAGGATCCGAGAGGGTCCGTTCAATGAAGGTTTTAACTAATCAATGGCACAATTACGGGTCGGTCCACTTGGCGATCTTTGACCATCTTTGGGTGTTCGAAATCGTGTCTGGACTTAATAGTGTTGAACGCACGAACAGTGAAGAGGCAGAAAGAGCAGGAGGAAGAATTTCAGAAAAGAGAGAAAATGGGGCAATGATTACTTTAATCTCGTCTTTACTTACGTTATTTTTAATGTGCGAGACGTGGCAATTTCACCAAAGTATAACTTTGAAAAACTACTGAGAAAATTAACTATTTCGGATTTTTGTTGATTGAAAACTTACAGGGTATGATGTATAGTGTTATTAATGGAAAATCCCCCCAAATGCCTTGACGAATGAACTATTGGTACCATAAAAGCATGTGGGCACTCCAAGAAAGATGTATGACGGTGAAATTCATTCCGGTGAATAAAGTAAAATTAAGTTATCTGACATGAATAGTATTTCTTTACACACTACTTCATAAGCTCACATTTTTTTTATCGTACCCGGTAAAAATAAAGTCTGACTGTGATGAATTTGACAACGGTCACGCAATTGCAGAATACAGTACTCTAACACCCAACAACAATTGCTGAACAACGTTGATTTTATTATGTACAATTAAGAAGAGCTAACATACAAATTACAAAACATCTAACATTAGCTATTCTCTTGGTTATGCTATTTCAAACCTCAAATATTGCGTACGATAGGAATATGCAGATGCGTTTGTATGCAAATTTGCTACATTGTGTCACTAACCTTCACAGCAATTTGTTATCAGGAATATCAATTTTTCAGATCCTTTACTTAATTTTAGCTTCATTTAAAGTCGCTTTCATCCTTTCTCCTACGTTTCGACTATACCACGTACCGAAACTACAAAGAAAAATTAGGCGGCATCATTTCTCTACAAATTTGACTTATGCAAATTTGTGACATTTTGCACTGGTGGTCACGAAACTTTTTATTTTGCAAAGGCAAATCCGGAGTACCCAGATTTTTTATTTCATATTCTGTTAATATAAGAGCTGTGCTTTGTCCTAGTATACATTTTGGCTAGGTATCACACATACTAAGGTGAGTTTTTTGCCTCTGAAGTTGCTCATTTTTTAGCCATTTTAAAAAGTGCGCTTCGGGGTAGTGTTTAAAAAACCGTAAAAAATTCCAAATCATGTTTATGATTTAAAACATACCATGGATAGAAAGAAAAGATAGAATTCTTTTAAACGAAAATATTTCTGTTTTATAGCTTTGAATCTTGCCTCGGTACAGACGGGATAAAGTAGGTCATTTTTACTCTAATTTTTGCATAATTAATTAGGTAAAAACCGCTATTTTCGTTTTTCCTCATTTTCTCGAAAACTGTAGATTCTTGAAAGTTGAAAATATTTTTTTCGAAGATAGTTCCCCAAAGGGGTTTTTGTGACAAATTATCAGAATTTTCGATTTTTTTAGCCTGGCCAGCGATTCTCGATATTTACAGGCATGGGCTCTTAAGGAGGAGGAACGGAGCGTCCTTATTGCTGTGACATTAATGAAAGGAATTACAGGGTACAAAACTGTGCCAACTATTGCCATCACGTTCTGTATGTAAGTGAAGGGTCCAACCATGTGACAGCGACTTAAAAGAAAGATTTCTTTCCTTAATTGTTTGTTTGTTTATTTTTCTTATTATTATTATGTTTTTTTTTTTTTTTTTTTGCCATCCGCATTTCTCGTTTTTTTCCTCTTACTTTTTTTGTTATCCGCATTTTTTTTCCATCCGCATTTTTCTATCCGTAGTTTCCCATCCGCATCCGCCATCCGCAGGTATCCGGTCCGCGTTTTACAGACACCCGTTGGGAGAACACTCGAAAAGGTTGTAAATCACGAGCCTTCGGCTCGTGATTTACAAGCTTTTCTCGTGTTCTCCCAACATCCCGCGTGGGTTATCACGCCGGTAAACCCATAGAAAGTGTGGTCTATTGGCTCATATACCATAATGGCTAAGCCAATCAAAACACCAGAATTGCATTATCCAATGATTCAGTTTTTAAAAAACACAGATAGCCCTACATAGCCCTACATAGCCATACATAGCCATACACAGCCCTACGTAGCTGTAGGGCTGTGTAGGGCTATTTAGGGCTATGTAGGGCTGTATTTATACTAATGTCAAACCACTATATGATGCTTACACCACGTACCTACCCCCTTGGTGGGTACGCTTTCGGCCCTGCCGAATATCGTGTCCGATGAGACGACTTTTTTGGATTTTGCAGTCCTCCTTTTCTCTTACAACGCGTCTGGTTCTTATCTCAGTTAGCGCGATTGCAAACCACGTGCAGTAACTTTGCAAAGAAAAATAACAGACTGCTCGCAGTCTAGTTTTACATTCATAACATATTAAGGCATAAACCAATGAATCCTTGTTCTGATGGTGAGGGGAAATATTAAATTTCAGTAAAATCCAACTAGTGGTCTATCATCAATGCTGCGTTCTGATTGGTTGAGCTACTACTAGGCTATATGTTATAGCCCACTAGTAGCGAAAATCACGGGCTTTTTGGCGACAAAGAAGGATTAAAGTCTAGCTTTAACTAGCTAAAGTTCTTTTATTCTTGATATTTTTGACCAACTAGTTGAATTTTACTAAAACAATTATTCCTCTCGCCCTCATGGCCTCTGAGTCAATAGCCCATGAGGCCGAAGGCCGAATGGGCTATTGACTCAGAGCCCATTCGGGCTCGAGGAATAATTGTTAAATAGTCTATTAAAAAATAAGCAAACGACCATTTCATGGCGAGGGTTTTTAAGCCTTTAACATTGTTTTTACAGGTTTGTGCCATGACAACAACATAATGACCAATGATAAGTTTAAAAAAATAGTCCTCTGAAAGGATGATGGGCCTTCACTGCAGGCAATCAATAGTCTGTACAAAAACAACGTCCTTGCAAAACAAATCTCTCTTCAAGGCAGTCACGTTGTGTAGCGACTTCTATAAATCGGCACGTGCTCTTTTTGTCAATTAAAGGTTGATTTGGCGGGCACAGGGAATATTAAAACTTTAATAGATACGGTCAGTCTAGGACTATTGTAATTTCTGGCCAAGAATAAGCACGCAAATGTCGGAACGAAATTACCATAAGATGAAATTTTAAAAATGCTAGTTTGACATGACGAAAATTAAGAAACCAATCCAGTGGAATTTCCGATGGCTGGGGTTGCGCAGAGTTTGACTGTGAACGCGTCTGTTTCTTTTTCCATCCCTCTCTCCGGCTCTCTCCTCGACCAGTCCTACCAAGGACTACTCGCGGTCTAACCCTCTTGCCCCCTCAAAGCAATAACAAGGCGACCGAAGGACAATTTAACTCATTTTTATTCTTCAATCGTCTTCTTTGTAATTGTGTTAAAAAATCTGAGTTCTAATTTCAATGCTAAGGCTGCTTAGGGCCCTTTAGACTCGCGGGAAAATGAGAATGTTCCAACAGTGAATGACAAGCCTTAACTCAATCTTGACCCTATAAATATCACTGATCGCAACAATGAACTGTTAATCTTGTTGAATTCTAAACTTTTTTTGAACTGACATGAAAACCCTTCTGTAAACCAACCCGCAAAATCAGACTATTAATTTAAGAATATGAAGAAAAATTGCGTCATGAAAAATACGCAGTAAATAATCTTACAACAAAGCGCGTAAGAGAAAACAATAACTGCACATACTTTGGGTACTAACTCAAATATCTGAGAAAGAATAGTTTGTCGTCTACTTGGCTAGAAAACTACTCTATTAAAAAAATCCATCCATGTTTTTTGAACTGATGGTTGTCGACTTCAAAACCAGCTTTCCAGCCGGTAAAAGGGTTGCTAAACTCAACAATTTCTCTTTTCCAGAAAGGAAATTACAGCTCCATTGACCGAAAACCTTTTTTTTTTCAAAAGCATTTTGAAAATACAATCTAACTACCGATATCATTTTTTCTTTATCCATTTCAGATGCCTCAAACAAACCTTAATCTTTTAGTTCTTCTTTTTGTACGTAATAAAGAAATATTTTATAAACTCTTTCTCTACAAATAGTCTATACATCGTCTCGGCAGACTCGCAATGTCTCCAAATAAAACAATTCCGCTTTTCAGTGAAGTCGTTCTGAAACGAAGGTCCTCTTCAATGCGACAGATGTTGCTAAAAACGAAGAATCCTGCTATCTCCATGTCGTAAACGTGTTTATGCGTAATTTTTTTAACTTTAGCATTACAATTTTACTTCATCATTAATATTTTGCCATTAAGTACAATTCTCCACAGTTCCACTTATTGTAGCAATTCTATATTAAACAGTGAAATATAGGACATATTTATTACGTTCCAAAGATCTACTCGGTTTGGACATAAAACAGACATGCACTTTCACAAAGTCTACTTTCACTCGCAAGGGAAGAAGACCCTCTGTGCATAGGTAATCTGACTTCGGCATAACGGGCATTCCTTACACATGGCTGAACAATCCACACAACAAACCACGTGACCACAAGGGCAAAAGGCAGTAGCAACCTCGCTATCCATGCATATCTGACAGATCCGTGCATCTTGAAGGTGTCGTACCATAACCTTGAGCTCTTCTGGAGACATATTGTCCATGCACTCTCGTTCTGTACAGGCTCCTCGTCCCTCGCCCCGGCACGTCCCAGCTTTGTCTTTTCTTTTCATGTTGTAGCACCTCCGTTGAGTGAGCGGAGACTGTACAGGGCGGTACTCCGCTGACGCGCCCGCGTAACGGAAACTGCCAGAGGTGGAGCATGTCATGTCAATCATGCGACACGAGTTAAGCTCGCCCCACGCATGACTATATGCTTGACGCCGAGTGCGCTGCACGTCGAACAGGAAAATCCTGCCGAAGTCATTACGAGGCACGAACACGGATAACAGCCGGCCAGCGAATGTCCTCGTGCACTGATCGATAACTGATCGCTTGACAGTGTTACACTGGTAAAATGTGTGGTACTCGGTAAACGTTCGGAACAACCCAACTGCATCGCTCTCTGACTTCATCTTATAGGTGTCTCGCTGAGATAACGGCCCGGTACCACCATGGACGACAGTGAAACAGCGGTTGTTGTACGAAACGGTGGACACATCTTCAAAGGAAACTCTGAAAGAAAAAAGACAGTGACATGAGAAAAAACTGCAATCACAATACATGCTGTGGTTCAATGGACCCTCCCAATGATCTTTGACATAGACCATCCACAGCGCTGAAAACGAGCGTCATAAAATCTGTAAGTTTGCAAAGTCTTAGGGTGGTAAGCAAAAGACTAACCAACATATAGCTCCGTAACGTCTGAATTTTGTACGGACGTCTTTGTCAATGGCAAGTTTGTGCCCCCTACATACAAACGTACAGCACATATCACGGACATATCACGTTCAACTTGACACGTTTGATACGTTCCCGAAATTTTAAGGCGCTCTTTTTAACAGTGTCGATACATATTCCCTCACTTTTCGTTGGCAAATGAAAAAAAACTGGAGGAAAGGTTGTTTTCCCACTCTCAACATCATATGTTAAATAAGTAAATACAAAAATAGACTTTATTTGATGACACAATAACTGGTAGACCCCTAGTTTACATTGTTGGGTATACACATAAAAGGACACTGAAAATTTAACGAACAATAAAATTGAACCGCGACAAAAAGTTTACCGTAAATCCCCTATCAAGCCCCTCGGGGGGGGCTTATTTATTTCAAGCCTACTTTAAAGGGGGGGCATAAAAGAGATGGGGAGCTTATTTGAGATTCAGTCTATCATTTATTGGTGAAGAATAATAGGCCATTTCCGAGTTCCAAAAAATCTCATTTTCAAAACGAGGCTAAGTGCGAAGCCATTGATATGAAAATGATTTTCAATTATTATGCAAATAAAACTCATTTTCACAACAAAGGTTTCGCACTTAGCCTCGTTTTGAAAGTGAGATTTTTTGGAACTCGGAAATGGCCTATTAGGGAAGGGGAGGGGGGGCTTATGAGAGGGATGGGGCTTATTTGAGAGAGGGTCTTAATAGAGGATTTACAGTATGTTCCTCATATTTTAACCTGACAAGAGAACCAGAATGACAATTTTAGAGAAACTTATTTAATTTTTCTGCTTTAACGTTTTTTTTAAACAGGGCCTATAGGGCCTCCAGGAATCAACGTTATCCTTTGGTCTTTGACTCGCTTGACATTTTCTAAGGACGATTACATGGAAATATGAACTTTGCAGTACAAAATGTAATTTTCGTTTCAGCTTGAGTATTGTCTTTACTTCTGTCTTCCATCTTTTTTTTAAGCCAAGCAGTATTGGTATCAACTTAGTTGACTGATTGCCAACTCTGATCTCGTGATTTAATCAGAAAAAATTTTTTTCCAGCAATCCCACTTCTGTGGGTATTTCCAGTAACATTCAAAAGCCGATGCTTTTACTAAAGGTAAATTAGTCCAGGAGGAAATAAGGGCTGAAAAGAAGGTGTGCGCAGATTATTTTAGTTCCAACAGCGTGCGTTTTAAACTGCTTAGAACCCGAAGATGCCAGTGAAGGACTATGCTCAAGAAACCCGCCGCACGCAAGCAAAAATACCTCCAGGCACAAACCAGGCACTCAGGGTCTAATAAAGTCGAGTGCGTAAGGAGTTATTCATTCCACACAGGAAGAAAAAATTAGTCCTAGACTGTGATAATAACAACGTCAAAAAATTAGCTCGGAAACGTAATATACTATGAGTCTATGACTCAGTTGTGCTAAATCAATGCTGAAAAAGAAATCTGTAATGTGTGGCCAGCGGTTCACGGTCTTATTACACATTGTGCTGACCACTGTACTCACTTTTTCGCAGGAACATTTTTTACTCTGATTAAAAAAATACGCGTGTGATAGTGGGCTAGCTAATCTCTGCAATATGATTATAGCGGACTCAGGATCGACTGACGTCTACGAATTTTGCTTAATGACAAAGCCCTAACGACGATTACTAAGTGGTGAGAGGTAGTTTAAATAACTCAATTTATTTATACGAAGTCATCTAGAGTAAATAACACATTGAACTTAATTAACAGAGTAATAGTGGTGGCAAGAAAGCGTTCTTTTCTCGATTCAGTTGATTTTTAACTTTGTATCTTGTTAAAAAAAAAACTCGGTTGTTGAGATGACCATCTTGTGCCAACGAAACTCTTGCAGCATTGACAGACACCACTAAGACAGAATATGAGTCTCCAACTAATATTATACGGCTGTCACTTTATCTCGATCACAAAAGCAAACAAGCCGAGAGCTTGAGAAAACACTCGTCTGTTAGAAAAGGAACGTGATTATATCACAGCGGTGTAGCGGAGGGATACATTCAAGTTTAAAACAAAGGTTTTTGTCGCCAAAAAAATTAAAATAGCACGAGTTCTTTCTTAAGCTTTCCTTTCATTCTTTGAATTTACAGTCAATTTTTTTGCGACAGATGAATAAACGTGACTCCATAAGCGAACTGCTGTTCTCGCATTTTATTTCCCTGTTTATTGAAAGAGTCACGGTAAACATCTGCCTTCCTTGTTTGTTTTCAGGGGCAATTTTCGTATCCAATATCGGATGGCCTGCAGTTCTCTTTGCTTTTCATTTCATTACGAAGAGCACTCTGCAATTTTCCTACAAAACTGAAATACTTCCACCTTAAGAATACCCGCAGGCGGGATAGAATAAAAACGAATTAAAGATAACAGCAAAGGTGAAGTCCAATGAAAAAAATCGAGATCCATCGGCTTGGTCCTCGCTCAAATGTAAACTCGTCACGATATCAGCTCCGTGAATTTTTTTCGTTATACCGATACTTTCTGAGAAGAGGAAAATAAAAGAGCGACTTTGCCAAAAATTAGTCGTTTGTGGTCTCGCCAGATAAGACGTCTGTGTGCCAATGCAAAACAAATAGTAGCTCAAACCAACCACAAGCTGAAAAACTCAATTATATGTATTTCGATTTAAAAAATCTGTCATTTGGATGCACGAAATTCCATGTACCTCCAAAAAAAGAGAAAAGATCGCCATTGAAGTTATCAGAGTTTTTTTCCTTTTTCAAAAAAAATCGAAATAAATAGTTTTGAAGTCTTACTCCGCAAGACAAGTCGCTAGACTTTTTAAAAAATTTATATTCATCAGAAAAAATTGCTAAGGTATAAACAGATGATTTAAAGATGCAAATTGTTAATCCCCAAAAAAACTGTTTTGGTTTAAAAGTTTAGCGAGTGGCAATTCGAACAAAAAGGTTTAATCATTTCAACTTAAGATAAACTGGATGTTATAAATGACAATTATCTACGCTCACTTCACAAGAAAACATTTTGCGCGTGAGAAAATTAAAGGATGTTTTAAAAAATATGGAACATGTTTCCGCTGAAAGAAAGGGCGCACTGCAAGCCAGTTTTTTACTTTAAATAACTTTTGTTTTTAAAGCTTAGCGCGATTTTTTTACTTCCTATCCCATGCTACAGACTAGCTTAGTTTTTTGGCTATAGTTCAATCCAAGCAAGAAATTTAGGCTTACCTTTTTTCAAGAATTCTCCTTGCCACATCTTTGCCTTGTTTTCCGTCATATTCTCGGCTTACACTGAACACTCGTATGCCATCACTGCCGACATAAATGTCGACCTTTTTTAGCATTTTATCATCACTCAGACGTCCATGAAAAACTTCGATTCCATAGCCGGGAATGTCACCAGCTATGTGCAAGAACTCTATTTTCGATTCGCTTATGGGAGAGTTAACAAGCTTGGCGTGCTCAATGGCTGCGTCCTTTTGAAGATCTGAGGTTTTGGCATAGACATTGTAAACGGACAAGGGAATATAACAGGAATATTTTGGAGTTCGTTCTTGGGTAAAATCTACGCACTCTATATGAGCAAGCAGGGCACATAACCGAGCGATGGTCTTCGTTTGCAGAGAGGACAAATCCAACCTTCCTTCCTTTATAAAGTTCTTTAACGTCAGATAATACTGGTGTCTGAAATTGTGTATAGAAAGGAAATTAAGAACGAAGGCGAAAGAGATAGTATAGTAAAATAAACAAATGACAAATACTGATCGAGTGAGGTTTATATTAAGGGGTTCCAATAGCAGGTACAATTGTCATAAGGCAATAACAGAGGGCTAACGATAAAATTCACCTGTCTAGCTTACCGTGTTATTTCTTGCTGAAGCTCCTGCGGTTTCACGAAGAATTTTACTAGGAAATACAGTCGATAAGGGGGTTTTCCTGTTAGCTGAGATGACATAGAATTTCTCAAATTTAACCAAAACTTTTCTCCTTTCGCGCCACCAAATTTCAAACCAAAATAATCCCTCTCGACGAGCTTTAACATTTCGCAAACCTAGAAATGATGAAAAATAAAAGTCCCTTACATCAATCGTAAACTAGCGAAATGAAACGCCGTTTCCTAAAAATACAACCAGCATACAGGTGTATGATGAGTTGCGAATATTCATGCCAATCGCTCAGAACCTTTTGAGTGTAAATCCTCACCTTGTCTAAACACTCCTGACCGACGGCATTTTTCGAGAGGAAAATTTCGTGAATGATGCCGTTCGGTTCCGAAATAAAACACCACATCTTCCCTTCCAGTGTGTTGGCTGTTTGAAAATCACTATAATGAATGTTTCAACGTCTCAGACTCGCCATTTCTAATGCTTTCATCTTCATCATTCACCGGATATTCATGCACAAAGAAAGCGACAGTCAAACAGCTGAACGCAACAGCGTTGTAATTATTTCATTTACTGGCCAATCACATTGGGCCTGTTCGCTTGTGACACGAATCACGCATATTTACATCAGAATTGAATAAATTAGATCAAATATATTATATATTAATTACTGAGCCATGAACCTTAGCTCCCTTTCCACTTGTTTCGGCTGCAAGAAGTAAAATATTTCATTGATTACTTCGCCTTGACTCAAATTTTGCCTTGCCACGTTGCGGATAGTAAATGATAAAGAGAGCAACAATCCTCCATTCTGCTTAAGTTGTTTTAGAATATTTTATTCACCCAAATAAAGTTATCAATTGCTACTAAGATTTACACTTTGAGGATCAAAAATAAAAATTTTTCTCAGATAATTTATCTAATCACTCCCGTATTTTTAGGAAATTAGGTTTTCGTCATCTCTCAGTTTCTGGCCTGTACCACAATTTCACATTCGTTCCGTGAGGAAATTCATAATTTTATTGTTAATTTTTTTGTCAGTTTCCTTTTTTGTTATGTTAAAATACTCAAACAAAGCTTTACGCTCCGCGTCTATTTTGTTTTATTTATCACCTGTTGATGGGAGGCTAGCAATTATTTCATAGGCAACTTTACAAAATAACTCCTTGAAATTTTAATTTGATCGAATCAATCGTTGCGTGATTTTTTTCAGGTGTAAAACACTTTTTAATATTTTGTTGTTGTTGTTGCACATTTCCAGTCTCACGTACGCGGTATGGAAAAGAGTGGATTACAGAGAAGTGACGGTTGCGAGAAATTTGTCGCGAAATTGACAAATTCACTGTTTATCACATTATAGCTCAGTCAATTTCAAGAGCGCTCATCCCCCGGGACAGCAGTCGCGCATTTGTTATCAAAGGTCTGCCCGAAGATGGAGTATTAATCATTGTTGAAAGCCTTTGCTCGCCCTTGAAAAGAACCAGTGATTAAAGCCATCTCCCTGGTGTCACTGTTTCATTGACGTCATGTCCTTTGTTGGAACTTATCCTAACAGGATTGTTGCCAAAAAGTATTACTACTTGAATAAAAGACAATACTAAATGTAGATAGGCTTGTATATTTAATTCGCATGAAACGTGACTCTCAAACACAGCTGACGTGAATTTGATGTTACTTACTGACTCAGTGCAAATTTAGAGATAGCATCATTTTCCGTCACACGTGCTCATTTGCCTTATATAATTTGAAATGATTTAAAAAATAAAAATTGAAAAAGTAACTGAAAAGAACTAAGGCTTCTAAGCGGTATTTAAATCTACTTTGATTGAAAATCTTAATCAGAGAATCGAATTTCCTTTGACCAATTCTCTGTTCCATCTAACTAACTTGAATCTGCCTTATTCCTTACGTGCTCGGATAATTTTAACTACCAGAATTTCCTCATTTTTAAAATCGTCTTTGACAATCTAAACATGAATATACAATACAATTTAATTCCATGCCCAATCTGTCAACTGACTCGGACCTGACACACTTCGTTTTAATAAAAATTAAATTTTGTGTTCAGTCGTATTTTGTCAACAGAGCATATAAATGGGATATTAACTTTTTAAAGCTATGGCGTAAATTCCGGTTTACTAAGATTCATCTTAAAACGGAAATGACCAGCGAGTTAAAGAACTGAGATTAAATAAATACATTTCTCAATCAACAAGTAACACGTTTCACCTTGGCTTTGAGTGGAGGCATTTTGAGTCCCGACCAATTTTTTCGTTTGGAATAAATGGGCAAATTTGTCTGAGCCCTTATTGAAACGTTTCACTGTAGGCTTTGGATGACCAATTTATTTGCCCAATATTTCGATGAGACAAAACTAGCCTTCATCAGGCTCTCAACTTTTCTAACCCCTGTTTTGTTTTGTTCTCTTTTTTTCTCTCTCCCTCTCTTTGATAGTTTTTGTTTTTTTAGAAAAGACGCGGAATTCATTTCTGTCATTTCTGGATGACATGGCACGTATGTCTTGTTTTGTAGGAATTAATTTGCACGATCAAGGCACCCAGATCATTGCCTAATCAATCAAAGATTGCGGACTTCTCGGTAAACAGATTTCCGTTCCTAAAAATGACTTACTTGAACCGTGAAACAGGTGCTAACAAATAGTGCAAAATAGCAAGAGGTAAACAGAAGAAAACAATGGAATTAGTGCTTTAATAATAATTCTACTACCTGTTTCACGGGTTAAGTGAAATCACTCTAACCCAAAAGCCGCGAGTCACTCTCTCGGTCAGGGACCTTACAATATAATAGGAATTAAACTCAGAAAAACAGTCTATCGCTGATGATGTTTGCGTCGTTAACACATTTCCCGCAAATGTTGGAGGTTGAGGTGACGATTGTCAGATTTCAATTTCCGTTTCTTTTTCTTTTGTTTTCTTTTGTTGATCCAAAGTTCAGGTTACCTTCGAATCTCTTTGGTTCGACAGAATTAGTAGCATAGGCTTACGGGCAATTTTTTGCCAGGGGGGGGCGGTAAACTATTTGCCCAAAAAATTCTCGCAAGTTGCCCAAATTTTTACGAAACAGTACAAAAGAAACGAGGCCAAACGATGCAACAACGTAGGCCGTACTGGCATATGAAGGTGGCTCGATACTGTAACAGTTTTTCAGAGTCAATACCTCCCAGTTTTGAGCATAACTACGTCGCCATAGACAAACATTTGGAAAAATTGCTACCATAGTTTTATTAGATATAGATGAAAAGTTATCATAGGGTTTTAATGACATCGGAGTTGTCATAGCAACGAAATGACGCCATTGTCTATAATTGCAGCAATATTAGAGGATGTTAGCATCGACAACGAGTACGAGTTCTAGAACGAGATCAGCGATTTTGCGTACTGCGCATCCGTTCTGCGCATCTCCACGTCTTCAAGTCGTCCTGTCAAGTTGCACTACGACGAGTTCTCACCAAAAACTCGAAGTGGGCAGAACGACTGGGAAGAGCTGGTTTTCAAAGGTAAATTCCGATCGTTTAATGCAGTTTCTTTTCGTTTCTAGCCTCTCTTTGTCATCTTGAACATTCCTTACATTATGTTTTATGTAAAAAAAATGCTTTTGAAGTCGAGGAAAAGCAACCGAACGCGATATTTCCTACACAGAGTAAATTTGCATTTACCCGGGAAAGTTTCATGTCTCTCCACAGACCTCACAGGCTCACGAAATAACCCCGAAAATTGCCATTATTTGGTCGAAAATATCCCAACAGTCGAAGATATCAATAAAGAATACTTACTTCTTTATCCAGTGTAGTTGTTGTGTGGAATTTGATGGGTTTTAGCGTGTTTTAAAACCGAAGATTCAGGTCGAATCTTCGATACTTTCCATGCTCAAATACAGGATAATCTGTGCTGTTTGCATCATATAAAGCACAAAATTCTTCTTCGTCCAAAAAACCTTCCAATATGTAACTGAGTAACAAGCAGTCTTGAACGTTTTTTAGGGTCATTCTTTGTTTTCGAAATTGTTGTGGAAGCGCTACCTCGACTCAAATATTTTCTATAAACTCGAACTCGGTGTCATTGCTAACATAGAAAGCTGAGAAAACGACTTCGAGTACGAGTACGGCTTGAGGTCGTTCTCGTACTCGTACTCGTTGTTGATGCTAACATCCTCTATTTCTTGGCACTGGGAACTGCTCCTACAGAAAAATCGTTCACGGGAACTTTTGTGTCCAATAGTCGCGTCGATGTTCGTGAAGTTAAAACGGAATCTATAAAAGAGTTATCGGGATATTTTGGGATGAAATTCTCGTAATTCGAGCTGAGTACTAGTCAGACACTTCTTCATTTTCACACTCCTTGTTGCTATCTGCCATACACTGTTCTACGGGTGGAGATGATTCTAGAAAGATATGCGGAAGTTTATTCTAATTAATTCACGACTGGAAAGAGCGCATTCCAGTCAGTGCAGTGTAGTGCAGTACAGTGCTCAACAATAAAAAACTATAAATATGTAAATCAACAAATGATACCCTTCCCTATAACCAGAAACTCATCACGTGCTAAGCAACCACTGTGAGTGTCTCGAGAGAAAGTTACTGGATTATTACGCTGACTTCAGGATTTTTTCAGATTAAAATAGAAAATATTTGTCTCTTTAAACTAATAAAAAAAAAACACAGAAACGTCTTTAAAAAATGGCTTTGCCCAAATTTTCTCTTGCTGCCCAAAAAATCTGAGTTGCCCAAAATTTGGGGGGGGGGGGCTGCAGTCTCCCTCGCCCCCCCGCCCGTACGCCTATGATTAGTAGGCTCAGTCTCAGCCGTGGGTGTCTCCCATCGAGGCACCAACGGCTAGAATGGGAGGGACAGTCTATTTCTTCTCTGCAGAGGCTTCTACTGGGTATCCCGATAATTGTTGGTTTTCACATGACGTCACTAAAATTTCAAACTAAAAAACTATCGATCCTACCGAGATCTTACTTTCACGATGTATTAGAGCAGCTGAAAACTCATTTTCATACAAATTTTCGCTTCAAAAGAGTACTTGGTTTTGTGTTAGAGTACGCTTGAATTTCTAAGCTTTTGCGTGACGCGGCATTTACATGACGGCCAAGAGAGCTGTCATGTAGGTTAAAAAAATGACTTATTTCAGGGAATTTTGCTATCCAAACAGTCCTTGTATTAGAAAAAGTATTACTTTAATGTTTGTGAGTTTCTCGAAGAATAAATTCACGCTTTTGTAACAAAATTAGGTAACAGATGTTTCTGTTGGTTTCCGTCCGCCATGTTGGAGCTCATCCAGGTGAGCACCAGCATGGCGTCTCCATACAAATCTCTATAAGTTTGGGTAAAACATTTCTTCGGATATCTCGTATACGAAATATTCCTCTGACCTGAATCTTGGCGAGGGTCTTTGTATATGTGCCTCCTCTCATTTCCCAGATTCTGGACTTTATCTATTGAACGGTTTTCATTTTTATTTTGATCTATTTTGAATGGCGTGACACTGAAAACCAGCAATACTGAGTAATAATCGAATAATAGCAAGCGCGCGGGGGAGGATGGGAAGAGGAAAAAGGCAGGCGCTTAGCCTCTTTTCCCTTTTCATCGTCCCCGCGCGCTTCCTTTAATCCTTCTCCCCAGCCTCCCCACGACACAAGGAGGTATCTACGGAGGAGAGAAGGGCAGTCTGCCTTCAGTCAACTGAAACCCTTCTAAAAATGAATTTATGAGGAGATACCGTAAAATTCCGAAAATAAGCCCCTCGAAATCAAGCCCCCCGGGGGCTTGTACTTGGAAAATTTTCCTCAAATACAAAGTAAAACAAAGCAAAAACGGTAAATTTACTTTCAAATATAAGGCTAGCCCAATCGACTTTGAAACGCAAGTTTCCCTCGGTAGATAAGCCTCCCCGAATGTAAGCTCCTCAAAAAGGGCCTTTGAAAAATATAAGCCCCGGGACTTACCGGGTATTTCCGGAGTTTTACGGTATGTCATTGCCTCTATGTACCAGCAGCAAACCCATTTTAAAAGGAAGCATAAGACCATGGTGATGACAATCTCATCGATCGCACAAGGGAGCTTACACATGGAGTATTCCCTAGTAGCTAACTGCGAGCAGCAGTTGCTCCACGCGTACTTAAACCCACGCTCGCGAGCTGCGAGTGAGCCGCGATAGACGTCGTCGTAATCCCTTGTAGTGACGTCGGTATTTGCAGTCGAGGGATAAGGACTAAGCTGATATAAGGGTGCTAACACATACTCCACTGAATTTACCAAGCATCTGGAAGCATGTGGTACGTACCATATACATACAGCGACATTTCCTGATCGTTGAAAGGTCTTCAGGCTGCAAGCAATGATGCAAGCAAAGCTTAAATTATTACGTTATCTCCAGTGCCTTTTTCTCGATTTATCAGCCAAAATCGTCGAAAACATATTGACCGGTACCGCATACAAGCAGCATCACAAGTAGCGTCAACTCCAGAACACATGTTGCTACACTTGTTAAGCGACTAGCCTGTAAAAAAAAATATGAATGTGGAAAACGTGGTTTCTTTTCTTCTTTTTTTTTTTTCAATAAAATTAAAAGGCGAAAAAAAGATGACAGGAACAGCTTGGAAGTGTAAGGCTACGTGCAAACGGGCGCAACAACTCCCAACAATGTTGCGTCCGTTTGCACGGGGCGAAAAGTTTGACCGATTTCAAACTTTGCGCAACAACATGCAACAGGGTGTGGAAAAGGACGCAACATGTAACATCCAACAATGTTGGCAGTTGTTGGTCAACAATGTTGCGTTCGCTTGCACGCAGCCTCTTTGGCATGTGGTAAAATAAGGACTGGACTGGATTGGTAAAACATGGACTGGATTAATAAAACATGGAGTGATAAAACATGGATTAATAAAACATAGAGTGATATAACAATGATTTATGACCAAGTAAGAAAAGAGTTTTTTCCAAGATTTCATAGGATCTGAAAATGACAAACTTAGGAACAGTGATGTTCCAGTAGCTCCTGCTTTCTGTCACGCAATATTTCCGGTAGGAAATGAAATTAAATAGGGCCAGTTATTTTTTACCTTACTTTTTCTCAAAAGTGTCACTTTTATTTTGTTTACTAACAACAAAACTATTTCGTATAAAATAGACAGTTTCATTAATCATTCAAACTGTCAAAATTGATATTGTCTTTTGACCAGTGCCGGCGAAGTATCGCGCGCGAGAGAGAGAGAGAGAGACTTTATCCATCGTGGATATAACTTATAAAGGGGGTAGATTTGATTAACATCAAGCAATAACAATGGGGTAAGCAGGGAATAAAAAAGCGATCAGTCGTTACTCATGTTGTTGCACTGTTGCAAGATTATTCATATGTCCTGGAATACCAAAGGATCTGGTATTTCTCCATTTCCCTTCCATCCCATAGCAATGCGCATGACGAAGGAGTGACGAGCAAAAACTATAGCCAACCAGTCGCCGGGATATGCCGAGGCATTCCGAAAGCGCGTGGAACACGTCGGAAGAAAGTAAAACGCTGCGTGTTCACAAACCGACAAAATGGTGTTTTATCACTCCATGATTTATTAATCCATGTTTTATTAATCCAGTCCATGTTTTACCACTCCAGTCCGGTCCGGATATGTGCGGCATGTGATAAGATATTGCTGGTTTTCAGTGTCACGCCATTCAAAATAGATCAAAATAAAAATGAAAACCGTTCAATAGATAAAGTCCAGAATCTGGGAAATGAGAGGAGGCACATATACAAAGACCCTCGCCAAGATTCAGGTCAGAGGAATATTTCGTATACGAGATATCCGAAGAAATGTTTTACCCAAACTTATAGAGATTTGTATGGAGACGCCATGCTGGTGCTCACCTGGATGAGCTCCAACATGGCGGACGGAAACCAACAGAAACATCTGTTACCTAATTTTGTTACAAAAGCGTGAATTTATTCTTCGAGAAACTCATAAACATTAAAGTAATACTTTTTCTAATACAAGGACTGTTTGGATAGCAAAATTCCCTGAAATAAGTCATTTTTTTAACCTACATGACAGCTCTCTTGGCCGTCATGTAAATGCCGCGTCACGCAAAAGCTTAGAAATTCAAGCGTACTCTAACACAAAACCAAGTACTCTTTTGAAGCGAAAATTTGTATGAAAATTAGTTTTCAGCTGCTCTAATACATCGTGAAAGTAAGATCTCGGTAGGATCGATAGTTTTTTAGTTTGAATTTTAGTGACGTCATGTGAAAACCAACAATAGACTGGACTAGATTGGTAAAACATGGACTGGATTAATAGAACATGGATTAATAAAACATGGAGTGATAAAACATGCCTTCCCCTGTTCATTCTATAACCTCTTGTTGCCCATGTTTTGTTCCTCTGTTCCTCTTGTTCCTCTGTTCCCCTGTTCCCCTGTTCCCCTGTTCCCCTGTTCCCCTGTTCTCCTGTTCCTCTTGTTTCCCTTGATCCCCCTGTTCCCCTTGGTCCCCTGTTACCCTTGTCCCCCCTTGTTACCACTGTTCCTCTTGTTCCCTTGTTCACCCTGTTCCCCTTGTTCCCCCTCTTCCCTTGTTCCCCCTTGTTCCCCTCGTTCTTCCTGTTCCTCTTGTTCCTCCTTGTTCCCCTGTTCCCCTTTCCCCTTTGTTCCCCCTATTCCCCTTGCTCCCCCGTTCCCTTTGTTCATCCTTTTCCCTCTGTTCCCCTTGTTCCCCTTCTTCCCCTGTTCCCCTTGTTTCCATTGTTTACCCTGTTCCCCTAGCTCCTCTTATTCCCCCTGTTCCTCCCTGTTCCTCCCTGTTCCTCCTTGTTCCCCTTTTCCCAATGTTCCCATTGTTACCCCTTGTTCCCCTTGTCCCCCCTTGTTACCCCATGTTACCGTTGTTTCCCTGTTCCCCTTTTCCCCTTCTTCCCTGTTCACCTTGTTCCCCCTTGTTCTCCTTGTTCCCCTTGTTACCCCTGTTTCCCCTTGTTCCCCTTTTTCCCCCTGTTCAACATGTTCCCCCTTGTTCCCCTTGTTCCTCCTGTTCACCATGTTCCCCCTTGTTACCCTTTGTTAAGACAAAAAAGCAAGGCTGATTTTACAGTCGGGAATATATTATCTTTAAACCAATATTTCGGAAGGCACGGCCTTCCTTCTTCAGGGTTTTACATATAATGAGAGACGTTACAATTTGAAAATAAGAAATAGCGTGCAATATGATACTATGATAAAACTCTTGAACCTTTAGGTATAAATAAGAAAGATGAAATGTAATACAGTCTTTATTTCTTCTCTTTGTTATCATTTATTTTTATATTTTTATATTTCAAATTTCTTTCAATCACTACTTCAACGGTTTTGTTTTCAACGTCCCCTGTTCCCCCTTTTTCCCCTTGTTCCCCTGTTCTCCTTCGTTCCCCCTGTCTCCCTTGTTCCCCCTGTTCTCCCATTTTCCCCCTTGCTCACCTTGTTTCCCCCGTTCACCATGTTCCCCCTTGTTCCTCATGTCCCCCTGCTTTTCTTGTTCCTCTGTTTCCCCTTGTTCCCCCTTGTTCCCTTTCTTCCCCCCTTGTTCCCCCTTGTTCCCTTTCTTCCCCCCTTGTTCCTGTTGTTCCCCTTGTTCCCCTTTTCCCTTTGCCCCCCCTGTTCCCCTTGTTTTCCTTTTTCACCTTGTTTCACTTTCTCCCCTTGTTCCCCCGGTTCCCCTTGTTTCCGTTGTTCCCCTGTTGCCCCTGTTCTCCGTTCTTCCTCCTTGTTCCCCTGTTCACCTTGTTCCGCAGTGTTCCGCCTTGTTTTCATTTTTTCTCCTTGTTACCCCGGTTCCCCTTGTTTCCCTTGTTCCCTATTGTTCCTCTTGTTCACCTTTTCCCCCTTGCTGCCTCTGTTCCCCTTTTCACCTTGTTGCCCTCTTCACCTTGTTCCCCCTTGTTCACCCTCTTCCCCTTGTCCCCCCTGTTCCCCTTGTTTCCCTTCCCCTTGTTCCACCTTATTCCCCTTTTTCCCTCTGTTCCCCCTTGTTGCCCCTGTTCCCCTTGTTTCCCTTGTTCTCAATGTTCCCCATAGAACAGAATAATTCTTCTTTATAAACACGGTAAAATTCATCAGGAGTATAAAGAAATGTATAAATAAACCTAACTACCCTAAACAGAATGCAAAACTGCCTACAACTAACCTAACTAAGATGTGTTTTTCAGGAATGCCGTGTACACAGTACTGTAAAAATCAGACATTTAGATGAGCCAATCGTTTAAATTGACTTAAAGATTTAACCTCACTCATATCACAAGGCAGGCTGTTCCAGAGAACTGCTCCGCTGTAACTGAAGTACCCTGCTAGCAGAAGCTTTTCCCTTGTGTTTCTCAGCGTTGCACTGCCATTCTCTTCGCTGTTTTGGCTGCTCGCGTTTTGTTTTGGTTGTTTCTGTGCCGAGGAAAAGACCTCTGCAGACAGCCGTTTGGGATTCCTGTTGAGTATGCGCGAGATGAAAATGCGGTTACCAGGGAATTTCTGGGTCACGTGTCGGTAATACGATGCCGCCGCCGGAGTTTGCTCATGTATTCACGAGTCAATTTTCCCACGGGAAAGACTCGCACTCGCCATGTTGATATAACGGGCTCACTTTTGCACAGCAAACTAGTACAAAAAAGATGCGCGAGTTGATAAAACCGGTTCCACAACCAAAAATCCTTAAATAAGAACTACCGAGACCAGATTTTATGAGCCCGCGAGACTAAGCACCCACCGAAACCCTTGTTTTCACTAAAACCGCTGGACGCCACAACCTGGCTGAGGTCGTTGTTATCTAAGGTCTTCCTTCCACAACCGGCTTAGTCATGTGATTACCTCCTAGATCCTGGAGGTATCTAATGCGCATGCTCAACAGGAATCCCGAACGGCTGTCTGCAGAGGTCTTTTCCTCGGCACAGAAACAACCAAAACAAAACGCGAGCAGCCAAATCCGCGAAGAGAATGGCAGTACAACGCTGAGAAACACAAAGGGAAAAGCTTCTGCTAGCAGGGTATAACTGAAGCTGTTCTTCATGAAGTTAGTTCGCGGGAACGGGACAATTATTTTGTTCATAGAGTCCCTTAGGGAGTAGCGCGATTCAAATCGTTTAGCAAATTTAGAGGATAAATATCCTGGAGCAAGATCATTTAAAGACTTGTAAACCATTAGGGCTTTTTGGATTTGAAACTGAGTGCTCAATTCTTTCCAATTAAGTTGTCTACATAAGCGGTTGGCATCAGCATCATATCTAGAAAAGGTTAGAACACGAGCAGCACGGTTCTGAAGTTTCTGCAGCCTGTCAAACAAAGGTTTTCCACAATTACCCAAGACAATATTACAATAATCGAATTGAGATTGAATGAGAGCGTTGTATATACAATGGAGAGTAGGCGTTGGAACAAAATTCGAATTCTTTTAATTGTTCCCATCTCGGAAGCGATCTTTTTAGATAATTTATCGATGTGCGTTTGCCACCGTAGATTTTCATCAATAAATATTCCAAGCGATTTTACAGAGGTAACTTTTTCTATCGGAACTTAATCAATCGAGAGCTCGGGTTGGCTCGACAAAGTACTCAATTTTTGTCTTGATCCAATTAGCATAAATTCAGTTTTGGCAGTGTTCAAAGTAAGTTTGTTGGAAATTAAATAAGCCATGATTAGTTTAGATTACCTAAATCGCGATTAAAATTTAACTGTATTGAACTCACATCAACATCTGCATAAGTGATGCGTGTGTCATCAGCCTACATCCTAGGCTGGCATGAAGTTAGGCAGTTTGGCAAATCGTTGATGTAAATAAGAAATTAAAGGGGATCAAGAATTGTGCCCTGAGGTATCCCGCATTTAAGTAAACATATTCTAGAAAGGGGAACCATTGACGAGACATCGTTGTGTATGGTTTGTCAAATACGATCTAAACCAATCGAGAGCAATTCCTTGTATTTCGTAAAGGTTCTTTTTAGATAAAAGGATATCATGATCAACAGTGTCAAATGCCCTTTTTAAATCAAGAAAAACCACAGCATTAACACTACCACGATCGATATTAAAGGCCCAGTTATCAGTAGCTTCAAGGAGAGCAGTTACAGTTGAATGTAAAGAGCGAAAGCGCGATTGATGTGTAGAAATGATATCTTTATTGCTCAAAAAATTATACAATTGGTAAACAATTCTTTCGAAAACTTTAGCTGTAACGGAAATGACTGAAATAGGTCCATAATTATTTAGATCAGATGCATCACCTTGCTTAAACAGCGGAGTAACCTCAAACCACTATATGATGCTTACATCACGTACCTACCTAGCACATTTCCAGTCGTCAGGAAATATACCAGAGAGCAAAGATTTAAAGAGATCACATAGAGAAACTGAAATCAGATAGGCACATTCAAGTATTATTTTTAGCAGAGATATTATCAAGACCTGTTCCTTTGGATCTACATAATTTGTTTAGATGTGAGAAAACAATATTACTGCTTTTAGAAGAAGAACTGAACTTGTTGTGATTTACATTTATTTCATTGATATAACTTAAATCATTATTATAATCGTTTGGTGGAATTTTATTGGCAAGGCGGGGCCCAATGGTTGAAAAATGGTCATTAAAAGCATTAGAAAGCTCACTAGAATTAGAAATAATGGAACCATTCAACTTCAATTCTTTCACTGTTGTATTGTTGGTGTGACGGGAAGTAAGGTCGTTAATGGTTTGCCATGTCTTTCCAGAATTACCTTTAGCTTGACTAAAAGCATTAGAATAATAACATACTTTACAACTCTTGATGTTATTGTTTATTGTATTTCGCAACTTTTCGTACTTTGCCCAGTCGCGTGGATCATTCGATGCCATAGCTTTTCTTTTGGCAGCATCACGATCTCGCATGCCTTTCTTTAATTCTGAATTGATCCAGGGTGCTTTTTTTATTCTAGCGCGTCTAGGTCGAAGTGGAGCGTGGAAGTTAACAACATCCAAAACTTTCGTTTTCCAGTCAGCCCACAAAACATTAGGATTATCAGAGCCGTTACAAGTCCAGTCCTGCTGAGCGATATCGTTACGAAAACTCTCTCGATTAAAATTTTTAAAATTTCTGAAAGAAATGGTTGAATGCCCTTCTTTTGAGGGAAAAGCAGGAGATAATTTCCTATAAACGAAAATAAGGCTGTGATCACTGATGCTAATATGAGAGACTCCGGAACAGACTACCCTGTCAGCATAGTTTGTAAAAATTAAATCAATTAAAGTTGACGAGGATTCTGTTATGCGAGTAGGTTCAGTTATGAGTTGTTGAAGCCCAAATAAATCAGAAATTTCACATAAGCGACGAGTATTTGAATCATATTGTAAAGAGGCTAGCTTACAATTTAAATCACCTAAAAGATAATATTCAAGACCAAGAGAATCTAATTTTTCAAGAAATGATTCGTAATATAGAAATAAATCAATCGAAGAGCAAATCAGAAATGGCTTTGAGTTAGGTTTACGAATTTCAATACATAAATTTTGAAGATTATGTACATTTAGACTAGAACAAGCTACAAAATTAATAGAGGTTTTTATATAAAAGCCTTCTCCTCCGCTTTGTCTGTTTCTATCACGACGAATAAATTCATAGCCTGGTATATGGACCTCACAGCTTTTGACAGTGTCATCAAGTTTAGTTTCATTAATAATGATATTTCAACGGGAAGCTTTCTCACGTGATCTACAGAAAGGTCCCGATCCAAAATAACATTAAATTATTAAAAAAATAAATACACAAATTTAAAAAAATATTAAAAATACAAAGGTAAATTATAGACTAATAGATTTTAAAAAAATACTTTTAAACTGACATATGGTGTCAGAGTTCTTCAAGCCACTGTCCAAGGCATTCAAATCTTTAAAGGCATGATAACAAGTTCCCTGTTTACCCCAGTTCCGTTAACTGAGATAATATCGATAGAATAATGAAAAAGGAGAATTCTCAATTCATCAATGTGTTTAGTTACACTGTTGATGTTCAAATGGGCTATTCGTGTAGAAGGAATAAAATCAGAAATATTATTATGATGATTGGAAATAGGTGAGCTAAAATACCTTTGAGAGGTTAGCGTGGGCTTCTCCAGTTGCGAGCTGGAATAGGGCAGTTTCCTAGCTCTATTAGAAGCTTTCAAAGTCGTTGAATAACTGGGTACCGAAAACACTTACGAGACTGATAAAAATTGTCAGAACGAGATCTTAAAAACTTAATAAACTGCACGGCTAGCAGTGATGAACCCTTAGCACTCAGATGGAGTTTACTGCCGTTTAATGCTGAGGAGTCAATAACTGAATTGTCAATGTAAAGAATGTTATTATCTTTTGCCATGAGCTGGACCATTTCGTTGACTTTGACGCGTTTAGAATCGACGTTGATATCTTCTCTGTAGACCATTCCTGAGATACCAACGCTTGAGTTGGGAAACTTTTTCTTCACTTTTAATGCAAGGTTCTTGATTTCTGTGACACATGATTCAGCAGATTCCGAGGGAAGATTGTTAGTCCCAGTGTGGATTAGGACATGAGACGGATCAGATGCGACGGCGATACTGTCAACAACTTCAGCAATTTCACCTGCGGTTTTCCCAGGGTATGAAAATTTGTGCACACGCCTTTGTGAAAGCTTTTTTGGATCTATATGTTTTATCATCGAATCCCCAATTAGCACTATTGGGTTTTGTTCTTCTTGTTACCCCTGTTTCCCCTTGCCCGCCCTGTCCCCCCTTGTTTCCCTTGTTACCCCGTATTTCCCTTGTTCCCCTTGATCCCCCTGGTCCCCCTGGTCCCCCTGTTCCCCCTTGTTGCCCTTGTTCCCCTGTGCTCCCTGTTCCTTCTTGTTCCCCTTATAGCCCTGTTCCTCCTGTTCCCTCTTGTTCTCCCTTGTTCCTCTTTTTATCCCTGTTCACCTTTTCACCTTGTTTCCCCGTTCACCTTTTTACCCTGTTTCTCTTGTTCCCCCTGTTTACCTTTTTAACTTTTCCCCTGTATCCCTTGTTCCCCCTTGTTCCCCTTTTCACCTTGTTTCCACTGTTCTCCTGTTCACCTTGTTCCTCCTTGTTGCCCTGTTTCCCTTGTTCCACTGTTGTCCCTTGTTCCCCTTGTTTCCCTGTTCCCTTGTTCCCCCTGTTATCTTTGTTACCCCTGTCTTTATTGTTACCCTGTTCACCTTGTTTCCTCTTGTTTTTGTGTCTCTCTTGTTCACTCTGTTCCCTTTGTTCTCCTTGTTCCTCTGTTCACATTGTTGCCCCTGTTTTCCTGTTCACCTTGTTCCCCCTGTTGCCCTGTTCCCCTTAGACTGTTCACAGTCCTCTATTTTTCCGTAAGATCATCGAGATCGAGCGCTTTGCGTTACGGGCTGCCATCTTGCATTAGTGTCAAAACTACTTAGGGGACGGGGGCGGTTTGGGAGGCAGCGAGAAAAATAGAGGGACTGTAATGACATCACTGCAGTTCGCGTTCAGGAGGCGTGACAGGAATTTTACGCCTTTTACCATTCATTAATTAAGAAATTCCGCTGGTGATGAAAAACATGCCAGACACATTTAGCATGGATTACGTGTGTTTACCAATATTTCCTTTCGAAACAGTGATTTTATAATGTTTCTGGGCCATTCCTCGAAATAAAATCGGCAAACATGCAAGAGAAAACATTTCCTAATCAAAATACCAAAAATCCTTCGTGTGTCTGCGCAAAATGTGCCTTATGGTATGAAAGCGTACGTTTTATGGAAACGTCGTCTTGTCAACGACTTGTCAATGTCGGCAACTTAAACTAAACCTGTTGTCAACGCAAATTAATATCTATTGTCTAATGACCAATCAAACGCCCGCGTTGCTAGTACAACGCGCTCCGTGAACGCGAGCTGCAGTGATGTTATTACAGTCCCTCTATTTTTCTCGCTTCCTCCCAAACCGCCCCCGTCCCCTAAGTAGTTTTGACACTTATGCAAGATGGCAGCCCGTAACGTAAGGCGCTCGATCTCGATGATCTTGCGGAAAAATAGAGGACTGTGAACAGTCTATGTTCCCCTTGTCTCCCTTTTTCCCTTGTTCTCCTTGTTCCTCCTTTTCCCCTCGTTCCCCCTGTTCCCCTGGTTACCGTTGTTTCCCTTTTTCCTCTGTTTCCCCTGTTCCTCATGTTCCCCTGTTCGCCTTGTTCTCCCTTTTTCCCTGTTCCCTTGTTGCCCCTTTTACCTTTGTTTCCCCTGTTCCCCTTGTTACCCCTGTTACTTTAGACCATTTAATATTATTATTTGAGGGTGGGGTGGGCAAGTACAAAGAAAAATCATGCACAAGAAAAGTAGGAGAAGAAAATCGGATCATTATACGTTTGTGGGAAACTATCCCCCTTACCCTCCCCTGAGCTAACATTTTGCCTTAAGTGCCGGAGAAGTAAGTGTTGATGTTGGCTTAGGGGAGGGGTAGGTAGGCAGTTTCCCAGAAACGTATAACGATCCAAAACGTCCTGCACAAGGATGTATGGGGAAAAAATACATGAAAAAATTCATGCAGTTCCCATGCATCCCATAACTTCTATTTTGAAAAATCACAAAAACAATGAAGTTTAATATTAGCATTGCCACCTACTCCTCCCCGAACGCTTCTGTTTCTCTTCTGGCACACGCTTTCTGTTTGTTCAGCTTCTTTGTACTTCGCCCTGTCTTTTTTTCGCATTTTTCCGTACGTCAGTGTGTTTGTATGGTTAAAACTTAGCCCTGTCTTTTTACCGCTGTTTATCCGTAGTTCTTGTTATAGTGGTGATGCTCAACATTGCCACTTGCAAGACAGAATCACCGCTCATTACCCTTGCCACTTGTTAATGCGCAGTTTAGTTTCGCCGTCTTATCAGCGATTTTTCCGGCATATAAAGTTCGTTTTTAATTCAGGATTAGTTATGTTTTTGGTGAATGTGTTAGTTTTTTTACCTAATCATCTTCAGTTGGGAGAGTCGTGAGAAGTCACGCGAGAACAACACGCGAAAGGAGACGCGTGTGCGAGGGGCGGGGAAAGAAACACGAATAACTCGTGTGTAAAGTGAGCTGTGTTCTGGGATGCTGCATGCAAATATGCGTAAGCAGACAAGCGGGAGACACAACCCTAATGGCCTTCACGAAGCCAAGTGCAACGATTCACCATGAATATGCGAATTAGATGTAATTTTAATAATTGAGTAATTTTCAATGGCTTTAAAATTTCACCAAAACGCTTAGCAATTATTAAACTCTCATAGAACCGATTTTTTAAAACAATACTGAGTAATTTTTAAACTCCAACTTTAAATCTAAAGATGATACCTTTTTGTGCTTACGTGAGCAAATTTTTCATGTGAGTAAGAATAGCAAAGAGTGTGATGGAAAAGAGCGATTGCCTGCCAAGTTTCCCTGTATATTGAAAGAACCGAAGCGCACCTTAAGCCAGGTATACACTGTATAAAGCTGGATTGTACGGACAAATGATTAAAAAACAAAAAGTGAAAAAGACATTTTTTGGGATACAAAATTTTTACCACATTACATGTCAAAAACACTCTTATAGATTTCTTTCAAATCTTACCAAGATTAAGACCCCATGCAGATGGGGTACTCCGGATTTTAAGTGACAAGATGAGCGAATGGGGCCAAATATCAAAACCCCAAAAAAATCCCATGCTGAATTTCTGAGCCTTACAAATATCCAGAAAGGAAAACAAATGTGGTTCTACTTAAATCGCAAAACTACGAGGACACTTTCAAGTTCTGAATGGCCAAAAAATCTCTACTTAATAAATCAGGCCAACCAAAAAATACTCGCCAAATTTTACTACCCCAAAACATCCCAGAATCGAAAATTTCAAACCCCCAAAAATCCTTTAATCGTCCCTGTCACTTGAAATCCGGAGTAACCCCTCCCCCCCCCCGGGGGGTTAAGACAAAGGTCTAAACAGTATTAGCACATTAGAAAATTTTTACCGATTATCGCTAGATTTTGAGAAAATTCCCAATTTGTAGATTTCATGTACTCGTTATTCTGTTGCTATGGAAGCGGCGATGTCAACAAAACATACTCTAAAATTATTATAAGTTCAACGTTAGATACGTTATTTCCAGGTTATTTCACTCTGTGGCTTTTTCGTACATGCACAACACAAAGGGGTGAGACCTTGAAAAATGGGTGTGAGCCTCCTTAGCTAAAGCATAGCTGAAAAAAAAAGTACTTGCTTATGTAACTCCGCTGTAACCTCTTTGAGACGCTTTTTGCAAAACAAAAGCGATGTTTTTCCTCGATTTTGCCACATTGTTTTAAAATCTCGGGAATCGTAAATATTACTACTTTTATCTGGGCATCAATAAAAATGAGACTCAGAGAAAGCTCACTGAATTTTAAAAATGTATGAATAACGACCTTCCCATGGCCAGTAATTAGCCATTTCCGAGTTCCAAAAGCTCTCAATTTCAAAAGGACGCTTAGTGCAAAATTCTTCTTGTGAAAATGATTTTATTTGCATGAGAATAAAAATCGTTTTCATATCAATGACTTCGCGCGAGGAAGAATAAAAGCGTTTTTTGTCTATACGCGCCCATCGTGTTAGTACGCAACGAATCAAAGTGAAATGGTGGACTGCAAGCGGTCTAGGTTAATTTTGAAAACTGTGCGTACCTGCGGAAAATCTGCAGCTACAATCGATCCTCTAACAAGGCCTTTAATCGGCACGTGACTTTATCATCATCCTTGTCATCATCCCCAGTTCTCCTTCTTTCTTTCCACCTAGCGCGCAATGTTTGCCGGGTCCTCGGATCCAAGATGGCGTGCAGAGATGAGATAGATGATGCTTTTGATGCAGCAGTTTTCCTCGAGGAAAGGTACCTTTTTACTCTTTTGATACAATAATTTTGGAATTTTCTTAATCCCTTAAAATTTATCTTTCAGATTTTTCGAAAAAGGCTACCAAGAAGGCTTTCATGATGGAAAAATCAAAGGTCTTCAAGATGGAAGACAGTTGGGTTTATTGAAAGGGTGTGAAATTGGCGGCGAGGTTTGTGCTCGGAGTCATAATAAATCAGCTTTTAGTCCGGACATTTTATAACAAAAAGAATACTCACTTAGAACTCTTGAGCTTCTTTGAGGGGCACAAATATGGCCGCTGCAAACCAACAGGCACATCTGTTTTTGAGTTCAACTTATGCAGGAATTCATCGCTTCAGGAACTCATAAAGATTGAAGTAATATTTGTTCTAACACAAGAAATGTTTAGCTAGCAAAATCTCAGAAAATCAGTAACATTTTTAGCCCACGTAAGAGCTTTCCCGGCCACCAGCTAAATGCCGCGTCACGCAAAAGCCTGGAAATTCGAGCATCTTCTATCGCGAAACGAAGAACCCTTTGGTACCGAAATTTGTGCAATAAAGGTTTTCAGGTGCTGTAATACCTCATGAAAGTAGAAACTCGGAAAAATCGATAGTTTCTTAGTTTGAATTTTGGTGACATCTAGCCTGCATAGCAGGCATAAAAGGGGTTGGGGATGGGCAGGAAGGGAAAAAGGGAGGGGGATTGGGGAGAGAGGGTAAGGGACGCTTGCTATAAGAACCCCCCCCCTTGCTCATTTCTGCGGACGCTGAAGTCTGCAAATTCCTGATTGGCTGAGCCATAATGAGTAACTTATTGGCATGTATCCTGGCGTGTATCATTGAGAGACAAACATGATGCAGGCATCAAGGAAACGTGTTCTACTGACATAAGCTTTTGAAGATCAAAATTACTCCAATCATGTAGCAACTTCACATTAAAACCCGAACTAGAACCAACTGTAATAGCTTGTTTAGCCGGCAGAGATGCTGAGGAGGTTTTTATACTGGATTTTTCCAAACACTGAGTGGCAATTTAAGGTGATTGCGATTCTTGCCAGACTTCTTTAATGCTGATATTCACAAGACTGCCTTTTCTGCAAAAACATATACTGTCTTGAATGAACTTCTAAATGGTTTGTAAAGAGAGAGCTGAAGCTTTGGTAAAAATTATCTGTTGAGCTTTTCAACAGTTGTTTATAATTTTGCTTTCATTATTCACGTCTCATCTTGGTGACTGTTCTGTTCTTTGTGACCATTGTGTTTGATGACGTAAGACCAAAGGTCTTGTGTATTCACACAAAACTGATCATTGTTTGTCGCAGACTGTGAGCAGTAAAAAGAGACAGACTGCTCTTAATCTATGTCTGTCGCGTTTTCCACGAGAGTAAGAACAATAAAAATGTTTATTTTGCTCAAGTATGATATCACTTGAAAAAAGCACCTTGACTTGACAATTTCCGGTAAACAAAGTAATTAAGTTTGGACCATGCTGAGAAGTGCCCTAGTTGTGATTGGTCAGGTATTGACAGTTGATGTAAGCAGATTAGTTAAGAAAATGGTGGGCGGAATACAAAAACACCGGCTCTTATAGCAGGTTCTCCCTTCTCTTTTCCTCCCCGCTTTTGCTTTTTTCTCCCTCCTTCTCCCCTCCCCTCTTTGCGTCTGCCACGCAGCCTAGGTGACATCATGTGAAAACTTCTGACGGATATGCAAAGGTAAATCTAAGAAGATGATTGACGCTGGTAGTGTGAAAGTTGACAAACAGCAGTTCTGGGACATTCCAAATAGGAAACTGGTCGTTTTGATACAAACTCAAGCATTTCAAGTATAGTTTGTGAGTGAACAAGAAAAACATTTTGGGTGAATATCTTCATTCTTTCAGCCAAGGACATGGAACTATTTACACCTCTATTGAATAAACTTGTATTAAAATGACTTGTATCGAAACAACCATTAACCTCCAAATGCATTGGCCCAGCTGGGCATGAACCCAAACCTCTTGATCCAGAGTCAGCACACTTGCCATTACACTACCTTGCCTCTCACTTAAGTTGCTTCTTTGTGTTAAATACAGTCTTTAATGTGTTGCTTAAATATGTTGCAGGTTGGATTTTATCTTGGGTTTGTTTCATTGTGGCTTGAAATTCAGCTGGAAAGTTGTGATGCAAAGCCAAGGTACTGCTTTCAGTGGTAATTGACCAGCGGATTGATTAAAGTTCCTCTGTATTTTGAATTCCCCCCAAAAAAACTTCTCTTGCCAGTCAGCCAAGAGTCTTGCAGATTTGAAAATGCCATTATTTTAATCTATATTTTCACAAATATATCTCTATGTCCTGTTATCTGATTTTGGAGAGACTATCATCAATGTATACCATTCAGACTTCATTGCTGTTTTCCTTCAGGTGTGTCAAATTGTTAGAGACTGTTAAAGAGATGCTTCTGAGCTTTCCTATCAATGATCCCACAAATGAAGAGATGTTTGCTAAGCTTGAGAAAATTCGGGCCAAGTTTAGACAGGTAACACATGTACGTTGTACAGTCAAGTCTTGTCTTTTCTCAAATAAATGCATACATATGCATGTGGGTAGGATGGTATTATCTTGGGTAACATCACATGGTCTGAAATCGGAAAACAAAAACTAAGACACTTGTAAGAGACTGCAATAAGCTGTTACAAGAGAGAAATTCACACACTTTAAGAGCGGCCGTCCATAAATATCGCCTGGAGGTGTGCAAAATGAAAAAATCGAAAATCCCCAAACTTTTTCAGAATATAGGTCTAGGTAAACTATTTCTAGAAAAATAACTTTTAGTTCGATTGGATTTTTATTTTAGGCGTACGGCGACCGAGTCGGTTCGGAGGCTCTCAGATCAGTTTTCACGGGCTCAAGACCATATATTACTTAAAAATCGTTTAAAAATCAAGGAAGTAAAAAACTCTGCCTCTGAAAATCTTAATAGAAAGAACACAACTTAACCAAATGTCTCGATGTGAAATTTTCCTATTTGACAGCAAATCTAATATTTTTCGGATTTTTAATAATTTTACTTATTTTACCGATTTTTGACAGACATAAAATTGGCAAAATTCAGACACAAAAATCACTACTTGGTATACAGCATGGAGCCACAATGTACCTACCGATAGAAAGAGCAAGGTGTCTTCCTCAAATAAATGCAATAAAATTCTTGGGCAATCCTGCAGGGAAAATTTTTGAACGCCAAACAAAAGCGACCCTTGAGGTCAAAACACGCCATTTTGTCACGACATTCGAAGGGTAAAAACAACGATACTCCCGGTTAAAAAGATACCAATGCATTTTTCTGCATGGAACTCTTTCCATTTGCTGAGAAAATTTGTTATTAAATAGCTATATGCCTTGTTCCGTGCATTTTGTTAAGAAACGTTTGCTAACAAGTGACATTTTGCGTCTTGCAATATCCATACTCTTCGTAAGTTGTCGCGGTCGAAAGCCCATTGAAACGTCATAGCTTTTTAGAACTCAAAATAATTCACTCAATAACATGGAATTGTAACTTTCTTAATATGATACTAAGAAACCAGGTATTTATACACCTACCATTTCTTTAAAGCCTATCAAAGATATGCAACAGCATACTGTCTTCCCCTCCCTTGCCAAATACTTGTATATCACCGAGCGGGAATGTCATGTTTGCGTGACACAGAACAGGAAGTGCTATGCACTTCAAACCGGAAGCTGACTGAACAATTTAAGTAGCAGGCCTTATAATTGTAAACACCAATCTTTAGAAAGACTCTAACTTATCAGTAGTTAAAACATGAGAGAAAATAAACTGATCTGACTGACTGAACACACTATGACAACCTTCCACTTCCGGTTTACGAAATAAACTGCAAAAGACGTGGACGAAGACCCTGCGTGATGGTTGCCATCGTTTGATCTCTAGCAAAAAAGATCTAATCAGCTAAAATATTGAGAAAATAAAACTGAGACGTCTTAGGACTACTGCAACGTGTATCACTCGAGTACGCAATGCCGTCAGCAGCTGCAAGATTGGCAGGAAGCTTTGTCGCTAAGTTTGCTATATTGTTATCATCAACAAAGGGAACATCTTAAGCTCTTCCAGTGAGACAGCAGAGGCATGCAATGTGCTGCCTTTAATGTACATACTGTTGTACATATTTGGAATAGTATCATAGGATACCCATCCATTATGGAAATGAAGTCAATCTGGGACATCTATATTTGGAATCAATCAACATAATGATGATACCCAAGCGATCAAAACGCAAGAAATTTTCTAGTGAAAGTTCTTGTGAATTTCCAAAGAAATCATGTTCAAATATCAATTATTTATGAATGTAATTTTATAAAGTGAAAATATGCCAAAAATGTGCTTACTTTGAGAGTGGCTCACTCTCCGAAAAGCTGCTCAGAATCGAAAAAAGGAGTTCAAAACATGCAAGTTGCTTAAAAGTTACTGAGTAGAATCTGTCTAGGCCTAGATTTAAATTTAGCTGAAACTTTGTTTTTCTTTCGGTTGTGTTTTACACTTAGCGTCAGTAAGATCCATAATCCCAATTCCACACCCCGATTCCCTGCCCCACCCTACCTCCACACGCATACAAGCCGTGAGACACAGTCCCTCGTTAGCTTGGATGCCAGGAGATTTAGCAGTAAGGCCATTCAACTACTCAGTCCCAAAAGGATAAATTTTCTTATCACCTTACCAGTTTTTCTGTTATTACGCAATGAAATTGAAAGAATACTGTGCTGTGGAATGTTAGAAGAGAGTAGGTGGACATGCTTAAAATCTCAGTAATTTCACAAGAGCACGATTTTACGCGTTCATCGATCAGTTTTCTTCGTTTTCCAGATCAGCATATCAAACGCAACATTGACACGCCCAACGACACGGGGTACCCAACAAAGTTTCATACGGGGAGTCACTGCCCCAGGAATGAACCCATTACCAATTTATACACCATTTTTGACTGAAAAGGTGTCCTCTTTCATGTACTTTTCATTAAAAAATGGTGCCCCTTAAAAAGTCGCTTTTCTTTGCATCCAGCTTTGAATGCGCTATCCGTCTCTTTTTCCTATTTTTAAACTGTATGAATAGATTTGCTGTCGAATAGGAAAATTTCACATCGAGACTTTTGGTTAAGTTGTGTTCTTTCTATTAAGATGTTCAGAGGCAGAGTTTTTTACTTCTTTAATTTTTTAAACGATTTTTAAGAAATGTATGGTCTTGAGCCCGTGAAAACTGATCTGAGAGCCTCTGAACCGACTCGGTCGCCCTACGCGTAAAATAAAAATCCTATCGAACTTAAAGTTATTTTTCTAGAAATAGTTTACGTAGACCTATATTCTGTCAAAGTTTGGGGATTTTCGATTTTTTCATTTTGCACACCCCCAGGCGATATTTACAGACGGCCGCTCTTAATGATTACTAAGTAACTTATTTTACTGCCCAAATATCAAGCCATGGGTGCTGGAATATAAGACACCCTGTGCAATGCTAGTGTAAATAACAAACGCTCCTACTTACCTGGTTTAACACTCGCCACAAAAACATACAAGCTAAAAAGGATTATTGAACAATCCAGGTATAAACTTCTGCTTGGTGGCTTTCACAAGAATAAAACCAAAATTAATATAAATTTAATAGAACACTCCTGCCTGTTTATTGAACAGTACAGAATTGCAGATTTAATTGCATTTTTATTATGACATATTTTGTAGCAGCTAGCTTTAATTCAATAAGAATTATATCAATAAGTTTATTGTCATTGACCAATTGCTGAATTTCTATTGCACAGGTGTGCTCGTTGCTTGGAGTAAGTGTTGAGTATCATGGTGGTGGAAGTGTGTCAGGAATGTCTTTTTGAAAACACCACAGTTATCAGGAAAGAGGAGTGCCTCGTTCAGCCTGGAAACTGCTGAAGCTTCCTAATCCAATTGAGATCCTTGTAAGGTAATCATCATTTCGTAGACCATACATAGCCTGTAGTTCAAGTGTCTTTTTCAGGCACTCAGATTGTTTTTGCTTGCAAAAGCGCCATGTTGAAACTACCCTAAGGATTGCTATTTCTACTCTTCCCAATCTCCCTGTCATAAAATCAAAGATGGTGGCTACAACAATACGAACATAAACAAGCAGCTTTTGCCTGTCGAAAATACGCCTGCACTGCAGGCTACACGTAGATAAAAAAGAAATGACCAATAGAATACTATGTCACTAAAGATATTTCTGTGTATTGTCTCTTACTTTCATGATACTAAGCTAGACTTTCTTTCATGTGACAGACTGACCATGACCAGATGGGAAGAAAAGGAGAAACACCAGCTGAAAGAGCAAGAGAAAGATCTATCTCCACCTCCACCAACATCTTATGCCCCATACCCATTTGTCCATTCCAGCCACCTTCCACTCAGTCAACTATCACAACCCAAAATTTAGCTTTATGCCATCTGCATGCCATATACCCACATTCACCCATCCTACCTTCCCCTCTACCACAACATCATCATACACACAACCATGCTCGTCACAACTTCACGCTTCATATCCCGCACCACACGTGTCATATCTAACATATCACTCACTCCTACCACAAATCATTACATCATGAGCATTCGGTTCCACATCCCGGACCCTGGTTATATGAACTATCATTCCCTCACTAAACCCGTACACATACCACTCTTGACACAACATCCAGTGGCACCCAGACCACACCACACCACAATACAACACACAGGACAAAGAGTCACATACCTAATTCTAAATATGATAAAATCTAACATTGTGAATGTAAGAGCAAACCTCCAAATACAACTGTTATAATGGAATTTTACATAATTTATTTTTAAAAAACTTGTTCAATATGTATTTTGAGCTTAAAAAGTTGGTTATGTTTTAATGGCGAGGTAAACATCTCAACTTAACGTGCATGTTCTGTCAGGGATCAGACACGAGTTGGGGTAACCAGTCCCTGGGGAGTACCCCACAGAAGCCCTTACAGCTGTAAGCTACGTGCAAATGGACACAACAACTTCCAACATTGTTAGTCCATCATGTGTGTTGGTCTATTATGCGAAGATATGTCGTTGCTCTCTCCAAGGAGACTATGTGTAATGCATGTGTGTAGCCCCAACAATGTTGCAAGAGCTGTGCAAACACACCCAACATTGTTGCAATATGCCTCGGTGATTGCAGAACAAAAGAAATGTTGGGAGTTTGTTAATCAAAAGTTTTACTGGTTTCAAACTTTGTGCCAATACTCCCAACAACACACAACAACAGGCCACAGGGTGTGCAAACTGATGCAACATCCAACAGTGTTGAGAGTTGTTGGCCAACAAAGTTGCATCTGTTTGAATGGGGCTTAAGTTAATATGAAACCAATATTATTTATACTAAGTGTCATCATGTGAAATTAAATTGATGTCAGAGTTTTTCAGGAGTCTGTGTTTTCATGTCTCTTTAACTGGGCTGCCTCCTCAAGGAGGCATGCCCAGTTCATAAAATGCTTTGATTCTCCGTCAAAAATGAACACACACAATAATATTATTAATCCACTAACCGAGAGGGTTATCAATATTTATTATTAACCTAGTAACCCATAAAGCATGTTTGTCCATTTGGCAAAGTCTGTTGAAGGTTGGTTTCCTTCAGTTTAGTACCAGGTTTGGTGATTTTGCATTTTTGAGGTTACAGTTGTTCTCAATGTGGCTTAGAGTTTGTGTTCTTGTCTGTACCTGTATTGTTAAATTTCTGCGTGATCGAGTGATCCGCCAATTCAACAAGCACGATTGATCTCAGCCAGTTTTGATAAACTTTGAAATTTCACAGCTCACCTTACTGCGCTTTTCACAAACATGCAAATTCTGAAGTTCAAAAGCCAACTGACGATTGCGTTTTTCGCTGCCATCAATCATCTAAACGGACCTCTTAGGAAACAAAACTTTACTTTAACAGGTTCAAAAGGTCATGGTTTCTGATTTGTGATTGGAGGATTCTATCTGTTTTGTGTGTTTCAAGGTTCGTTGCTTGTGATCGTAATTATGATTGACGGCAGCAAAAAATGCAATTGTCAAGGCGGCTGTTGAACTTTAGAGTTCGCATGTTTGTGAAAAGTGCAGTAACATACATATCTTTTTATGTAAACAAACCCTATCTTACTGATTAAAGAAACACTGTAAATGTGAGGGGGTAGAATAAAGTTTGTAAAGTACATGTAGGGTTTTAACTATATAAAAGTCAAGATGAGTGTCTTGAACAAAACACAACTTGAGTTTGTGTCATCAGCACTTTTACCCTTACTCAAATTGTGGTAAAAAAAAATGTTATCAACCGTTTGATCTATGTACATTTTTTTAAGCACTCATGGAAAAAATGAAACCTGTGAGTAATCTTTAAACTTTTCCAAGTCACAAATTGCGAACGAACCAGTCGAACCTGTATAGAATGGCCACCCTCAGGATTTGAAGGACTGGCCGTTTAATACAGGATCACGAAAAATACTCACTGAGCATGGTCTAATGTCAATTTTAATAGTATATCTTACAAAAACACTAATCATACAAGGAAACAATAGTACAATCATCACTCTTTCAAGCAATCAATACTTTAAACAAAGTACAGTGCCAGCTTATGACTTAATGGTGTAATAAACATAACATTATGTAAGAGTACTGTGCGATAAATCTGATGAAAACCATACTAAATGGCCAAGGAAAGTGCACCTCTGGGCCGGGTTGTTTGAAGCTGGGTTAAGATAACCCTGGGTTAGTGCGAAATTTGAAATCAGATATGAGAACTTAAACAGCAAATTCTGTTTAATTCTCTTTGCCTACAATTTGATGATTGGATGCTCTAAAAAGAATAGAGAAAATTATCCAAGAAAGTGCTTTTGAGAAAAAATTAAAGAAACCCTGGTTAAAATTTAACCCTGGGTTAGCGCTAACCGGCGTTTGAACAACTGGGCCCAGGTGTATATTTTTTGCCTTAGCGGCTATGAATGATCCCTTACCTGCTGAGCTAAAATTTAGGAAGAACACTGAGTCAGCCACACAACAGCACTAAGGCCCTGAACAGAGGCACCTGTACATAGGCTGACAACAAACGAGTTTCTTAAGGTGTCCTTAAAGGAGCTGTGTCATGAAATTTATCAAAATTCAAACAGAGGTAATCACCACCAAACTGACTGAAACATAAAAAACTGCTCTAAACATAAAAGGAAGGACATACAAATAACAGCAAATACAAAACTAGGGGGCATGGATAGACCAACTTGAAGAACATTGATACCGCGGAGTTCCTTTGTGGTTTACAAAAACTTGTTAGCCTAAACGTTTTTCATAGTTTGATTTTGTTGTTTGTAATTATGTATCACATAATGCTTGGGACTGTTGGGAGACATATTTGTTGAAAATGAAAATGTGATTTGGTCACTGGCAAGTTATTTCACAAGTCCATGGTGAATAAGCATACCGTAAAATGCCGAAGATAAGCCCCTTGTATAAGCCCATCCAAATATAAGCCCCCCAAACTCAAAACACAAAAACCCTCTGTTACATCGCCCCTCCGAATATTAGCCCCCTAAGGGCCTTTTACTATGAAATTGCCCTCAAGTACCAAGTAAAACAAAGCAAAAACGGTAAATTTACTTCCAACTATAAGCTAGCCCAATATTGATTTTGAAATGCAAATTTCCATCCGTATATAAGCCCCTCTGAAAATAAGCCCCTCAAAAAGGGCCTTTGAAAAATATAAGCCCCAGGGCTTATTTTCAGAATTTTATGGTAGTAACTGTTATTATTAACAAAATGAACTAAGAGAAGCTATGACACAGCCCCTTTGATAATAACACTATTCAAAGGTTTTACAAAAAATGGTAATTGCAAATTATCAATTTTTTTTCAAAAAATTATTTCTTCTTTTCCTTTTTCTTTCTAAGGTCAATGTCTCTAAACAGAAGTGGAGGAGATGCAGGCTGCAATTCTTTTTTTCCCTTTCTTCTCTCACAGTTTGATTTCACTTTTGGTGGAACCCATGGAATTGGATTATAATAACTTGGAGCAGGATATGAGCCCCATTCATAATACCCTGTCAACATTCCTCCTGTGTAACCAAAACTGTTGTAAACCGGTTTAGGTCTCTCTTTAACTTGCGTCATCCAATTGATGTAAGCTTCCTCACTATGCAATTTTCTCTCCACTTCCCTTTCTTTCTTTTCTCTTGCATTTATCTCTTCCTGCCTCTTCTTTTCTTTTTCTTGAACTTTCTTATCGTCCAGCCAGTTATTGTAGTTCACAGCTGCTTTCTCCAAAATTAAGCGTCTTGAATTTTCTTTCTGTTCTTGTTCAAGTTGTTCCTTTAGCTTTTGAGTCCTTCTTTCCTCTGCTATTACTGTCTTTTTCCTTTCAAGCCATTCATCGTATTTCCCGCTCGCCTGTTTCAGAAGTTGCTCCCTTTCCCATTTCTTTTGCTCACTCTCCTCAGTTTCCTTTTTCGTTTCAAGTCGTTTCTGCCTCGCCTTCTCACGATCTTCCGCAGTCTTCTTAATAAGCCAACTTTCCCACGGCGAAAGACAGCCACCTTTACTTTCAGCTGTTTTAGAGCTCCCGGTTTTATCACTTTTATAGTTTCTTGTATTTGATCTGGAGACAGAACTGGTCGATTTCCTTGAAGAACTTTTATGCCTTGAAAAGGAGTTACTAGGAGTTGGAGTAGTGTATCCATTTGCTCTTGGCTTATCTGAAGTGTAAGACTTTTCAAAATCGAGACTATAATCTTTTCCGCTATTTCTAGACTGATGAAGGCTTTCCTTGTCTGTCTCATCGCCGCTACTCAGGGAACCCTCAGAGACCTCGGACGGTTCAAATCTGCCGCCATCACCATGAAAAACTGGCGAGAGCAAAGAACGAGTAGACTCACCGAGGGAATCGTCCGAAAATGTGTTAGCAAAAACCCCATGATCTCCCTGCGGTCTTCCATACATCGTTATTAGTTATCTCCAATATGCCAACAACCTCTACCTGCGACTATAACTCGAGATTTTTGGCAGTAATGCACCACGCGACAACCGTCACCACGGCCATTTTGAAAACAATTGCACAGGCGGCACAAGAAAATCCGAGGGAGACTGTAACTAGGGCGAGAGACTGGGTCGAGTTTGTTTTATATTTGAAGGGAATGGGAAGACAACAGAATGTTGCCCGGAGTTAATATAAAAACATGGCTGTTCCTTTTCTGCAATTCCTAATACGGACTGGTTTTGCTGTTTTCTCATGTCTTATTATCGTACAACACGGACTTAAGAAGAAATCACTGGATGTAACCGGCGCTATTGCCGCTGCAGCAGTAGGCTTTTTGTTGACCTTGAGCAACCTTTGCTTCTTCGCTTCTTGTGCAACGTTCTTCCTCACGAGTTCAAAGCTGACAAGATTCAAATCCGACGTCAAGGAGAAAATAGAAGACGATTTTAAAAAAGGTTGGTATCAGAAGTCTTCCCTTTCGGTTCTTTCAGGTGACAAATGAGTTTTCCGAAACGAACTTCTGATAACCCTTCACAAGTGTGAAACTGCCACTCATTACTTATTAACGTTTCTTGAAAACTCCTTTAGTCTGTCAAAAATGACAGGTAGATTTTAAAAATATCTGAGAAGACACTAGGGGAAATCTGTCCATCGTAATAAAAGCTTAACTTATGCTGCGAGGTTCGAAAGTGCGCGTAGTCTGAGGTCAAAGTACAAACTATTTGAACAGATTGTTCAGATTTAATGCGGATTTACGTTAGCTTAATCTTATACTGTTTTTTAAAATAAACTTTTTTATTGAATGTTTATGGTTATTGTTTTTGTTTTGTTTTGTTTTTTTCTAATATCGACTTATTTCCTGATAGCGCATGTTAGTGCTATGGTTAATACTGAGAAAGCTTAATGATATTGTATCACAAATGCTTTCAAGTTCTTTAGTAAAGGCCGTCTAATCATTAATGATTAGTTTTTGATCAAAAACCTTGAGCTAGATGATACAGTCAACTCTTGCCTTGCAGACAACCTGATAATACGTACAGCAGCTAAATCACAGGCGAGAATAAATTACAGACGTTTGACTGAAATAAACTCCATTTATTATGGACTCTCTCTAATGATGACACTAACTCAAGGTCCCAACAGTGTCCACTCAAAAGGGAGTGGACTGTAACAAATTATGAAAAATGTTCAGTTGATTATCATGGGAAAATAAAAATTATATTTATTTAAATGAAAATATTTGACAGAATGAACATCGGTGAAACAGCAAGGAAACTGGCCACTAGACTAAATAAACACCGGAAATCAATGTAAACCTGCAATCTCAAGTCTGTTGTGTCTGAACACAAGGATGCAGGCTACTCTATTGACTGGGCCAGTGTAAAAACAATTGGCCAAGAAAAGCACCTGCTTTCAAGCAAGATACACATGGTTATAAACTTTCATATTCAGCAAGGAGCAATGAACCGTGATTAGGGCTACCGTCTTCCCCCAATTTATAGGATAATTTTGTAGCCTCATCAAAGTGAGGATGCAATTTATTAATAACCAATGTCACTGATGAAAGGATTGGGATGGGTTCTGAAAGCTCTGTGTAACTTTCACGAATATTATTTTCTTTGTAAAAATATTTATGTTCCACTGATGATCCTTTTCTAATACTCTTCCTTTGTTTTATAAAACATAGCACTATTCTCCTTGGTTGTTTGTAAGGGTTTTGTTTTGTTCTCAAAATGTCTGGCACTAGCAAAATTGTCCTTGGTCGAAGAACATAAAAGTTAACATAATTACTCTTAATTGCACACAGGAGGAAAATAGATGGAATTTTTACATTTTGAGATTTTTCTTGCCAAGTCCCAGTATGGCATCTTCCTAGAAAAAAATCTTACCGGGTCTTCTTGTTTTGTGACCTGAAACAGACAGACCTCATGGAAAAATGAGGCCTGGGGACCAGGCCAAGATGTCTCCAAATTATAACATCAGTTGGGTAATCAAATTCTTTCTGATGATTGATTATGAAATTTCAACACTAGTTATTGTAGATGATGTCATCCAGGTTTTTCTTATACCAAGCTAGGCTCTAATCTAAGCATTTATGGTCCTTATAAATACCTTTTGACTGTTTCTTACAGGAGGTCAGAGAAATTGGATACAGGTTTTCTGCAATGGAGGAGTGCCAACATTGCTGGCCCTGTTTTATATGATTGATGTTGGTATTGGAGAACATGCAATTGACTTTGCAAAGGACTTTACCTCATCAGTGCTTTCTGTTGCTGTTCTCGGATCCTTTGCTTGCAGCTGTGGGGATACATGGGCATCAGAATTAGGAACAGCTGTAAGTTCTCATGTCCCTGTTCTTATAACATCATTCACTAAAGTCCCTGTAGGGACCAATGGTGGCATCACAATAACTGGAACTGTGGCAAGTGTTCTTGGTGGAACTGTGATTGGAGTTGCTTATTATTTATCACTGGTGTCAATATTGGCAGTGCGCAGGATCAGAGTGATTACCCCACAATGGCCAGTCGTAGTAATTGGTTGTTTAGGAGGCTTTCTCGGATCTATGTATGATTCATTACTGGGTGCAACTTTGCAGTACTCTGGATATTGTTCAGTAAGGAAACGTGTTGTTAACAAACCGTCCCCAAGCACAAAACACATTTCAGGAAGATCCATCCTTGATAACCATGCTGTCAACCTTGTGTCAAGTCTTCTTACAAGCATTACAATGCCCTTCATTGGCTACTTTTTATGGAAAGCAATTGATGACCAATATTAGGATAGCCATTTAGTGTCATGACAGATGCTTTTAAGGCTATGAGAACTGAGCAAGATTATCCAGTCTCAGCAAAACACCTCACATGTGATTGCCTTTCCCGTGTACTTCTGATGCAGTCTCTGTCATTTTTTTACCCCAGTCCGCCTGAGAAAACAGCCGCATTTTGTGATTCCAGTACTGGTTTTCTCATGAAATTACGTCTGAGGAATGAGCAGAGAAATTTCATACCGATGACTACCCAGATTAGAAGCTCTACCTAGCTAGATCTAAGTAGTAGCATGTCATCAGAATGAAATTTCTGCACTTGTTCCTCAGATATCATTTCGTGGGGTAACCATGCAGTGATGCTATCATGAAAATGTTGGCTGTAGCCTGCTAGCAAGCTCTCTATGTATGGTGAGTGAAGCAAGCTGCGAAAGAACAAAACCAGTTGATTTGATATCCAAACTGACGCGTGGAATATCGATCTCAAGAAAAAAAGAAAACCCCTGCAGTGATGAATACAAAATTTTTTTTTTTTTTGACAAAGTGGAAAGTAACTTGTTTCCAAAGACAGTGTTGTCACTTTGCGGTTTTCTGCAGTTTCCAGGGTGGAAATGAAAAGCTATGGGAGATCGTTGCAAGCTCTCCCTTTCTTTCCCACCCCCTTGTACATGCATCTCCTATTGCGTGACTTTCTGTGACTCCCCCAAATGGAGAGCTTGCTCGCAGGCTATGTTGCCTGTTTAATCGGGCTACTTAAACTTAGCCTTCTCAGTAAAACAGCACTGAAGGCTGAAGGCAATCACACTAAGGGTCTTTACAATCCAAAAATGGATTATTGATCCAAATGATCCACAAGAGGTGGATTCTTTGGTTCCTATCCAAAACCAGATGCTTTGGAAACATGATCTAAAGCATTTCTTTACGACAGGTACAAAAAAAGTAAATACTGCCAGGAGTTACTTGAAACAAATACAATTACAGTATTATTTAATATATACATGAGCTGTTTGACTAAACTGCTCATTTTTACAGCCATTTTTTGACCCAAGGCATGGATTAATCTATTGATTTTATCCATTTTATCGGGGTGTTAAAATCACAATTATACAAACAGGACCTGCATTATTCTAGTTCACAAGGCTGGCAAAAGTGCTACACTGAACTTTGCTGGGGCATCTTGCAAGACTTTACTTTTCCAGTACATATCTTATTGCAAGACTCACCTTCATTTTGCCTGCCTAAATCAAGCACTATCCTTGAGGTGATCGTCCAGAATACAATGAAAGACCAGCAAACTTGCAACATTTTCAGGAGCCATTTCTTCTTTTAACAAAAAGTCCTAATGATCTGGATTTTTTGTGTGATCTTGGATTTTAGTAAAGAATGTTACTGACCCTATAATGTTATGACAAGTCCACACCTCTCAGTTTTCTGAAAATATCTCTCATAATTCTAAGTCATGTCTATATTACTATCTAAAAGTTCCTTTAACCTCAACTTTGAGAGTCAAGAAAAACTCAGCTTAAAATTTCACTTTATGAATTTTGTTCACTTACTAATTAACACCCCCCAAAAAAATTATTACAGACAGAAGTGAGTGGTTCAACAAAAAAATGTAACTCTATTTTTGAAGGAGGACTGGATTATTCATATTTGGTACTCTGGTATTATTTATACAAACGTAAATATGGTTTAAGAAGCCGTTATGGCTAAACCAAGGTATAAATATATTTTGTTAAACCTGGTGTTGTTTAAAAATGTGATATCATCTTAAAATCATCATCTTAAAAGAGACATTTTTTGAGTATTTAATTGTGTGTCATATATGGTACTATAGTACACACTCATGTAAGTTATTTAATGTCAAAACTACCTGTCTTAATGCGTTAAATCAAGAAAATAAAACTCTGTTTTTAACCTTTAAAACTCTTTATTTTTTATCATTATACTGTTTTAAGGAGTGTAGACCTTTTATAACAGTCAGGGTCCGGTTCCTGAAAGGCTAATTAGCACTAATCTAGGATTAAAATTTTTTCCACTTTTTGTATGTACCTTCCTGTGCATTGCTTAGAGTATCATCTTGTGTTATCATTTCCTTTTTTCAAAGTAAAGGCACAACATTATTTTGTACGCGCAAGTCACATGTTCTTAGACAACAAAACCTTGCTTGAAATTTGGCTTAACCCTGGGTTAAACTCAAGCATCTTTCAAGGAACCGGGCCCCAGCTTTTACAAGCAGGCACCGTCTCTTAAGCAACCAGTTGCGAGGGTTCAAAACAGCCAGTAAACTGAAACACCTCTATTATGTAAGCCTCCTACACAAATATTCTTTTGGCTCATCATACAATCTTCCCCAAAGTGGGGTGCATGGGGAAGGAATGCATGATGAAGCCCTAAAAACATCTGCAAGGGAGGCTACTATTATGTTCATGTATTGACCACATGTGGATCCATCATAAAATTATTGTGTTTTCTGCATCTCCCAAGCTTTTGAACAAGATTTGTTGCTCTTTAGAGGACATTGTTTTGGAACCAGGACAATGCCAAATTATTTATACAGGACGTTACATGATTACATGACAGTGTAAAAGTTGTAAAATTAACTGCAAATGTATAGTGAAGGTCTCTGTTGATTTTTTGTAACCTTCCTATACTTTTCCTAGGGAAGTTTTCACAATAAATAATAATAAATAAATGACAATAAATAATAATAAATATAAACAATAAAATAATAATATAAATAAATAATAATAAATAAATGACTCTTTTTGACCGGGCACCTATAGCTGGTCCTTGCCTTACTTTACCCATTTATTTGATTCTCTATAAAATGGACATCATTCTTAGATGGACAATATGTGCTGGTCACAAAGGTGTTCATCTCAGAGAGAGTTTATCATACTACTTTTATTTATACCTGTTATCATGGTACCGGGGGGTATGCTATTACATAAATTTTTTTCATCATCTACAATCCATCCTCAAAGGAGCCATGACAAACAGTGACAACAGTAACAGCAGGGACAACAGCGACAAGACTGTCACAACAGTGACAACAGAGAGACAACAGCGACAACAGTAACAATGGTGACAACAGTAAAAACAGTGACAACAGTGACTGGTAAAAACAATGACAACAGTGAAAAGAGGGACAACACTGATAAGAACATCATCAGCAACGACAGTGACAACAGTGACAACTGATAACAGTGACAACAACAATGACAAGTGACAACAACAATGACAACAGAGACAACAGTGACAAAACTGACAACAGTGTCAACAACGACAACAGCGACAGTAGGGACAAAAGCGACAACAGCGACAAAGGTGTCAACAGTGACAACAAGGACAACAGCGAAAGAGGGATGACGTGTCAAGAGGGATGACAGTGTCAACAGCAACAACAGTGAAAACAGTGACAATTAGCTACAACAGTGACAATTAACAATGACAACAGTAGTGACAAAAGTGACAAGTGACTACAGGGGCAAAAGGGACAACAATGACAACAGTGACAAGTGACAATGTTATTATAAGTGACAACACCAACAAAAGTGACAACAGTGACAATAGCGACAACAGGGAAAACAGTGAGAAAAGGGAGTTCAGTGACCACATCGACAGCTGTAATAACAGTACCAACAGTGATAACAATGACAACAGTGGTATATATTCAGTGATTTTGTTACAAATCGTTGAGGTGAGTCCAAGGACTCATCTCTTGGGGAAAAAATCATGAGTCTCAGTCCAGAACCATTGAGTCCCAGTTCAAGAAACAAAGAGTCCCTAGGTCTTTTGAAACCTACACAGTTAAAATTTTCTGAAGGCAGACTCCAAAACACTGTATAAATACAGTTTACTGAAATGGGTTATTCCAGAAAAAATCCACACCCCCACGACGGAAGGCATGCTGGAAAATCTCACGGGAGGGGGGGTTAACGGCTCTGGAAATTCAGACGTGAGGGGGGGTCTGAACCTAAAAATACAGCCTCGGGGGTAACTTAATCGATTTTATTGATGTTTCAATCGCTTCAATCGCTAAGTTTTCAAAACATTGCTTTGCCTTTTCAAATTTTATTATTCTTTCAAACTACAGACCTCTTACCACATTTATTTTAAGTTTCCATCCATAGGCTCGCCCTCGTTACTTTTGTAGTGGAAGCGACGTACGATAACTTGAAGATATCAAGAAAAATCGAATACTTCATAAGAAAGCGCTCAATTCAAGAAAAGCAAACAACGATTTTACCTTGAATTAAACATTTTTCCAAGGTCAATGCTATTTCAGGGCGATTTACCACTAAAAACGCCTTACAAGTAGACTGTTCACAGTCCTCTATTTTTCCGTAAGATGATCGAGATCGAGCGCCTTGCGTTATGGGCTGCCATCTTGCATAAGTGTCAAAACTAGCTACTTAGGGGACGTATTTTCTCGCTTCCTCCCAAACCGCCCCCGTCCCCTAAGTAGCTAGTTTTGACACTTATGCAAGATGGCAGCCCGTAACGCAAGGCGCTCGATCTCGATGATCTTACGGAAAAATAGAGGACTGTGAACAGTCTACCTTACAAGTAAGCGTGGTTGTTCGTGATAGTTCGGCGGCCATTTTGAAAGGCAAGTCTTGTGGCAAGTGTATAGTGCGTCATGTAATATGCCACTAAGTGTCATTTTTCTTTCTTTCTTTCGTTGTCATATTAATTTTTTATCGACAAAGAAGAGAACCATTTACTCGAGGACATAGTTTTCAGCTTCATCGTAGTATATATTGCTGTGTATTTTGCCTGTTCTAGAAAAAAGAGAAGTTCACTCAAATATTGGCTTATTTGCAAAAAGTCTAAGCCCGTTTAAGAAGATGTGAATCTTAACTTTCACAACAAACACTGAGTTCACGGAAAATTGAGACTTACTTAATGAAAAGGTCATCTAAGTGCTTAAAAGGATTCTTCTACATTGAGGGTAAATTAAAATTACAGTGTCTAACAATTTTATGGAAATCCAGATGGGTGGGGGGGGTCTTTGAACTTGCAAATCCTGAGGGGAGGAGGGCTCAAGCAGTTTTGGAAATCCAGGTGGGAGTGGGGGTCAAAAAACCCTGCCTTCCGTCGTGGGGGTGTGGATTTTTTCTGGAATAACCCAATAAAAATATCCAAGAACAGCCAAAGAATCACACAAACAGGATATTCCACAAAAATATCTTCAGATCGATCAGTCAATCTTTGCATGATCCTTTGAGATGCATACCACAAATTATTTTGCGTCTTTGGGGATTTTTATGCGTCGGTGACACAGGGTGCAGAGGTTTTAAAATCACTCAATATTATTGGGTGCTGCCATTGTGAAGCTGGGTGAAATACATGTGAATTCCCTTCTTTCACCCTTGTGATGTTATAAATAATAACAATAATGTTGAATTTTAATAATAATTATTATTATTATTATGGCAGCTTCCTAAACTGGATGCTAAAAGCTTAAAAGTACTTAAAAAGCTGCGTGTGACGTACAGCATAACCTGTGAGCAGAGGAGACTTGAAAGAAATATATTAATTGGCTATAATAATAAAAATATATATACATAAAAATATTTTAAAAGACCTATATCTATCATACCAATGTGAATTGAAGACTGAAGAAAACACTACTATATAGGCAAAAATGCCAAACAGATATTTTTATTAAAAAAATAGAGCCCATTGAAGCAAATAACGTTTATATGATTCACGTTCAGTTTCAAGCTGCTTTTTTTATTTATTTATTTTAAAATTTTTTTCTGACTCGTAATAAACTTTGGTCAATGTCCTATAAAAACCAAAGAAAAAGTTTTTATTTTCGAACAATATTTAATTGATTTTTATTGTCACTGAATTCTGAAATTTATACTACTACATGAGAAATTTCCGCAATTTGATTGGCTTAGAGCAGTGGTATTTCAGCTTAATTTGAAATACCTACATGTGAAAATTACAAACCTTTTGCGGGTAGTAGTATAAACAAATAATAGCATGATTTGTACGTGATATTTGGCAAAAATACCACTCGTGATATTTCAAAATTGTCTCAAATTTCACTCGCCTAACGGCTCGTGAAATTACGTATAACAATTTCGAAATATCACTCGTGGTATTTATGCCAAATATCACTACAAATCATGCTATTACCTATACTAAAAGACCAAGTTAAAATAATGATATGCATACCCCCACCGCGGAGGGGTGGGTCGTCGGAGCCCGGGGTCGGAGCTCGAGGACTGGGCCTTTTACGTAACGCAATACTATGAGCTTCGTGAGCTTGTGAAGAGTTAATTATTAGCGTTCTTTATCCTTCCTTGGTGAGACTGCTGAAGGTTCCATGGTCCAGAGCATTTTAAGGAATTAATCCTGTTTAATGTAGAAATGATATCTTAACACTGTGCGCGCAAGCAGCAAGTTGCTTTATTAACTTTGAACCTTTCCTTCAGATTCTGTTTTCGTTTCCGGCGGACGTCGAAAATTCAAGTAAGTCCGCGTCATGGAACAAGCGCTGACAAAAACAGAAAACGGTGAAGCTTGGAAAAATGGGGCTTTACAGGCAATCATGAAAATGATATTAAATCCAACAGAGACACAGCGCAACCACAGATCTTACCTCAATTCTTGGCAAAGATACAAGACGTTTGAGGAAGGGCTGAAAAAAGAAAGTGGTAGAAATGTTGAACTTCTACTCTCTGGCAGCATGGCTGAATGTCTGTTTGCACAACACTGGGTCTACAAGGATGGTAGAAGGGAAGCTGTAAATGATATTGATATTATGCTTGTGGATTTTTCGATGACAGTTGTGGAAAGAAGCCAATTGGAGTGTTCAGGGGTCGTTGATAAAGACCACGACTCTCAGACAGCTGCAGTCATAAAGATGGATTCATGTAATCCCAAATCAAAATGCAGCAGACAAGAACAACTTAAACCCTTGGACACTATAACACCTGCTAGCACTCCTCTATTACAAAAGGAGCTCTTCCTTGAACCAACTAATCACGCTGGCTATGCTCAACTGTATGAACGTAGTGTGGAGGGAAAGCCTGTTTTCCTATCAGTAGAAAGTTTCAGGGGGTTCTGGTCTGGGATTGTTAACAAAACTGCTCTATATTCCCTGGTCACAAGTGGTCCACAGCTTCCATCGGGTGGGGCTGTTGTGAGTGGCCCTGCCCTAAACAGACAGGATCGCCCAAACAGAAGGAATAACTATGCTCATGATTATGTTCCATGTTTGCATTGTCCTAAATGGCCAACAATGGCAAATAGATGGCCTGAAAGGAAAAGAGCAGTTGAATGGCCTGGTGAAAGGTTAATTTCTGATATCATGAGCGATGGTTGTCATGTTGTTCCTGTATCTCACCACGACAATGACGATAAGTCATATCATACTGAATGGAGGCTATCTTTTTCTGGTGCAGAGAAAAGGCTTGTGAACTCTTTGTCAATGGAGCAACGTCAAAGTTACATTATTGCAAAGTTAATTATGAAACAAGTAATCAAGGAAATTCAGAAAAGGCCCTCTCAACCTCCTCTTGAAAAAACGCCATCTTCTTATCACTTGAAAACAATCCTATTATGGAAATGTGAAGAAAAGCCCTTAGAAGAGTGGAACAACCTTCTAAATTCAGCGGTAGATTTGCTGAAAACCTTTGAAGATCATTTGAGAAGAGGTAACATCCCAAACTACTTTCTACCTGAGAACAACATGATCAGTCATATTAAACATTACGAGCTTGTTTTCGTGGCAGATGGAATAGTAACATCCCTGGATGACCTTCCCAAAACATTGCACCATGTTTTTCTTAGTGCCTATAATACTTTACTGGACTATGACAGTGATTACAGTCCAGTGTTAAGACTTGTCAATCATCAGTTACAGCTTTTTTGTCACACTGGCAAAGCAGGAGATAAATTATATCTCCTGTATATCCTGAATTTATTGGTGGACTCACTGTCCGCGAAAATTACAGGAACATGGGATGATCTACAACCTCTGAAGGACTATGAGCATATTTTAACCATATATTGTAGTCATTGTAATGTAGAAGCTGGACATGTAACACTTCCACGACCTCCAGATTTGAGTACTGAAGAGTCAAGCAAAACCATGATGATACTCTTCCAGTATCTATACACTTTATTGCAAGACAATCACATTCTGAATCATCTGCAAACTGACATCTTTGCCATCATGTCAAGAATCTTAACACGAACTCTTCCTTCCTTGTCTTTAAGGGAGGGAACAGAAGAATTGTTTGGTCAATGTTGCAAAGAAAGCCTGAGCATATTTCAGACTGTTTGTAAAAAACTTGGAATAGGCCACAGTTCAATCCTTTCATGCCATGATGAATTAACTGTACTTTCTGGCATCGACTTCATTTTCTTAGAGAACCCAGAGTTTGCTGAATTGCAGACCTTTGAGTTTGTCACCCAAAGATTAAAAAAGTTCAAAAATGGAGGTCAGTTGGAAACTGTAAGACATCTGCAGTGGTAAAGTGAAAGCAATGTTTAGATTGAAGACTTGGTACAATACAACCTTTCATTCAAAGGGTGCCTTTTAGATGTGCATTTGATGAAACTGACAGGTTGATATAGGCACACTCTCCCAAAAAAACTTAATCATTGTGACTCTCATTTTCAGCATTTCGAAGCTAAAATTAAGTGGATCACAGCCAACTTTCTCTTAATGGACATCTAGCGTTGGTCCCTGCCGTTTTCCAGTCATTTTAGTGTATGATTTGTACTCCGACTGTAAGATGGACACCTTTTAAGACAGACAACAGACACTTAAGAAGTGCTTTATTTAGTGAAAAATACCTCAAAACTATAATGTAGGTGCTGTACATGAAAGTAAATTGCAATTAGGGGAAATAAATTACATAACCAAAACAGTTATCTTTGGACTCTTCTAGCCTTGATAAATTGAAATAGTCCCACCAGACAGACAAACCATTATCTCTTAAAACGGATTAATTTTTGCATGCTTAAGTACTTACAGTACTGAATGACAGTTTGTTTTTTGTTTTGCAGTTCAAACCTTCATTCAAAGAAGCGAATAATGTATTTTTATTATTTGTAGTCTTATTCCAGTTTGCTGTGTGTAGAGTGTACTGTTACGCTTTTAGACTACTCCATCATGAACATGGGCTTCTATGAATGTTTGATTGTACAAATAATGAGAAAATGATTCCACTTTTTTATTACATTGTTCCAGTTTTTACTGTTTTGCACAATCAAAACAGAGGTGTATTCATTGCAAATAGGTTCAGCTTTCTTTTGTTTTAATTATTACTAGTGTCATGTTACCTTGACTCTCTATAAGCCAGACATCTATCTATAAAGATGGACAGTCAGGGCCAGGCGCGAAGGTGTTCCTCTTTAATAGAGAGTTAACTGCAGTGACATTTTGTCCTGTAAGTTTGCTTCACATTCATACAGTCAGTATAGGTTAAGGTCCTGTGACTTGTCTTCCTTAGTGGTATAGTTCTAAGGCATTTTCTGTCAAGTCTTCGATTAGACTGATTCTCTGACTGACTGAGAAGCAAAGTGCAAACAGGCTCCCCACACTGGGCTCACAATTTTCTTGGTCATTCCACTCCATTTGGGAGCCTGTTCACAGGCTAACTGGGCACTTCAGTCACAGGGAGACCAGGTTGGAAAATAACAAGAGGCTTCAGTTGTAAAAGGTTGCAAGAAGAATAAAAATTACAGTCAAACCACAATGTTTGACTACCTCCCATAGTCGACCACCTATCTACCCTGCGAGCAGAGTCTTCTCTCTTGCATAGCTTTTAGCATTTACAAAGTCGTTCACGTTGCATGTCTGTCACATAGTTGGTTTGCAAAAACAAACCAACTGCGCGACAGACAAGCCACGCAAACGACTTTGTAAATGCCAAAAGCCATGCGAGAGAGAAACCTCTGCTCGCAGGGCACCACCTATCTAAAACCCCAAAATTTTCTGAGTCAAGACCCTGTAGTTAAAACCTCTCATAAACAAACACCTTTTGCAAGTGAATGCAATCATTTTGTGATGGTTATAATTTTCCCCTTCTTTTTAACCTTTGTGAGTGACATCTTGACATGTCATCTCAATGTTCACTGTGTATTACTACTCTGACCAAAGAATACAAAACTTGAATTCTTAGTGGCAAGAAGGAAACTGCACAATATACAGTATATCTGAGAAATATGTATGCAGTTAATTAATTTTCATTTAAATAGTAGATGAGAGCCCTGTTGCCAGAAAAGACCCCCATAGTTCAAGTCATTTTAGGTTTACCTGTATTTTAACTTTTACTTAACCCATGATGCTGTATTATTTTATTTCTGCAAACTGAAAGAGTAACCATCATACAGTACTTATTAAACCAAGAGTGATCAACATTAATTTTCTCCTGGCCTAACCATATCTATACATCATCAAGAGAAAGGTTTTTAAAATTAGTAAAATGATTATTTATTTATTTATTATTTATTTAATCACTTTCACCATTATTACAAGAAAAAGACTAGAAAAAAATTCATTTGAACAAGACACAGAAACAAGAAATGAAGGTGCGGGACACACAACAGAGCAAGGCTCCAAATTAAGTGTGCCCTTACAGAAAATACACAAATACTAACTATGTAAGTGTCTTTATCCACCAATGGGAAAATGCTTTTATATTTTATCAAATTCAGACTCTTAACTATTTCTTTATGGAAATGTATTGAGATCAGTATATGTGGGTATATTCAGTCTGGAAGTAAAGTAAAGTAAATGTTGGTACACTAGTTCCTCTGTACTCATTTACCTTGATATAGCTGTACATTTATTCCAGTTTTTTTAAATTAAATTATAAGCAGTCACAGGAAATCTGGTGCCTGTGTTTGATCAATTTTTTTTTTTTTTTACATATAATTTTAAATTTGTACAAAATGAATGAATATTTACCACTAACATTACTTTAATTGATATGACCAAAACTAGAGGTCAAAGAAAAAAACTAATATTTGTGAGAGATAAAATAATGCTCTCTTAGATGCCTGTCCTGGCTGGGGCAGTAGGACTCCTGAAAGTACAATTGGCATCTTGAACAACATAATTTTTTTCTTGGTTTTGTGTGTTTTTTATTTTATTAGGGAGCTTAAGAAAAGGCGTTTTTGAGCGAAGGACGTCAACCAAAAGTGAGACCTTTTCTGTTATAATGCCTTGATGCTACCAAATTTGTATCGGTAAGTGTCTTTATTCTTGTAGAGAAATTTGGTCAAAACCACTGCCCAAGAATAAAAAAGGTACATAATTTTTCTGGTTGACATGCATCGCTCAAAAACATCCTTGCTTAAGCTCCCTATTATTTCATTTTCGGTCACCAGTACATAAAAGGTTGTTCCCAGACTGTTTTCTTGTTTCAAGGTTTAACAACCCCTCCCCCCCCCCCCCCATCCCTAGGCTTAATAACCAGCCATTTTGTTCCTTCTTATTAAGAGGAAGATGAAAACCAGACTCTCTCAAACAGCTGGAAATTGATCCTAATCCATCCCCCTTCCACCCCCAGCCAGGATAAGCCAGAAAAGCAAGAAGGGGTGTCTACAATAAGGCTTTAAGTGACAATTCTCCTCTTGTGTCACAAGCAAACACGATGTAATTTGAAAGAATAATCTAGCTGCACTTAATCACAGGTCACATAGGGCTTTCTTCCAAGAACCACTTTATTTTATCTTGTATTATAAAACATCAAATCAAATAGACATAATTAAACAAAAAATCAAATGAACTAATTTAGATACAAAACAAATGTGCATTCTAATTTTTTTTGTTGAGTTAATGCATTTTAGACTGAATATACAGTGGACATTTAACATAGGTTTCTGCCACAAATGTTTTCAAGTCAAAGATGACAGTCCGAGGGAAAAGTCTAAATGCATGCTAAACCCCAGAACATATGAAATTAGGCAAAAAACGTTTAAATGAAACAATTACTTTAATTTCAATATTTCTTTATTTGCTGGTAGATTATGATTTATAAGATCTTCCATAATTTCTTAACAGCAGAGTATTAAATAATTAAATTAAGCTTTGGAAAGTGAAGGTTTAAAATATTTTACATAATATTCACCACCATAGAGGTGAATAGTGAACATCTGCCACTTCTCTCAGGCCCCTTTCACAAGTATCTGGATATTTTTGAATCCACAAATTTTTCTTTCCGGATACAGCTTCAGTCCACATCAGTCATGTATCCGGTGAATCTGGCATACGAATCTGCAACTTTTTGAATCTGCCCTCCAGAGTGGAAATTTTTTAATATACTATGAATCCACAATCGTGTGAATGCTAAATCTCAATATTTTTTTATCAAGTGATGTAACAAGATCGAACCCAGTTCTTTACTGTGAATACTGTATTCAAGATGGCAACCTCGTTCCCAGGTTCTCTCAAGGCAGAGCAAAATGCAAATTTTGGAAGCTTTAAGACACATACTCTGTTGGCAATATTCCCAGAGGAGTCCTGGGGCCCATTTCTCGAAAGGTCCGCTAAATTTTCGGGCCCGAAATCAAATATTCAAATAGAAATAAAAAGAATAAGAGCGTGGGTCCTGGCTAGAAAACTACTCCATTTTGTTCCATCAACTCATAGTTTTATCATGTTAGATGCAAAACAACTGTAACCCTGGTCTTTAATGTAAACGGCAACAGCTTATCGGGCCCGTTAATTATTGGGACTTTCGGGAAACACGCCCCTGGGTACTAAAGTGAATCTGGACACCAGTTGGATACATGTGGACAGGCAAATTCAATTTGAATACGGATATGTGTGGACGTGGAAATTCTTGAATCCAGAAAAAAAAGGTGCGGGTTCAAAGATATCTGGATACATGTGGACAGGGAGTCAGACTCTAAAAATTACTAGCAGTGATTAGCAATAATTCCCCTCTTAACAGGTACCAAATCAATAGAAAACATGCTTGTACCCAATACTAGAACTCAGGGATGTGGCTAAGAAAAGCTAACCAGGGTTTCTAAAAAACCAAACCAGATTTTTTTACTCAACTGCACCTTAGTAATTCATGTCATGGTTTTTCAGAGCAATAATTATTAATTGAGCCGCTGATAAACTATTTTTCAGCCAGTAAATAAGCAGGTAGCCAGCTCTTAGCAACACCCCTGAGCACTTAGTAAACACGTTTATTATGTGACAGGTTGCACGAGTGAGAAAGATGAATCCTGAATTATGGTAGGATACCCAAGCAACCATGATAATCCTATTTTGCCCACTTGTTTTGTCCAGCAGAAGAAGAGTTTTTTCCAGCCATATAGAGTGTTTTCACTCACATGGCCAGCATCTATGAAAATTTATTGGAACGAAAGAAATCGTTTGCATGTTTGCATAAGAAAAGAGTTCAACTCCCAGAGAATGGGTTTGGGAGTCACACCAACATGGCTGCCGTTTCATTGTTTTGGGACATCATGTGAAAACACTCTATACCAAATCCTTTTCTGACCAATCCTGTTTAATCAAGATTAACCTTTTTTGGCCAAAAATGGACAGTGAAAAGAAGGAAGCATTTTTACATGAAATAGTGCTATTAAATGAATACGAAATACCATCCAAAAGTACACGTATGAATTTACCAAAGAATACAAAAACATTATTAATAATTGGTACATTTTCTTTTAAAGCCTTCATATCAACTTGCCAGTTCTCCACCAAAAAATACCACTACTGCTGGTTTAACTGTCACACCATGACAAAAAATAAAAACTGCTCAATAGATAAAGTCCCGAATCTGGGAAATGAAAGGAGGTAACATTAATTTATGGTTATCAGTAGAAATTCAAATCTGGTAATTACTAAGGCCTAAAAAATTGAGCAATATTTCAAGTAGCCAGCAATTCAGGTGACATTACAAAAGACGAAAGGGAATAGGGAATTTGGGTGTGAAAGAGAGGCTAGTTCTCAAGCTCTTAAATTCCCCCCCCCCCTCCCCTCCCCTCCACTCTGAATCCCTGCCAAGCATGCTATATGTCAAGAGGACTTTAATTTAAGATCTTTAGCACAAGGATAAACGTACATCATACAAGAATAGAACAATAAGTTAGCATAAGTGTAATTATTACACTTACAGCTGAAACTCACACAAAGAGCATTTTTTCTACTAATTCCCCGGAAAAAGTCACTCTGTGAGAACAATTTGCCAATTCTTCTTAATCATTCAAAAAACTTATGTAAATGTACTTTGTATGTTTTATGTTCCTGTCTTCTTTGTAGCAGTGAACACAGCTAAGGCTCCTAGTAAAAGTACAAGACCAACAGTGTACCAGCTTGGCTCTTGTAACCGGAAATCTAACACACCTCTCTGTGGAGAAAGACAGTATGATTAAATGGGGGATAAGCCATAAACGGTTTTAAACAGATAATATCAAGTGGTTTTTTCACTATATATTAAACAAAAATAAAAATAATTAGCTAAGTTATAAGGAAGCTTTATAAACTATTAAGCAGGGCATGGATGTAACACACAGAATATTTTATTTATTTATTTTATTAGCTTCGCCAACATACTATAAATACATAAGGGTAATCAAACAAAATAAGAAAGAAAAAGTGGCAGGGAGTCCACAACAGCGTAAGCCAGTTACTGCGGGCCCAAAAGAATAATAAATATATTACTATTTCAGTCACTTTCCAACTGGATTAATATCACTGAGAAACCTCTACTATTAATACTACTCTACTATTCAGAAAGGCCTGTCTAATCACCTGGAGCAAGTGGATTTTGCTATTGGGTATAGTCTGTAGTTAATTCTGTTTTTTTTGGAAAATTCAAATTACATGTATAGGAGAACTGTAATCAATCCTGCCCATCAAAAAACATTTTCAGGCTAGTCAAAATGTCTCTTGGGCTAGTACAAGCTAGCTGCAGCTTGCCTAAATGGCAAGCTGTAAAATTAACTTTCTTTGTTCCCTAACTCAGTCAAATCCTGGGGACCTCAAATAATGGCCACAGAAGGCTGAAATATCAAGATGCAAGCAGAATTTTCTTAAATAACTCTTGCATTAGATGGGTAACTTCATTTACAATGACACTGACGGTAGTAGAAATCCAGGTGTAAAAAAAATATTTAGATTCTAGACTGGGTCAATCGAAGCAAAAGCAAGGCTACCATTAGACAGAAAGAAAGAATATTGATTGAAACATATACATGTACACAACAAAAGAAGCAAAAAAACCAAGGCAATGATACAAAACAAAAGAAACAGACTTTGATTATTTCTAAACTGTACAGTTACGGTGCTCAACATCTTTATCCCTTGGATTGTAAGGACACTTAAGCTGCATAATACTCCGCGGCGGGGACAAAAAAGAGGGAAAACGTCCTGTCTCCAATCAACACTGCAGTAGTATTCACTGATCACACAATCAAATAGCGCCACTTTTAGCATTTTAATGTGGGATTTTTTGTTTCAGTGAATGTATGCCTTTGTGATAGCCCTATTCTAAATAAGACTTCATGCCACAATAACACTACTTCATGATTGTTCTTTCACTATCGTTATCTATCTTGTTTTAAATAGTTCGTAACACTTAATTTCAGTGTAAATTTTTTTCACTGCTGTGAAGCTACATGTATCTGGTCTGAATAGTTTAATGATATGAAAGGAAATTCTTTATATAATAGATAGATCATACATGATCATAGAAGTATTAGAAACATCACCACTAAATTTTATGCACATCCTAGATCAACAGAAATTTGATTTAATAACCAAAAAAATATGTCAATTAATGTCAATAGCCCCCAGTTTTGCTATGTGAGTTCTGGCTTGATAAGGAGTAAAGAAATGCATGCACAAATCACGAAAGCATGCCTTAAAAAACCTCTACAACTTTTTCACATCCTTGATAGATGAGCAATTCGCTAGTCAGCTTGTGTTCCCAAGAAAATCCTCCAAGTTTAGTTATATTTGGATAAATCTGATGGTGGCCTCGAGGTGGGCAAGCCCGACCACCAGACCAAGCAAAATTTGCTAATGTCCCACCCCGGGACTGACATAGTCTGCAAATGCCCTGCGGTAGTCCAGAGGGGATTGGCACAGCTAGAATTGACTGATACATCAATGAAAACAGTTTCTGGTATTATTTGCACAATGAAAATAATTTTGCTTATAACCAGAAAAAGATCATTTGACAGTTTTCCACATCTATCTCTCTCTCTAGTTGCTGATAGTTTTTTCCCAGTTTTTAGACACCTGCTCTGTACCCAATGGGGAGCTTGTTCACAGGACATCACAAAATGTCACCACAAATTAGCTAACAAGAAATGTGAAGAGAGGAAATTGTAGGGAGTTACATATCACACTTCTACGATTTAAGGATGTTGGCCCAGAAAGGAAGAAAATTTGAGAAAAACCTCGGTTACCATATAGTGCAGCAAAAAACAATTTTCAACCACAAATAAAAGATTACAGTTATTTGAAATTTGAAATACCTGAAAACCAGCTAGAGCCAGCTGGTACGATCTGCGAGATTTTAAACCCAGGATCGCGTGTTTACATGGGTCAAATTAAGACATAAGCTTAATAAATCTCTCGCCGACTTATTTGAAGTCTCAAGATTCATGAGAAATCTTAATATTGACATCACGAAAGAGCTTGATCTAATATTATTATCAATACTTGTGATTAAACAGGATATGCCGAGGGTATGTATAACTTACCCATCCTCCATGCTGTGCTATCCATCTGGCAATTCTTTCGTTGAAGATAAAATCCACCACAAATCGAATGATTCTCCGTAAAAAACTACCGCTGAAACCTCTACGTATGACAGTCACAGCAATCTCGTAGCCGAAACAAAGTAGAGCAACAATTCTACCCCAGTTTATGCCCGATCGAAACAGCCTTCGAGCCACAGCGGCAAAAGTTTCATAGGCCGTCGCTGGTGTAAGGCTTAATGAATCGATCATGTCCTTGAATTGGTCTTTGTATTTAGCATCTATTTCATCGCCTATCTCTCCTAGTCGCCTTCCAATAACAGGAACATGCTGCGAAAATGGATGAGTGTCATTACAAGAACGCAGTTCCTCCAGCGCGTCTGGGCGAGCGCTAGCTGTTGGACTGTTCATTTCGCCTCTTTCCTCAACTCTCTCCGTCTCATCCTGATATCTTTGGAACATAAAATTTCGAAAAATTCCTTCTGTATCTCTTAAGACAGATCCCTCATCTTCTTCAGCCTGAATTTCTGGCCTATTTTGGCTGGAATCTTCACCACCTGAAGCCATTATATTTTTGATACTCCGAACCACGAATTCGAGCTGTTGAGCCGACAGTTTATGTGGAAGGAGACAGCGGAGTCTCCTCTAAGCGAACCTTCCCCACCCCCTAATCCCCTAGGGTAACGCAGCCTGGAGGTCAGGGGATATGCGGGTTAGGACCGCAAGTGGACATGATCTTCCATTGGGGCAAGAGAATTCTCTCTTGGTTCGCACCGATACAATCAAAATTTAGTCGATAGGCGTAAAAAATTAAAAATTTTAACCGTTTAGCCGTAAATAGGGTAAAAATTGTTAACCTTTTAAAAAGATGTTTCTCCTTAGGTTTGAACATTTTGAGGAATTCGAAAGTACTAAACTCACTTATGGAAGGTTGTTTTTCTTACTTTGACTCCGTACGTTCGCGTCTAGTTTTGCTTTTCACGAAGATTCTTTTTCACATGAACTGTTATGTCTTTTAACAGGATTGATCATGGGCCGGCAAATAATTTTAGCTGACTGGCAATAGCTTAAACTTTTTTTCTATTTTAAACAAAGAGTTCATGTCATTCGGCAGGGATCTTCAAAGCCGTGCTTCTCAGCTTGGCTCCGACACTTGTAATTGTAAATGTGAGAGGCACGGAAATGTTCGAGTTCTCAATCTTTTTGCTTGTCATTTTTTATTTCATGTTAGACATGTTGGACAATCTGTTCTTCAGTGGGGTAAAGACCCTATCGTGGTGGTATAAAGAGAAGAAGGTTGCAAAACCAAAGCGACGCGAAGAACGAATCAGTACCCCCTGAAGAAAAGGAAATCACGCCAAGATGCAAAAGACGACAAACAGCTTGATCTTCTTTTTCATGGTTAACATTTCTATGCGTAAAATGATATCAGAGGTGGAATACTTAATCTCTATCAAAGTTTAAAAATCTTCAAAAGAATAACTTTTTCCATCCCTAGATGATCTTTATTTGCTTTAAAGATACAAAAAATACAGGTTTATTAATATTTAACTCTTTGAAACCAAAAAATTAATTTTTAGCTTTTTTTGTTAACCGTCAGGCTAAAAAAATTAACCGATAGCCGTAAAAGAGCCAAACCTTAAGCCGATAACCGTAAATGCCACAGGCAACCAAATGAGATCCTCATATATTATCTCAGTATGCATATAATTAACAACGTGACTAATTTGTTATTAAAAACAAGATATATACAGCTATTTCGAGAAAGGTTGTCGGAAACAGTGCACGCGACAATCCCGAAAGGCATTGTGGGAGGTTTTGAGTTCACTGTTCTTCAGAGAAATTTGAAAGAATTGGCACGAAAGGCCATGAAAATGTGTTTGCGAGTGCTAATGGAAAGCAACAAAAGTAGGTTCGACAGCTACAGTCGTCAGGAACAGTGTAACGATCATATCCCATATTACCTTTCGGGATTGTCGCGTGCACATTTTTTCCGACAACCTTTCTCGAAATAGCTGTAGACGGCTGACTGATAGGTTAGGATATAAAAAGTAACAAAACTATAACAAGATTAAAACAAATATGAGTGTTTTAGTATAATTACATCGATGACTATCGAAAATAGAGCGCTGTGATTGTCTAGGAGCTTCGCTTTATCCCGCTATAATCACCGCGCGGTGATTATAGCATTGAAGGCTAGCAGTTTTCAAAATGGCAGCCAGATTTTTTTTATTTTTCGGGGTGGGAAGTTGATCAATAATTTTATTTTCTCGAATAATCATCAATGTAATTATACTAAAACAATTAGTCGCCTTCGGCGACTAATTGTTAAATAGCAAGCAAGAACCAGAGCACGCGTTTTGGCTTGCAAAAGACTGCTACTCTTCAATACTTACACCGACATTGGAGGACTACAGGAGTTTTGCTTGACAAATTTGGGTTTAGGGTGATATCTTCCTTGAAAAAAAAATTAAAATCTGCTGTGTCGGGTACCAATTCATAAGCTACAATACCGGACAAATGTAGTTGGGAAGGTTGTAAAAATTAATAGCATTGTTGCCTAATTTCAAGGCTGAGTTCATATTGATGTTCAAAAAAGATGGTTTTCCAGTTTGCTAATTACTCCACCTTTCCCCCTGTTCAATGTTGGGACATACAGCAGAACAATTGCAGGTGGAAACCGGCTTAAGTTTTGTCCCATATTGGGAAAGGGTCGGGGGATAGACGAAAAGAGGTGAAAAGTAGTGGTCTTTTTTAACCTGCAATGATATGTAGTTCGTAGTGTCTTAAAGTTTGTGGAGGTAACACCTGTCTTAGCATGGCACAAGGCTCCGTAGCGAGGAGAGGGAAGCAAACAACTGGGAGAAAGAGCAAAAAATGGGTGAGCCAAGCGAGCCGAGCGGTGGACTGGCCTGGGGAGGGGGAAAGGCGGCGGAGCCTTTCTGAAGCGGAGCGTCTTAAAAATGCTCTTAAGCCTCCACCACCTTTTTCCCTCCCCAGGCTCCTAGTCGGCTCGCTTCGCTCGCAGATGTTTTATCGCCTTTTTCCCCCAGTGCGGAGCCGGGTCCCAAGCTACGTATACGCCTGTCTATTATAACTTAACATATAAAATTCTGCTAAGTCATTTCCGGCACCAGAAATCTTTAAGAAGCCCTTAAACTCTTCATATTAAATAAAACCTGACTAACTTTAAAAAACAACCATTTTGTTATTCTCAGTCTAGCAGCCTTGAAGTTTTGTATCACTTAAACTTGTGAATAGACGATCAAACAGTTAATAATAAATGAGTAGCTGATTAGAAGGGAGAGCGTTCTCCAACAGCGAAAAACTCATAAATGCAAATGCAAAAAAACTTTTTAGCTTTACAAGGCCTAGGGGCTGTGTCAGGGCTCTCTTAGTTTATTTTGTTAATTAATGTTGCTAATTACTGATCATGCCGAGAAGTCACGTTCGTCTATGTGGTATACAAGAGTGTTATCTGCAACGTAAACGTTAAACTGTATCATTCAGATGCCCACAGATCTCTTGAAAACCCATTTTACTTTTCAAAGCGGTACTTTTTATTGATTGATCCAACTCAAAAAGACAAAACAAAAGTTTTATTTTTCGACTAAATGGTCCCCATTCTAGCAAGTCTAAAAATGTGTTCAGCATCTTAATTACCACCTGCTATATCACCGGAGTCTTCGGACATAATTGACAAAACGTTACTCCTCTCTTGTCAAACCTTTAAAAAAATATTTACCGTTTGCACATTAAATCCACAATGTTGCCAACTATATTAATCTTGTTGGCTGGAAATGACACCAAAGGCAATATACGCCACACTGTTCGGTTACATTTCGATTTTGTAAATACCACAGCAGGTTCTTTTGAAGCTCGCAGACATTATTTTTAGCTTATTTTACCTATTTGAAAATGATTCGTGCCGATTAAGATAGTCACTACACACTACTTGCTTAATTGGCAGTAAGACAAAGCTCGGCGATTCAATGAAACGCATCTTCGATTCAATAATTGCAGGCGGTCGACAGTTATCATAAATTTATGAGTTTGTGGGAATTCACCATAGATACGTTTAGTTTACTTAAAAAGCGATTCAGTCGTATTTCGCTACATTCAACACTTGTTTTCAGATGCAAAGCATCCGAAAGTGGTAAGTGTTGTCCGCATTAAAGCGGTTGATTTTCAGACGCTGTATATGTCTTCGGTGAAGAAACAAGTTCGCTTTAGCGAGCAGGATGGAAGAAACACCTCATTAAGTCAAACTTTGACTCTGCGACGTATTGAGACGCCAAATTCTGACACTAGTTCCAGAAATATCAGGAAAAAAAAGAAACAGAGAAAGACTAAACTTCAGCTACTCAAAGCCGAAAAGAAAAAGCTACAAAGGGATTTAAAGAACACCAAGGAAGGTATTTTGGAAGATAGTGAAAGAAAGGCAAGCCCCATATATACACCTTACGAGAGCCGACAGAGACTCGCTCGAACAGCCAGTGCGACGTTGACTAAGCTTCAACAAATACAGGGGAAAATTGTAACAAAGGAAAAGACGAATAAATTGAAAGTTCAGAGAAAATTAAGCAGTAAGTTACAAAAAAGATCCATCAAAGCTGATAAGCAACACAACCGGATCATCAAAATGACTTCAAGGATGGAGCGAATGAAACTAGGAGAAGAGGAACTTCGCTCTGAGATTGACCGAGAGCTGAAAGAAGGAGAGGTTTATAGGCCTACTGAATTAACAGACACAGAATCTAGTCGATTTTGTTTACCTCGCATTCGCTCAGCTGATTCAGCTGACTGGATAAAGCTTTCAAGTTTACCTGAGCACGGACTAGATAGGGAAGAACAACACTCCAGACCAGCCTCTGTGTTAAGTGAATATGCCATTCAGCTGTCTCCAAGCGAGAAGAGGATTGTGGCAGACAAGCTTGCTCATAAGTACGATATGACACGTGAGCTAAGAAACACAATTCATGAACACATGATATCGCGCTGTTACAGTTTTTCATATTTCAATATCATTCCGCCGTATAAGAGGAAAAAACCTAAACCCCAGAAAACGAGGCAAGTCTTTAACCGTTTGGTTTACGAGGACAAAATCGGGGTTATGGATTTTAGAAAACTAAAACCGAAAAAAGTGGTTTTAAGCTCCTAAAACGTTACTTTAAAAGATACCTTGCAAAACGTAGCATAGAGATTTCCTACAGACAATCGTTAGTATTTAAACTTAAAAAATTCTCCTATCAAAGAGGGAGAAGATTAACTTGCTGTTCCAAGAACATAAGGTGCTCGACTAGTTGAAGTCAAAAAGCCGTAAGTTCAAGTTCAAGTTCCATTAATTTTTATTTCGCACTATTCAAGTTGATACAGTATAAGATGGCTTACAGAATCAGTAGGTTAACAAATGATAAAAAGTAAATATAATATACAGGTTTGTTGATATGTGCACAGTGACCAAAGTAGCCGAAGCTTTCGTGTTGCTCCCTGTCAACACTGTCACTGTCGTAATTGGATGTATGCTCACCGAGTTTGCTCAGTTAACTCTTCAGAGTTCTGAAATTAGCCTATATGATGCAAATGATCTCTGAGGATCTCTGAGGGGCGCTCGCGGGCTACAAGTTACAATGTGATCTAAAGCCAACCTTTATTGCCCTCCTTTGGGAGTTTTATTCAAGAAAACGGGTATAAACAGGAAGTCCTTCTAATATCTGATGGATTCTCTAGAGGGGAACACTTACAAGCAAGGGAAGCTTGATAACGCGTTAAGGGTATTTAAATAAAATATAACGTTTATACACTGTTTATCATAATTTGGTTGACTGAAATAACCTTTGAAAGAATCTCATAGATACTGGTTTCCAAGCAACCCTGAAGTGCTGACAATCAATTAGGCTCTAAGTCAGAAGCGTCCTGGAGACCATGTTTTTTTGGTTGTTGTCGTTGTTGTTAAAGTTTGCGTGGCTATGGCTACCATAGATTCCCTACACCACGCCCACATCTGTGATATGAATTTTTATTAGTACCATTTGACGTGACGTTAATAAACCCCTGGAAACGTAAACAAGACAATTATCCGCGTCAGGTACGCACCGAAATCCAAAGAAAAACACATTTCAGCAACTGTTTATTTCAATCCTTACAACAGAGATCAGACAAAAATATAGCTTGCCTAGTTAATAGAAACAGTCAGAAATGGCATAAGTTAGCTTCTTGAAAAAGTCTGGACTAACAAAAAAAGAATTAAAAATTGTTCTCTCTAAAATCAAATTGTACATCAAATACAGTAAGAAACTGGCATTTATTCTGCGTTTGTAGAAGGTTGACAATTTAAATGGGAGTTGCATGAAAGTTAAACAGATTAGGCCAACATTCTAACGAGGTCTACACTTAGCACTCTCAGGTTTCTCCGTCAAGTGTTGAGTAATCACAAATCACAAGTTTGGCAACGGGATTTGGTCAGCTACGTCCTTTTTATAATTTGTTTGACATTCTTTATAATCTGTTTCTTGATTCTGGACACGGCCGACTATTTGTCCATGAAGGGGGATTTTTTAATTTAAACGCGGTTTTGTTTAATTTTCTATTCATCCCAAAGCAATCAGACACTTAAATCATTAACAGACGTTCCAATATAATCTTCTCTTTTGCCTGACCTTTTAAAATGGCGTGAGTTAATATTGGCGGTACATTGACATGATACTTAAGCGATTCCACATTGAATTCCGAATCGAATTCAAAAAATGTCGAATTAATGCATCATTCACTCATTCTTTTTTGTTTACTGTTGTACGTTTTTAAAGCCTCTGATCTGACAACAACAAGTTCACGCGCTAAATCACAACCACATCTACCATCCTGTGTCCGAAAATAATATATTTTTCAAAAGATCGCAACGGGCGTTTTTTGAATTTACGAAAAATCTTCATTGTTGCTTAAAATGTTTATATTAATTGCTCGAGATAACTTCTAAATACTTTCATTGTTTCGTTTCAAAAAACAAAAGACTGAATTTAACACCGCAACGTTTCATAATTAAAGTTCAGTTGGTCGTACGAGGGCTGAACGACTTTAAAACTTGAATGTTTTAATCAGATACGCTTCGTTCTTCATTGCAAAAACACTGTCTGCATGCATGTCAACAAATGATACAGAACTAATAGCATAGCTATTTCAGTAACTGGTGAAGCTGAAGTTTCACTCAACAACTCGAGGATGGAGAAGAAACAAGTTCTGAATACAAATTCAGGTCAAACTCCAAATTCCAACGCAAACTCCAAAAACAAGACCTTAAAGAAGAAGACAAAGAAAAGGACAAAATTGCAAGTACTCAAAGCAGAGAAGAAAACGGTTCAAAAGGGCTTACAAGCGACAAAATTAGCCATTTTGGAAGATAATGAGAGAAAAGCAGATCCGAATTATACTCCGTATGAAAACCGAAAGAAACTAGCCAGATTGGCGTTTGATGCTGTCTCCAAACTCCATCAGGTAAAGGGAGAAATTAACACCAAGGAAAAGGAGATCAAACAGAAGGTGAATAAGCAATTATCGACCAAGATCAGGAAAAAATTTATTAAGGCGGACAAACAGTTCAACCGACTCATTAAGATGACTTCAAAGTTGGAAAGAATTAAAATGGACGAAGAGGCATTGCGCTCTGAAATTACCAAGGAAGCTAAGAAAGGACTAGAAACTGTTAACACCAATAACTGACCATTTGGAACCCTAAACTCCAGATATTCAGAGCCCAGTCCTCTTCGACTGCCAAGTATAAATTCAGGCCCAACCGAGTGGATACGGCTCACAGCAGGCGCATGCGCACCTGAATATAATGTGCTCGTCAGGGAAGAGGGCTCAATACCTGACTCTGGTGTAAGGAATTCCACAATTCATTCGCACCCCGAAGAAAGTAGATCGGTAGCAGATAGACTTGCTCATAAGTACAAAATGACACGCGAGCTTAGAAACATAATTCACGAACATATGATAACCCGTTCTTACACTGTTTCATACTTCAACATAATTCCTCCATATAAGCACTTTAAGGTCCAAACCCCAAAAAAGCAAGAAGACGTTTAATCGTTTGGTTTTAGAGAACAAAGTATGGACAGCACTCCTTAGTAACATGTAGCCAAAGGTTTAGTAATCAAAATAATTTTAGCAAAGCACAAGTCCTTAATTTAACATACGCTTGTTACATTGCAGTGAATTTCATCACAATGAAAAATGCTATTTTTTTTTCTTGGGTGCGCTTACTTGTCTTACTTATTATAATTCAACAATTTTCTAGCCAATGCAGGTGTGCGCGCATACTCAGGGGACTGATCAAACAACCTCGTTCCCAGGGCCTCCACTCTGTCGTTCCCCTAGGCTGGTCAATTGTTAGAAAGCTGAATAGTGCTATTCACGTGATATATCACAAACCAGTGTACTGAGGAAAATCAATTGTTTTCAAATGGATAGCGATTTATCCGACGGATAGCAATATCCATCCGGTGAACATCGAGGCTTGGAGCGAGGTCAGGGAACGAGCTTGAAGGAGAAGTTTAATACGAACGAGTTTGAGTAAACGCATCTCTTAGCCTTTGTACTATGAGAGACTCAAAAATACCCCATAACCCGCGCAAAGCCCTTGACCTGGAAAATAAAACAGACAGAACAAACTGCTCATTCCCAACCTTGTACTTTACATCACTTAATGGCGAAAAGAGTCGAAAGAAAATTCGTAGGAGTGTCGAGGCACACTGAAGTGTTAAAGAGAAGTGCGATGGGAGGGAGGGGCCAGATTACGACAAACATCAAGAGCTTTTTAACGGTAATTCCCTCACTCCTCACTCTGATCTATACGCTTGTTGCTTCTCCGATTCGTTCTTTTTTTGTTGACAAAATACTGAAGGTGTCCGGACGGGGTACTCCTGGGAATTCTTGGTGGGGATGTGCCGCCCGATGAGTATGATGTCGTTAGCAGAGTGATCATTAGTAAGAAAGTGTTCTGAGACGTCTCTCTTTGGTGGGCTCCTGATTTTCACTTATTGCTGATTAGATCCTTTATAGGCCTTTGTCACGCAGCCGCCATTTTGTCTCAGGATATTTAAAAAGCTTTGTTTATGCACAACGAGGCTAGCCCTGCATAAACAAAGCTTTTTAAATCTCCTGAGACAAAAAGGCGGCCGCGTGACAAAGATCTATTTCAGACCAAAAAATGTCATTTTTCACAACCGTTTACTTAGATAAGAACAGCAACAAAAATTATTTCTTAAAATCCGTTTCGAATTCTCATATTTTCTCTCTCTTCCTTACTCATTTGGAATTAAAACGATAAATACGTTCATACCTGACTCCCTCGAAAACCATACCCGATTCCAACATGCGAAGGTCTCCTCCTATTTAGCTCTTTAAAATTGCTTTCTAAGTAGCGCATAAAATTTGCATGTTTTCGGTTGTCCTTGGCCTTGTGTGAATTTTTCTGATTCCTTTTTCCATCACACTTTCAATCCGAGAAGTTTAGGTTTCCTTTTTTCGAGGGGAAATGTGAAAAATTAAGCTTCAGAAAATGGTAGGGAGTTTATTAGAAAAGCTTAAAAAATAGTAAGAGATAAGACAAAAAAAGCGAGGCTGATTTTATAGTCGGGAATATATAATCTTTTAACCAATATTTCGGAAGGCACGGCCTTCCTTCTTCATATAATGAGACGTTACAATTTAAAATAAGAGAATAGCGTGCAATATGATACTATGATAGCAAGTGAACGTTGAAAACAAAAACCGTTGAAGTAATGATTGAAAGAAATTTGAAATAGAAAAATAGAAAAATAAATAATAACAAAGAGAAGAAATAAAGACTGTATTACATTTCATCTTTCTTATTTATACCTAAAGGTTCAAGAGTTTTACCTCTCTCTATGAGGTATGCCTCTCTAGCTTTACGTACACTGTCTCTATTAGATTTGGTAAGCTCTAGTGGGATGAGTATGATGTCGTTAGCAGAGTGATCAACTGATCATTAGTAAGAAAGTGTTCTGAGACGTCTCTCTTTGATGGGCTCCTGATTTTCACTTATTGCTGATTAGATCCTTTATTAGGATCCGGTCCTTCTTTTTTGTAAGCTGGTCCTTGCTTACAGTGTAAGAGGCAGTCTCCCTAAAACCGGTCCACTGCGTTGCGGGTCGGAAAATCGATTTGCTTTAAACTTTGCCCATGAATATATCTTAGTCTAAAAGTAATTGAAACCGCATTAGTTTTTGAAAATATTTCAAAATAATCTTTTTCGGGAGGAAAATCACTTCAGCACCCGACGGCCAAATTTTTGCAGTGACAAAGAGTAAAAATAGCGTATATTACCGAGTTCACCACTTCAAAGTTCTGCACTTTCAACGATTGGTTTCACTTCCTAGGGTTAAATTGGTCCTTAAATGATGTAAAGCACACAATTTTGGTCCTTCAAAAGCAACTTATGTCTACTAAATATTTTTTGGTTTACACCCACTTTGCCGTAGGCGGGAAAGGGCTCAAAAATGCATATTTTCATCCTAGCACTGTGCAAAATCCCCACATCTTCTAAACAAAATGGCTTTTCAGACCAACAAAGGGAATGTCCAAAAGCATAGAAACATAAAAATATGTTGTGATTTTAACGATTTATCAGCACAGCCGATCGACGAAATATGCCTATTTTCTGTTGTGACTGTTTACAATGCACGATGGAAGGTCTTAATCCAAAGCCGCAATAACACAATAATTCATTAGATGTATCAAATATTTTAAACTTTTTGTGACTTTTGACACAATAGAACATCATTTAGGAAAGGAAACCCTTTAAGCCGAACGCATTAATACTAAAAGTGTACCTGTTTACAGCGCTTGATCCGATCGAGTCGTCTTCGCTGTGTACACAAATCTGATTATCACATGAGGGCGCTTGTCACGCATTCCTATATCTGGAATCGTTACACCGCGAAAACATTTTTCAGGCTAGTCTGACTAAAATTGAAAGGCAGGAAATTGTCTTATCAATAGAGTATTATATTATATTTATTGCTGTTTTCGTTGACAAGCTACAAAATCAAGAATCATGCATGCGTAAGTGCCTAGTGCATTAACAATAGTAACTTTTTAGTTTTCCAGGAACAGCCTCCTGTCCATTCAGGTTAGCATTTATAAAACAATTGGTTGTCGCTATGAGCTTTCACTTTGTTTTGTTTTATGTGTGTCGTTTATGTTTGTATTTATTATTTTTTTTTAAATATATTTCATATTTCTGGTAGCCCGTGGAATTAAACCGACGAGTACCTGTTTTCAGGTCTTATCAAGCTCCCCGACTCAGGGTGGGGCTGGGGATAGAGCTGGAGTGTGCTTGCTGGCAGAAGGCCCGCTAGACTGTTCACAGTCCTCTATTTTTCCGTAAAATCGTCGGGATCAAGCACATAACAGGTGGCCATCTTGGTGTCAAATGTACCGGGTTTAGCCTGGGGATGACTATGAAATCTTTCTTTTAGGCAGCGGACCCAAGAAGGCCGCACATCTGGACGATTTTTCGGAAAGATACGGGACAGTGAACAGTCTAGTTGCCCGCAAGCAAACATCCCCCTTGCTATTATTCTAGAAAAAATACTGTATCTTTGAAATTAGGTTACCCTGCATTTATGAGTGGCATGGTGGCTTACCTCGTTTAGCGCTTTCGATTTTGACTCTATTCCTTCTTTTTCTGATTTGACTAATATCTTGTACACTAGCTAATAATCGCTAATACGCTTAGCCAGGGCTAGAAGCGCAGCTGTCGTTTATATACTCAAAATTGTACCCCAGAAAAAAAAAATAATTAAAACGGTGTAATGCTAACCGGTGACGGGAACGAGATATGCAAAAAGCAAAAAACAAAATCAATAGGGCTTAAAAACGAAATAAAACCGACTTTGCACGTGCAGCACATTTTTTTGTACATTTCTTTGCCATTGTTTTTCACGACTTCAACGTACCCGAAACTTCCTATTTGCATTTTTTTACGGAGGAAAAATCGTATATGTTCCTAAATCAGGAACTCGATCTTGCCTACATTCCACTTTTTTTTTTTATTTCACTACTGCTCTTTTTAACCTTGCTGGCCGCTAACATTTGTCATTTTTCTCACTCGCAGCTTTGAATTTTTCATGTGTTTTTCTTCCGTAATGAACTTCGTCTCCTTTCTTTTTTTTTTATTTTTTGGAATGTCTTTCGCTCTAGCTCTTTCTCTGTTATCAGCGTCAGTGTACTGGTACGCACGATCACGTGATTACCAAATTTTCTCGCATCTACAGGTTATCATTTTTTCTTTCGCACGCGCGAGAGCTTTGCTAATACTCATTCTCTATTACAAAAAGTGGTTAATTATTAATAATGGCTTATTTTCAAATTGTTGTACCGTTATTGCCGAAATGCCCATATCAAGCTAGCGATTTTCCTGAAGGGCAGTAAATTCACAGTGAGCCCGCGGAAGTAAGGCTACAAACTCACCGAGGTAGAGCCGTTTTCCTTCTTCTTCTCGCGTCTTTTCCAACAATCTTTTTCACTACACAAGAGCACTCTACAATCATTTCAGTTATCTTTTGAAGAAGATCAGATTTCGAGGTTCTTGTGCCAAATGGAAACTCAAAAAGCTTGTAACGAGTTTACTTAGTAAGCAAATTGCTTTTGAAGGAGAAAGAGTTGATTTCCGTGAGCCATCTCGCAAAGATTGTACTCATCATACATCAGAGGACGTCTGGCAGCAATTGTTTCCATCACAGCTTCGCTGCCATTTCCTTTCTCCAGGTTCCCCATCGTCTTAGTATGTATAGTCTTTTTTTCTTTTTTTCAAATGGTTTTGTTAGAAACATATTACGACAAAAATCGTTAAATCTGTACTTTTGAGCCACTCGGCTTTGGTAAACATTCGTGCGCGATCTGCGTTGTGAGCTTTCTGCCCCTCAAGGGACACCTTTTCAGTCAAAAATCTCACAAAAGGATAATGGGTTGGACGATCAGGGAGGAATCTCCCAGTATAACACTTTGTTGTATACCCCACCCCCTTCCGATAGGGCGGAAAGCTAAGTTCGCTAATTAGACATATTGTTATTGTTGTTTTCTTTTGTTTTTGCAATTCTCGTTGCCGTCGCAGGTTAGCATCACACGATTTTATTTTTTGTTGGAGTACAACTTGAAGTATATCAACGAGAGCTGCGCTTTTAGCCCTGTCTAAATCTCTATATTAGTGAGTTGGAAAGAAATCAGAAGCGCTAAACGAGGTAAACCACCATTCCAGTTCACAGTCCATTATTTTTCCGTAAAATCGTCGGGATCAAGCATATTCTCTAACAGGTGGCCATCTTGATTTCAAATGCATAATAACTTGGTTTCGAATGTAGAATAATAGCAAGGGGGATGTTTGCTTGCGAGCCACTAGACTACTGTTAACCCGGGGGGGTACTTCCTTATAAGAGGCTACTGGGGATGTGCCACTGGGAATGTGCCGCTGGATGGGGTCGCATTTTCACGACTGGATTGACTATAATGGGGTCACATTTTCATCAGAGTTACTAGTCAAAGAATGGGGTCGCACATTTTCGGATCTTTTAAAGTAAAACAGTTCTTCATATTCACGGTTAGCAAATGTACCAGAATGTTTGTACGGCAGGCGACAAGTAAAGTGTTCTTCATTCAATCTAAAAAATGGGTCAATACATAAAAATAGGTAGTGACTAATTTGGGATCTTGAAAATTATATATTTACCCAAAAGTGGCTAAGAGGGGGTCTATAATTGGCCACAGAATAGACTATAATGGGGTAGGGGGTCTGAGAGGCCAGCGGCGCATTCTCAGCAAACTTTAACCCCAGTACCCCCGGGTTGTTAATGCACTATAGGCACTTATGCATGCACGATTCGTGAATTTGTAGCTTGTCAACGAAACAACAATAAATATAATAGAATACTCTATTGATAAGATTATTCCCTACCTTTTAACTTTAGTCAGACTAGCGTAAAAAATGTTTTCGCAGCGTAACGATTCCAGATATACATGTAGGAATGCGTGACAAGCGCCCTCATGTGATGTCAGTTTTGTAGCGGAGACGACTCGATCGGATCAAGCGCTGTAAACAGGTACACTCTTAGTATTAATGCGTTCGGCTTAAAGGGTTTCCTTTCCTAAATGATGTTTTATTGTGTCAAAAGTCACAAAAAGTTTAAAATACTTGGTACATTTAATGAATTATTGTGTTAATACGGCTTTGGATTAAGACCTTCCATCTTGCATTGTAAACAGTCATAACAGAAAATAGGCATATTTCGTCGATCGGCTGTGCTGATAAATCTTTAAAATCACAATATATTTTTATGTTTCTATGTTTTTGGACTTTCTCTTTGTTGGTCTGAAAAGACATTTTGTTTAGGTGATGTGGGGATTTTGCACAGTGCTAGGACGAAAATATGCATTTTTCAGACCTTTCCCCTCCTACGGCAAAGCGGGTGTAAATCAAAAATATTTAGTAGACATAAGTTGCTTTTGAAGGACCAAAATTGTGTGTTTTACATCATTTAAGGACCAATTTAATCCTAGGAAGTGAAAAAAATCGTTGAAAGAGCAAGACTTTGAAGTGGTGAACTCGGCAATATGCGCTATTTTTACTCTTTGTCACTGCAAAACTTTGGCCGCCTGGTACTGAAGTGATTTTCCTCCCGAAAAAGTTTATTTTGAAATATTTTCAAAAACTAATGCGGTTTCAATTACTTTTGGACTAAGATATATTCGTGGGCAAAGTTTAAAGGAAATCGATTTTCCGACCCGAAACGCAGTGGACCGGTTTTAGGGAGACTCTCTCTTAAAAATTGAATTTAAAACATAGTGCATAAATTTAAATACTGTATCGGTCATCTAAAAATCTTTAGCGCCCTCAAGCCATAAAGAAGTTGGTAGGTTTTTGCTGGCATCTCATTTCTCTTGTCCCTAGTACCCCCCTCCCCCGCTCCGTACGAGCCGACCGTTCACGCGCGCACGAAGAATAGGCGCTATACTCCATTTCACCCAAAGAGCCCTGGGAACCCTGGGATACCCACATGTAGTGTCTGTCATCCATATTTTCTTCGTTCGTTTCCGTAACTTTTGTACTTTCTTATTTTTTGCGCAAACTTTAAACCTCGCTTTGAAAATGACGTCGATTACCAACGGAGGAACAGTTCCTATGCGAGACGCAGATGCAATTAAGTTGTTTATTGGGCAGGTCCCGAGAACTTGGGACGACAAAGATCTTAGACCATACTTCGAAAGCTATGGACAAATACACGAACTGACCATTTTACGAGACCGATTAACGCGGAATCATAAAGGTAATAATCTTGGTTGATCGTCGATTTTCGATACTCTTTTGCAGTGTCTTATTTTTCTTGCTTTTTAGGCTGTGCGTTTCTTACGTTTTGTTCTCGCGAATCTGCGATCGCTGCACAAAATGAACTACACGAAAAGAAAATATTGCCCGGGGTAAGATAATTAAAAGTGTTTACTTACTGCTAGGTGTATTAAACATTTAACTTAAAATTTTTGTTCGTGACATTATATGTTAGCATTTTTGTGTTTATTCCGTGTTTGTAGATTGAAAGAAATTTCCTCCCAAAGGCTATATTTCCCCTTCCTCTTTCCTCGTTGTTGGCAGCGAATATGATCATGAAGGAGCATGATATTTATTTTTTTAAGATTTTATTTATTATTTTTTTTATGTAGTGGGTAAAATATAACATAATAACGGTTAATATTCTTAGATACTTAATATAGACTAATTCATTAAAACCTTGTCGATCAGTACGGCACTATTTTGTGTGGATAAAATGATGTCGTTAAAAGGAATACATCGACAAACTATTAAGATCAGAAGATGTCAAGTTCATGATATTTTCCGTTGTTTCTGCAATGTTCATAGGTATTTTGTGGAAAATATCAGATCATGCGATTTATGTTATGACCAAATAAGATGAAGCTTATTCACCGTATTCAGTTATGTTAAGCTCAGTCCCTAGTTTACTGTGTGGACAGTTTCATTGAGCATTATAATTTTTTTTAATTAGGCCTGTTTCAAACGTCGTGCTACTGCCGTGCTAAGCTGGCTCGACTGTAGCTCGACTGTAGCACGACACTAGCACGACTTGGTTTCAGACGTCGAATTTAATTCAGTCGAATAGAACAGCTGTTGCCGAAAACAAAACACAATAATAAAGAAACGGTTCAGGAAACTTTAAGATGTATTGTAATGCATTTGTAGTTTTTGAATTGACTTCGGCACGGCAGTAGCACGACGTTTGAAACGAAGTCGAGCTACTGCCGTGTAGCACGGCAAGGCTTGCCGTGCTACACGGCAGTAGCACGGCAGTAGCACGGCGTTTGAAACGGGCCTTAGACTGTAAAGGAAGACTCCTACTCCCTGCTTGTGTTGATGAAAATGCATTCTACACATCACAGGAGTCAAAGAGTTAGAATTATTTGTGCAGGGCTTGTGGCTTTATGGGAAGGGAGGCAAATACCCAAAAGGAATTTTAAAAAACTGTGCAATATGAAGAGATAATCACATGTATCTAGCTTCAATTAGTACCTGTTAGAATATATCTTAGAGTTTTATTTACTTAATTATAATAATAACTGAAAATGCATGGTGATGCCCGATTTTTTTCTTACAGAAATAAAACAGTTTCATTAGAATAATTTCATCTCATTAAACAAGTACTTTTTCCACTGTCCATACCACGTTGTACTTTCTTTCAGTGGATTAACTAGTTGCTACTTGACAAGTAAACAATTGTCATTATCTATTTAACTGACACACTCCATGTTGCCATGCACATATTTAGTAAGTTTACTTAAACTGCATCTACCCAAGTGTGACCCTCTGTTACACACGGCAGTATTTATGCAGTTTGAAAATAACCCAAGTGGAGGGGGGGGGGTACTATCTTATATAAGCCATATGGGTATGTGCTGCCCTAGAGGGTAGGGTTTTGGGGCCTTTTTGGTCTGAAAACGGGATTAGACTTTGCCCATTACAGTCTGGAATTGGGTTTCGTTTTCGAGGGAACTACAGAAGCATATGAACGTATTTATCGTTTCAATTCCAAATGAATAGGAATGAAATAAAAAATATATGTGAATTTGAAATGCATTACAAGAATTTTTTTGTTTGCATTTTAATCTAAGTAATGACATGATTTCTGCCTAAAGGCCAGGTCTGAAAATGGGTGTGAAGGTCTGAAATAGTATCAGGATTTGGAGAACCAGGCAGCACACCCCCACCAAGAATTCCCAGGAGTACCCCCCCCCCCCCCACCACCCCTGAGGAAAATAATAATATAACTAATAATTCTTCTTTGTTTTATTCTGTAGATGCAAAATGCCATGCAGGTCAAACCAGCTGTAAGTGAATCTAGATCTGGTAAGTAGGGCCTGCATAACCTAGAATTGTTTGAAATGTTGCATTTTGCGTTGGGGGAGTGATGGTTGTAGTTTACAAACCATAGTAGACAAAAGTATTCAAATGCAATGTTACAAGGCTCCTTTTACTGTCAGTCCTAAATTATCTTGGCTTGGCAATTATCTGGACTTTTTTCTCTGGTCTCTTTTTTCACGAATATTAACTCTTTAACCCTAATATCAAAATTTAAATTCCCATTTCCTGTTCTGATGGTGGGGAGAAAGAAAATGTTAAATTGTTTTAAAATAAAGTTCTTCTTGTGGTATCATCTCCTTAACTCTCATGTTTTAGAAAGCAACTGCATATTCTCTAAACTTTTTCCAGGCTTTCTTTTCGCAGCTGCATAATTTGTGTTTTTAACTGTGTGGATCTTCTTTGTATTTACTGCTCATATCACTGTTGGTATTTCTCTTTCAGAGGAACGTAAACTGTTTATTGGTATGATATCTAAAAAAGCAACAGAGGATGATCTTAGAATGATGTTCTCCCCATACGGAACTATAGAAGAACTGACAATTCTAAGAGATAGTGATGGCAAAAGTAAAGGTTTGTATTCTTTGTACTCAACACACGAACAAAACTGTAACAAACAGGTTTTATAAATCGTAAGGAATCTAATAGACCTTATTCACACTCTCCACCATCTTTAAACACGCTTTGTGGCTGTCAAGTTTGTTTATTCTCTTAAAACAAAACAACATTTTTTCTAGAATATACAGTTTGACAAGTTTTGCCTCATTGTTGCTACTTTTTCTCACAGTCACTACTTCTATTTAAAAATGCAAAAATGATCACTTCCGACCATAATTTGCCATTATCATCTGTAAGATAAAAATTTCATGTTCTGTTGTCTAAATTAACAACCCCTAGTGCAATTTCTTGTGTTGGCAGATTTTATCACTTGTTTTCCCCCTGGGAAATCACGTGACATTGCTTTTATCCCAGCGGTCCATAAGTGCATGCAAAGATGGCAGGTATCATGAATAAGGTGTGCAGTGAAAACATTTCTCTCCCAGTGTGTAGATCTGATCTCATTACTGTTGAAACTATGCAAACAGCCACCTGTATGCAACAGCTGCAAAATGTTGTCTGGCCAAAAGCCCATACATTTACTCTCATCCACAGAACAGCTACTCCTTCACAACAGTGATTAGGGCTTGAAACAAGCCTAGTGGGGGGGGCGGGGGTACTTGGGTTAATTTTTGCTGGGTATGTGCCACTGGCCTCTCAGCGCCCCTACCCCATTATAGTCTATAGACCTCATCACCTCATCTTAGTCACTTTTGGGCAAATATGTTGCAATCCCAACTTGGTACACTGATGTAACAAGTCAGGAAGATAATAAATAAGTTATAACAAGTGGGGGTCACTGTGCTCGTTTTGACGTCACAATGCTGACAACTACAGCTATTTAGGACCCTTTTACAAAAACCATGCACAGCCCAAAACTAGACAAAAAGGAGAGATTTCTTCAATGATACATGTGGTATCACACAGAATTTGACTTCAATGTATTGTTTATCCACTTACATATCAGAATAATACGTTTTAATGCCCTTGTTTTTACTTTATGCTCCAAAGTAGAATTAAATTGGACGTGCGCTATTCGACCCGTGATAGCTCAATCCATACCATTTAGTAAAATTGCCAAAAAACTGAACATAGATTTGTGCCAATTTTTTCTCAACAAAAGGAAGCACTGTCTTTATCAAAATCATGAAATAAAAATTGGGGTCACCGTAGTCGTTTCAGGGGTAGAGCTGCAGAAAGTGCGCACCAAATGCATTTTCTCCGATTTTTGAGAGGGGCGAGTTTCAAAATAGAATGTATGTGAAAGGGGCCAGAAAGTATTAAAAAATCCGTTTTTACAGAATTTACATTGAGATATCACATTTAGGACACAATGTGGTAAAGAAAGCGTTTAAATGAAAATCAAAGTAAGCACAAGTTAAACATCCACTATCAAGGTTCTCTGTGAGGAAGTCGAACTCAGCAACACGCATACTGCTTGCGTTGTGCAGTTAAACCGATAACAACAATTAGATACTAAAATTTACGATCCTGAGTAAGACACAAGCGCGTGTTTATCCATCCCTGTTCGTTGAACTTGCATTGAAAGAATCAATGTTTGTCGGTGACAGCGGCTGGTAATCGGCCCAAATCAGTACATGCAAAACCTAAACCATTAGCAGTGACAAAACAAAGCAGTTACATTGAGAGCAGAGGATCATTTTACATTCATGGTCAAAATAATATTTTAGCTGTAATGACGTAACAGAAAGCTGTAGTCTGAAATGTCAGCTTTCTCCTACCCCTAACCTTTTGTATGATGCGGCAACAGAAAAAACGTATCGCTTTTAGTGGTAAATAGAGGTAAAAAAAATATAATATAGTACGTGCATAAGCAAAGGATGACCAAAACGCGACACTGAAGCCAACAGGAAATAGTATAAACAGAGACAAAACAGACAACATAGCCCAGTGACAACCTTCCAAAGCGAAAGGTTTCTTGTATATGGTCCAATGCTTGATACATCTTTTCGGCCCCCCTTCGAACTGCATACTCATAGTTTTGAAAATACATACGTTTGCTTTCTGAAGGTAGCCTCCATAACATAGAAATGGCAATTTAAGCCTACTGTGTTTCGGTATGAATACAACCGCCTAAAATATTTTTGACAGCACAAGTGGTGAATCCGTGATTTCCTTTGCAACATCCGATAAATCCAGATGCAGGAAGTTACGCTTTCGCTATCAAAGGATTCGGTATTCAAGGTTTTGTCTTGACTAGTCCGGGAACTATAAAAAACAGGACCCTTTAGAACAAGGTTGGATACGCTGTTTCCACTGATCTCGATGTCTACGCTTTGTAGTGACAAATCTCACACTTATCCCCCCCTCCCCCAAGTCGTTTGTTTGTAACCTCCCAGATTCTGGGAGACACGTGACCAGACCCAACCAGGGTCTCTCGACGGGTAGGAGAGAGAACCTGGGAACGAGGTTGGAATTTCATTACCCCAAACTCAGAAAATGCACTTAATATATCCTCTTCACAGCAGAAACATGAGCTTGATAAAAACATAAGTCCTTTTGCTGAGGCCCATGTTCACTATTGAGATTTGAACTTTGTGATAAATCTCCAGAGCAAAACTTAATCTCCTTTTTGGTTCAATAATGAATGGGTGAATAATATCAGATTTTATTCACAAGCATAATACACAGGGTATTGGAAGGAAAATTCAATTTTTTAGCTCTTTGTCAGAAGTCACGTGGCGCTTTATTGAAAGACACCTGTTTTATTGTGACCCTAAGCTACATACCATGAGTAGAAGATTTGTATAATCATTAGTTTATCAAGGGAGTATTAGAGCCAATTCTCTACAAAGCAGCCCCATCTGTCATCTTGGCTATGGCCAGAGGTCAGTGGATGAAAAATTATGAAATAGAGCAGGTGTAACTTTGACTATGTTTTGTTTAGGTTGTGCCTTTTTAAAATTTCCAACCAGAATGCAAGCTCAAAATGCCATTGCAGAGATGCATAACAGTACGACAATGGAGGTTTGTGATTAAATATCATTTGCGCTGTCAACACTCCTGTAATGAGTTTCTTCTCCCACGTGTTTTCCATACTTTATAAAGACTAGAGTCAAAGTCATTCCTTGTGTTTGTTTCTTTGATAAATCTTGTGAATAAACTTTTGAAAGCATGAATAGGCTGTGAGCAGATAGCCTGCGAGCAAGCTCTCCGGGGTGCTCTGGCTGCGGGGCGGGAAAAGGAAGGAGTGCTTGCAACTACGTCTCTGGAATTTTAATTCCACCTCCATTTCCCCGTCGACTGAGCTGTCAGATTTCTGCCAATCAGCATGAAACGGAAACAAGCGCGAATGTAAACAAACATTGAAAAACACATGCCAAGGGTAATGACATCATTACTAATGTCATCTCCGCCAATCAGCATTTTGCATCGACTTTTTCAATGCAGATAGTCAAATTCCAGAGATGTAGTTGCAAGCTCTCCTTCCTTTTCCTGCCCCACCACAAGAGCGCCCCAGAGAGCTAATGCTCCCAGGCTAGTGATGGGAGCCCTGTAGGTGGTAGGAGACTCCCATTAACTGCCTCAATCCCTGCTTTAGGTATCTGTTCACTTACTTACCAAAACATTGTCCTCTTAATCAAAACTATAACAAATTCTCTAATTTGAATGGCTATAAGCAGCCTGATTTCAGCATTAATTGGACAGACAATACGCACCATCACATGCATGCACTTGAATGGGTTTTTTCATGTCTAGCAATAAGCTCTCAGAAGATTTTGTGTTATGTTTTAGAAATACATGTAAGCTTAAATGCTCAGAATTTGGTTATAGTGAGACTTGGATAGTAACCAATGAAGTAGCAATAAAGCAGCTACAGTGACAATTGTGTCAGAAGACACACTCAAGAGCCTCACTACTGTCCGCTCAACAAATGCGTTCACTAAATGCAGGTGTTTTACAGACAATGATGTAAAGGAGAGTGCAAAGCTTACTAACACCTGTGTCTGCTTAAAATTCGGTTTGCTTAAATGGCCCATTTTAAAATGTCAAACTTTGCGTTGGCCAAATTTAATGTTAATGGGGAAAATCAATAATTGTTTTCACTCATTTTAAAGTGCACCTAAGAGCAACCAGCTGTACATGCATCATTGAATTTTCATTGCCTTATGGTGACACTGCTCAATTGCACATTAAGGGCGTGAGAAAAAAGGAATTGAGCAGCAAGTGAATCAGGATTGTTCAACAAATTCCTCCCAAACAGCACCATGAGAAATGTATAGACCACAATGGGAGAATATGTATTCCAATATTGGGGACTTTAAATGTGTTAATGCAGGTTTTACTGTCCTTTATTTGCAGGGATGTCCATCACCAATAGTTGTTAAGTTTGCAGATACAGAAAAAGAAAAACTTCAAAAGAAAATGCAACAGATGGTTACTCTAGGTGGCATGGGTATGAACATGCTAGGAATGGGCTTCCCTTACTTTCAGCACTCCAATTATAACACAGCTTGCCAACAGGTAAAACATTTATTACATGTTATGTGTTAATTGATATGAGCGAGATAACCCTTACCACAATTAACTATACTATAAGTATACTTTTTCATACTCCAAGTATACAAAAAGTATAGTTCACATAGCTATTAAAAGTAGAGTTTAAGTATACTTGTTTCCTCCTGATATTGGAACACACAAAAGTATACTTTGAGTGTACTTATTAGGCTGGTTTTCACTAGCAACGGAGTCAGAGTCGTAACTGTAAGCAGAGTCGTAAGAATGCTTATGACCTTGTGAAAATCAAAAATCAAAGTCATAAGCATTACTTATCGTATATTAACATACCTATCGTTTATTATTAATATTTGTAATTCATTTTTTATTATTGTGTGGCAAATAAAGTAAAATAACTATAGCATATTTTTAAACCTTGAGCTTGACTGAAACAGTTGAGTTTCTCTTGCTCATATTTGATTATCATCAGTTTCTTCAACAGCAAGCTAATTCACCTTCAACATTACCTGGAAGCTTCAACATGATCCCTGGAATGACTAGTCCAGGTAAGCCTTCTACCTACACAATTGAGAAGAAAGAGGGAGAGTGGCACTAGTCTGCTTGTGGCCAGAGTTCAGTGTTTGTGTGGAAGATCCTGTTAGTTACCTGTTTTTTCTCGTGTGGAGTAGGTATCTTGTAGTTAAAAACCATTCTTGGCTTAGGCCAGAGTTCCCTGTCTGTCATGAATAGGGAGCTCGAGAAGCGATGGCAACAAGAATGGCAAAAGAGAAATAGGTTTAGATTAGCAAAACAACAGCTTTGCTCATGCTTCACACTTTTTTTTGTACACTTCTTTGCCATCGTTGCACAACCAAAACGCGAAGGTGCCTAAATTCACATTTTGTCCAGGACGGGAACACAAGACATGCAACAACTTTCTTTTTTTTCCCTGAACTTTGATACAGTCCTTTAGAATTCAACTCCAAAAACATTTGCCAACATTTGACGAAGTTATAGCCTGTGAACGGCAGACGTTTCTCCTCGCTTATCGCCGCTGAGGAACGTTTCATGATGAGGAATGTCTGCAACTCAGCGACAAAAATTCCATACTGATGACGCAAAATCTGTCCAGAATCCGGTCAGAAGCGCTAATTGGTCAACGGAGTAGATTCATTGTTTTAGCTATTGTTTACAAAATGACAGACAAAAGACAAAAGACAAAAGGCCGCAAAGGTCAAATGTAAACGCGATGAATCTCTAACAAAACAGTCAATATTTGTGGAATATAGTCTTCTCTAAAAGTAGCATTTGAGTTTTGCTGGAGCTCATTCACAAATGAACACAACACTTTTCCAAAATCGACCAGGAGAAATTGAACAAATTTGCATTTGACACCCCATGACTACTGGATTTTTTTATGTAAACATTGATTTACGTCATCAGTATGGAATTTCTGTCGCTGAGTCGCAGACGTTCCTTCTCGCGAAACGTTCCTCAGCAGCGATGAGCGAGGAGAAACGTCTGTCGTTCGCAGGCTAACAAAGTTAATGAGTTGGAATGAACATGATAAATTTTGAAGCAGCGCTATTGTACTTTTTAAGTGACGTTTTCATAGCTGTTGCCGTTGTTGTTGCTTAGGCTCCCTAATTATGAGCGCTAGAAAAAGAAATAGGGCTAGAAATTCTGAATCAATCTAGGCTGGCTGAGAATGGATTTTACTTACAAAAAGGTACTCCTTAGGTAATGAAAAAATAAACTTGACCCTTTTTTGGGTCATGTGTTTTGATAATTAACTGTAGATATGATATTCAAAATCAATTTTTATCTTTTTCCAATGGAAGAAAAACTATATGTAATCTGCCAATTTGCTAGCGAGAGTATAAAGACATTAGTTGCTGGTGTTACTGGGTTGCTGAGATCACATGGTAATTTTCACATTTTGTGAGTGAAGTTTACTTGGTTTGTTTCACCTCAACCAAAGATATGTTTTACTTTGGTCTGTTCATTTGAGAGAGTTGGCTCAACACTACTGCCAATTATTGTTTTTGATGTGTTGGGTTTTTGTTTTTCACAGGTGCCCATTTAACTGAATTATGTTTGTAAAGGCGTATGCCACTATAGTTTTTTAAAACCTCTAAGCCCCAACATCCATGGGGCAATTCTCCAAACTGATTCCCATGCATTTACTTAAAGAATAAGTTGAGAGAATTTGATAACAGATCAAAGCACTTTCCCTCTGGTGATCATTTTATATATTCTCAAAACTCTTTCTCTTGATGATGTATTGACATTGTGAGACATATTTTCGGAACATTTGTTGTAAAATTTCTTGTTTGGCTGCCTCTCCTTGGATTTTCGAACATCTAAAAAATGGTATAATTGCCACTTTTAACAGATTTTTACCCTAAAAAGGTTACCTAGAATTTTCGGGAGCCTTTTTTCCGGCTGAAATTTTCGAAAAGGTAACTTTTGATCTCTATTATTTTCGGATCACTAGACTTTCAGCGAGGAAATCCAAACAGATGAAAAATTTTTAGGGGATAAAAGTATACCTATATCTACCGTTTAAATACTAAAATACCTTTAACAATGCTATGTTTAAGTGGTTTTGAACTATGTTCTCGTTGGGTGCCCCTGACCAATGTTTTGTGTGTTTTTCAGTAGTAGCCCCTGGAACCATGGGTGCCTTGGTAGCTGCCTCAGTTCTAGCTGCTCAACAACAACAGCAACAGCATCAAGCAGTTCAACAGGCATCAGCATCACAAAATAGCATCATGGGTGGAACAGGTGCCTTGGTTAACAACAGTGCTGTTTCCACCAGTGGTGCTACCAATACGTCTTCAATGATAGGAGTGCAGGGAGTCCCGGGCATGACAGGCATTGGTGAGTAGCCATTCCTGTATTGTTGCCCAGAAGTACAGGGTGCAAAGAAAGTCAGTTTTACAGCTTGTGGTTCAGGCAAGCTGTAGCTAGCCCGAAAAAATTTTAAAAATTTAATCTTGATTGATTAAAGTTCTTCTGAAGTGAATCCCCTAAAAAACTTCACTTGCCCACCTGGCAAGTTGAGAACAGAGTTCACTAGTCTGGTAGCAATATCCATCAGTCCTAGGCTATCAGACACTACTTTCTTTGCACTCTGAGGTACTGTCAAACATTTGCCAGATATGGGGGCCAAATGAGGTCTGACATATAATGTTTCTTTAGATGACAGTGGCAGACAGTATGTTGCATTAGGCTCCCCAGGGTAGTGCATTTTCAAAATCTCCCTTTACACTGTATATTAAATGGGCTCTACCCATACTGGCATTTTCACATTAATGTTATTTGAGTCAAATGGCCTTACTAAGCCATCTTTTCTTCCCAGGCTATTCTCAGTTGGCACCAAACTCTGCTCTATAGAGCACTAAAGTGATTATGTCATAAAAATTGAATTTGTGAAATTATGGGATTCGTCAGGATATTCTGAAAGAAAAACATCCAAGAGGCCTTCTTGCCAAAAACTAGCATTGTGGGGCAAATTGTCTCTGAAATATTAGCCCAGTTATGCTCTGATGACTCATACAAATCCTTCTAAATTTGACTCTGTTCCTAATTTTTTATGACGTAATCACTTTAGTACTCTATACCTGTCATTGTTAGGCGTAAAAGCTTTGTCATGCATGAGTGGCTATGACATCAGTGTTTCCTAAACCTTTGTTTTGCCCAACCACTCCTAGACAATAGACCTCATCTTTGGTTGTGTCGTTTGTGAACTTTTTGGTTTAGTTTTCAAACAAAAACATACTCTTGTTAGATATCTTTTATACTAAACTGTGACTTCACTCCTCAGGTATGAACATGTCTGGGATGGGAGTTGGTAACCTTAGCAATATGGGAACCAGTCCACTTGGAATGGGAATTCCTGGCCTTGGCAATGTGGCTGCTGTTACTAGTGTGGGCAATAACTTACAGACTGGAGATGCCCTTACACAAGCTTACTCTGGGATACAACAGTACAATGGTAAATGTGATGTTTTTTACACCAGGGGTGACATGAAACAACCAACACAGTACTAAAATTCGAAACCCAGGGGCGGGGGTTAAGTCGTGTCTGTTCTTTTGATTTCCAGTTTAGTGCCTTCAAAGTTAGATAAAGTTACATTCTTGCCATGTCGTGCAGCTTGGTTGATAAAGTAAACTTTTCAAGTTAAAAGGATTCAAAAGCTGACTTTTCAAGCTGCGGTCCTTTTGAGCTCTTACATGTATCCTTCCACAGAAGGGCTGGTACTTTGAAGAAGGGCTTGTGTTCTAACCAAGGGCTTGCACTCAACAATCAATGCTTCTACAGCATTACTCCAGCTATGATATAATTATTGATTCTTAGTTTGGTTACACTTTCAGCAACATTTCCCAATGTTTATGGTCCAGCAATATTCCAACAGCAACAACTACAACGACAGCCACAAAAGGAAGGTGAGATGTATGAAATCAATTCTCCTGGAGATGGTTGTATTCTTGCCCTAAACAACACAACCACTTGTGTGATTTTTCAATGGCAGTCATCACAGACTCTTCTTCTTCATATTGCAACTTTTTAACAAGACCTACTGGAATGAACAACGTAAAACAAACAATTTTGTTTTCTACAAACAAAAGGCTTGTGATCTAGGCTACAGACAAAAGGCTTGGACCTACAATCATGGACAAAAGTCTTTGGACACTTGCATTTCGTTTTCAACCCCTCCCCTCACCACAAACAAAGTTGGACGCATGTATCCAGAATTTCAAGTTTCAACTTTGTATAAGGTGGGGGTGGGGGGAGGGAGAACTGAAAGTCAAAAAAGGATGCGCTGTTTTATTAGGGAACCCAGAAATGACAGGAAAGTATGAATATTGCATTACTGTCTCAAAGACTTTTGTCCACGATTGTTACCATTATTGGTTATAAATGTTTTAAAATTTAGTAAGAAGAGAATGAGAGTTTGCTTCCATTTTCATTCTTAAACTTAAATATGCCGAGACTCCACTCTAAAAAAAAAACATCAACAGACCTTTCACCATTTTTTGATTAATCAATGCTTTTTTTTCTTGTCAGGTCCTGAGGGAGCCAATTTATTTATTTATCACTTGCCACCAGAATTTACTGATGCCGATCTTATGCAGACATTCTTGCCGTTTGGTGCAGTAGTAAGCGCTAAAGTGTTTATAGACAAAGCTACAAATTTAAGCAAATGTTTTGGTAAGTGACAATCGATAGTGTTAGTGGCGATGTAGTTTTGTTACAGTGTCCTAGAATTTAGAAGACTAAAAGTATGTAAACCATATGCATAACAACGTTGCACATAAAATGCCAAGCAAATTTTTAAATTCTTAAGCATAAGGCCTGCACAATGACCACAGGGTTCGCATGCACCTTGAAAATCCTTGAAAGACCTTAAATTTTAAAACAAAAAAGCAAGGCCTTGAAAATCCTTGAAATTGCAGTCGGTGCTGTAAAGTCCTTGAATTTCAGTGCTAACTTTGTCCAACCTGGCTTCTCAAATACCTAGAAGGAGCAAACACAGAACTGAGACCGTCAGGATAAAATTGCTTATGCTGTGGAATAACTAAAAATGACATATACTCAAGGCTCTTTTTTGCACTGAATGGAGTCCTTGAAAAGTGGGAAATGTGTCCTTGAAAGTCCTTGAAAAGGTCTTGAATTTTTAGTTCAAAAAAAGGGACGAACCCTGTGCCTAGTTCAAAGGGGCTGGAGGTGTACTCGCACTTCTCTGTGGACTGAATCCTAGGGTGCTTTCCATTTGTCAGATCTGACCGGCCAGACCATTCTTGTTGTAATAAGAATTTCACTTTTAATCAAAGCTATCCAGCCAGATCAGTCAAATCCTAAATTGCATGCACGAAGGAAATTATTTCTTCATTAAAAACTCTTGGAAAAAGCCTATTTCATTTTCAAAATGACCGGCCGATCCAGCCATGGTCCACCCTGCCAGTTCTGACTTTTGAAAAGCGCCCCTAGTCTATCTCAGGGTTAAACACCCAGCATTACACTCTACTCCTGTCATGTTGTCTATTTAACTCCTTCATTGCCAAAGGTGGCCAAAGTTTCATTTTCTAAAATGCTGGAAAACAATTGGTTTCATGTGAAAGTGCTGCCCTAGAGGTTTAATTTGAATGGTCACCCCACAGGATTTTGTGCACAGACACACAAGTTAGAACAACTTTATCAGACTCCATTACTGCCTCTGGCAGTGCTAAGTGATGACAGGCAGTTTCAAGCAATGTCTTGGTGCAAGCAGGACATCTGTGGAGCAATGCGGTGGCGCAACTTAGACTTCAACCACCCGGATGCGACAAACTGAATCTGTAGCGGGTGTTTTGCGTTATTTGCCATGCCTCACATGGTGTTCTGTGGTTGGATATTTGCTTGACGGGCAACTAACCATTGTGATGTCTTTAACTTTCATAGGTTTTGTAAGTTATGAGAATCCAGGTTCAGCTCAAGCTGCTATCCAGGCTATGCATGGATTTCAGATTGGCACCAAGAGACTCAAGGTACAACTCAAGAGGCCCAAGGATGCAAACAGACCCTACTGACTTTTGTGCATGACAGGTAAAGGATTTTACTGTTAATTTTTATTATTATCATCATCATCATCATCATCATTACCACCGCCGCCGCCGCCACTACTGTTATTAGTTATCATTATTTTATTTTACGTTTAACAAAGCAATTGATTCAGTTACTGGCAAAGAAGTGGTGGAATGGCCTCAAGTCCATCTCTTGTTTTCTCCAAGAAAAGTAAAAACAATTTTCATAAATTTTCTCATAGAGAGAAATATTGACGGGAGAGTCAACTTGTCACGTACACGTACCCTTTTAACTTTTTTATGTAATACTTCACACTTACTTAATTTACTTTTGATTAAAAGAGTAAGAAGCCTCCCCACATCAGCTCACCTTTGGAGAAGGGGAGTATGGCCAGCTACAATATTTTGTGGCCAATATTTGCCCACGAAAACCAATAAAAATTTCAATCAGCCCATGATATTTTCCTGTTTTTCCTCTCTTGACAAGTTAACTGATAACTTAATCTGTTCTTTTTTTCAGTTTCAATCTATTAGGGCCACCCAACGACTTTTTTTCTGTCCGAATGAGCAATTATTGCCTAGGGGTTTCTAAAGTTGAACACGGCTAAAAATGTCTGGATAACCGTTTAAAATACTCGGAGTATTTCTACTAGCTTACTTACGATTTTCGGAGGTTGTGTTTTCACATTTTATTACCAGGATATTGCGATTATTTGTTAAAAAAGGTCTCCTGAAAATTTCGGTTTAAAGACAAAAGGTACCCTGGAGTTTTCTTATGAAAGTACGGTTACCCCATTTTCTTCGAACTTTCCATCGGACCCATCAGGGTAGCTAACAGTTTCGAATGAAACGAAAAAGCCACCTAAAACTTCGAGACGACCAATGTTCCCCTAAGACATCCGAACAGATAAGTAGGTTTGAGGACAGCTCTAAATTACTAAACAGGCTTCAAAAGCACGGAGAAAACCTTAACGTATTTGAAACATTCGATTTTTGGGTGCCCTCAAGAGTGACCGTCACCAATAATTAAGTTCTCCTTATAGTTACACTGTTCAATCGAAAATAAGAGTCATCAAGAAGCGGGAAATGATAAAAAAAAATAATAAATCTTGATCGTAAAACAAATTCTTGTAATCATTACCCTGGAAATGCGTGAGAGTAGTTTAGAGAATATGGATGCTGAAAATACGAATAGTGCAACCTGCGAAACAGCAAACATTACGCAACGCCACTATTAGTTTCGCCGGGAAATGACGCATGAGAAACGAGCGCAGAAATTCCACACTGATGACGCGGTACGACCAATCAGAAGCACCACCCAGATCTTGGTGGTGACGCGACATAGTATGGAATTTCTGGGCTCGTTTATGAGGTGACATTTTGCGGGAAGAGCAGTGGTGACATCGCGAAATATCGGCTGTTTTCTCAGGCCAGGAATAGGGTGGTAGGCTGCCAACCCTACGATTTACATCTTTTGATGTTCCTCCCTTGAGTTATGAAATTATCAAGAGACATTAACCAAAATCAAAATTTAATAACCCGAAATTTAATGCTACTGTAGTTGTTTTGAGTTTGGACAGCATATTGTTTGACTGAACACCAAAAACACAACATGAAAAGCGCAAGAGTAAAAATCGCTTTCTTAATTTGATGACCTCTTATTGACGAACTTTCCAAAGGGAAAGAGCTGGACCTTGCCTTTCGCAGAATCCCCCCATTCTTCATTACGGAGGCGTGTGTGGCCGAGCGGTTAACACATCAAACCCTGGATCTGGAGTTGTGGGGTTCAAGCCTCGTCCGTCGCGTACTTTCCTTAGACAAGGTGTATAAATGGGTACCGACGAGATAATGCCGGTTGGGACCCTGCGATGGACTGGCATCCTGTCCAGGGGATAAGACCCGGCCGTCTGGGCATTCGGCTCTTGTGTTTTTTTTTTTCCTTTATTGCGCAATGCAATTCGCATGGCTTCCAGTTGTGTGCGAGAAGCAGATGGATTTAAATGTAATATAACTGAATAACTTAAATTGTCTGTTGTAAATGTGTGCTATTGCTCTCTGTTAATTAAGGCCTTTAACTATCTCTCTTGTCTCTGTCTCGCCTAGATCACGTGACTGTGTAACATTTGTTCTTCGTGGTGGCGGTGACCTGTTTGCGCATGTGCTTTATGTGTGTACCACAGTTGGTGACGTCACTTGTGAAGTAGTTCGTCACTGTTGGTGTTGGGATTCCGTATTACGTCACTGTAAAGCAGTATTGCGTTATTGTTAAATACGTCATCATTTCGGTGCATGTTTAGCGGGTGATTGTTAGCAAGCTGTAATCGAAGTGTTTATTCGTCTCGTGACCAGTTTTTTTCATGTCAGGTCAGCTCAGTGTTTACTATTTATAGAACGTAGTTCATGTTAGTGTTAGCGTCTAAGTATAGGAAATACTTTGTTAACGGTTGTCGGGGTGGTTTTGTAAAAACCGTATATTGTAAGTGGTTTGTACTGTAGCAGTGAGGTGAGTGCTGCCCTGGCTTTTACTTAATAAAACACTTTCTTATCGAAGCCTTGTGTTCCTTGTTATCTCGCTGTACGCTTAAGAGACGTAAGGGTCATCTAAAGGACATATACAAGGGATACTTGCGTTGCAGAGACAAGTCTCTAATCAGGTTGGGAGACGATACGGGTCATGTTGCGGAAAGAAGTCCCATGGATAAATATGACGCAGAGACAAGTCACTGATCAGGTTGGGAGACATAGGAGACATGGCAGGTCATGATGCGGGTAAAAATCCCAGTTTTAATTAATATACAGAGATAGTCTCGAATAAGCAAAAGAAAAAGACCATCACCGCAATGATCGTGTTATAGTTGGTGACGTATACTGTTGTTTTCGCTTCTTCCTAACCCGGCATACTCCCCTAGCTGTACTGAAAAGGGTCTGACAAGGACAGAGTCTAGGTAAGGTCGGATTTCCATACTTACATTGTTTGGTCTCCACTTTAAGTATAGCTTGACAAGCTAATATCTTCCAGAGAAAGAAGAAACAAAAAAATGATTTCGTATGAAATTATGAATAAAGAAAGGACATTTCCATACTTGAAGCGATACTTTTCTCTTGGTATTTCAACTTGTGTACATTAAGCTACGTGCAAATGAACTCGTCATTTTTGACCAACATCTCCCAACATTGTTTGGTGTTACATGTTGGGCCGACTGCACACCTTGTTACATGTTGTACCGGTCAAACTTTTAGCCCCGTGCAAACGGACGCAACGTTGTTGGCGAAACAACATGCAACAGGGTGCACAATCGGACGCAACATGTAGCATCCAACAATGTTTGGAGTTCTTGGCCAACAATGTTGTGTCCGTTTGCGCGGGGCTTTAGAGTACTGTGATTTGAGTTCAACTTTTCCTCATACCATTATTAAGGGAAGTTGAAACGTGGTGTGCAACTGTGTAGCTCTTTACAATAACTGGACTTTATTAACTCGGGCGCGATGAGAACTCCGGCCGTAGATAAAAGAAGTAGGATATTCTACTAGAGGATTGAAAATCGTGTAGTTGTAATCGTGTGATTTTTGTTTACTTGAACAGCTTTATCAAACACTCAACGCAGTGTTTCATTGGATATCCAGACCAAGTGCTACACTCACCAGATTTATTTTGAGCCAATAAGTACAGTTATGTAATCATTACGCCAATATCACCGATCGATTCTCCTCCTAACAGTATGCAACAGAATATTTGTTATATGGCAGTGTAGTTGTGCAGTTTTGAATCCAGGGATAAAGCCAGAGGGGAAGCCAACCCCACCCTTAATGCACACGTTTAGTAATTGAACGACTAAAAACCCGTTTACACGACCGAAAAAATTGGAACGGCTCGGATAAAAAGACGAACGGCTCCGACAAAATTTGACGTGTAAACGGTACTTGACCCGTTCCAGTTTTATCCGTTCCGTTCCTAAAAAGGTCCCTAGGCGGCTATGGACCCCTTTCGGAACGGAACCGATAAAAAACGGCTCCGTACCCACATTTTTGTTTTCTTTTCAACGTGTAAACGCTCGCCCTTTTTTCGGTACCGTTCTGTTACGTTTTTTCTAAAAAAAAAAAAAAACGCATCACAATACCCATGACGAGGCGAAGCAGCCTTTCGACTGTGAAGTGCAATACAAGGGCTGTTAATAGGAGAACCGTAAGCCTTGTTTTTCTCCTAATTTGGTACATTATCTCAGAAGCACTTCTTTGAAGAATCGCACGCGCTGTCACACGTGAATTTCGTGTAATCTGCATCCATGATTGTCGGAGATAGAGCGATTTTCGTATGACCTTGAAATGAAAACGCGCGAACAAAAGAGAAACAACAAACGAACGGAAATAGAGCGATTTGATTGGTGTATGAAACGGATACAAACGCACCTGGGTTTTGGTTGGCTAAGCGAACGCTCGGGTAAACAAACTTCATGCCCGAAGAACTTTCTAGAAATTGCTTTGACGTCATACTGCAACACGATTGGCCAATCGAACAATGCCTTCTCCATATTAGGGTTTCTTTGGCGGGAAAACGAAGAGGCCATGTTTTGATCTTTTCATCCATTGGCTGATGAAACAAAGAACGAACACTTACCGAAACCTTTTTTCAAGGTCATACGAAAATCGCTCTACGCACAGTCTACTGTATGTGTAAGCGCATATGAACAACGAATCGAAGCAGTTTTATTTAATTATCGCTGGCTCTATCGTTACCGGTCTCGAAGAAAACAACGTGTAAACAGTCTAGTACCCGTTCCAAGGGGCTCTCAAGTACCGTGCCTTTTTCGGTCGGGCACATTGCAGAATTTGTACGTGTAAACAGGAGATTTCGTCTGGAACCGGTACTTGTTTCTAACCGAGCCGTTCCTTCTCTTTTTACGTGTAAACGGGCATTAAATGGACTAAAATTTACACCACAAAAGGATTGCAAAGAATATATGTTGTGGTTCAATTTTCTCCTTGGTTTAAATTTTATTTTCCTTTGTTTTTGGGTATGGTAATGTATGATAATGAGTTTGAAACAAAAGAAAATAAATTTTAAACCAAGGAGAAAATTGAACCACAACATACTGTATACAGAGCTAAACTGTACTAAACAAGAAGTCGCCCGAAGGCGCTTACGCGGGATGTGTTGGTGTAAGAAAAAATTACCGTTATGTTGAATGGCAATGGAAAGTTGAGTAGTGTATGCAACAAATGTGTGCAGAAGAGACAGAGATGTTCTGTTAAGGAATAATACACTAGAAGATGAGTTACACACAAGGGTTCCTTTGCTTCTCAAAACAAAACTTACATCAATATTACCACCATACGTGTTAGGAGTATGTGATAGTTCACTAAAATTTGCATTCCTTTACTAATGTCCTCAAAAAATGCACTTCCAATAACTCCAGGGCTGCAAGGTTGTGCTCTAGGGAAGATTTCAGAGAGCCCTTCGGGCTCCCCAAGCATTTTTAGCTGGGGTGCCCGGGCCTCCAAGTTGGTCGCCCAAATTAATAAATCAATGAGCTGTTAGTTAATTATTAAAAATTAAACAAATTATTTTCTTAACAAGTCAAGCAGAATTTTGTGAATATTTTTTTCATGAAAAATCACATCCCTTTGACCTCCTGAGCGTGCGGGAAAAAAAACCCGCATGTAGTCATATTAAAGTAAGTTTTCGTGGCATGAGAAACATGGGCAACGCCGCCAAATATTTCATGTTTTTTAAATGGCAAAAGTAAGATTCTAGTCTGTTTATCTATTTTTTTATAAAAAAGAAAATTGGGGTCAAAAATTAGGGCACTATTCTTTTTGCTAATCATTTTGATTTAGGTTGAGAAGAAAATTTGCTTATTGAGATTGACTGAGATCCCGTGAAGCTTTCCAGGAAAACTGTTATGATTTCAGCGAAACCGCGGTGCCCCCCCCCGGGGGATTACGTGGGGTATGTGGCGCTGACCTCTCAGAGCCCCTATACCCCATATTAGTCACTCTTGGGCAAATATGTAATCTTTGCGATCCCAACTTAGTCACTTCCATTTATTTATCTACCTTATCAATCCTTTAAATAGGTCATCAAAAATGAATTGACCCATTTTTTAATAAACTGAATGAAGAACTTTTTACTTTTCACCTACAGTACAAATATCCTGGTACGTTTGCTAACCGTAACTATGAACAACTCTCTTACCCCAAAAATCCGAAAATGTGCGGCCCCATTCTAATAACTCTCTTGAAAATGCAAGCCCATTATATTCAATCCGGCAGTCGTGAAAATGCGACCCCATCCAGCGGCATATCTCCCCATTAGCCTCTTATAAGGAAGTGCCCCCCCCCCGGGCCGCCCCAAAACTATTATCTCTTTTGAATAGATCATCTTGTTGTAAAGTCGTCGTTTAAGCGCAAAAACGGAAGTATTTTCTTTCTATGTTATCGGTGAAAGGTTCAGGACAAATGTGGATTCGGTTAGCTTTCGCGTATATTTTAGTTCGTGATAGGTAATGCCTTGTCACCACACGAAAGACAATGCGGGATTTTATAGATTTATACCCCCTTTATACCCGATTCTAGAACAATCACAATAATAGTCGTCTCTTTTCTTTTTTATACATCGTATTTTACTGGAATAACGATCTTAGTTATGTTTTAGCCTCGCAGACACAGCAGTAAAAAAAGGTAAAAATATTTAACTAACAGAAAAGACCGACTCCCGTGTTTATTCAGCTATTTTTCAAAATACAAAACTATTGTTTTGCGTCGCAGACCGTACTTTACGCCTGTCAGCGCAAAAGTAACAATTTGTTTAGAAAAACTAACTAATGAACCATCGTAATTTGAAGGAAAATTTTCAATGTTATTATGAAAAGCTGTTACTATCGAAAACTGTGCAGCTTGTCACGTTCACACTCAAAGATTATATGTTACATGCGAATCAGGTGAAACGACCTTTGAACATCAATACAACGCGTGCCGGCTGCCCGATTTAGCAACATTTTCTTAGAGCTTTTTGATAGACCTGCTACTTATTGCTACTTACGAGTCGGCTTCAAGAGTTTTCGTAGCGAGCGGAGCGTTCTTTTTAAGCCGTGAAGCCATCGAGAGAGCTACGATTTCGCAAGTAATAAATTCTAGACATTCTTAGTAATACTATTCAATCTTAGCTGTTTGACTGTAAATCAACAGAAACAAGAAACCAACACCATCAAGTCGCCCGGCTGGGCCACCTAGACATTTTCAGTCGCCCAAGGCCAAGTCTTGCGCCGTTAGATCTAGTGCACAGCCTTTACTCGTCGTCCTCTTAGAGCTACGCCTGCCTCGTACCCAGACGTCTCTCTTTCGATGAAAATGTACGCGCAAAAAAAGGCGGGAAGGAGTCGCCTGCCGTCTGTACCCTTCCCATGGTCCCTTGCGGTTCATCATCAGTCACTCACGTTTCGCGTTCGCCTCTGCCATGCGAAAAACGAAGCGCCTGAGGAGGAGGCTGCAGCTACGCTGTAATCTTACTTTTCCCTTCTTTTCTGCTTGTGCAATCCAACCTGACTTGCACGTGAAGTTGCAGCCAATCAAAATCACACAATTTTTTCGGGACGGGCTCGGGATACGGGTAAGTTAAAAAAATCCCAAGACGACGAAAGAAATGCGCTACCGAACTTTTAACGCTGGTTGCCTACGTCATCCCGCGTAATAATAATGTGTATAGGCCAAGAAGAGTAGAAACGATCAGCTGTGAAATAGCTTTTTAACGGTGAGCACAGGTTTGAACCCCTTCATGAATAAATTTTCGCATCCCCTCTTTGCATGGACTAGTGAACAGTGGGTCAAACGTTCGACTACTGTTCAGAGATTTTGGATTGATTAGTCCCTTTTTTCCGCGCTAGTAGCAAATCATAGGGAGCTTAAGCAAAGACGTTTTTGAGCGACGTACGTCAAGCGGAAGTGAGGCCTTCTCCCTTTTTATATGTCTTGACGCTAACAAATTTGTATTGCTATATTTCTTTTCTCTTGTACAGACAATGTACTCGAAAGTTTGAACCAAACCGCTGCCCAATGATGCCAAAAGTCCACTTCCGGTTGACTTGCGTCGCTCAAAAACGCTGCTGCTTAAGCTCTTTAATAGAAGAGAGAATCAACTCTGGAGTGAAAATTCAAATGCTAAATGAAACCCACTGAGCGCCTCGGCTCGGCTTCTTTGTATGCGCTGTGTTTTATGGGAAGGATGTAGTGAGTTCGCGGTGCACCAAGGGAAGGGCGGAAGAAAACGCACACTTTTTCCTCCCTCCTTCCCAAGCGCCTTTGGGCGCGTTAAATTGTTTTTCCTCATTCCTTTGCGAGAGTAAATAAGTGGCGACTGGGTACCAGTCTGGGACTACAGCCGCGTATCAAACTGGTCGAGCTCTATATGTTCTTGTTCGATTCCTCGGTCCTTTCTTTTGGTTAACAGACACTTGAGAGAGTCCCGAAATCTTGCGAGCCTCCAAGAATACAGAAAAGGATTCAGCCCAGAATTTATGTAACGAACACTGATGAAATCCAGAGTCCCCTTGAAATGGCGGAGTCTGGTCTTAACTGACGTAACACAAAAAAATACACAATTGACTGAATTATAAACCACGGAGTGAAGCACAGCAAAAATATGCAAACTATCAAGGCAATAGATTTAAAGAGCTGCTTGTCCCGGTGTAAGGAATGATGGATCGAAAGGGAACCTCTCACAGCAGCCTCTCTGGTGGAATGACTTTGAAAGTGACGCATAATTACAACATTTATAGAGATGATAACAGTGGCTGATACAAGAACCTGTGCTGTGTAAATTATGCAAAATATGATGAAGTGTTCTGTAAGTGTTGCGTGTAATACTCCCAAAGCCAGCGCGTAAGCCCAAATTGTGAGAGCCATGATGGAGACGAGCCTATTAGTGATTCTGACACGATATTGAAGCGGTGTAAGCACTGCGAATAGTCTGTCAATTGTCAGTAATAATACATGGCCAATGGACACGCTGGTAAGTATGGCATTTATCGTAAGTGGCACGCGTATGGCGAAAGACGGTTGATCTCCTTCTCTGATCAACAGCGACCAATCAGCATTTAAAGGACACAAGATTGCACCAACTAAAAAGTCTGCAACAGCCATTGACAACAATATATAGGTGGAGGTGAACGAGCGAAGATTTCTCAGAGGGTCTTTCCAGACAACGAGAATAATCAATGCGTTTCCTGCGACGATAAGAGGAGAAAGAATGCCCATGATAACTGCGATGACGAGAGCAAACATTCGCTTGGTTTCCATTAAATTCCACATGAATTGATGGGTGTTCAGACCGTCTGCGATGCTGATGTTGGTTTCCATGGAATTGAAGATCAGTTCGAGACCGTGTGAACTTCTTAAGAAACTATTGTTATGGACTTTCATTCCCATTCAGTCTACAATGGGTCGGATTTATTGCACAGCACCTCCTTCAGGCTTAAACCTCCAAAGTGGTTAACCATGGAAATGGTTTGTAGAACTGAGAGGAAAAAACGTATTTGCGTCGAACACAACTCCGTGAAAAAATAGGCAGTCTTCATCAAAACACCAGTCGAAGGTTTATAAAATAACGTGAGAGAACGTCCTCTCAGCTTGAAGAATCAAATACTTAGATAACAGTTCGTCACTATTGTCAACCAGTTTTATCGGAGATATATGCAAATGTCTTAACAAGAACAAAACACAAATTACATAAGATAAACAAATCTCGATCGGGGCCAAATTAACTTATTTTTGGCAATGATGTTTTTACGTTTCTTCCTGAACGGTAAGACGATGGGAACCAATCAAAGTTCCAATTATTCAGTGTTTTATTGAATTGGCAACATGTACATATTCTTGTAACAAACTTTGAAAATAAAATTCATAAAAATTGCGAGATCTGTTTTATTGAGAGGCTGGTACCGTACGTTACTTAAAAGTGTAAATATTGGTAATAAAACTGAGTGCAGTCTGTAATCATACGAGTGATCATGGAGTGATTAACAAAATCGGATGACGGCGCAGTGGGAGTCCGATTTGTTAATCACAAAAGTTACCTATTAATCATAACTATAACAAAATTTGTGATATCTTAGGCTTTTGAATTAAAACAAAAAATTCCGAGAGTATATTTTGTGAGCAGTGAAAAGAGCCATTTAAGTACGCCCTGCGATGGCGTGTACTGTCCAAATTCCTTAGGCATGACGCGTACTGTCCTTGCTGAAATCAGGACAGTTGATAGCCAATCAGATTTATAGAATTTTGTTATAGTTATGATTGATAAAATAACATTTGCGTATACACTTATTTCTGATACTTATTTTCATAATCAGGCCCAGGTTGTTTATAAAGTGGATAATAATGGATAGTGCCGATAAATCTCTATCCACCCGATAGCGCAATAGGCCATTTCCGAGTTCCCCCGGGCCTCTGTTTCAAAACGAGGGTAGGTGCTCAGCCTTTGATATGGAAATCATTTTTCATTCTCATGCAAATAAAACTCATTTTCACGAGAAAGGTTGTGCACCTAGCCTCATTTTGGAAAGTGAGGGTTTTTGGAACTCGGAAGTGGCCTATTGGTTTTCCTGATACTTATCCGCTGTATACTAAACCACTATACGACGTTACCTTCAAAAACCTGGCACTGTACAGTTACACAGAATTATAATAAGTGCGTTTAAAATTTTAATTTTAACTACTGTGGTCGTGTGTCGGTACATCTCAACTTACCTGTAAGAGTTCCTAATTCATTCCCACCTGTGTAAATAATGAGGCAAGCATCGAATTTTACTCCAAATCCTGGTGTTTTTTGTTTTAGCATTATATATTATCCCCGCTCTCTGTTTTACAGTATTTAATCAGCTTGTTTCAAGTGTTTTATCTTCGCATCTGCTTTTCTGATTGGCTGTTCGGCGTGTTTAAGAAAAAACTGCCCACCTTTTTAATGCTAACAGGGTATTCTGATTTTGCATCGTTCACGTCCTATAATTAACTTGAAATGAAAAATTGTCATTTTCCCTTGGTAGCCTGTTCCAGGCACTCAAGTCACGGATACAGTTAAACCCGTATTAAGAGGTCACCCTTGAGAAATGGCTTACTGAAGGCTTAGTACAAGTTGACCGTTTAATACAGGTTTGACAAACCTAAGAGTTATTCAGTAAAATGAAGATGATGAAATTAAACGAAATATCTATGCTTATGCTATAACAAATTGACCTCAAACTGTTTCTACCTCTTCTTGTGCCAAAAGAAGGGAGTAAAAGCCCCTAAACGTCTTACACAATATATCTGTTGCACTCAGAGTGAACGTTGTCAGAGTGACCGTCTAATAGAGGTGAAGACCTCACCTCCTCTCCGCTCTCGATTTTGCGCAACTTTCCACTATCTAAAGGCCTAGAACAGGCTTTCGCTGGGGCCACTCAGCACGGTAATAATGCCTCTCTTCAAAAACCAGCTCTTCCAAATTCCAATTCGATCTGGAACGTACAGACACTTTGAAACGACTTCTAAAGAACCACTAAGTGCTTCTTGGTCAAAAATTAAACGACAATTGCAGCTTTTGGTTCAGAATTAAGACGCACGTACGTGCACGACCTTCAGTAGGATGTAGAGAAAAGCCTATATTTTTGTATTCGATTCGACTGAGTTAAAAAATGAAAACAGGGGTTTTGCATTGGGATGTCCCCAGTTTTAAGCCAATTTACCTGTAAACAAAAAAATACATGCTATTATATGCCCCCTCCGGATATAAGCCCCCCCCGTCTTGCTTTTGTTTGAAAATGTATTTAAATGAAGTGATCTATAAAATTGTGACCTTTTGAAGCTTTATTTAATACCAGTAGTAGAAACGAAAAAAGAAACAATTATGTAAACAAAAGGCAGAGAATACTGTACAACTGCAGGAGTGTTTTAATTAATTTTTACCACTCGAACTCTTTTCTTGGAGACTTTTAGACTTATAATACAGTTTTTAGTTCTTGCAGTTCTACGGCCTAGTTAGATACCCATCCGACATTTATTTATTTATTTATTTCTTCATTTCCGTCATGAGCTCGTAATTAGATTTATTCGAATAATACTTCAAAATCAAAATTCGATCGGCATTACAATTAATTTCAATGTGAAGCTCAGGTAAAAACAGCGAAACTGTTTATAACTGTCTAGTTACTAGTTGACGTGATAGCCTTATCTTTGAACAAATATCACAACTTTGTGTTGTATGTTTGCCTTTCTTCGGAGATCCGAAATGTTGGTCTTCTTTTTAGCATTTTTTGAAAACAACATTCGGATAGAAAAAATTTGAAGGTGGCTTTAAATTTGGAAAATCTAAAAGCGTATATTAAAGGATTTAGAGCAGAATTTAAAGACAAAAGAAGCGTTGTAACCTGATAACAGACAACCCAAAGTTCATAATTTTCATGACAAGGCTGGCAGAAAAAAAATAGGAACTGCATAATAATCCATGGAGTATAACAAAAATCTAATGCAATAATGATTGAAAAGATAACGACGAAAACCTTTGTCTCTCTTTTTCGAAGTAAAACCTGGTTTGTCTGAGAGTTTTCATCCATGATTCTGTTCTTGTGATGTTTATAAAGATGTCTTAAAGTTATAATGTACAAACAACAAGTAAACTCCCAAGAAAGCAAAATGACCAGTACGGACATGAACCAAAGTACAAAAAAATGTCCTTGTAATATCCACGATAAAGAGGCGAAGCAAAAGCCAAAGATCCATATCGCAAATGTGCAAACTGCCACTCGTCTTTTTGTAACTATTGCTCTATACTTTAAAGGTCTTGCCAAGGCGAAAAACCTGTCCACGGTTAACAGCAAAGTGTGATAGACGGACGCACTTAACTGGAAAAAATGGCAAAATAAGAGAATTTCGAAGAGGAAATTCCATGGATCTGCATTCATTGCTAAGCGAATATAGAACAAGGTGGCGGCAGGAGCCAGCACGAGTCCCACTAAAAAGTCAGCAAGTGCCAACGTTAGAATTATGAAGTTTGAAGGAGAAGATCGCAGTGTTTTCAAGGGATCCTTCCATACAGCTGAGACAACAAGTGCGTTTCCAAATAAAGACGTTATTGAAACAAGCAAATAAGCAATACTAAAAAATATTGCTTGACCAGTTGATCCTCCTGTTATCGCTTTTCTAATCGTCTCCAAAGCAATGGTTGCCGGTGTTTTCCAGTAGTTCATATGACCAAATAATGTCGCCATGTCCACCCACCAAAATTTTGCCTTTTTTAGGTCTAAGGCAACTGGTCCAACCTTTTGAAGGTAATGAAGTTTATCACTATATTAATATAGACCACACAATATAAAGTATGTACTGGCAATATTTATCTATTAAAATCAGATCTCTTTGTGATTCATGACAGCTCGATTAAAAATTGATTAGCAGAATTCATTGTGCGGTTGATCTTCGTACTTGTGTACAGTTTAAAATACAAACGTACAACACGCGTAGTTGATCTAAATGCAAATTTTGCACAGCATCCATCAATCAGGATCAAGATCGGAACCACTGTGCCCTAATGTTAAAGACAGATCAAGACTGCTATGAAATCATATATGTATACCAATGTTAGGTTTTCAGAACTGACAGAAACCCATCGAACTAACTGGGAGTTTTCGGTTGTATAATCGACGGGGCTTTGAAGTGCAAGATTCACGTTCTATTTTAATTATAAATCTTCATGAAAAACTTAATATTGTTTGCAGTAACGATTTTCTGACTTCTTCGGGGAAGGCAAAATGAAAAAAATCCTTAGAGAGTCTACATTTAGTGTCTTTAGTGCCAAAATAATAAGACTACTATAACGATCGCGCGAGATTTCAATCAGGTTTTTTTTTTGGCGTGATTCTAGCGGACAGTCGTGTTCTTAATCTAAATGCTAATTTTGCACAGTCATCAAGATAGCAACCACTGTGCCCTAATGTGCATGCAAGACAGATCAAGACTGGTATGGAATCTAAGATACTGAATAATTACAAAATTGTGTAGGGTCTGTATATACTTATATTGTAAGTAGAATGTATTTCTAGAATGCTCAGTTCATTTGATTAAAAAGCATTGACTATACCTTCACAGGAGGTCAGGCTTAAGGAGTAATCATCATTTATTGCGACAGTGCTGTTTCTTATGGTCCGAAATTATAAGACCACACTCATCAGGTAATGTTAGGTTTTCTGAGTCCATGCCAGTTAGACAGTTGGGAGTATTTGGATTCTAATAATTCAGATTTAAATTGTGAATCACTAGTATCCATTTCCTCAAACACTCCTCTAACTTTTGCCTCAAAAGAAAGATCCTCAATCACCATAATTCTTCAAATCATTGTTAGTGTTGTCTTAATTTTATTTAATTGTAGTGAACACATAGGTGTGCGGGCAATTTTTTGCCAGTGGGGGGGGGGAGGTAAACAATTTGCCCAAAACAGTTCTCGCATGTTGCCCAAGTTTTCACGAAACAGTCGGAAAGAAATGAGGGTCATACGATGCAACAACATATGCCTACATGTGAAGTGAAAATATTCATACATATGAATCTATCTTATGAGCTCATAAGACACGTTAATAGCTGTCTCTGCAATTTTGACGGCCGAAGATATCAATGATAATAATAATAATAATAGTTTATTGACAATTCTAGCAGATAATATAACTGAATAAACAGTGAAATTTACAAAAATTTACAAGATAATACTAATAACCATTTACAAGCCCAATGATCAATAATACTGTAATTGTATGATTTATCCAAATCTAAATGTAAAAAAGTCATTCGCTCTCTTAGTCTTTTTCATTGTTCTTGTTGGTATTGTATTCCCTGATCTTAATTGATATGGTATTGTTCTTATTTTCTCTTGCGGAGCCATTAGCTTTTGACATAAAAGTTCCTACGACTAGCTAAAGATGTAAGATTAGCCTGATATAGCGCTTCCTGGTAGCTAGAGTTAGGAAATATTATTCCCAAGGCTCTTCTTTGTATTGATTCAATAGCGTCAGACAAGTATGCAGGGATATCTTGCCACACCTGCACAGCGTATTCTAATACTGACCTAACATTACATAGGTATACTTTTAGTATGTCTTTTGGCATTACTCCTGCGCGCTTCAATAATCTAAGTGCATACAATCTCTTAGCTGCTTTGGCAATTACGTATTCAGCATGCGCATTCCATTTAAGGTGGTCACTAATTATAACTCCTAAAAGCTTATATGTTCGTACACGTTCTACTTAACGTGATCCATGACATTGTTGACTACAGAGTTCGCATATTCCTTCCTGACACGTTGCTGCCCCATGGTGTTGTGGAGGTAAGTTTTCAATTTGCGCAACGCACTGAATGATCAATCTGCAGAGCACAATGCAATGTAGCAGGTATCATTCCAAAGATATGGTACCACATTAGAAAACACTGGAAAAATATCACATAGATCATACTGGTGCATTGTCTAAAGTATTTCTGGAACAGACATGTAGCCTTATCCGCCTACATGACGAAAACTCGCGTACATTTTCTGCTCGGCTTCAAGAATCTCGCCGTCGATTTTGTAAAATTTAGCAACGCGGGACAAGCATGATAGTAGCCTGTTTACAGACCCTCCTGTACACAGGCTATATGATATGTGATTGACGTGCATCAGTCAATGGACCCCAACACCCGACAAAGTATTTCATAAACTGCTAACGCAGAAAAACAACTCTTAGGATTAGAACGTAACCAAATCTTGAATCAAAAAGAAAAAACTGCTTTTGTTTATTGCAAACCAACTATAACGATACGTACAAGATGCAATTAATTGTTCGAGAGACGATATGATTAGACATAGCATTCACATGAGTGCTATATATCAGTTTTTACATTAATAAAAAAACTCCTGTATCACATTGTTAATATAAATTAGCTTTTACACTGAACGCAAAACCCGTACAATTCATATCTCGCTTGGTCCTGACTTTCTCTTAGCAGCGTTGAGCCTAAAGATAGCGAGAAAGAAAAACGTTTGAAAATGCCTCTACTTTAATTAAGCGAGGGAACAAAAGTGCATTAAAACGGCTACAAACTCGCAAAATTTACAACTAAACTTCATCTGCATGACGCTCTTGTCGAGATAATCGTTTTTATCAAAATAAGACGAAGAAAGCGCCTGTATCAATTTCAACTTTGGGTGACGTACACAGTAGTACACGTATGTGGCGTACCGAAAATAATTAGTCATCCATTCTCGTGTTCGATTTTTTTTAAAAATCATCACTTGCAACTTGGTCATCAGAATGTTTATCTTCGTCACCAGCCAGAGTCACGTTCTGGTCACAGCTTTCTTTATCCAGGGGCAATACATCACCTTCTTCATCCTCGACTGTTATAACCACCTCATCAACAGGTGCTACCGGCGTTTTAAAACATTCGGTGGATGAGTCACTTGTTTCTGTTTCCTCAGAAAGATTTCTTGTCAAATGACAAGAAGGGTCAATTTCCAGGCTCACTGATTCCTCGGGTTTACCTTGTGATACAGAGAGCGACGAGTAAGAGAACTCCATGTTGAACGTGTCTCCTTCTTCCAGTTCCGAAGGAGTTGTTTCCAGGCTCACTGATTCATCACAATTTCCGTATAGCGCAGAGTGCGACGACGGAGAGTATTCCATGGCGAAGGTGTCCCTTTCTTCCAGTACAGGACTTGTTTCCAAGCTCGTTGATTCCTCGGATTTGCCGTGTAGCGCAGAGTACGACGACAGAGAGGATTCCATGCCGAACGTGTCTCCTTCTTCCAGTCCGGGAGGAGTTGCTTCCAGGCTCACTGATTCCTCGGATTTGACTTGTAACGCAGAGTGCGATGACGGAGTGGATGATTCCATGGCGAGAGTGTCTCTTTCTTCCGGTCCAGGAGTTGTTTCCAAGCTCGCTGATTCCTCAGGATTGCCTTGTAGCACAGAGAGAGGCGATGGAGAGGATTCTACCTCTCCAGGAGGAATTGTCGGTTGAGTTGTCAGAATATCTGAAGATCTGGTTGATTCTCTGTCTTGATCAAAAATAAGGACGATAGCCGACAGGGACACTAGTGATCCAGAAGAAAGTTTCTGATCTGTTTCGTCATCAGAGTTTAGAGCGGATGAGGGTGGTAATCTCATAAATGACTGAGAGCAATCCATATTTTCTGTCTCTGAAGTTACTTCAAATGTTGGGACAGCTGTCACGGATGGAGATCTCTGTGCAGTTTTATCTGACAAACAACTTACCGAGTTGTTTATGGAGTTTGACTCTTCGGTCTCCATGATCGTCGAGAGCGGTCTTCCCTGTGTGTCTTCCAATTCCACACAAACTGCAGAGGGCTGAGACGTAGCAGAAAAATTCTGTTTTGGTCCAGGAAACTCGCGGTCTTCTTTATTCTCCACCTCGATTTTTATTTCATCTTCATTTATATCCAGAATAAGATCGTTTTTCGCAGAAGGCTTAGTGCCCTCTCCAAGTTCAGGATCTTTCTTGAAGGATTTACTACACTTTCTCACGCAGTGTTTGCTAGGTAAAAATGTAAAAGTAGAGGAAAAGGAAAATAAGTCAGCTGTTTAACGACGTCTGTTTAGCACAGTATTGATAGGGAACGTAAGCAACGACGACGGCGACGGCAACGAGAACAGCAAAAAAGCAATGGGTTTATAAAGAGACATATGTTTTTTCTGGTTTAGATTGGCAAAACACCACGCTTTTTGGTACATTTCTTTGCCGTCGGTGCGCGACTACAAGACCCCTACAACGTGAAAGTGCCTAATTTCACGTTTTTTCGAGGACGTGAACAAAAGAAAATGACTTTCTTTTACTTTTCCTGAACTTCGATACAGTCTTTTAGACTTCACCCCAGAAAAACTTGCCAACATTTGACGAATTGAACGAGTTGGAATAAGCGCGATAAAATTTGACGTAGCACGACTTCACTTTTTGAGTGACGTTTTCGTAGCCGCGTCGTCGTCGTTGTTACTTAAGTTTCCTATTAACGACTTTGGACAACGTTAAAAGGTGAAGTAACTGTTTCAAACAGATTTTGTTTCTGCCATATCGCTTCAATATTGTACAATATATCCTAGTCGTAAAGATATTTGCAAGACTACCATTTCCTCTCTAACCCCTTTACCTTGTATGCTACAAGAGTATTCTTTTGATCTGGAAAGTAGCACATACTGAAAAGCATCCTTAATGTTGACAGCAACTAGACAATTGCCCATGTTAATATTCAGGAGGTGTCCAAATTATAGAGGGAAGGTTTATCTGACGTTTGGTGTCTTAAGCAGCAAGAGAACTTGCCTTTGACTGTTACATTGTACAGTAAAAGCTCCGAAGGAGCAAACTGGATAGTCTACGTAAAGGATTCTGATAATTTGGTACAAAGAGAATTAATACCTGAGAGCTCAGAAAAAAAATTCCGAGGTCCACGTTTCGAATATTTGGAAAGAAGTCTGTTGTGTCAATTACTCGGCTCGTAACGAAGATTTTAGTATACAGTGAAATTCACAATACTGACACTTTTTTTCCGCCTTTCGGTAAGAATAGCTCCACCCAGTAGCTTGGAGCAGTCATTATTTGACTACTACTAGGTACGGAACTAAAACCAGTCGTAAATCAAACTGCGGTCAAAAGGGCCAAGTTCATTGTGGGTTTACTTCCGTGTAAGATGAGTTCAAAGTTAGATTTCAGGAAAATAAGTGTGACGCATTCAAAATTGACTTAAACCTTAATCGCTGCTCGCTTAAATTCCTGGATAGTGGGTTTAAACAAAAACTCGTAATCGCTTTAATGCCTACTTTGCGCAAAAAAAATCGCAGTGGAACAGCAATCACTTGTGACAAGTAAATTTTAAAACAACTTACCAAAGACATAGAAGTGCTATCAGCAAACCAAGCAACGCCAAGCCTCCACAAATTGCTGGGATGAGTATTAGTAATTTTGGACGTAATATGGCCTGTTCTTTATTTCCCTCATTTCCAGTATCTCGACTTTTCGCTTCCTCCTCTGTGAGTGAAGGTCCCAATCGTCTTTTTTTTCGGACTCGGCTCTTTTTTTGGCTGTCTTTTTGGAGTTCATCAGTACCATATGGCCATCTAATTTCCGACGAACCGATGTCATAATGAGCGACAATTTCCTCTAAGGCGCTCTTTGTCTTTGCTTCCTTCTTTGTACGATGACCATCTTCCGTCACTCTGTCGAAGGTTCTCTTATGAGCCGAATCCTCTTTATCATCCCTGAATCCTTCTGAGTCTCTGCTATAAGGATCTCTTTCTTGTTCTGACTCGGATCGGAAAGGCTGCGTTCCCCTCTGCCCCAAACGTTCCTTCTCTCTTACTCTCGCCATCACACCCTCAAAGACCGAGTCCTGGACATAAGCACTGTATCCTCTTCCGCCTTTTTTATAAGCCTCTGGCTCGATAAAAATTGCTTTCTTATAAGGCGGAGCCTCTACAGCTGCGCCGTTAAGTCTTTTAACTTTGCCATGAGGAATCTCCTTTCGTTCCAGCTCTTCAATGACAGGTTGTGTCCCTTGTATTCTAACCTTAGTATCCCCACTGGACGAGGGATCAAAGGCTCGAGTGACAGCAACACCCCCTTGTTCCAACAATAGGGCAGTTGGTTGCGCTTCTTCCCGTGGGAGACGTTCATGATTGTCTGTCACTTTGGGTTTAGCTTCCTTACAGGCTGCATGCTCTTCATCAGGACTGTACGTTTTTCCGTCTTTGCCATACCTGGCAACCTCTTGTTCCATCTCAGCTGCAACAAGTTTTGTACGAAGGCTATCTTCGCTTATGGCAGCTGAACTGCTTCCCCTATCGGCGGTTTCGCTGTTTGACTTTGATGACCCATCGGTGACTGCAAGGAGGAAAGTATAATCTTATCATTTTTAACATTGTTTGGCCATTCAATTAAGATAGCTTCCGAAGATAAGGCACAGTATTGCCCTGGGGAGAATAAAAGAATGTTACATACGGCGCTTCTGAGATGAGGCACGAACTGGACTAGTTCGGTTAAATTCATTACTAACGCATGAGGCTATCAATGACTTAGCTCCTATACAAGTTACGCTCCTATTATGACGGGCTGCTTCTAAATTCTCTGAAAGGCAAGACTTTAACAACGTTAGGAGATCAATCTTTTGCTAGTGTTGCTGCCCCTATGAAATTCATTGCCCTTTGCGGTTAGGAGTAGTCCCTCAGTGGCATCTTTTACAGGGACGGATCCAGGTGAGGGCCCCAGGTGGCCCGCCCCCTTATTTTGTACCTAAACTGAGCTCAGAAAGGCACAAAAATGTTTTCGGGGACCGCCCCTCCTCCTGATCTCAGGGTCTGGATGACCGGGGCCCCCTTATCTGAAGGTGTCTGGATCCGCCGTTGCTTTCATGAGAGAAAACACTAAAGACATTTTTATTTAAGAAAGCATCTACTTGTTTTTAGTAGGTTTTGGGCAGTTTTTACAGTTTAAGTAGTCAAGGCAATTTTTTAAATCTCGTAGCAGTCGGAACACTTTTAGCTAACGAAACACTTTCAGTCGAAATGCTTTTAGCTACGCATAAGAGAAGCGCTGAGTCGCCCGCGGGCGAGCATAAAGATAGAAACCTTGAGCATCTCCTGCTCTCGCCCGCTTGGCTAGACGAAAACGAGAACGACTTCTACACCGGTTAATTGCCTCTCTCTTGATCGCGATTGGCCTCTATTTGTTTGTGTCGATGCGCATTCTTTTACAAAACGGCCCCCGATTAGTTGTACAAACATAAACCACGAGGGACTGTTGACTGACTGGCCACTATTGTGGCTTCCCTACTCTAGTATAGGCATTCTGAGTTTGCTCTTGCTTTTAATGTATTTGTCAATGTGACTTCGTAAATTTCCTTGACAAATTAGAGGAAAACATTTTTATAAAAGATCAAAGCGTTTTCCCGTTGGCAATCCTTTTGTTTAACCTACGAATATCTCCCATTGATGATGTATTGCCTGATATTGTCAGGAGAAAAATAGACACTGGTCAAAACCTTGGCACTTGAAGGGTTCACAAGTTTTATATACAGTTACTTATTATCATTTGTTATCACATATTTTGTTATTTTCTATCCGGTAAAGCTTATAAAATGGGCGTTATAAAAATGTCATTACGGTTCGGGCTAAATATTTCTATGGGATAACTGCTGTTCAGCAATAACAAAGCAACTCATTTCAAGCTTGGGTTTGTATTTTTTACCTAGTGTGGCAGAAACTGTAAACGCAGTTAGTCGACTCAAAAGGGAAAAAGGTTCTCGTATAACTCGTAATCATGTGCTTGAAGTCATCAACTCTTCTGTGTACATTTTTTTAAAACCTCATGTGAGTTTTTTTCGAAACTGCGAAAGTTACTTTTCTAACTTCCCATTTTTAGATGGTCTCATCAAAGCGAATAAATTATTATTTATGAAAATGTAAATCTTACCTTTATAAGCTGCACTTAATACCAGTAAACTGAATAAAATTAATATTGAAGCCTTTTTCTTTTTTCTCATTTTGAACGGTACTTTCGCAAATGAAAAATCAAACGCATTTTCAGTAGAAATGAATTAATTACTGACGTAACAAACACTTATTTTTTTATGGACTCGCACTTAGCCCGCGCGCGCTAATTAATGAGTGGATTCTGGGGTGGATCGAAGTAATAAAACTTAGATAAAAACATATAGCTCAGGGGTATACTCCCTATAAAAGGCTATACAGGGAGGCTCCGCCCGAAAGGGGTACCTTTTCAGAGTTCAGTAGTAGGAAAAGGTTTTGGGGTTCATTAGTTAAAGTTTCTGAAAGTGTAGGAATCTCTGTCATTTCGATCTGTAAAAGGACCAAAAAGGGCTAACAGACGCATTATACGGATTTGAAACTTCAAGAAAACTTACTGGCTTTGTGATTTGTTCCTCTTAAGAAGACGTTGCTTTTACAGCAGTTAGAAGGGATTCAGTGTTCTAAACTCGGAATGTGAAAGGGGTACCATTTTTCAGTAGAAGTTATTCAAATGGAAGAATAGGGTGTATATTCTTAATCGTGTTTGTTGGACTGTT